>JAFELL010002303.1:535000-1222500 GCA_019059645.1 Caranx melampygus | reverse complement strand
ATTTGGATAGAGACTCTCTCCACCTGGAGAAGGTGGGATTCTGGCAAGAAGAAACATATATAAGGAGAGTGTTGGAGCTGAACAGGAGGGAATCCTACAATTGGCACCAGAGGCTCCCTCAGATTCAGCCAGAGTTTTTGAAATTGTCCTTTCCCGTAATAAAGTCTTTTTATCGGTGAGAGAAGACGTGTCAGTGGTGAACATTTTTTTCATCAACACATCAATACACTACATTACTCTCTCACCTCTTTATAAAAATAATTCTTTATTTCAGACACATAGTCCATATGACAATTAAGAAAATTAAAAGACAGACAAAGAATGGAGGAAGTACGTTGTACGGTACCATAAGTTACCGTTGCCATTAAAAAAAATCATTTGCTATAAATATACACAAAACATACATACAAATAAAGTACATAGCATTTACTTAAAAAAGGGTCAAGCTAACATGCTAGCGCATTTGGAGCTTTGATGTGAACCAATAGCCCATTATGGGGCTGATTAGGGCTGTTAAAATGGTATTTTCAGTTTCAGAGTTTTAGACAGTTTATCTCCTTCACCCTTGATTTTTTCTGTTCAGTTCAAATCTTCACTGGCATGAACTACAACATAAGAATAAAGAAACAGAAAAGCATAAAAAACAGTTACTGATCAATGCCATACAGTGCAGAATATAAGAGCTTTATTATTTATTTCTCTTTCGATCTCTTTGTATGTCTGTTTATCTTCTCTCTCTTTCACTCGTCAGGGGAGAATTAGAAGCATGTGTAGCTGGGTTTCAGGATAGCAGGATGGAGGGGGGTGGAGAGTTATCTACCACTCATGAGGGGGATATAGTCATTTTATTTACATTGACTTGTTATGATTAGGCACAAGCCAGCATGCAATTTACAGATGCATGCTGTAAATTTCCCCTTTTTTCAAATAAGAGGGTACAGGCCTGGTGCTGGATACGTGCCTGGAGAGAGGGGCAGGAAAAAAGAGTTTGGTGGAAAGGAGAAAGTAAAAATAGAACGACCACACCACATAATGACATCCACAAAACACAAAAATAGACTCATACACATGCTAGAAAGAGGGTGGGTGGGTGGGTGGGAGGAGGACCCCACATGTGGCACACACAGAAAGATTTTTTTTTTTTTTTGTCATTTGTGTGTGTGTGTGCGTGCATGTGTGTGTTTTGAAACTTGAAATAGCAAACCCGCCACAAAAGTCGTGCTGGAACATGTTTAATGTCAGAAATCACAGAGGATGACAAGTAGACTGCATCCATGCAAGCACACTCATCTTTACTTGATAGCAGCAGTTTTAGGATGGAGCTTACTATAATGAAAGAGTGTGAGTTGATGTCTGAAAAACACACTTCTATGAGACTAACTGGAGGATGTACCAGTGGTTAAATGGTCACTATTAATATATGGGTTTTCCTTTATTTAGACCTTTAAAGAAATGGTGGCTTATGCGTTAAACTCTCTGCAGGTCCATTCAGTGAATACAGGCTTTTTGACTATGAAGTGTGAAATTCACCTCTGAATGTGGACTATACAAATGAAGTTACTGATAATTGACTCAATGGTGCATTTCAGATGTAATCAGCATTGAAAGAGAGAGGAGGGAGGTTGAGGGACAGTTGTCCTGCTGCCAAAATAAACTTCTCAGGAAACACAATCAGGCCAATAATCGAGTTCTCCCACAAAGCATCTCTACATGTGTATTTAGTGTATTTGCAAAACACAAAATATTTCTGGTGAAAACTCTGTTTCCTCGAATATTGCTGATCACTGAATTTGGGGGCAGCACAGTGGGTTGGTTGTTAGCACCCTTGTCTCTCAGCAAGAGAGAGTGGTGTGGCTGAGAGGTGTGGGTGCTGCATATCGTAGATCAAATACTGTAAACATGTGTTCTCCTCTGCCTCCAGCAGAAAGAAGAGGAATAGAAGACTCTTGTCCTGTCCAGGTGTATCCCACCCTCACTGTATATCAGGTGTGATTGGCTCCAGCCTCCCTAGACCCTGCACAGACAAAGTAAATGGACTTGCACTTTGGCTGCTTTTCTAGTCACTCAGACCACTCAAAGCACTTTACACTGTTCGTCACATTCACCCTCTCACACACATTAATACAGTGCTAGGCACAGCACACGAAATCTAACCATTCACTCACATTCACACACCCAATGCACACATCGGGGGGCAAGTGTGGGTTAAGTGTCCAGGGACACTTGGACATGCGGACTGGAGGAGCCACATGTTGAATCAAACTGCCAACCTTTCGGTTAGTGAACGACCTGCTTTACCTCCTGATCCACAGTCGCCCACAATACAGATAAGCAGTATAGGCAATGGATGGATGATCAGAATCATATACAGTACTGTGCAAAAGTTTTAGGCAGGTGTGAAAAAACTCAGGGCTCTGTGAAGGCCAAACCATCACTTCCAGGACTTCACACTGAACATAGTTCTTACTGACACTGTCTGTTTGGGGTCGTTGAGAATAAATTTGCAGCCAATCAGACACCTCCCTGATGATATTGCATTATTGATAAGTATTCTGACTTTGCAGCTTTTTTTCACACCTGCCTAAAACTTCTGCATACTCCTGTATGTGGACTCCCTATAGGTCAGTGGCTGAAATTATTTTTATAATTATTATTATGGTGGACAACGAAAAATCTATGTGAACATTTTACTGATACGTTCAACATCAGTTTTCTTGTGACTTACCTAATTAACAACACACAGTGTCCACATGTTGAAAGAAAACATCTGGCCATGATTACATTTAGTGCAACAACAGCTGCAGAGCTGGCTGCCTGAAGCACTGCAAGAACGTGATGAAGATGCAACTTAACTGAGCGTGCAACAGCTCTGATCATGAGGTCATTATCATCAGAGGAGAGAGATTAGTCAACAGATGGAGGGTGTGAACTGTGAAGTGCTTTTGCTGAATTTAATTTGTTCATGTCAGACTCGTGTACAGTACATTGCCCTGGGTACATTCTATGTAAAAACATACATCACCTTCCAGAACATGCGCTTCAACTGGGAGCAGCAAAGTCTGATCGCTCTGAGTTTTTACTCAACCTTTGCTTTATTTTGTTGTGTTTTTGTATTTTTTTGTCGTATTGTGTCAACTACTGATGGACACTTCTGTGGGCAGAGGAGATTCTTCAGGAGAGGAGCTTCTGTCATTGAAAATGGAGCAAGTCTGGAGGATGCTGCCCTGTTCCAGCTGGATGAGGAGGTGCTTTCATGGTTGCTGTGCTGGTGGTGCAGAGGTTAAAGGCTTGGAGGTGGAGATGTACTGTAGGTCCTTTCTGATGTCAGTCTTCATGCAAAATATCAACTCTCTGCTCAACAAGAGTGATGAGGAGCTGGAGATATAGATGAAGACTCAGGAAGTAGACATTTTTTCAAATCCAAACAATACCTGTGTACATCCCACCAACGGCTACTGCTGAAGATCCATGTGAAGGTCTCCATGAAGTCGTTGCTAGGATACAGACTAAACATCCTGAGGTACTTGACTTCAGTCATGTCTCCCTGATGGACTCACTGAGGATGTGGTGGAGAGATACATGCTGGTGGAGGCCATTCTGAACAACTCAGATCATCCTCTTCATAACACCTTGATGGACCAAGAGAAGAGCGGTGGTGGACGGCTCCTCTCTCTTCACTGCAGGACGGAGAAATATAGAAGATCCTTTGTACCTTCAGCCATCAGGCTTCTTCATTCTTCTGCAAATGGTTGATGAGCTGACAGACAAATGAATTTCCCTTTGGGGATTAATAAAGTAATTCGTATTTGTATTTGTATTCGTATTCGTATTGCTGTGGTGGACCGAGTGGGAGAAATAACATCCACTCCTGACCATGACTCGTCCCAGCCAGAGGAGACCTTCAAACCAGCCAGTGTCCAGTTACTCATAACAGGGTAGGTTACCACATTTCTACATTTCAGTGGAAATACCCTGTATGTGTGTGGTCTCATACAGGACACAGGAGAGGTGATGAGTGGAATTATGGCCACTGGTGACAGGACATACTCTTTTACTGTTTACGTGAAACCCAGTCAAGGTTTTACTTGAGACTATTTTGTATTAATTATGAATTAACGTCACATGAAAAAAGTGCCTCAGCCTGGCTGAACAATGATGTTGTCCTCTTTATTGTTCCATTATGATATCTTCCAATCTGGGTAAAGAGGTCAGAGGGAGAAGTGTCTGACTGCCCTGTGTGTGTGGATTGGGTGCCACTAGTGGGCTACTGACTTACCACCCTGTGACATCCCCCACACTGATCACTGGTCCCTGGTCACCGATCCATCCATCCAACCTTCTTTCATTTGTATTTTTTCGTAGGTCAGGCCCTGTTTTGTACTGTTTCTTTCTTTTAATTGGCACAACTCCCACAGCCCCCACCCCCACCCCACAGTTGAGAAACCTCTGTCTGTTTATTTGTTTGTTATTCTGATGTCAATAAAAGTTTTTAGTTTTTAGTTCCTCACATTTTGGCTTAGTCGTCATTGGTTGTTGTGTCACCATTTCCTGGAAAGGGACAGGGAATGGTAACGGACCTCAGTCTTCTGGTGGATGCCATGGTAAGGTTTCAAGTTTCAAAAGTGTCTTCAAAAGTAACAGAAGTCTGTAGTTTTCAGTTTTCATCTTGCAGTGCCATGTCACCAGGCCGATGTTGGTACCCCCCCCAGCTGCACTTAACCACATACAGTCCTGTCACACAGGCTGTGCTGCCAGAGTCATTTCTCAGGCTCACTGTACGTCTGAGCAGAGAGTAACACAGGCTCTCATCTCTCGACCAGATGCCGTCTACAGGCAGCCAAACCAAATTCCCTTTTAACTTGACCTTTGTGGTTCTCATGTTTTGCTTCCATAGTCCCCACTGAATAGTCCCAGTGTAAAACAAGCCAAAATACTATACAGCCCCGCACATTAATAAATCTATATAAACCCACCCGGGTTCATATACCACACTAATATTATAAGCTGTAAAAGACAATAAAACATACACAGCTGTATTCTCACACTAAAGAATTATGCTGTGTTGGAAAAAAAATGCAAACACACATACACCCTCCTCTTTGTATTTTGTGAGCCTCTCTGGATGTCAGCCTCCATACATACTTTGCCAGTAATGTGTGGCTGTGTTTGCCTGGGGCTCACCTCGGTCACAGACCTTTATGTTAAAGTGTTATCTGTGCTCTGATATTTTAAGTTACTTACATTTCTCATCTGACTGTCATTAGATCACAGGTACATTTTTTTCAAGGCTGACTTTGACTTCCTCTCCTTTGGTTAAATTCTATCTTCCTCGTGTGTTAACAGGTGCATGTCTTGCAGCTGATGCCTTCAGGCAGACATAATGATAATCACAAACATATGTACTGTATTTTAAATACATTAAACACCATTCTGTCTCTCCTAACCCCCCACCCCCCATACCTTTAAATCCTGTCCTCCTCTCTCCTGCTAGAGTGTATTGCTTCACCCCAGGGCTAGATGATTAGCATGCTAACCTTTATCTAAAGCACAATCATCATTGTGAAGTTGTCCAGATCATACACAGTGCATCTTTAAGTTTCTTTGCCACCAAATTTGCAGTGACACAATTAATTTGATGGGCATCAATTGCAGGGCTGTAAAAGTGGTATTTGTGTGTGGTGTGTATTTGTGTGCATGCATATGTGTGTTATGAGTCATAGCTCACACCAGACAGCAAGAGTGGGTTGGTAGCTGGCAATAATGCCATTCGCAGACATAGACAAAGAGGGAACTCCGAGCCAGACACACAAATATCCTGTAATGGGAGTATAAGCTTCTCCACACCACAGAGAGTGGGCAATGTTTAGACCTGTGGCACCTGAGTACATTCCTCAACAATGACACTGTAGCACACGTCTGGGTTAGACTTGCACTGTACTGCACTGTGGGAGAGAAAGATGTGATCACTGAAATATTATCATGTATTTCTTCCCACAGTGTGTTTCCACAGCACTGAATTCAATTTCAAAATGAAGATGACCCAAAGGAAGAAGCAGAAATACACAGACACTGACATGAATGCAAAGTGAAAAGGTAATAAAGTGATAACATTCAGGTAAAGACTGTAAAGACTGATGAGGTTAGTTGTTTAGATCAACACATTAGCTGTCATGTCACACAGGTAGCCTACATAGTGACTTTATTTGTAAAGGGACCATGTACAATTATAAACCTAATGCAACAACTCGCTGCATTCTACCAAAGTTAAAGCTAATTTATATGGGCAGTCCCTTGGTGGGCCGCCAAAACATTTGTCAAACATTTGAATGACTTGCTGCGGAGATGTGGTAAGTGTGTTACCAGTTACCAGAAACAAGTTTTCATGTCCACGGGCAATTTAGTTCCCATGCAATCAGCCTTACCTTTGAACTGTGGAATGAAGCCAAGGAACCTGGAGAAGAACCCACACAGGAGGGCTGGAGCCAATCCCAGGTGACATAGAGTTCAGGCAGGGTGCATCCCAGACAGGTCACCAGTCTAACACAGGGATGACACATAGAGACAAACTCACACCCTCAGATTCACACCTATGAGAAATTTAGTCTCCTGTCCAGCTAATGTGCATGTCTTGGTGTTGTAGGAGGAAACCAGAGTACACGAGGCGAACCGACGCAGACACAGGGAGCTCATGCAAACTCCACACAGAGAGGCCTCAGACCTTGTAGCTTCCTCAGTGCTAACCACTGGACCACCAGGAATAATTCAGTCAGACTAAAGACTCAATTACAACTGTATGTATGGTCTTAAAAAGGACACTATTATGACTCTATGATATGTGTATGTTCTTTTCCATAAAAACACAATAGACCAATCCTGTTGCTTTTGTGAGACTGATTGTCACAAATGAGCGTAAGCATTATGAGTTAGTATTCTGACCTCATGTTATGAATACTGACCATTTACCCTGTGACTTTAGGTCTTTAATTAGCAGCTTTGCACGTGAAGTAAGACAAAAGCACACGACAGTTAAAGATCATAGTCCTTGTATTCATGCTAGTGTGCAAAATTATGTTACCTAAATGTAGGTATACGGTATACACTACACATTATGCACTGCTTGAAGAACTAGCTGACAGAGAAACTGATAAGTTTGCTTTTAAAGAAGAAGGCTGGTCACATTTCCGCTGTTATGCTAACCTTCCTCCTGGCCATGTGCATTTGTTTTCAACTAAGTCGGCAAGAGAGCAATCCATGGAGCGATGGATAATGTTATTCATCATATCCACATTATGATGTGTTCATTTGTGTAGTCTTACTGTATCTGTCATAAACAAGCAATTACGGCTTGTGTCATGGTGCCTGACACCGGGTTGCAGGCTCTGATCTTGCAAGGTTGGTTTTTGTCCAAGAGATGCTAGGTGGAATGCAGAGAGCCTCCATTCTCCCTGTAACAAGTTACAAGTCATTTATTTAACCATCACAATTACTGCGAAGCTGTTTAATTATGGCAAAAAAGTAGCATTGATAGGGTAAAATTCCTCATAGTTCCTCTTTAATATTCCTGCTAAAAATATAATTTTGCTTTCTCACCACAAACAGTGAAGTGAAACTGAGACCCAGCTTTGCAGCCAAGTTTGAATTTGATCAAGTGACAACATCATACCAGCCTGAATGACCTGGATCTGAACAAGAGCTGAACTAGAGAGGTGAAGACTGAAAGCACCAGCGGTGAGTGGTCATTTTATGCACAGAGCAGGATCACAGGATATTACTTCACAAGAGGAACATGCAGCTACCCCAGACCCTCCACCTGTTCACTCATCCATCCAAATACACAACTCAGAGTGCGGATCCTCGGTCAGATACTTAATGACTCTGATACAAGTCAAAGTAGTACTTTAAATTGTAAATGTTCATGTACAAATTTAAATGTTGTATTGAACCACTTTCTCACACTGGATGGCAAATGTTTTTAGGCAGTGATGAAGTTTGGTTGTGGTAAACACAGAAAACATTTAAACTAAACAATGACCCTCAAATATTTCAGACTGACTTCAGATCAGACCACTGTCTCTGGTGAAGAATCCTCTCATCTGTATCTAACAGAGCATCGTCAGGAGACTGACAGGTTCAAACAGGCTTTTGCCCATCATGGAGTCAGTGTGTGGTCTATCCTATTTTCACTAAAAGCTTTTCATAGAAACAAGTACTTCATAGAGATGTAAGTTAAAGTACAGTACAAAGTAAAAAGAAAAAAAAAGATGGAAAAATGTACTTCAGTATGTTGTTATTGAGCAGCCACCTGACTCACATGGAGCTGCTCTGAAGGTCCAGGATCTGAGGTGGCTCTGCTCACAGTGACCTGGAGAGCTGGAGAGCTGGTGCTGGGATCAAAGAGAAGTTCTCTCCCGTTTAGTCAGGGCCTCCTGATGGAAAACACACACCAGTGTTTGTAAGGTAGAGCAACGCTGAGGAGGCTCTGGCCTTCCTACCAAGCCACCAGTAGCTGCACACACCTGTTACAACTATACAGGAATGTGTTTATTTTCACTGCTCTTCAGGCAACTACCCACTGAACATACAAGCAGTGTGGGGAAGACTGCAGCCTGCTACCTGTGACCACCGCTTTGATACTCAAGCCCACAAATATTATCTCATCTGTTTTGGATGTTTTTTTCAACTCAATTTTGGAACCTCTTTATAATATAAACATACAGTATATTGACAGGCTTTTGGACAGATATGTATTTATGTGACAAATTTCTATAATACATGAAAACATAAGCATATACACTGGCATGTGTTTGACATATATGGCAGTATATGAAATTTAAATTATATGTCAATTATATGTAAAATATTGACATATATTGTGTTAGTTTGTGCATTAAGACACAATAACTTCACTTTTACGTGTAATTGGTTTGCTTGCCGGCCAACTGCCTTTTGTTGTCTTAGTGCTGTGTAAACATGATCAAATACAGGATGACCAGAACATTGAGTTGGTCAGGTATGATTTCAATTCAGATGCCCTATCCCTCCCTGCCACTTTCCCTCCCTCCTCCTGAGCCTGTCCACTGAGACACTGTGATTAGTAGTGTCTGTGGCTCATCATATACAATATTATGTTGTATCACTGTAGAAACTCTCATGGTTTTCAAATCTCCATCTGTCATATGATTATAAACGTATAGCCTCTGGTGATTTATTATGACAAGTCTGACATGCATGACAAGAACAGTGTGTGTGTGTGTGTGTCTGTGTGCCCACAGCTGGTGAACATTCCCAGACAGCAGGTGGAGTGAGGAGAGAGAGGTTACAGCAAACAAACACTCGCTGCTGCTGTGAAGCTGAGACCCTGACTGGTCTGATCCATCTACATGTCAACACACAAACACTTTTTTTTTCTTTTTTTTTTGTGACATGTCAAGACCTAAATAAACCTAACCTAACAATAACAATAACACACACACACACACACACACACATTTATACATAACTGAGCAGTAGCCATGCACAGCCAATGTATACAATCATATGTGTTGTCTTTCTTCTGTTGTATAGGTCTTGTCAGTTGCTTCCCTCATTACCTTTGTTAACTCTCTGCTCTATCCACCTCTCTGTGTTCACTATGATATAACATTACATTACAAAACTGCTTCACGAAATCTCCTCTTGTTCGGACTGCAACTGGTCCAGACCTCTGCAGCTACACCTCCAATAACAGCCCCTCAGACACATGACAGATACAAGCACCTCTGACTGAGAAGAGCTGTTGTGCTCACTGTCCTCCTTTCTTTCTTCTAGTTGTGGATTCATTTTCTATCATTTCACTGAACTCTGTCTCTTGTCTTCCTTGCTCCCTTTCACATTCTTGTAGTACCCAAATGACCTCCCTCACTCTGCCTCCCCAGGTAGCACAACATCACCTCTGGTGAGGCTGCTGAAACCAGACTCTTTTTTAGAGTCTTTGAAGTCTGCTGAGGCAATATTATTGCTCTAATGTTTGCTAATGAGTCCATTAAGTCAATATTCTCTGTGTTGCCTCTACAGTACTCGGGGAAACAGATCCCCTGCCTGTTCCATCAGCTGAGGGCCTCTGGCTGGGTCCCCAGAGTCAGTGGGAATCTAAACATGGTTGTAGTATTTCCATCTTATATGAGCCTGTGGAATAACAGGGGCTTCTGCTGCAGTCACTTCGGTTCAGGCCTTGCTGCTCAGGTGAGCTGCATTTCTGAGATTCCTGACTCCTTCCTCATTCCGTCAGTGGTAGGTTCCCACGAGCTGCAGCATATTGCTGTCACAGCTTTGTGCTCTAGACCTCAGCAGCTCCTGCCCACAGGACAAAGCCTGTAGCATTACAAATCAACTGCTGTCTGCATAGCAAGCGTACCTGTGGCTTAGCCTGTAATGTTCTTACAGTGTGTCTGTCACTAAGAACATTACACTTCATGAATGTCACCAGTCTATTGTGCTCACTCCTGTGACACTGCTGCACTCTGTAAACAACCATGAGCAGTGTTATTTGAGAGTGAGAGCAGGTGGTGAGCTGTGGAGGATGCTTTAGATATCTAACAGTGAGCCATCAGTCAAGTTAGACAACAATGAAAATCATATAAATCTGTAAAATCATCATGTGGTCATTAGCACCAGTTCTGCATAGCCCATATTTTATAATGCTCCACACCAACAACTTACTTCCATCTCAGAATATTATATTTTTCATGTGTGCTATGCAGCCACACCACGTTGAGACGCACATGGGGTGAAAAATATGGAAAAGTACTTAAGTATATGAAAAAATTGAAAAGTACTTAAGTATAAGAGGGTTTATGATGAAAGTGACATGTAAATGGGCTGCAGGTGCAGTTGATGTGACAGTCACATTTAAAGTGTCGGCTGAGGAATATTTAGTGACAGGGAGGCTGATTCCAGTTCAGATGAAAATGCTGTTGCAGTTTCTTTAATTACAGCACAGAAAACAGTGAGTGAAACGTAAATAGCATGCACACATGGATCACCTCTTTGACCAGGCTCGCTCTGAGCTTCACTGATGCTACCGCCATCATCACTCACAGTCTATGGATCCACCAGCTCCTTTACAGACTTTGTGTCACATCCTCAACAAAGAAGAAGAACAAACATGATAACACAGGTTCAAGTCCAATCATACAGAGATTTTTTCCTTTATAGCTCATAAATACAGTAACATATATTGGTAGAATTATTTTCAGGTTTGGTTTCTGAATCTGAATCCTGCTCTGTGTGTAACAGCTACAGTTGATGATGAGGTTCGGTGATGCTGTGTATCACATAAATGGTCTTTAAAAAGTCAAACTCATACAAACAGATGGAAATAAAATGAAAACGGTGCATGGTTTCTTTTATGTCCATTTATGCAGTAACTGGGCTACGCTTTGAGTGGATGACTCCTCTTTCGCTCAGAACACCAGCTCAGACAGACACTCAGAGAAAATGTCATGGGTTGCGACAGTTTCGGCTATTTGGATCCTGGGAGAGGACAGATGGGGATCAGCTGTCTAGACTGCAGCTACTGCATTCCTGCAAGACACATTCATAACAGCATCTTGCAAACAAAACACACACACACACACCTGAATACACACACAATTACGCAACAGAGTCAGTATGTACACGTGGGCAAAAGGGTTACTAACAAACAAGATTACTGGTTCAACTAATACACTATGCATGATGCACACCACAGAGACTTTGCCTCAGGTGTGATGACAACATTGTGTGTGGTGAGCCAATCAGAAGAGAGCCTCTGAACCTCTGACTGCTCTGACCTGCTCTGTCTTTGACTGGCAAAATGAACCCCTTAAAAGTTGAGTTAATCAAGGAGTTCCTCCTTCATGTATAGCACTCATCAGACACAGTTGCCTCAGACTGGACAGCTTTGTTCAGCTTATTTCACATGGTTGCACATTAGACCGGCAGTGGTCAGATCAGATATGATGCACTAAACCTTAATTTAGAACTCTTTTACACTCAGCTGGTGCATGTTTGTCTTTCTTCTCTTTCAAATCTATGAGAGGCCGTTTAGGAAATAATTCATATTTGCTCTCACACACACTACTATACTCTCATACACACACTGTTATACTCATACACACGCACTACTATACTCTCTCTATCACACACACACACACGCTATTATACACTTACACTACTATACTCTCTTACACACACGATTATACTCATACACATACACACACACACTACTATACTCTCATACGCACACTATTATACGCATACACACACCACTATACCCTCTTACACATACCACTATACTCATATACACACCACTATGTGAGAGTATAGTAGTGCATGTGTGTGTGCGTGTGTGTGTGTGAGAGAGAGAGAGTATAACAGTGTGTGTATGAGAGTATAGTAGTGTGTGTGTGTGTGTGAGAGAGAGAGAGAGAGTATAACAGTGTGTGTATGAGAGTATAGTAGTGTGTGAGAGAGCAATTATGAATTATTTCCTAAATGGTCTCTCATACAAATCCACTTCTACATTGTTTGAGAGAACTAAAAAATGACCTAAACCAAACATAACAATTCAAATCCGCAAAGCTACTCATTATTTAGTGTGTCATGACAATTGTCTGCTGAAAGCTGTGGTTTCCTCCATCAGGGAGCAGCAGCTGTGCTCAGCTTGAATCCACATCCACGTTACAGTGGATTTTGATGGATGATGATAGTTTTCACCTTGCAATCCACTCCTGCAATATTACTCTCCTCTCCACTGTCCATGTTTTCAGTGTGGTGAAGTCATCACTTCACCAAAATATGTCCAAATACACATGTTTTTTTCTCACTCCATCACAGACACTCAAGGACGAATAAAAGCTCATTTTTTAAAAATGTCCACACTTCAAACACAGCTAGAGATTTCATGCATTCATTTCCTGTGACCTATAAACTCATTTCTGTGTACTGTGAAAAATGCTCAGAAATGTACAGTAGGTGCTAATAACTAGTGGGAGATGGTATGTGCTGCAAGCTAGAGAATATTGACAATGGAGACATCTGTCTGAGTGGCTAACACACAGGCAGCTACACAGTGTGCTGCAGAGGCAAGGCAAGGCAAGGCAATTTTATTTGTATAGCCCGTTTTTACAAACAGTTTGTCTCAAGGTGCTTTACACAGCATTATGACAACATCCTCTGCCCTTAGACCCTCACATCGACTGAGGAAAAACTCCCGAGAAAACCCTTTAACAGGGAAAAATGGAGAAACCTCAGGGTGAGCAACAGAGGAGGGATCCCTCACCCAGGACGGGCAGACGTGCAATAGATGTTGTATACAGACAAAGAAAACAATTTACAACATGGAATACGGAAATCATGGAGATGGAATCAGTCAGTTAACGAAAAATGATGAAGGAAGCTCCTGGTGGGCAGGGAGGGAAGGCCAGCTTAATGGGACTACTGGACGGCAGACTGGGACATGAGCAGGGAGTGCAGACCGGTTTGACAGCAGGACAAAGGAGGTGATGGAGCCGATAGAGGCAGTGGTTGGTGCAGTTTTTACTCTTTATGCCATGTGTTCTGTGTGTGTAAATGTTAATGTTAATGTTAATGTTAATGTGACGTATGTCCAAAGCCATTGTGTGTTTGTGTATGTGTGTGTATATGTGTGTACTTTTTATTTTGGATGAGAGGTTACTTTGTTACTGTTACATCAGCGAGGTTTCGTTGGTGACTCTCTGTCTCTGAGAACAGCCAAGCAGCTGCTGGCTCTGTGATCACACATCTGGTTCTCACTGCCATTGTGCTCAGAGCAGAATGATGAAGCTTCATGTAGCTGTGAATATGTTCTGACCAGTCACTGCGGAAACACATCAGGGACTCACATGAATCAAGCTTCAGCTCCACTCCACACTCTCCTCCCCCGTCCTCTGCTCGCTCCACCAGAGCTCTTCAGTATGTGAAGATAAAGATCAGGAGTGTCATTTAGAGAAAAGAAAACATGCCATGAATCTTGTGTGATGAATAAATTAAAGGCAACATCCCCAAACAAGCTGAAAGTGACAAGAGCATGATGAGGTTGAGAAAGATGGATCTGAGGGGGAAATTGTTTGGCTGTCGCTGTGCAATAGTTCAGAGACAGAGGGAGACTCCTTATCTGATTCATGAGACTCTCTAACCTGGACTTGATGAAGAAGTAGAGAGACATGATCCTATCTGTGATGAAAAGCCACATTATTTTAGCACAATACAGGAAAATGAGAGACATTCCTGAAAGTAATCACTTGTCAGATGATTGGGTTCATCATTATTTATTAGAACCAGGATTCTTCTAAAAGCTGTGAGGGCTTGGATAAACCAAAAGAAAAACAGTTAACCTCACAAAATGAATACCAAGCACGTCCATTTATTACTTCTATAATGACTTAGTCATGTTGTCACTTTCCTTCAGTCCTGGACTGAGTATCTGAGTCTGCTCTATGATTTTATCTGAGTCACATCTCAAAGTAATAAAAGCAAAAAGTTTCATTCAATTTGAGACATCTCAGTCGGTTTGCTCAGCTCAGAGTCAAATGACTTGATATCATCACTTAATTGCACATGAATACAATCCAACATAGAGGGTAAAGCCAAATCCACCACCAGCCCTCTGTGTGTCCTGTCATGGCTGAAAATGGCAGTGGAATTCACAAACCAGGTGACACTGGGAGCTCAGTGTTATGGTGGCTGTTTGTAGTAAGGTGACCAAATTTCTGAAATGTCTGGGGACACTTCCAACTCAATCATCAATATGCCGTCAAAACAGACAGAGGGACAACATCTGGACATGAGACGGGGGGCAGCTAAAGTAATGTCTCTTTTCCTCCTGGCTCGTGGTTGTCCACGGTGGCAGGAGGTCAGGGAGGTCTGGAGGGCCCCTGGGATGCATACTCAAGAGCCAAACAGGTGGGGTCAGCAAATACCCAGGAGATGGTGCTGGACCCTCGCTCAGTGGGGGATCATACGCCACTGTCTGTACACAACCAAGTAAGGCCACATCTTACAGGTATCTAGGCATCCACTTAATGACCTTTTTGATGACCCTTTAATATCTATGTTGACTTTGTGTGCTCTCGTGTTCAGCAGACATTGTATTTTTTATGGAGGCTGAGAGTGTTTTGTGTCTACCAGCACATCATGGTTTAGTTCTATCAAGCAGTTCTGGAGAGCATCATAAGGTACGAGGTGGTGACCTGGTTCAGCAATCTCTCTGTGCAATCAAATCCAAGCTACAGCAACTGTTGCGGACGGCAGTGAAGGTGATGGGGAGGACTGAAAACCCCTCCCTTCAGACCATGTACAAGCTGTAGATGGACTGAGGCACAGCGAATTTTGTCAGACCTGTCCGATCTTCCTCTTTCTAATTCTAAATGAGGACCAGCCAGCCACCTTATCAGCAGGGACAGAACTAGGGCTTTGACCAGTAAGGCCAATTGTCCAGTCTGGAGGGTGGGGTAGAGGGTGCTGATTTTGACTGTTTTGAAATTTTGAGTTTGAACAGATTTTGAGTTTGAACAGACTTTGAACAGTCTGTTACTGCACCTTGGAGACCTTGGAGATGAGGACCCAAGGTGCAGAAACCAAGCTATGGAAGGTGAGGGAAAAACACCAACCTAGATCTGGTGTGACTGAAGAACAGCAAAGTAGGTGCTGGGTGCTGATGAACATGTGCTGGTTATATCTGTACATACTGAGTTTATTGTCAGTCAGTGTTGACAAAAACATGGACACACATGTCAAGTCATTTAGAGTTAATGGCAGGACCAACAGATGCAGGCTGTAGATCTGGTTCTAGACCAGTGTGACTGCCGCCATAGCTGTGGTTTGTAGTTTTATGGACAAGGAAATGAAAACATGTTTTGCTTGCATCAGTAACAGCAGCATGACATTTACAAAATGTGCACATTTGCATATGGCCTGGATTTACACTTTCACAGCTTGGTTGACTGATAGGAGCTGATGACTGTCAGCTGAAGACAGTTGAATGTCCTGATCTGTCACTCTTACTAACATCATCACAGGGTGTAATAACGTTCTTATAAAGTCATTATAACGTAAATGTTTTGGACCTGATGCACACTCACTCCAGGCTCCACCTGTTTGCCTTTTTTTCACACGACCTCCACAGAGGACACAGGCCTGTGCACAGGTGTGGTGTGGTCTGTTGCAGTAAACAAGTGTGATAAAACTGAAAGCCTGCATTTATTTAGAAAGTGTAATTCATCTGACATGTACAATTGGCAGTGCGGACACCCAGAGCAGAGGGAGGTAATACAAGTGTCCTCCAGACATCATAAGACAAACACCAACATTTGGCTCAGTGGAATTATATTTTGCACCTCTACAGACCTAAAACAAGAATTCTTCCCAAACCTCATTCCTAATACACTAAGATTTTTGCAATACCAAACATGATTTTAAGCTCAAACCAACTCACTGTGAAGATGTTGATGAAGATGTCTCTCAAATTACTATGGATCATTTCCACATTTCACAGCTTGTGACAAACAGATCAGACACTCAACACTTTTTTCATTTTGTTTCAGGCTGAGCTCAGATGTTAAAAGCTGAGATGACCTGTCTATCAGATTTTTGAGATAAACCTGATTAAAAACTTTTCATATGCTCTGAAGTGAAACGTCTGACTTCATCTAGATGAAAGCCAGTGTGGAAATTAACATTAGATGTGGGATTACCTAACATACCACACAGATATTACAATTATTAAGCTTGATGTTTATTTAGAGTAGCATGTGTTTAATAAAACTGTTTGTGATGTAAGAACAATGAGGTAGACATTTGTTGCTTATTTATTTCACTGTCTGTTCCAGTGTGCATGCCTCTCCTGTCTGACCTGACAGCCTGTCTGATGACGTGGACGGAGGCGCCTTCTGCCATTAAAGATACTCACTGTTTAGAATGCACGCAACACAAAAACTAGCACATGCATGCAACCACACACACAAGTATTCCCTCTGCAGTATATGAGCCTTTGCTCGGCGAGCCTTTGAACTACTGCCAGAGCGTCATGTAGACTGATTGTTGTGAGTGTGTGCCAAGCAGTAAAATGTGGGGCCTGCTGGTGCCGTGCTCTGTCTCTTACAGAGGAGTTTATGGGGCAGAGAACAGACTGAAAGATGCAATATGAACTAGAGCGGTAACAACAGTGGTTACTGTCTCCTGTCACTGTGTGGGAATGGGGTAGTAATAAATTAAGACAGACAGCAGCTCACGTGCTGCAGGATCTGTCCAGCTGTTGTCAGTGACATATCTCTAATTCATAATAACCAAAGCTGACAGTTCTCTCCTGTTCTGCTGTCCAATGTCCAGATGTTTTTTCAATCATGGGTATGATCACACTTCTTATTTAGAAAAAAATGTGCAGTGTTGCCAACACCAGCAGGGTGCCCACAGCCAACAGTCCCCAGATATTGATAAGATTCCTGATTTTTGGAAAAGCTCAATCATTCATGTCCCTGCGCAAGCAAATGCAACTGGAAAATAATGACTATAAACCAGCTGGTCTTACATCAGTTGTCATAAAATGCTCTGAGAAAGCAGACATAAGATCCACTGCAATTTGCATACAGACAAGGGCAGAGATGATGCTGTCACTACCATCGTGCACTTGGTTTTAAAATACACAGAACACTTGCCACACCTTCTAATGCAGGAACTCAAGAGGTGGCTGTCAGCTCTTCAGTGATCAATTGGTTCCACCACCATCAGTGCAGGAGTTCCACAGGGCTCTGTTTGCCCATCTGTTCTCTCCACAAATGTCATTAACAAAGTGGAGTGCACAAAGTGAAATTTCATGCAGTCTCTGAGATGGTCTGTAAGAAGGGACGGGGACGTTTGTCCTAAAGTTCTACATGACTGCCTGGTACGTTAAAGACCTCTCAGTCAGTGTGCAATAATCTCATCATGACTACATTCTCACTTTAATGTAAAGTGTGTATCGAGTCTGTATGGAGTTGAAGAATAGATGTTTGCCTTTTCCATTTTAAACAGACTATATTAGAGTGTGTGATCAGTTCTGGAGAGACTACATGATCCTTGGGCCCTTACTGTGTCCACTAAATCAACATTAGAACATGTGGCTCAAACTACACTGAAAATCATTGATCAAAAAGATGACACTTAACTCCAGTCTCCATTGACCAATGCAATGTGAACAGGTGAGGAGAATTCTCTGTGACCCATCGTACACTCCTGTCTGGATGACCTGTGACCATCAGGCAGACCATACACTGCTCAGTTGGCTTAACTCCTCTGTCCTGTTATCTGTCAGGTAAACTCAGTGACATGTTAACAGATCTACAGGTTTCATAGTGGCAGCAGCACTCCAACAGGCCGGAAGCCATTTCTTTTTGCTTTCTTTTCTTTTCTTTTTTTTTTTTTTTGCTGCAAAGACATGCCATACGAAGACTTAGGTCCTTACTGACATACCTAGACTACACCTCCCACCAGTTCCTGTTGTCTGGGATGCACCGTACAGATCTAGCCAACGTGGGCATTGGCCCAGTTCACATTGGGTTTCCACCAGCCAGCACAGATCGCTGTCGTCTGTCACATCATGCCTCTCATGTATACAGAGTTACTTCATCCTCCTCTTTGACAGGACCAACATCTCCGTTCTCCCAGTCAGCAAATCCAAAATCTGCTCTTTTCGTTGGTGGTGCCCGGGCCCCGCAAAGGGGGAAAAAGGAGAAGGATTCTAGGGGCCCATGATTGAGAGGGGACCAGGGAGGCCCCTAATATAATTATAATACTGCAAAAAAATAATATGACAATAAGTTATTAACTAACATATAATCACAAATATTTTATTTACAATGTCCTGGTAACAATAACTTTATTTGTTTTGGAAACATTAATGCGTATATTTTTGCACACTGCCAGTTACTGTCGCTGGTGGCGAGAGTGCATTCAGTAAACTAAAACTGATTAAAAAAACTGCTTGAGGTCCACAATGTCTCGGGAAAGGCTTTGCAGTCTTGCCATGCAGTCAGTTGGCTAGAAAGCTGGACTTCAAAGACCTGATAAGTGATTTTGCTAGTGAGAAGGCTCGGCGTTGGGCTTTTGGTTAGAAAGGTTGAGCAAGGGCCAGTGATTGAAAATGGGGTTGCAAGAGGAAGCTTGACTCAGCAACGTTATACCTTTGCCATTCTTTAAAATATTAAGTTCTACTTAAATGATGAGAAATCATACATGGCCGTTTAGTTTTTTGATGGTGTTTTTTTTTTTTTTTTTTGCTGACATTTCTTTCTTTCCTCCACAGATTATAATTGCTATTTATTTTCATGGAAGAGTTTATTTTATATTTAAGTATCAGTATCAGTCTTGCAGCAAATAAATGAATCTAAATGAATTCCATTGTATTCAGAGTGCTCAGTGCTTTCCCTACATGTCAACAATCATGTTCCTTTTTCACAAGTATGGGAATGATAGACAAAAATACTGTCAAAATGCATAGTTTTATGTGTGTTATGTGTTTGTGGACCTGTAAAGCTTCTTTTCAATGGGCCCCAAAATCCCTAGCATCGCCGTTGGGTGGTGGCCCCTCATCCGCATATGTGTGTGTGTCCTCGTCATCTGGATCTTCACAGTTTCCAACTTCTTTGCCACTTTTTCACCAACTGACTGATGTGCACACAGAGAGCACATATGAGCGGCCGCAGAGTTGGACTGATTGTGTGAGTGACAGAATTAATGAGAGAAAACAGCTAATTATATTTAGAAATGTATAAACCACACAGTTCACATTTTTTTCATTAGTTATTGGATTGATGGCAACAGCTCAAACATTACTTTAAAAAAGGGTTGGGTTTGGGTTAGGGCAGAGAATCGAAGCTTTAACCTCTGCAGATCCCACTGTGAGCCTGCACCAAACTTAGTGGGAGAGAACTTCAATAACAAAAATGGACACCTGAAACCAAAAGTCACCATGGAGCAACATAAACCAAGTGACCAGAATATTGCTCTGCCCCCCAAAAGAAAACAAACACTTTACTCATGTGTGATACTTCCCAAGTGAACTGTGACAAGTAGGCAGACGCCACAAACTTGAAACTAAATCAGAGAACCTAATGGCCACATAAGTGACAATCCCCCATTTCCACAGGAGGTAGCACAACACAAACCAAAATGGGTCAAGTTATCACAGTGGCTAAATCTCATCTTACCAAGACCTGGATCCTTTTCTGTGAATTTTGGGACCAAATAGAGATCAGTTCCAACATACAAGTTACATTCACATTTTCTCTGGACAGTTCCCCTCCCTCAGCAGTTTTCCGTCCTTTATCAAATCAAGCCTATATTGCTGCACTGCAAGTTTAAGCATTTCAGTTTTCCGCCTCATCTCCAGCCACAGTTTTTGTCTTGTTTAATTTTTCCATGCTCCAGTTGTGACAGCAGACGTTCTTGTTCTTTAACCTCTAGAGCACGAGCGGAGCCCAACTGGGCTCTACCAATGAGTTGTGAAATAAACAGCGTCCAACAGCACACTAATCATGTAGAAACAAATTCATGCTGCACATCAAATTAAACAGAAGAAACCTGGCTACAAGCTTATACAAGCCATTTTGCCCTCGCTCTGCTTCACTTTATTAGCATACATTTTGGAACAGGTAATGTTCAGATGTTTTACTCGGGTTTGCTACAGATTTTGAGCTGCAACTGCATCATTCCGAGGGGATACTCATTCTAAAACTGTATTTTTTTTTTAGGCGGAAGTGAAATCTGTGATTTATGCTGTGTGCCGACCTCATTTACTCTGGCCCAGTAACATATATACTGAGAATTACACATCTGAACAAATCTTACAAGTGTTCCCTTTATTATGATAACAGGATCATTCAAATAAACCTTGTGGTTGCAGAGATATACTCTATTCATTATTGGCATGTTATTTTCAAGCAGAAATCCAAAATAGAGGATAGTTCTGAACAGGTTAAAGGTCAGGGAACCCTGTGAGACCAAAGGCTTCCTCAGCTCCCAATACACCTTCATCCAGCAATTTATTTTTCACTGCCTTTTTGATTATTTCCTTCAAATTTTATCTGGAAGTTCGATTCTAAAGTGCTCAGCAATTCTCAAGAGCTGCTCTCGTGTATACTGCTCCAAGAGCTCCTCAGAGGGAGACTCCAACATCCTCCACTAGAGAGGCCATGTTTCATTCAAGAAAAATGCAAAAACACAGCAGTGAACCTCACCTCAAGTCTAAACTTGCAAAACACAGTTGCACAATGATCCAGTTGGGGAAAAAAGCTAACTTAAGTAGCCACAAACCCCCACTAACTAAAATCAGAACAAACTGTCTAATGCCAGGATCAGACTACACGAATCCAGGACGACTTTTGCACGATTTTGGAACACTCATTTTTTCTTCCTTTTCTTTTTGTGTCTTTTTTGTGTCCGCTAGCATCACACATAGCATTATGGTAGCCATGATTGTCAGTTTCTTGTTACGCCTTGCCAACACCTATGAACTAGTGCAGGGTCATGGACGATGAATGGTCAGGGATTGTAGTGATTGTACTTGTGTACTTATAGATGCACTGACAACAAATGGTGACCACCAACACTGCTCCAGTGAAACTGAACGTCATTTGGATGTTAATTTTCTATTACTTTTAGCTAATGGCCTTTACATGTCATTTATATTAGTTCACACAGACACTCTCCATCCATCTGATACTGATTCTAAAAATCATTGTGGCCCCTGGGCCAAAAAGGTTGCCCACCCTAATGTGTCCGTACATGCAAATGTAATGAGATGTCACAAGTTGCACTGAGTTTGAGCTAAACTCCAAAAACATCCCCACATACAGTCAAACTTGACTCTATAACCCCTACAGCATCTGATAAAACCACCAGACAGATGAAAGAAAATGACTGGGTGAAAAAAAACGCTCTCTTTTCCCAGTTGATGGGTTCTCTAAATTCTGTGATAGAATGGTGACTTGTCCAAGGTGGTGGTGGGGGATGTTAACTATGGCAGAAAAAACTGAAAATCAGCATATTTTCACCAGCCTGTCAGCGATATAGGGTTAAATCACACAGCTCGTTGGCTGGACAGTGAGCAAAACACAGTCAGCTGTGGGAGTCAAAGCTCATGTTCCCGAACTCCACATCATTTGCTGCAGATCTGGCGAAACAACAAAGATGTAAAAGAATTCCATCAGCAGATAGGGGCCAGAGGGAGAAGCTTCACTATACAGAAGAAAATACCTGCTGAGAGTTGAAGCTTTGCAGGGTCTGTGTCTGTTGTACTAGATCTTCACCAGAATATAAAAGCACAGTTTAACATTTTGGAAAACAGGTTGGCTGTCTTCCAGCATTTTTTTTAAATGTTGGGGTTGTGTTTTTAGCATCATTAGATCATAATCCCTAAAACAGGAATGGTAGGTTTCAGCAAACCACACTGGGCTATTTATCTTTACACATAGTCTCCTCTCTGACAATATCAGCTTCCTCCTCTCTGGACTCTGTAGCTATCCACACACACAGATCCACATTTTCCAGTCAGTTTGCTGTCAGTCATTTGACTGGAGTCACTTTAAAGGTCTCATAAAGTACAAAGGTAAATGTGCAGGATTTGGTTTGCAGAGAGTTTATTTGAAATCTGATTTATTTCTTATTTGATGACTGAGAAAACACATCAGCCTCAGAGCCTCCATTTTCATGGCTGAGTGGTTATTAAAATATCAAATATCCTCTCGTCAATCAACACTTCAAATGAAACTGAAAATGTTAAGTGATATGAATACAGTCCCTATAGAAAGTCATCATACACTGCCAAATCTGAAAGAGGAACTATGCAGGATTTTTACTGTGTCTATGCTACATTTTTACCTTAATTAAACAGCTTTGGCGTAATTGTGATGGTTACATAGCTACATGACTTGCAGTGCCCCGCCCCAGTGTCCCAGCTCTCGTCTCTGCACACCGCGACACAAATGCCCTCTGTAACCCGTAATCTTTCATTTATGACTGTAAAGACTACACAAATATACACGTCTTAACATTGTATATGTTATACAACATTATCCAGCGCTCCATGGATTGCTCTCTGGCTGGCTTTGTTAAAAACAAATGCACATGGCCCAGAGGAGGATTAGCAAAACAGCAGAAAAGCAATCGGACTTCCATAGTTCCTCTTTAACGGCACATTATACCCTAGAAATTAGAACGCGTACAGTCTAACAGTACAGTCTAATAGCTTTTGTGTACACAATATAACCCTCATCATCATGAAAATAACATTTTAAAACATTATGGACAATTTAAAAAAAAATCATTGATATACCTGGTGTGGTTAAATCTTTCACATCAAACGCCAGCCTAATTGATCCCCACCTGACATCACCTGTGCATGTGACAACTGAACTCCAAGCACCATGTTTGGCGAAACCCAAACACAACACATCACACCTACTGTGAGGTATGGTGGTGGCAGCATTATGTTGTAGGGATGTTTCTCCTTAGCAGGGACTGGACAGTTGGTCAGGATTGAGGGGAAAATGGATGTTGTTAAGTAGGCTACTCTCAAAATCTTGAGGAAATCCTGTATCCCCCTGCTAGACAGCTGAAGATGGACATTCACTTTCCAACATGGCAATGATCCTAAACAAATCACGAAAAGAACAGCGCAGTGGCTTAAGGATATGGTGAATGTCTTTGAGTGGCCACATCAGAATCCTGACTTACATCCAATAAAAAAAAGAGAGAGGTCTATCGCCACTCACCACAGAATTTGACTCAACTCGAACAATTTTGCAGGGAAGAATAGGCCAATATTCCCCAATCCAGGTGTGCAAAGCTATGGAGACCCAAAGAGATTGATTGCTGTAATTAAACAATACATGGATCTATGAAGTATTAATCAGGGGACACTTGTAACCCTGTTATTATTTATTAATTTTCAGAACTGTCATTGTCTTTTTCATTACTTGGATGTTGAAAGGGTCAATTCGTAAAATAAAGCTGGAAAAAGTTGATTTTTAATGGGTTTTGATTTAAGGCTGGATGACAAATAATTTTGCTATTTCTAAGGGGTATGATGATTTTCTATAGGGACTGTATATCAGGCCTTTAATGCACATCAATCTGCTGATCTTCACTGAGATGAAATGGTTCCAGTGTAAAATGGTGCTGTAACCTGTGTGGGAACATCAGCGGCTAATGCTCCATCATATCTCATGCTTTCATGAGGTTTGTCCGAAACAATGTTGAGACACAACCAGTCAAGAAACTGAGGCACTCTTCAATGCTGCACCACACACTGGATTCTCCCAGAAATTATTTAATAGCAGATCATTTCATTTTCCACATGATGCAGTAGAAGCATCATAATGCATCATAAGCTTTGCAAGTCACTTGAACTGGTGCCTGCAACAACAACAGATATTACACAGAGTCTATGGTGAGTTTCATCATGGCACTACAACAGTGGGTCCACACCCTTAATTCTCTCCTGATGAAACATAATGGCCCTCAGTGCTGTGTGCTCCTCTTTCCGAGGTAGGGGTGTGTGTGTGTGCATGTGTGTGTGTTTTTAACAACTTTAACAGAGGCATATTGGGGAGGTTGTGTGTAGCTCCCTCCCTCTCTCTGTCTGATAATTTGTTGCTATTAGGAAAGAAACTATGTAGAGAAACAGTTAAACGTATTACACATTTATTATTAGGTGTAAATTTGAGACAGGATTTAGTTTAATTGAGCTGAATCATTTGTTTAAGAGAGGCTGCAACAACCTGGAGTAGCTGTGGGGAACAGCAGGTTTAGTAATTATTGTCTGTGGGCTTGTCACCACATGTGATACCAAATCTGGAGTGTATCACCCTATTCCAGCTGAGATAAGGAGGTGTTTTCGTGGCTGTCGTGCTGGTGCAAAGTTGAAGGCCAGGAAAGGAGATACAAGCCTGTTCTGCCATCTGTCATCATGGGAAACGTTAACTCTCTGCCCAACAAAAGTGATGAGCTGGAGATATTGGTGAAGACTCAGAAAGTGTACCGTGAGTGCAGCCTGATGTGTTTTACTGAAACTTGGTTGAATCAAACATCTCAGACTCCATCGTGGATATACCTGGCTTCACTCTCATACAATCAGACAGAGATGCTAAGGCTAGTGGCAAGAAAAAAGGAGGAGGACTGGCCTTATTCGTCAACCAGAGATGGTGTAATCCTGCACATATTACTGTCAAGGAGAAGATGTGTTGTCCAGACATTAAACTATTGGCTGTTGGAATGCGTCCACACTATGTACCAAGAGAATTCAGACATATCATAACAATACTTGTGTACATCCCTCCAAAGGCAACTGCTGAAGTTCCATGTGAGATACTACATGATATGGTTGCTAGGATACAGACTAAACATCCTGAAGCATTCACAATAATATCAGGAGACTTCAACCATGTTTCCCTCTCCTCCCACCTGTCTGGATTTACACAGTTTGTTAACTGTGCTACCAGAGAAAACAAAACCCTTGGTCTGCTGTATGCCAATGTCAAAGAAGCTTACAGAGCTACTGCCTTACCACCACTGGGCAGGTCAGATCACAACTTGGTTTTTCTGCAGGCCTGTTACAAACCCTGTGTGCAGAGGGAACCTTCAACTACACTCACAGTAAGGAAATGGACACCTGAGGCTAGAGAGGCTCTAAGGGACTGCTTTGAATGCACAGATTGGGATGTGCTGCTGGAAACAGACAAGAACAGTATGGACATTGACAGACAGGTTGACTGTTTTACAGAGTACATCAACTTCTGTAGAGACACAGTCATACCCACAAAGACTATACGCTGTTTCCCCAATAACAAACCCTGGATCACTAGTGACATTAAGGCAATCCTCAACCAAAAAAAGGAAGCTTTTAGACACGGTGACAAAGAACGGCGCAAACAGGTGCAACATGATTGAGGAAGAGATTGAAGATGGCAAAGTTGAAATACAAAAAGAAGAAGAAAAAGAAGAAGAATTTACAACACAGCAACATCCGTGAGGTGTGGAGAGGAATCAACAACATCTCTGGCTACAACCATAAGAAAAGACAGCCAATAGTGGGTGATGTGGAGAGAGCTGATGAACTCAATCAGTTCTTCAACAGGTTCGACACTGAGTCACATCCGATTCCACTCCTTATCCACCTCCTTCTCCCCCTCTTTCCCCCACCCCCCAACATGTGGGCATCTCCATGATGGCTCCTTCCTCTCCTCCACAAATGTGTTTCTCCACCATGTCTCCTCCTCCTCCTCCTCCTCCTCCTCCACCTCCTCCTACACCTGGGTACGTCTCCACTGCTGCAGCTACTCCCCTTCTCACACCTGTTCCTCCACCCTTGTCTGTCACAGAGAGAGGGGTGAGGCTGGAACTCGGGAGACTTTGCTCTGGGAAGGCAGCTGGCCCAGATGGTGTGTGTCCATGGATGCTTAAAGACTGTGCTGCCCAACTGTGTCAACCTCTCCACAGGATCTTCAACCTGAGTCTACAGCTGAGGAAAACATCCTGTGTAGTGCTGGTACCAAAAAGAAAATGTCCAGCTGAACTAAATGACTACAGACCCGTGGCCCTGACTGCACACATCATGAAGACCTTGGAGCGGCTGATTCTACGCCTACTGAGGCTTGATGTCAAAGACAAACTCGATCCCCTGCAGTCTGCATACAAAGAACACATTGGAGTGAATGATGCAGTCCTCTACATGCTCCACCGTGCCCTCTCTCATCTGGAGGAATCTGGCGCTTATGTAAGAATCATGTTTTTTGATTTTTCAAGCACATTTAATACCATCCAACCCAACATACTCAAAACAAGCTCAAAGAGATGGGAGTGGATCCTTCCTTTGTCTCCTGGATCACAGATTACCTGACAGAAAGACCACAGTCTGTCAGGTTGGGGAACTGTTTTTCTGGGACATTAATGAGCAGCACGGGGGCTCCACAGGGGACTGTCCTGGCTCCATTCCTGTTCACATTGTATACAGCAGACTTTAAATACAACTCTGAGTCACTGCTATTGTGGCATGTATCAGAAATGGACAGGAATCTGAATATAGGGATTTGATAAAAGCCTTCAGTGACTGGAGTTACAAAAACTGCCTCATGCTGAACACCCCAAAGACAAAGGAAATGATCATGGATTTCTGTGGGTCCAAGCCCCCTCTTCAGCCAGTGAACACTTGGTGGTGACAACCTATAAATATCTAGGTGTTCACCTGGATAACAGGTTGGACTGGTCCCTTAACACAGATGCACTCTACAAAAAAGGGCAGAGCCGCCTCTTTTTCCTAAGAAAGCTCAGATCTCAAACATCTGTAGTAAGATGCTGCAGATGTTTTATCAGTCTGTGGTGGCAAGTGCTTTATTTTATGCTGCAGTCTGCTGGGGAGGAAGTTCAGGAAAAAAGCAGGCAAAGAGGCTGGATAAGCTTGTAAGGAAGGCTGGCTCTGTCATCGGAGTAAAGATGGACTCTCTGGAGGAGGTGGTGGAGAGATACTCAATGAGAATGGTGGAGGCCATGCTGAACAACATGGATCATCCTCTTCATAACACCTTGATGGATCAAAGAAGCAGCAGTGGTGGACGGCTCCTATCTCTTCGGTGCAGGACAGAAAGATACCGAAGATCTTTCAAATCCACAGCCATCAGACTGTTTAATTCTTATGCAAATGGAAGATGAGCTATAAGACAAATGAATTTCCCTTTGGGATCAATAAAGTATTTTCTATTTCAATTTCTATTTAACATATGGCCCTTGAAGTCTATTCTACATCCTACAGGAAGCCAATGGAGAGAAGCTAGAATGGGAGAGATGTGCTCTCTCTTACTAACTCTTGTCAGTACCCTCACTGCAGTGTTCTGGACCAGCTGGAGACTCTTCAGAGAGGTTTTTAGACATCCTGACAGGAGAGAGTTAGAGTAGTCCAGCCTAGAAGTAATAAATGTGTGGACCAGTTTCTCAGCATCACTCTGAGAGAGGATATTCCTGATCTTAGCTATACTGCGCAGGTGAAAGAAGGCAGTCCTAGTCACATGCTTTATGTGAGAGCTGGAGGAAAGATTCTGGTCAAAAATGACTCCAAGGTTCCTCGCTGTTGGACCAGAGTTCAGGGTAATGCCATCCAGAGTAGCAATCTGATTGGAGAATGTGTCCCTGAGATGCTTAGGTCCAAACACAATAACCTCTGTTTTGTCAGAGTTCAGTAGTAGGAAGTTAGAAGACATCCAGGATTTCATGTCTTTCAAGCAATCTTGCAGATTGATGAGGCAGCTTCTATCATCTGGCTCTATCGATAAGTAGAGCTGAGTATCATCAGCGTAACAGTGGAAATTGATGGAGTGCTTACGGATTATATCCCCTAATGGAAGCATGTAAAGAGTGAAGAGAACTGGCCCTAAAACTGAACCCTGTGGCACACCACACATAACTCTGCTGTACTCCAAATGGTCATTATTAACATTAATGAATTGAAACCTGTCTGACAGGTATGAGTCAAACCATTTTAGAGCAGATCCTTTAATCCCAATTTCATGTTCTAGTCTCTGCAGCAAGATGCTGTGATTGATGGTATCGAATGCAGCACTGAGGTCCAGAAGTACAAGTACAAAGACAAGACCTCTGCTGGAAGCTATAAGAAGATGGTTGGAGACTTTGACCAGTGCTGTTTCAGTGCTATGGTGTTCTCTAAATCCAGATTGGAAAGCTTCAAAGAGCTCGTTACTGTGCAGATGTTCATGCAGCTGCACTAGGACAACCTTCTCAAGGATCTTAGAGATGTAGGGAAGGTTGGAAATAGGCCTATAGTTGGCTAATACATCTGGAACCAGAGATGGTTTTTTAAGCAGAGGATTAATGACAGCCACCTTAAAGGCCTGTGGCACATAGCCTGTGACTAAGGAAAGGTTGATCTGGTTCAGTATGGCAGTGTTAACTAAGGGGAAGACATCCTTGAGCAGTCTTGTTGGGATTGGGTCAAGCAGACATGTAGCTGATTTGAAGGAGGTGACTGCAGAAGTTAAGTCTCACAGATCAATGGGGGAGAAGCTGTTCAAGTATGCACCAAGTCTGGGAGATGCTTCCATAGGGGCTGTAATCTGTGGTCCACCACTCCCGATCCTTGTTCTGATATTTACAATCTTTTCAGTTTATGTCCAGACCAAAGAGGTCTCACTGAGCCACCACCTAATAACTACAGTGAGTCTGAGAAATGTTCCTCAGCATCTGGACTCGCTGCTCATGAGCAGTCTGTTTGTACCTCTCTGTACAGGTCTCGAGGGCCCGGGGCCCCAGGAACAATCTATCTCAGCCAGAGTCAAATGAGATTCTTCAACACAACGGGGCTGGAGCAGAGCCCAGGGAGCACACAGACACACAGAGCAATAATAAATATCATGGTTGTTGAATCTCTTCTGGACACTCAGCCAAACACTGGGAGTAATATGAAAGTAAATGCACTGTGTGTGTGTGTGTGTGAGTGTGTGTGAGTGAGTGAGAGAGGAAGAGAGAGAATGCCGTGCCGGAGTGCAGCAACTGCTAAAACAGTCATCATGGTCCAGTTCCAATAAGTGAATAACTAGCATCTGTGTTGTGAAACTTCCCCCTTTAATACATTCTTTCTGTCCCCCTCTGACTCCAGAATATGATCAGCTCAGCTTTAGGTGAAGAGGTGCAATAAAACTGATGGACTGACAAGCGTCTTTAAAGCACCCAGAACCATTAAAGCTCAGTCCTAACTGCAGTGGCCTGGGTTTGAATCTGACCCATGGAAAGCACTGTCATGAGATGCATGGCATTACAGATGCTAACATACAAAGATACAGCAGTGTATTTTAAAGCTGCATTATCAGATATTAATGTATTTACATTATGCATTCACATGCACATGCATTCTTTTTATTCTATAGAGTGTATATGATTTTTATATGCATGTAAAACTGCTGCTGTGTGCTCACTCAGGGATAGATCTCAGTTGCTGAATACATCAAAAATGATGCGAAGCTTGCAAAGCTAGTTCAGGCAGACAACTCAAGCTGCGCCCGTCCTGATCAGCTGATCACATGCTCCCCTCAACCAAATAGGGCGGGTTATTTAAACCCCCCAGCTTACCTGCTCTCCCCTGGCTTGCTGCCGATGCTGCTGCTGTTGCTGCTGGTACCCTTGCTGCTGCTACCGCTTTCATCACGTTGCTGTTACTGCTGCTGCTGCTGCTGCTGCTGCTGCTGCTACTGCCCCTACTGCCCCTGCTGAGGTTGTGTCACAGAGATACTGTATGTCTCAGTTTAGTCTTTTACTCTGCATGCTTAACCAGCTAGCCATAATCTGTAAGTACAGTATAAGTGACTCATTGTGGAGTCCAGTCTTCCCTGAAGATTATGGTGCTGCACAGAGGATGTACTTATAACACTCTGGGGACAAATAAAGTAATTAAATTGAATTCTCTTTAAATGCAAAGCTTTTGTCAGGGAACAATCACCGCCACTGACAAGAAACCATGTTTGAAAATTTACAAATTTCTATACAACTCGCATATGTTTTTTTTTTTTATTTTGAAAAATAAACCTCTCTAGTTGTTCAAGTGCCTGTTTCATGAAAGCACTTCTTAATTGCATATCATTGTGCCAACACATTTTTACAAATGAGTGTTGTTTGCTCTGCTGTGTTTATGCAAGACTGGTGTTCGTTTTGATTTGTGTCAGAATTAACAGGGTAAGAAACAATCAGTTGCAAATCATAATTTGCATATTGTAAATCTGGAGAAACAGGCACCTGAAATCCCAACGTACAGCTGCAGTGAATGAAAGAAACAAGAACTGGCAAGGAAATTAATATTCATCACTCTGTGTCAGCTTGTGCTGCCGTAGTGTTATCTGTTCACTGATGAGATGACTCAGCCAGTCAAAAATGGGTCTGAGTATTTTCTAATACTTAAATTGGGATTTTGGGCAAATGAATGATACTACATGATCGAGATTTTGTTGTTGTTGTTGTTTTATTTTTTTTTTTAATTTTTTTGCAATGAATGCAGAATTAGAAAAGAAAGAAAGAAAGAACAAAGGCAGGCAGGCAAGCAGGCACTGAAAAAAGAAAGAAAAAAGAAAGAGAAGAGAAGAGAGATGTTAAACAGGTTGTTCAAGGCTCTATCTCTAGCTTCATGGGATCAGAGCCATCAAGACTATGGAGACAAGGATGACAGCCATGAAGCCCACAACTTTCCCCATGTCCTTCCATAGACGGCAGGGTGAGTTCTTTGCAAGTCGAGTCAGGAGGTCTTTGATGTGAATCTGCAAGGTCTGCACAATGGCTGCATCAATGGCTGTATCCTGTAGTACAGTAATGATCTCCAGCACCCACTTTCCACAGCACTTCCTCCTTAGTTCATTCATTACAGCCTTGTAGGTCTTCTTGATGTGTTTGATTCCAGAAGAGACACCCTCTGCACCAGTTAGACCCTCCATCACCTGGTTCACAAGTCTCTTGGTGTGGGTGAGCTGCTCGTCCAGGCTCTGGCCCTCAAAAGCACGACACTCAGTCAATATCTTCACTGTCAGTGTGCTGACGAAAAATTGCAGCTGGTCTTCACAGCAGGTTTGCGCCTCAGAGCTTATCCAGAGGCTGAAGGCAGAGCAAATTTCAGTTGTTGTTTGGGTTGAGTCCTCTTCATGCTCCTGAATAACTGTCTTTGGTGTGTCCTCCATAGATTCAACAGTTATGTCCATTTGCTCCATGACTGATGCAATATTTAGTATAGTTTAACTAAAACAGTAAGTAAATGATTACTTACTGTATTTGTTAATGCCAATTTCCTTGATGGGAAATGCATTCAGTTAAAAACTAACTAACGAGCAATTGTGTATGAATTCTGTCTTCACTGAACACCGCTGTCCAAACAAAAATGCGTTCAATCCAACAACGCTCTCCGTGTCTGTATTATTACATTATCAGCACCCGTTATTACAATGTACACAAATATACAACCAGTACAAATGTTTTTTTTTTTAATACTAGCTCAATAACGTAATAACCAGCCAATAATGAAATAACTTATTACATTATCGGCAAGTTATTACATTATTGGCTTTGTGGTGATGATGCAAACAGGCAGAAAAAATAACATTGCTTTTCAGTTAAACACCATTCTCCTGTTTGTTTTAACTTCAAGTGGATGTTCCATGTAAATGTGATTTGAGTGTACAGGCAGCAGGACAAACCTATAATCTTTTGAATGAATCTACTGAAGTTAGATTTTGATTGCTACAAAACAGCTGTGGGGTCCGGGGCAGAGCCAGTCACCTCCTGATCAGATGATCTGAACTCTGAGTCTGTATACTCAAGTGTCTTTGGGCAAGAAGCTAAACATCAAATTGCCTCTGATGCTGTTCCATTAGTGTATGAGTGTGTGTAGAAAGCACTGCATGAATATGTGTGAGTGTGGCCTGTAATGTAGAGCACTTTGACTGGTTGATAGAAGTAGAAAAGTGTTGTGCAGTGCAGGAGTTTTTATATATTCTCCTTAGAAGCCTGCAGCAGCACTGTTGCATTGTCTGTATTTAGTGTTTATGTCTGTTGGATTTGTTTTGGAAGTTCTTGTGTTTTTGCTGTTACATCATTTGTATGTGTGTGTGGTTGCTGGTCACGTATTTCTGGCTTCCTGTATCACATTTGTTTTCATTTCAACATGTTTCAGTTGTTGTTTTGTTTTGTTTTGTTTTTAACTTGCATCATTTTTCAATGTCTGTGAATGTTCTCATTCATCCAGGTCATTGTTCTCTCTCTCTCAAATCTCTTTCTAGTCCGCACTAGGTCAGACTAGTGCGGACTAGAAAGACTGATGCATAGGAACTGATGAAGCCACTTGGATAAGAGGCGAAACGTCTTCCCAGACAAATACAAGTCCAGTTGCCTTCGATTCAATTTGAGAGAGAGAGAACATTTTTCAATCTACAGATCGTTTTTCAAAATAAGTGCTTTGGGCTGTTGCCAAAGAAACAGTAAATCATTTGCAGCAAGGTACTGCTGTGACAGCAAAATGAAAACAGGTGAGTCTCCACCCACCGCAGTCTCACAAAGGTGAGGTTACGGTAAGAGCTTGAGATTCTTGAACACAGATAGAACAGCTGGCTGACTGGGTGACACACCAGAAACTTTTCATGTAAATCCATAATGTAAAAGCAGTGTCCAATGGGGAAACTTAAATACTCAGACAATGTCATCACTCAGTCACAAAGCATCCAGCTGATCAGTGCTGTAACTTCATCACTCAGTCAGTCAGTGATGGTAATTTTACAGGACTGATACTCTCTGAGGGTTTACATCTTCAGAGTGAGGATCTACATTATCACACATTTAATTGTTCACACCCTACATTCACCCACACTCACCTTCATGCACCTATCTCCACACATACGCATTCAACCAAATTTTTGGCTTAGCTCTAAATGTAGGCACGCAATCACACAGGGATGCTTATGGGAAAACGCTCCGTTCTGGCTTGCATCCATAATGACCCACTATGACATATTCAAACCTGAGCCCCTCTATTCGCCCCACCTCCATGGCGGTGACGTGTGTGTTTCAGGAATCCCCTCTTGGCTCTCATTCACATCTTTAGCCAGCCGTTAGCTGTGGTCTGGCAGCAGGGCCCTGTGACATTTCTTCCTTGTCAGAGCTGTTGCGCCATAACAAGCTGAGCAGTGGATTTACTGCCAGAGTCTCTTTGTAGGCCAGCCAGGCTAATGGAGAAGGGGCCAGCACTGGAAAATACCCTGAGTTCTGCTGGAAAAGCCTCCTTGGAAACGCCTGCGACTCTCCAGGGATTGGACAAGCCAAGAGGGCGCCCAGCCTGGCTCATGTTACGTGCTGGTTTATGTGTAGAATGTGTGGCTGAGTTTATGCATGTTATGAATGTCTGTGTGGTTCCTGAGAGAGGATGTGAGCTTGGGAGAGAAATTAAGTACGTGTCAAACTCCTCTTTCTGTGTTTGGGCCTTGTTCCCCCTGGCAACAGTGAAAACATGCATACTTTTTTTTTTTTTTTACTTTGAAAGTCCTTTCAGTATGTCTTCTTCACATGCTGAGCTGTGTGAGTGGATACATGCAGTCAATTTACAATGTGGCAGCCCATACTCTACAGCTTCACGTGCAGGGACTGCAATGAGCTCATGTGGACATGATTTGATGATTCTCCCTCAGGAACGATGACAGGAATGACGGCGATGAAGATGATTAAATGACGACAGTTTAACAGGGCAGGGCCAGTGAAATCACTTAGCGCCTCAGTTGGAGTGATGAGCAGCAGACTAGAGCCATAAAGCTCTCTGCCTGGCTGTGTGGTCCAAAGGGCATCTTTACTGTACTGTGTAAGTCCACCAACACACTTCCCCTCAAGTCTTCCCTCATCACGTCACATCTTAAATGGGTGGAAGGGCTTTTTTGTTTTTCATTTGAATCATTAAAGCTGACAAAATCCTCAGCGCGGGCCAGAGGCTCATGGTTGTGACGAGGGATTCGGAGGCAGCAGAAACTATGACACACATGCACAGTACCAGAGTGACGTCCTGTTGTTCTTCAGGTTTTAGAGGGAAACATCATTATAAAGGTGAATCTGGATCATTTTGTTGTCTTGTCCATAATTATCATTATGTATGACATCATTATAAGTTAACTTCAGTGATCAATCGAGATCAAAGCCACTTTGTTTCACAGGTCAAGTCAAGTGAAAAATACACCTGTTGATTAATAAGATTAAGATTAAGATGTGCTGTATTGATCTCAGGCTGGGAAAATATAGTTGTATAATCACAGGAACAGCAGGTCAGAGTTCATTAATAGGCATTCATTTGACTGTCTTCCTAACAAGCTTTTGTTTTGAACCAAAGTGCAGCATCACACTTATTCATTTATTGGTTATTCATTCATAGACAGGATTTACAGGTTCAGTCAGTTCATATTGTGGCAGAGATGTGTGTAAACGGGAAAAAAACACATGAAATCAGATTCAGGCCTCCTTCATATAAATAAATCAGATACGAACCGGATATCTGTGATCTAGAACAGACAGATCAGGTACTTCCTGCCAATGTGAGTCGTACATCATCAATAATGCGACAATAGTGCATTTTTTATGATAGTGCTGAACCAATCACCCAGGCCTTAATAAGGGCTCTCTTCTTCTCCTCCACCTTAAAATGCAAACAATATTCTGTGCATCTCTAAAAATGCTTTGGAAAAATATTGCTTGACATATTATGTCTTATTATGTATGATGTCATATTATGTCTCTGTCACAGAATGATTTTCTACTGCTGAATTGAAAAACCTTAGGTCTGTATCTTTAAGTAAGTTAAATAATTTTATTACGTAATAGGTATACATTTTACATAACTACCCATGGTCAGTCAAACCTCAGTTACAATCACTAAACATTGTAACTTCTTATCACTAGGGTTATTTTCCCAGAATAGCAAAACAATCTTCAGAAACAAAAGTGATGTGTGAAAGGTGTGGCCCTCTAAAACCTGACTATCAGTTTGTGTTTTGTTTTTTTTTTGCTATCCTGTACTTCAAGCTTCTCTTCCATACCTCAGTCTGTGATCACATGTCTAAAGCTCCACATGACAACTGAAGAAAAAATGGGTCATGAACAACTGGGTGGAGTTTGTCACAGTTTTGGGAGTAAATTTGTTCAAACACCAAATGTCCTCATTATTTTAGAGCCAGACCTCCACCTTGACCCTGACAACAGCAACTGTTCCTGTTTCACTTTCACTGCCCCTGCCATCCCATTGCACACATGCCCTGTGTTGACAGTCAATGGCTGCTCATGCATGGACAAGGACCAAGTTTACCAAGCACGTGTGTGTCCATGCAGTCACCATCAGGCCTACAGGATGGGTGGTCACTGGCCTTCTAAGTCTGCAGGAAACAGATGATCATCCACTGTCACACAGGAAAGCAAGTGAGGCAGGAGGGGTGACAGGTCAAGGTCAAGGTCAAGGGTCTGGAGCAAGGTGGAGGCACACCAAACCACAGCTGTGTGCTAGTCAGACAGCATTTTCCAGGTGCTGCTGTTAAATAATGTGAGAGGACCAGACATCACCAGGATGTGTTGGTTACTGAGGTCTCCACGCTGACAGACTGAACCTGGACAAGACATAGAACAAGTCCACACACCTTAAACACTCAACCAGGGCCTCATGAAATGTTATTATCAGCTATAAAGAAAAACTGTAGAGTTGAAGTTTGTCCTCAATCCAGATTTCTTTAAGCTTTTACACATGTATCAAAAAGCAAGCCACAAACAACAGAGGATCTTTGACATTATCCCAGCAAACCAATCTATTCAGCTGTCCACCTGTACAGCCTCATTCTCTTTGTACTCCCGCCATACAAACTGTTACTTACTTTGTAGGTGGAGCGTTTTTGTAGAAGAGGTCAGAGGTCAATCAATCAAACTCCAAGCTGAAGTTTAGTGGTTGTGATACTTAAGACATGAAATGACTGTAGAGTTGTATTCATAGCCTTACATGATGTTTTTGTTTTTTTGTTTTTTTTTACTTGTCATGACTGTATTTAGGTTTCAAACCTCATAAAGTGGATGATTAGTGAAGATGATCTCGCTGAACCCATCATGTCCGTATCATAAACTGAACTAGGATGACGCTACCTTCTCTCTCCTTCACAGGTTGAAGAACATTTTGCTCAGGGATGAGGACAAAAAAAGCAGTAGGAGGTAAACTGGCAAAGATAGTTAACAGCCCGATAAGCCATGGACATATTTGACTATGATGATCTGTTTGTTATATCTCAGCAGTTCCTCATTAAGTTCCATGTTTATGGTATTTGACACACTGTCCATTAATTAGAACCTCTGGCCACCCAGATACAAACTGTATGAGTTAGTTCAGTATCAGGTTTAGTAATTTGCCAGATTAATCACAGTATTTTAATGGGTTTGACAATTTTACTCATTTTCTGAGGCATATTTTTCCATCAATAGGGTGGAAACTGATGTATTGTCAATTTAAATCAGTAATGTAAATTATCCATAAATAAACAAATAAACATATATAGAGATGCTTCAACTGCATAGAGGTTTCTCCTCAGTCACATTTTTTCTGTTCTGTCTAATCATGTGTGTTTTTATGTGAAGGCCAAGTTTCAGTGGTCAGCCCTGAGACGAGGAATTCAGTTGGAAGGCTGGTTAGAGGTTTTCCACAATGGTTGGGTTCTCAGGAATCCATGCTGGAGGAGAAACCGTCTGCTGGGAGCCTTTCAACAGATCATTCTGTTCATCTTTCCCTGTTTCCCTCACTTGTCTTCTCTCTGCCCTCACTCTGTTTCCCTCTTTTTCACACTGTAAATGCAGCCAGTGGTCTGGACGAGTCTGCGCCATATTCAGGTGTGAGGGCACTGAGTGCGTAAATACATTTTGAATTATTATTTCTTTTTTATTATTGTTGTTTTGTATTTCATTATTATACATGTATTTATTTAGAGGTTATTATAATAATTATAATAATTATTATAATAGCCTCAGTGAAATGGAGAGGCTGTATGAAGTTAAGCTAATTTCATGTCAATCTAAACATTAAATATATTTGGCTGTTTCCTCTGTACAACTTGCAGACTTTGAGCCAGTGGTGGTACTATAGTGTCCCTAATGCCACAACGCTCTCACAGGAGAGAGTCAAAAAGACAGGCATCCCTTCTGGCAGGGGTAAATAACCAACCTATCTTATTCATTATTGTTGTTTGACCCTGAGGGACCCTGTACACAAATACACAAGATATTCCCTCAGAAAATAGAGGAAAATCATATCTTACCTTAAAAAAAAAAAAAAAAAAAAAAAAATCCTTGATGGGTTACATTCATCCAATCAAACAGATTCACTAGAGGGATCATAGCACCACCACTCTCAGCTGCATCAAACTGTTCACCATCAGTGTGGCCAGTGTCCTTAATGAAGAGTAACAGGACACTGAGGAAACATCTGATCATCTGATTATGTAAGAGAGGCTAATACTGTTAGCTGTTTCCCAAACTTGCAGATGACACCACAGCTTGCTGTAAGACCTGCTCCTCTGCTGTCATTATTTTAAGTTGTAATGAGACCATCCAAGAACTTCATCAAGTCAAAGTCTCTGAGCAAAGGATGGCTTATTGCAACTTCGCAAAGCTGCCTGAACCAGAAACCCACCCACTACCTCAGAGGTGAGATCTGACTGATAACTATCTTTGTTCAGTTTGTCCAGAGAGACTTGTGTTGGCGTATCAGCAGGCAGGGGACAGACAAAACTACAGTCCTTCACTGCAGCTTATAACATGGCAATGACTCAGCAGTTGAAGAGCCATCACACTGACCTGAACCTATACTGAGATGATAAAGGACGTAAACCATCTTTTAGTTCAGTACCAAAAGGAGAAGGTTGACAATATTCAAAGAGAGTTCCTCCAGGAGAAAGAAAACTCCCAAGGAAGAACATTTGACATACATGGGTTGTCAGTTGGGTTGCCAACTGCAGTTCAAACAAATCCATTTCCCAATGAAACAACAGCAACCATGACTCAAAGTCAGAGAGACAGCCAACAACCTGACCCTGTCAGTGAAGATGATGAACCCTCAGGAGTTTTCTCACACTCACCCGTCCAGTGAGGTCAGAAGGTCAACCAGAGTGACATATATCCAAGGTAGGACACCCAATGTCCCACACACACCCCTGCTGTAATGACTATTTTTACTGTTTGTTCAAACTGTGGAAACTATTAAAGTAGGGGCCATTCATATTTTACCAGGGAGTGTGGGATGCATTGCCATGTGTGGTCAAAATATCAGATTCACTTTAGTTTACATGTTTAAACATGTAATTCACATAGACCTGTGTTTAAGTAATATTGTGTTAAGTCTTATTTGGGGTTGGATTACAATTTGTGTGTGGTATGGTCAAGAGTCAGCTGAATGACCTGAAAGTGGACTGTACATGTTGGACTAGATGAAGCTATGTTAGAACACATTACCTCCATTTTTCATCTTCCTCTGGTTCTGAGCTGGACCTGAAATATTGGCTTTCACTAGAGGCTTTTAATTTGACAGGCAGGGTGAGTTGTTGGTTGCTGAGTCCAGAAAAGTGAGAAAACTGGGCTGTGGGCTCTTGGGTAGCACATTTTAATATTTCCTGGTGTGTTTTGGCAAATGTGTCACTCTCAGCGTTTGATTTTGACGCAGACTGACACTGAGACTTCCATACAGATCTGCCCACAAATCACCAAGTCACTGATGGTTTCTCTCTCTCTCTACGTGTTTCTCTCTTTATTGGAAAATGGGTGGAAAATTTTGTGTGTAGTTTTTCACGGGTGTCTCACTGAATAAACAAACCTGACAAAGATGTAATAAAATGCTGTGTTAACTTCGAGCGCCGATGTGAAAAATATCTGCCTTTTTTTCCCATAGTGGATTAAAACAGTGAAAACACTTTGAGCTGGAACTGGGCACCATTCCTGATCGAAACATTAAACTGCTCATTCATGATTGCTAAATTATTAGTATTTTTTCAACAAGGTGTTTGAGTCCAGCCCAACCTCAAGCAATTATGTGTGAAATTCAGCTTCCACTAATCCTGGCCCATTGAGCTCTTTGTCAGGTTTGTGTATAAGAAGCATCCCCTCCTTGCTCAGGCAGCCTGGTATTTGCCCCGAGGCTGCTCTCTCTCTCTTCCATCCTGACTTGGACCAGGTCTGAGGTTGGTTGGGTTCTGCCGCTCTGTCTTCCCAGGCCTCTAAGCCAAATATTTTCCCCTCCATGGGTTTCCACTGACAGGCTGTGGGAACCAGGCGCAGCAACAGGGGCAGCAGAACTCTAGAGTCTGTCTGCTTCTCTGTGGGCTTCTGTGTCTGTTGTTTTTCCCAGATTTCAAATTAAAAATCATTATCATTAGCAAATTGCTCAGGGTAATCAGCCTGTAACTAAATCTTTAAAAAGTGCAATGAATGTTCCATTTGGTATTTTAAAGTTAGGCCTCTGCTGCTTTGATTTTGACTATTTTATGTCCCTCAGGAGTCTTTGCGATACTGCTTCCTCACAAAATGAATGTGCAGGGTGGAGAGCACTCTTCCACAGTTTGTTGCCTCAACCTCAGGGCTCAGTGACACACTGAAGTATCCATCACCCATCCATCCATAGTCTATACTGCTTATCCAAGCACAGTCACAGAGAGGTGGGGGTGGAGCTACTCCCAGCTGGTCTTAGATTGGTTTTAGAGTCAAGCTGAGCTGAACCATGCACAGTCTGTCTGAGGCAGGTCCAGCCTGACCCATTAACTTCTCCTTATTGGCCGGAGCCTGATTTGAAGGACATTCTCTGGTACAAGTTGTCTGTTAGTATTATAGCTTTAAATTACAAGCCTGAGCTGTTTGAATGACAGAAATCTTGTCAAGACAATCTGTTTAACTTGAGCAATGGGGCTACCTGGCCCTGGCCCTGGCCCTGGCCCTGGCCCAAGGGGGGAAGGGGGTCCTGGCCCGACACAGATGCGGGCAGAAAATCAAATGTCTAGTGAGGGCAGGATTCTTTCCTGGACATCACACATGGAGACAAATAATGGACACCTACAGCCAGTTTAGAGTCACCAACCACCCTCGTGTGGTCTGGTCTCACATAGTATTATGTTGTAATACATGTATTGGAAACATTAAACTGATAGAACCATATTAGTTTTACATCTGCTGTTAGTGATGAATGATGTCAGATTAAATCAGTTTACATTCAGTGAGGTAGGAATTCAACAGATTGATGTTTTTGTTTTGTCTTATTTCTAATGTTTTCAAGGAGCTATTTGTACCTTTGCTACCTGGCTAACATTAACATTAGCATTATTAACAACTGTTTATGACTTATCAATTTAAAGGAAATGTTGCAAGTTCAGCATCAGACCTGTAAGACTCTCTATCATGTCTCTTCTTCCTCTGAAGCTAGCATGCTGACCAGCTAGCCATGGCCCAAATTGTGACTTGTCCAAGGCATACTGTGCCCTGAACACACTCACTGCTGAGAGGTTTAACCTCTTCTCTTCTAAATGCAACAACAGCCAACAACCACCACCAACTGTTCCCAGCAACAAACCATGTTTGAGGACAAATAGCCTTTTTTATTCATTTAAAAATTTCGGCGTTTATCTGGAGTTATACATAAAGTACAAAAAACTCAATGATGGAGAAAAAAAGGAAGCCACATTAAACATGTCAGAGGTCCCTCTCTGGTTTTGACCACCAGTGCTTGTATAAAACCCTGATTTTGTTGAGCAGGTCCTTGTGTCCTACACAGACCCACATGTTCCTGCAGGCACAGACACTGGCTGATCACCTCATGCCTTCCCATAAATCAACAGGTGGTTGATCATGTGCCAGAAAAGAACCAGAAACTACTGCTCCTGAGTGTTCAGGTGTGTGTGCCAGTAACAGCTGGCACCTGTCATTTATTGTCATCATTTCCAGTGTGTCATCATGAAGGAGAAACCTGTTGTCTGTGTTCAGGACTAGATAAGACCTGAATTCTCCAGCTGGATCAGGTTATAACTGAAGCAGCTACATGTTGAACTACTCAAGTATACCACCAACACACATCATTGTCCCAGTCTGAATGGGGTGTAGAGAGGTTTAAATTCATCTTAATGTTTCTAAGTTACCTGGTTTCTCTGCGTGAGAACACGGCTGTACTCATTTTACACATTTAAGATTTAAGATTTATTATTTTTAATGTGGAGCTACAATGAGCTATATGAGTTACAGGTGAAGAGGTTATGTTGGGACATCAGCACTCACTGTAGCTCTGTCTCCTGCTATCTGTCACCCACACACGCACACACACACACCACAAGTGATGTTCGCGGTTTCATGCATTTTGACTTTTGTAAAATTACACAGGTAATTTTTCCTGACACTAGCAGACAGCTTGCTGGCAGCTCTCCCAAGTCTCTGTCTTTGTAGTTGGGTGCAGCTCTCTTACCTGTGTGTGTTGCATTTTATCACGCAGGACAAAATAATTGACATGGCACCCTAACAGGATCACGTTGTTCTTCCAGCAGAGGATTCTCCCCCAGGTGTAAATAGCTGCCAGAGGTTTCGCACACAATGTTTTTTTGTTGGTTTTTTTTAGGTCACATTGAAGTAATGGTATGCCTGTAAAATTCAGCACAGCCACTGAGGTTATATCCAAGCTGCTGCTACTGCATAAAACCCTCAGTATTTTAAATTACACATAAAACATTAATCACAATGTAACCTACAACATCTGAATTATTCTAAATACGCTCACACATTGATGACAGAAGTGACAGAGGTCATATCTAATGTGGCAACCTCAGCTTTCCAGTTCACTAACTAAACTTTACAGTGTTTCACAAAATCAGCTCACAACAAATACAGTACAGTTATATGTTACATGCAAGTTTTTTTTTTTACTCACAGATTAGAGGTGTTACTTAAAAGGTGCTTTACTCAGTGACAGAATGTTAAATACTTCTGGGTCATAGATTATATAACAATGTCAATCATTTTATGGTAGACTTAACTTGTAATAGGGAGAATGGGTTCCTCTTCAATTCTCTCCTGCAAACTTAAGTCAGCTAGTTTATGATAAATTACACTGTCCATTGCAGTGTCAAAAAAGTGTGTGAATCCTTTGGAATTACTTACTTTTCCTTACCAAATGGTTCAGTCTTAGTTTCATCAGTTTACAAATCATTTTCTCGGGTGAGTTGTGTAGTATCACGATGCTCTTTGGCCAACTTCAGGTGTGCAGTGATGTTTTCTTGGGAAAGCAGTGACTTCCTCCATGGTGTGACACCATGTCTGTTCAGTGTTTTGCCTATGGCAGACTCATGAACAGAGATGTTCCAGTGATTTCTTCAAGTCTTTAGCTGTTACTCTAGGATTCTTTTCTTTTCTTTTTTTTAACCTCTCTGAACATCATGTGTCGTGTCCTTGGTGTCACTTTGGCTTGGTGTCTCCATTTGTGGACAGCTTCTCTAACTGTGGACTGGTGGATACCTAAAGTCTTTAAATGACTCTGTAACCCCTTTCAGTTTCACGGAGCTCAACAGGTCTTGACCGTAGGTCTTCAGAAATCTCTTATCTGCGAGGCGTGGCTCACATCAGCAGATGCTTCTTGTGAGAAAACTCAAAATTTTAGTGTTGTTTAAGTGCCAAAGCGGCTCTTCACTTTGCCCCAATCTGGTGTCATTGTTTGGACTCCAGGTTTGCTAACTCCTGAATCTAAGAATTTCTCTTTGGAGTCATTAGCCTAACGGTTCACATGCTACGTTTCTTGGGACTGTATATGCAAAGCAGCCAGTGACGCTTTATCAATTTGACGGCTCATGAGCTGCATATACTACAATACAGAACTGAAATGTTTCCAGTGGAAACAAAAAAGTGCTAAAGGGGTCACTGTGGTAGAGCAAATGATGAAGGCGCAGGTCATGTGACCTGTGGGCCTTCACTGCCTTCACTGTGTGAGTGATGAGTGAGTCATTTGCATGACTGTTGTTCACTGTTTTTAACTTGAACAACCAGCTGCTCTGTTCTTGCTCTCTTCCAGACCTCTGCTCCAACAGATCAGTTTCCTCATGTGAATCATTAAACTTTCATCTTGTCCAATTAAATGTGTTAATGTGTTAAACACTTCCAGCTCCAACAGTCTGATTAGAATGAATGTGATTTGTAAACATCCACAGCTGCCTGCTAAGATTGACCATAATTACAGGCACCTACAATTAATTTCTTCACTTTATGAGCTAATAATGTGAAAATATGGATAGAGAAGAAACACCACATGCAACATGTGGTATTTGGTTTCATCGTCACTTTCCAGAATAGTTTCAGTTGTCATTCACATAGATTCTTCAATTCCGTGGAATTTGAAATCTCCAACCAAGTCGCAGACTTTACTTTTACTTTTGTCAACTTACCAACTGTAGCTTTAATACCATAGATCAAAACTTGCTTGGCTCTATGCAGTCAGCTCAAATGTGGTTTCAGTAGTTTTGTGCTTCAATCAGTGTATGTGATGAAGGACTGCACAGTGCATGTAGGGGGCGTGGCCTCAGCTGCCCAGCAGTGAGCAGTGTGCTGCTTGCATGTGAGTGATCAACAGTATAGATACTCAAATGCGCTTCATAAATCTGGCTGTTTTAGCCTTGATTACTCTACTACAATATATTTTCACCAACTATATTGAAGTTTTGCCAAAAAGGGCCAACCTTCAGTTTTGTAAAACTCCAATTTATTCCAGTATATTCCTATATAATCCCATTAATTCCCATGGAAAGTTTCCAACATTGAAAATTCCCAGAATTTTGCAACTTTAAGTGTGACACAAGTGTACATGTCAAAACATGGGCTCTGACAACCAGCATGACAGGTATCGACATTGGCACAGTAAAGATTGCATAAAGATAAAGATCACAAAACAGGGAGTGCACAAAAATAAATGACATGGAAATAATACTGAACAACATTCCTGCATCCTGATTAGTGAGTCAGTTGGCAATGTGCCATGACACTGAGTGTTATTTCTCAGTCACAACAACAGATATTCCTCCATGAGTATAAAATTAAGATCACTACAATTTGCAAAGAATGTTTTGACGGCAACCTGCATGGAGTGTGAGTTTTCAAACTGCCATCATTAGATCAAAGTGTCTGTCCGGAGTTTATCTGATCTTCCAATGGATCATTAACTTAATTAATCACATGCTGCGACTTCTTTTGAGCAAAGTATGAAGTGACGACTGATCTGACAGAAATGTAGCACCAATGTAACATAATACATGGATGAGCAAATTGTCTTCATTTGCACAGTGTTTTAGCTGCAGCTGCATCATGCTGTACTTTTCAAATCACTTAGGGAGCCATCATGGCTGGCGTTCAGACTGCAGGTGAGTCTGATTCAAATCAGATTCCTTCTCAAATCCGATTTGACTGTCCACACTGTTTTTAGCAAGTGTCCAAATTGGATTTGGCTCTGTTCAGACTGGGCCACATTATTGACCGATTCTGACAGGTTGCTGTAGCGGAGGCGTCATCCAGCGTGTGTATTGTGTGACGTCAGACTTCAAAAGTGCCATTCAGCTACAACCTGGATTGGCTAAAAATCGGATTTGGCTGGCAGTCTGAACGTGGCCCATGACCTGCCACAGGACCTTCCTCATAGCCCAGTATATATCAGTCAAAATTAAATCACAGCTACATTATTAAAACATTGTTTCCTCCCATCTGAAATTCACACTTGGTCCTATTAAAAAATATATTCCAAGTTCAGGAGCCAATATCAGGAAGCAGTAGTCAGACGTACAGAAGGAACATAGACTTAGGTCGCTTTCACACTGGAGCTGTTTGGTCTGCTTTAAATGGACCAGAGTTTATTTCCTCAGACAGTCCACATTGTTTGGGCCAGTGTGAAAGCTCATCTGAACTTTGTTGCTGACTAAACAAGCAAATTCTGGTCCGCCTGAAAATGTGGGTCTCAGTTCGCTTTTAAGTGAACCTGGTGTAGTTCATACAGTATGCAGTGTGAGCGCTTACTGGACCAAACACAGGAGCAAATGTAGGAAGTGCTGCAATATACAGTGCACCTTTACAAAGTGTGTCTGTACCAGAGATGGGAATTGTGGCTTCAACAAGTCATCTCCATGCCATGTATTTGTTCTGCCCAGTCACTGAACCAGCTGATTCCAATCAGCACAGTTTTACAGCCAGGAAGATGAGCTAATTAATAATGCACCAGGTTCAGTGAGTGAACAGAATGAATACATGGCAAGGAGATGACTTGTTGAAGCCACAAATCCCATCTCTGGTCTGTACACAGTGCATCGTTGAGGAAGGACAACAAACACTGCCCCGTGCAAAACATGTCATCCATCGTATTTCCCCTGATGCTCTTTTTCTTTGAAAGAGTGAAATGCTCTCTGCCTCGCTGCCTAACCTGATGGTCATATTGAACGACTTGCTGAGCCATGTGCATGTGATAAATAAAAAAGGAACAACCACAGCTAACTTAACATGCAGCTCCAGGTTTGCTGTTTATTTTTCTGGGTCAGGAGGGATTTCCCCTCCTACTTTGTCCAATCAAGCACCCCTTTCATCCACCTGACCTTGTTCAGAAAGTTATATGCGCTTCAGAGATGGCAGTGTGAAAGCAAACCCCAACAAGTGACAAATGCAACAGTGTTACAACTTTCATCTCCCCAGTCAAACTGAGTCCTCTTGGTCACTGAAGTGAGTCACCAGTGGCAATGGTCCATCACAGTAAGATTCTTCCTAAAGATGAAACCGCACTGGTGGTTCAAGGGGCCTGTAGAACTGAATCAAGATATAAAAGCTTACAAGCTAGGTTCACCACTTTTCAGTGCACTTTCATTATGTTGTTAGTTGGCATTGGTTGTCAATTGATTGAAGACAGTTAGAGGTTTTTGCTCAAAAATAAAAACGCTAGACTTCCACAATCACCACACCATCATCACCTATGGGCTTCTGGTCCTGTGCGGTGGTGACTGTGTCTGCAGAGCCACCTCCTTCCGCCTTTGGTCTTTTGCTTTGTTTCTGGGCAGAGAGTCGAGTTGTCTCTCCAGCCAAGTAGGAGTAGGAGTGCTTCTAGCCCCGCTAGCTGTGCCGGATGCTAGCGGTAGCGGCTAGCATCTGCCGCTTCCCAGCTCACCACAACGGCCCAAAATCGCTGATCCTCAATTATGTTACATTACACATCCATTTGTCATTCCCGAGGAGGTGGGTCAATCTCATATCAGGCTGTGAGTGGCTGTAGATGAAAATGAGCAGGTGAAGTTTAGACAACAGTCTCCCTGAGCGAACTTTCAGCAGCAGCTCCTGACAGCCAATCTATCACTGTGACCAGGGGTCAAAGGATTTCCTGCCCTCGTAGTTTAGTTTGACTTTGTCCATTTCCCCTTTATTCAACAGTAACACAGGCTACAAACAAACACACCATACCTGAATATCAGAACCAAGCTGACGTTTGCTCACTCCAAGAATCATTCAGACATCAGATCTGAACTGGTTTCAGCAAATTAGCTGCACAAAAGTCAAACATCTGCAGCTCCCATCACAAAAACAGCAGTTATGATCAGATACACCTGCACTGCCCTTCCTGATGGAACCAGCTGAGTGCGGCTCGTCCTTTAATTATCTTCAATATTTCTGTGGCAGTGGTCCACACACACACAACACTACCCATTAACTCTGCTCTCCCTTCCGTGGATATTCAGGAGGTTCATCTCAAACCGCCAGTGTCTGGGATCAGTAATCCCTGAAGCCCCTAGAGCATCAAGGAAGAGAGGAGTGGGGTAGGGGGGTGCAAAAAAAGAGAGAGAGACAGAGAGCGAGAGAGAGAGAGAGGGCGAGAGGGAGAGGGGAGAGAGAGAGAGAGAGAGCAGTTGACACAGCACTGTAACTAAACATCATCCAGACCAGAGCTGCCATCAAATCTGGGAAAATACCTACAAATCCATCTCACCCAGACAAACACAAAGAGGGGGAAGAGGAAGACAGAGTGAAACACAGACAGAGAGAGAGAGAGAGAGAGAGAGAGAGAGAGAGACAGAGAGAGAGGTTGAGGGAAGGAGTGGGATAAAGGATAAGAAACCCTCATTCTCTGCCCACTCCTCCTCCTCCTGTCTAGAGAGAAAAAATTAGCAGTGCTCCTGAGAGGCAGAGGCAGCCTCTACTTAACTGCCTCCTGCGTCTGTCTCATAATGTCAGAGGCTGTCTAAGGATGGCTGTGTCTGTGTGACATTACACAGCACTCTGCATCATCACTCTGCTGCAGGAGCCACACTCATACAAGACAAGTGTTTTTACATGTTCCCTGAACCTTTTGATCCATGAGAAACCCAAGGGTCGTCCTGTGATATTCTGTGATTTTCTTATTGTCAACAAATCCCATGTTCAGAGCAGATCTGACACGGAAATGAAGTGCTGCATGTGGAAGAGCAGTGGGGGGCATCACAACAGCTGTCATATCACTGTCCACTTCTATGTGCATGTTTGATAAAGTATCATCACAAGAGACAGCAACATTTAGGCCCATGTTAGCAATGTCTTGGGCAACATCGACCCGAACAGCACCAAATCGTGGCCCACAGTGGCTAAATTTAGTTTAGTTTATTTGCACATTATACAGACTGTATAAAAACATTGAAAACAATGAAATTAAAAATTGTGCAGGAGAGGTGGAAGCTAAAAGAGGCTTATGAGAATATCTCCCCTTTGTAGGATTAACAATGATGATCTGCGAAGTCAAAAAAGATGACAATACAGAAATTCATTACATAAAAATAAGAGAGAAAAAAGAAAAGAAGAAAAAAGCAATTTACATGCAAAATGAATGATAAAGACAGATGGATCCAGAAGTGCTACAAACCTTTGCTAAAGAATGATTTTTTCAGTTGTTTTTTGAACAAAGACAGTGTAGATATTGATTTTAGAGATGTGGGTAATTATTCCATAGAGATGCGCCTGTAATTTAAAGTGTGTTGATTGTGGGAAGTCCAACAGTAGGGAAGATGAAAGTCCTTGAATGTTTGAACTTTATAAGGACAAAGAACTTATTCAAAATTTGGGAAAAGAACTGCAGAGCACCCGCTTTCGACTGAACAACCAGATCCCAAAGGAAATACAAGATTGACAGAAAAATCTTTTCCCCATACAGAAACGGTTCATCCAGGAATGTGCTGTAATAACAGTTAACTGTATGCAGATGGCAAACTGCTCTGTGACAGCAATGTCACCACCTGGCTCAACAGTGGCCACCACCATTAAACATGAAACCATGGTGAGTGTTATCAAATCAAACCAAAAACTATGCATTAATGTTTCACCAGCTCCTTTTCACCATGTTCTCTTCTCCTCTATCTGTCTGTCCATTCAGCAATTTTTTTTACCCCCTGTTGATTTCAATGTCTGTCTCATTGATAAGTATCATGTAAATAGATGAGTGTTTTTACTGACTGACCTGCTGGGGCACCTTAAATTTGGTCTTGTTGATGCCCTGTGTTATGACAAAAAAAGCTTCTCTTCTATTCTTCTGCAAAGATATTTGAGTCTTGACCAAATTAGCTGGACTGAAGGAGTGACACTGACATCTCTACAGTGAACTGTCACTGTGGAACAACAGTTGGTATTAATTGCATATTGTGCATATTGCCTCCAGATCGGTCTATTAGTTCAGATTAGATCAAACTAAAACACTTTCAAACATTTCATCATTCATTGCAACCAACTGGAGGAAAATTATAAAAATAAAAATAAAGTGGAACATCAGATTTGGCATTGGCACAATATGTGTGTGGCCTTGGCCTGAAGGACACGAGTATAATATGAGAAGTGCATTATTCCACAATGAAAGGATAATTTCATTTCATATCACATAACCAGATGGTTTTTGGCAGCGGAGCACTATGCAGAAAGACCACATGAAACTGGTGGATGCATGGTTTGTGTCTCTGGAAGGAACCACACAAACATCAGCAAACTTATTTTCATAATGTGAACTGGCCCTGAATCACTGTGCATGCATCAAAGCTACAAAGCTTAGTAATGATGAGTTAAATACTGAGGGAGTGAAGTGTGTGTGTTTGAGTGTGTGTGTGCGTGTTAGCGTGCGGGTGTGTCAAGTTTGAGGCTCAGACATAAAAGCTTCTGACACCAAAAACCGAGCTTCAAATTAAAGTTTAAAACTTAGAGGTTCCGAAAACCAGTCTGACAAAATATTGTGTATGCACTGACAGTTTCATTATCAGGACAGGACATATGTTTATATATATATCTATATATATATGACTACTGCACATTCTTTCATATTGACCTTTGGCTGCCTGACCTCTTTCTCTGAATCAGTTTCTGGTGCAGAAAACTCATTGCACATTTTTAGCATTTGCTTGGTTTACAGTGTGTCAGAAGGAGAGCCTATACAACATGTCAGGTTGACATGTTGGTAAAGCTGGAAAACTCAGCTGAGCCATGGTGGAACTGTCTCCATCCTGTTTGTTGTCTGAGCCGTGGTGGAGCTGTCTGGACAACAAGCTGACAATAGCAGAAAGCGACAGCCTCCCATTCTGTCAGTGTTATCTGTGTGTAGGTGTTCAGTCTTTCTGCTGCACAGACGAGGAGGCTCTATACAGTTTGTAGAATTGAGTCTGATGAGCTGAATGTCTCAATGAATCAGCAGTTCAAACTCCTCTGCTAGCAGTTACCACTCACAGCTGTCATCTTATCATTTGAGCACATTTTTTATGAGGCCTTTGAGGGTTTCTGGACAATCTTTGTCTGTATCATACAGTTCCATTTGCATGTGCAGAGCAGAGTCTCTACAATGTGAGGTCAGACCAGACCATCACACAAGCCTCTGGAAAATTTCTATAGTATGCAGACATCAGAGGCATCAATGTAATTATAGCTCTTTGTTTTCAGGCATCTGCTGTCTTTATCTCAGAAGTGTGTGTGTTCCCTTTCTTTCATTTTCATTGTCATTTTGATGTTCAAAGAAAGAAAGAAAACGCTCCTCTAGGCATACCCTCCGACACACATGCACAGACTATGTACATAACCCCTGACTGTATGTATGTGAACACACACGCACACACCACATGCACTGTTCAAACAAACACATGATTGGACACAGTTAAAAGACAGTACATTAGGGGTAACTGGAGACTGACTTGAGCCCATACAGTAATTATGTGTCTACACCTGAGATGAGAAAAATGAGAGGAGAAAGAAAGGCAAAAGAAAAAAAAACTAAAAGAGGGGAGCAGGGTTGAAGAGGCATCTCCCCAGCCCACCTAGGTTGAGGCAGCATAGAGAGAGACAAAGAGCTCAAAGAGGAAAACAGACACTGGCAGAGAAGGAGAGCAGAGGGGGGTATAAAGAAAAGGAGATTATGAAAGAGTGCGACAAAGCTCTTTCAGCTTAAACAACCCTGACAGTGTGTCTGCTTCCCTCAGACAGGTCTGTGTGAAAATGTTTGGCCTCAGCTGTCAGCTCTAACCATAACAGCTCCTGGTAATACATCACCATAATCACCCTGCTGCTGCTAAATGCAGCCATCACATTCACTTAGCACACAGCAAACACTCAGTGTGTCAGGGCTCCAAATGATTTTACACCCAGTCTTTAGTGTGTAGACCAAGGGCCAGGTGGACTGAATCTGCATGAGAAAATATGTCTCCAGCTTACTGTTAGATTCTATGTTAAACTATTTTTCCTCTGCTTCTGTTTAATTTCAAGTGCTGAACTCTAAAACATAATATATTTGTGCTTTTAGGAACCAAAGTCTCTCTCTGTGCAGTTTGATATCTCTCTCGGGCTTCTCTCAGACACTTGTCACAGTAGGTTGGTGAGCCAATAAGAATAGCGGAGGCTTTGGGCATTTCTTCTGATTGGCTGAGTGGCAAATTTCAAGTAAATCTCTCACAGAAACCAAATCCTGCAAAGTTTAAAGGTAAGTCCAAGTGGACAGCGCTCGGGGCATGGCTCAAGGCAGTGAATGCTTTAATCCAATTATACATTGACATCTACCTATACTGTATGAGACCTTGTATGAGACCTTGAAAAGCTGCTAATATATTTGAATAAAACCCCAGGGTCAGCGAGACAGGAGATGGGTATTAGTCAAGAAAATAAATGTAAAACCTAATCATAGAACTGAGGCTAGAAGAGATAGGGACAGGGTTGTGTGGAGTGAACCAGTTCTTGCAGCTTAACTCTGTCTGTGACTCTCAGTCTGTGATGAGGCTGAAAGTCCATCTACAGGAATAAATCTGTAAAACAAGCTTCGTGACAAAACCCATTTCAAAGACATGAATTATCTAAATGACCAGAGCCAAAGCCAAAAATCCTTCATTGTGCAACTGAGAGCTGATGTTCCTCCAAATGCTGTGCTCTGCAGATTCAGAGACACTGAGGAGGAACACAGATAATGATTTAATGTTGAAATTCTCTTTTTTCAACAAGATCTCTGATCTGTTGGTGGATACAAAACAGATTTTGATTAATCAAAGTTGTGGAGTTTATCAGCAAGCCACTAGACTGGCCAAGCAGAATAAGAATACCCCAAAAAAACAAAAAAGTAGCAGTTGCGGACCATTTGCATAAAGGGCCTAATATACACCAGTCAGGCCTAACATTCTGAGCAGTGACAGGTAAAGTGAATAAAACTGAATATCACTTCATCATGGCACCTGTCAGTGGGTGGGGCATATTAGGCAGCAAGTGAACATGTTGTCGTCAGAGTTGATGTGGTAGAAGCAGGAACAATGGGCAGTGTCAGGATTTGATCCAGTTTGACCAGGACGACTGGGTCAGAGCATCTGAAAAGCTGCAGCTCTTGTGGGCTGTTCCTGGTCTGCAGTGGTCAGGATCTATCAAAAGTGGTCCAAGGAAGGAAACAGTGGTGAACCAGCCACAGGCTCATTGATACACATGTGGTCCCATCCAACATCCAGCTACTGATGCCCAAACTACTGAAGAAGTAGTAGTAGTAGTATTAGGCAGGCAAGGCAATTTTATTTGTATAGCCCGTTTTTACAAACAGTTTGTCTCAAAGGGCTTTACACAGCATTATGACAACATCCTCTGCCCTTAACCCTCACACTGACTGAGGAAAACTCCCAAGAAAAACCTTTTGACAGGGAACATGCCTGATTGGTATATTTTAATTCTTCTGCAAATGGCAGATGAGCTGACAGACAAATGAATTTCCCTTTGGGATTAATAAAGTTATTTGTATTCGTATACTTCTAATGAAAGATGGTGCAGTGATTCACATAGAATCAGTCTATTTGTGGTGAGTCAGAAACATATTGTGACTGACCAATGGGCACAGTAAGCAGTCTAGCGTAGGCCGAGTGTACTGATGCTCTGAGCACAGCTCATACAGGGAAAGAGCTTTTAGGTTTTTTTGAAAAAATAAATAAATATGGCTGAGTGACACTTGTGTTTTCTTGGCAGAGGATGCAGCAGTTAAACAGAACAGAAAATACAACCCCCTTTATAATGAATAATCATCTTAGTAATATTATCTACTGATTAAAGTACCTTTGACGAGGCTCAAAGAGATGTTGTCCTGTTATCCAATTTGACACATCTTAAAAAGGCTCAGTATGGTTTCATCCATTTATATGATTTCATATTAGTGGACCACAACTGCAGAATGATTTATTTAAAGTCAATCATAACTGTCAGTCTATCTCCATACCTTCCTGTTATGGAACATTTTCATCCTTATTCGTCAGGTTTTGTGTTGGGTTTATTTGTAAAAGATGAAAAATATGATGTTTAAACCCAACTCAGAGCACACACAACTATTTGCTAACCACTAATAATAGTCCAATGTGTGTTAGCATAGTGAAGTATAGCGGTGTTATCCACTGTTAGCATATGGAGGGAGTGTACTTTAAAGAGGTGTTGTTGATAAGAGAATCTAGATTAGCACTGACGGAGGGTTTTGTCTTAAGCCTCTGATAAAAGTCTATCAAGGCACACAAAGGGCCAGGTGCACTGGGTTTGATAATGACACACACACAAAAGTGACAGTGCTCGTGTGTATGGAAAGACATAAACAAATAAAGGAGTTCTCAGTGGCACAGAGGTGAGTAAGACGGTGCTGGGTTTGAATTGCCTGCCTGGGTTTCCTCCTCCTCAACAAACTAAACTTACTCTACACTGGCTTTTTGTTTCCAGGTCAGGTACTGCAGAGAAGAGAAGCACATCTGACACTGAGCCTCACCTCCATTACAGCACTTGCAGCGAACATATGCTGTTAGTTTGGGTCTATTCACAGCTGTTTATCTCCAGTATGTCTGTCCAGCACTATGAGCTGGTACAGCTAACTGGAGGAGAGCAGAGAGCTGTCTACTGCAGATATTATACTGTGGTTGTACCTCATACACCCACACTTCAGAAAGACTGAACTGTCCCTTTAAGTCAGTAAAGTGGGTCTGTCTGTGACATCCAGAGTCTCATCTCACTCTCAGAGAGAAATCTGTTCTCCAGAAGCTTGAAGTAAGGGATGCTCCAGCATTTTTGGAAAAAGACGATATTCGCAATGATATCATCTCCTGTGATTTTGGAGAACCATGTGACCCCTTTGTTGCCTATGTCACCTCAGTTTGAATTATGTCATGCTCAGTTTTAACTCTGGTTTAGTGTCATTTTCTTTTTACCCATCAGTCTGTTTCAAACACTGCCCCCTGACTTGTCCTTATTCAGCATCTGCGAGCATTCCAGTAAGTGATCAAGTAGTGGATGGAAAGAGGCGGATGGAAGCATAATCCGTCCCAAAATGTTGCACTTTTCCTTTAACCTGACATTTAGTTTGTGTTTTTGCTGAGGTGAGTGCGTCCTGTGATCAGCTGAGGGCCCCCATTCTTAATGTGCCATCCCCTATTACAGTGACAGATGAGTGACCGAGAGAATGAATGAAGGACCAAACCCTTGTTAGCTCGTGACACTGCAGGTTCCTGACAGTGGTGTGTTGGTGGTAGACAGAGCGGCAGCTAAACTGTAATTTCAGCCCCTAAAACAGTGTTTAGGCCAGTGTCTGACGTTCACCTGCAGACTCCTTGTTTGCATCTGCAGCCTTTTACACTTCATTAAGGCAATTGTGCCTCTCATCTGAGAGATTGGCCTCACTGTGGGCTTTGTTGTTTATGACGCTTAAATACTTAAATACACCACAGTCACGCCATACATAAACTGACCCTCAGCCCGTCTGTGTGTGTGTGTGTGTAGCAGTGACGCATCATCATGCCTGTGGTCCTGTCATTAAGGTACTGTAAATAAGGCTTAGGAGGGTAAATGATGCCATCGAGCGAAAACACACAGAGACACATGTGGTGCAGAATTGTCCAACATGGACATGACTCTGGACACTGGACAGCTTGACTGCATGATCCAAACATATACAGAGCACATCATCAGATCTAACCCTATTCTGGATGAAATATTTCTTCCTCTTGCCTCATCCCATGGTGTTGTGTAGTTCTGTCTTTGTAGCTGAAACAGCATCCATCAGCTGTCGTCCCTTTCATTGTGCACATGTCATAACATCCACTGCTGTCATCTGTGAAATGATTTGACAAAAAAACTAGGTGTGGGTTCAAGTCATTCCTCATGCTGCTTATTGTTGTGCAGAGCTCTTCTTCTGTTACTCATCATGGAGACAGTGTTGTGAGTCTCTCTGGCTCCTCGTTTCTGTGTCATGGCTGTCTGGCTGTCTGAAACACCATGCTCACGCATTACATAACGTCACTGTGTGTTGTGTTTTCCAGCAGTTTGCAGCAATGCCTGATGCCAAAAACTGTATCCACGGAGACATAATTGACTAAGGATGTCATAACCCACCAGCTGCCATCAAATCACTGAGGGGAAATTTTGATATACGACTGTTTGTGATCTATCTCTCCCTCTCCCTCCGTCCCACTCTCTTTATTTCTATTTTCCTCAATGTATCCCCATGATTTATCTCTTTTTCTTCCACCATTATCTACCTCCCTCCAGCTTCTCTCTTCCACTCTTAACTCTGTCTTTCCACCAAACCCCTTGTCCGTCTCTGCGTCTCACCCCTCTCTCTTGCTCTTCCTACACTACAGTCGCTGATACCAGACACTAATGTATTACTCATCTCAATCTCTCTCATTCTTGCTGTCATTGCCCATCTGTTTGTGTTTTGCAGAAGTATTACAGAGTAATGAAAAACAGGAATGGCATGTGTTGCAATTGGACTGACAGTCCCTTGCAGTGCTGAGACAATGGGCAATCAACCAGTAGATATTTTAAAGTGGTTTGGATTGCTCATATCTGTTGGTTTGAGTGGGTGATTTACTGGATCACTGCAGCCAGTTGGTCCAGACTGTGTTGTGTGGTGCAGCAGGGCAGCAGGAGGACGTGAGCACACACACGCATATTAACTATGTACATGTAGAAAAGTGAGATTCCTCTTAAGAAGTGACAATTTGACTAGTTTTGTCTTCCTAGGTTAAAAGCATTTCATTGTGAAAATAATACTAGGTGATGAAAAGTCAGGCTCCAGATGTTCAGTGTGCAGATCTTACCAGTATTCAGCTGCATATAAAGGTAAGAAGTTTTGTTTCATTACATTACACCTTTACTTTTAGAGAAATCCCCCTTTCACAAACTGTAGATGCTCACAGCCTTCCATCAACCTACATCATCACCAGTCAAAGAAACATAGAAACTGTTGTAGTTGAAAATGTTGACAATAATGTCATACTAAACTATAATTACACCAGGGTGTCAAATATACGGCTCACAGGCCAATATTGGCCCAAGAGAGGGTTCAATCCGGCCTGTGAAAATTACATAGAAGACAGGAGAGGCATAATGCTGTTGAAATTCAGGCTGGTCATAAGATAGTTAGATATGTAAATGTTAAGGCCGTCAAATGATGAAAATTTACTTGATTAATCACAATGTACTCTGTGAGTCATCATGATTAAAATACTAATATTACCGTACTTGCATTTTCTTCTATTCTTTCTTATACAGTGTTGCAGGATACAATTTTCCTACAGTTGATCCATTAGAACTTAAAGCAACACTATGTAGTTTTTGACCTTAAAATAATGTTTCTAAACTCATTCAAGTGGTAGACAAAAGGTTAATAGGATGATAGGGGTCACACCGGCTGCAACTGCACTGCACTGTAACTTTCCTGTTTGGGTAGGAATGCAGCGCCACCGTGGTCCCAGTACACCACAGCTCCTCCAAGCTCGGGAGATCAAGCTCGAGTCCAGTCTCCCTGTGCTCCTCTCACCTAAGGCCAACCAGCCTCCCCTCCAGACAACGGCACTGATACCGGCAACGGACAGACACCGGCACTGGAGCCAGCAACGGCTCCATCAACAATGAAGTGTGACCCCGATCAGGGGTCACAGGCTAATCACATCACAGGCTTTGATGTGAATGGAGTGTTGTCCTCCTGAAGCTTCCATCTGACAGGCCACCGTCCTCCACAGGAAACAGACATAGTTTAAAACTAGTCGGACACTGTCAAACCAAGAGTCTGAATTTTCCCACTCTCATCTGTGATCAAACCAGCCATGGCATCGAGTTCTACCTGATCACAGGCAGAGTGGGATAACTTTTCACAGAGTGTGGTTGGGATGATGCTACATTCAAAACGGAAATACGGGACAAACCCCAGATACGCTATTTAATCCTCAAATACAGGACATTACCGTATTTCAAACCCAGTGGTGACACAGACAGACACAGATACAGACCATAGACTGTACAGACAATCAGGCTCCACTGACTCCACTGACACTCCACTAATGCCTTAACTTTGAGCCTGAGCACATATAGATAAGATGTAAACATCTTAATAATGTTCTTGTACTTCTATGCACTAAAACAAAGGGAGAAAATTTGGAGTTTATTTTTTTTATTTATAGGTTATTATGCTATTATTCTACTGGTCTGGCCCACTTGAGATCAAAAAATATGTAGCCCCTGAACTAAAATGAGATTGACGTCCCTGGTCTACATGCTCCACTGCATGAGCAACCAAGGCAGCTGGTCACATTTTCACTTTCAAGATGACTTACTTGTGCAGTGCTTTAGATATTTTTATGATGATCACTGATAAACCTGAGATTCATCTGATTATATGACCAAACACATAAGTCATGATGTGTGTGTGTGTGTGTGCTAATGGATCCTGTTGGCTACTGTTCCTGCTCCTACATGTCACCTGCAGAGCTATGACTGTGGGTAAATATGTACCCAGCACCATGGATTGAGTCACTGAGCAAACAGAGGTGGATGATGGGTTGAGGGGAATGTAGCAGCGTGGACGGGGAGGGGAGGGTCTGATAGAAAACCCAGCAGGAGAGATGATGCATTATGATGCACAGGAATTTGGAAACTGAAACAAATATGTACCTGCAGAGAAGCACCAGTGGAATATCTGGGTTTGCCTCCCTGCTTAGTTTCCTTATAAATGTTCTAATTCTATTATTACAGCATGAATTAACCTCTGACACAGAGAACAAAACAGTACTCAGGTATCCAGGTAATACACACACACACACAGGTCATAAAAAGAACAGTGCCATGGGTCAGTGAGTTTGACAAACACTAACCTGTTTTATTTCAAAGAGCCGAGGGATCGAGATTTCTGGATCGACTACAAACTCATCATGTTTTGTATCATCTTTCCTTCATTTTTGAGCAAAAATCAATTGACACTTTGTTACACTTACAGATAAGTAACTCTAAAATCAACCAAGATGTCAGAGCATGAAATATTTCTGTCCATATTGGAAACATATTTGTTGCTAAAGTACAGGTCCAGGTGTTTTTTCCATTTGTTTCCAGCTGTTGCAGATGAGAATATTGATAGATAAGGCAGACATGTTTCATTGGTTTTGTCGAGAATCTTGGTCCTTTCCCCTCAGGGCTCTCCAGCATGTTACCCTGCCCACACAGACATTCTGTCTCAGCAGAGTAAGTCTAACAGCTCTTTATGTTGCCACATTGTTTTTGGGTTGTTTGTGATGCTTTAGTGGAACTTCCTCAAATTTGGGCCAAATCTTCAACACAATGCAACAATTAAATGATTAGTTTTTACGGCTTTTTTTTTTTTTTAGATTTATTTATTTAGTTTAGTTTAGTTTTTAGCACTTTGCTGTCATTTCTTTAAGTGGAATAAAGTGTTGTTTTTGAAAGGATTCTGAGGAACTGATTCATATCATTTAACATCTTATTTGATTTCCCTCTGGGAGTCATACCCCAGTCTTTTCTGAAGGCTGCAAGGAGTTAAAGTTCAGAATCAGAAGCTTTCTATTTTATGTCATTTTACTGATTTGGGGCCGAATATTTCTGGGTTGAGATAAAATTGCTGGTTAAGGAAAGTGTAATTATAACACCAATGTTCATGTGCAACAACATCCTGACTAATCTAACCTAAGTAAGTGCTGTGTGTTGCTAAGGTGCACCTGCTTCAGTGTGTATGATATCAGTGTGCTTCTGATCCCTTTTGAGGGAACGACCAGTGGATATTACAGTAAATGCACATCAAATGAAAAAAGAGCAACTGAAATACTGTAGATTTGAAAGCATTTTTGAATTAATAGAATGAATATACATCATTATAATTACAATAATTAATATTAATTATTATGTGATATGATGACCTTAAAGCCAATTCCATTTAAAAAGCCCTCTGTTACTTTCAGCAGTCACAACACAAAATTGCCTTTAAAGCCCCTACAAGGAACTTTCCTTTTGTGTTCATTTTGGCGACCCCTGTGGACAAAAGTGGTAGGTTTCTCATGCCTTCAACTATATATATATATATATATATATATATATATATATATATATATATATATATACACTACCGTTCAAACTCCATTTCTACCGTTCAAAAGTTTGGGGTCACTTAGAAATTTCCTTATTTTTGAAGGAAAAGCACAGTGTTTTTCAATGAAGATAACATTAAATTAATCAGAAATACACTCTATACATTGTTAATGTGGTAAATGACTACTCTAGCTGCAAACGTCTGGTTTTTAATGGAATATCTATATAGGTGTATAGAGGCCCATTTCCAGCAACCATCACTCCAGTGTTCTAATGGTACATTGTGTTTGCTAATTGCGTTAGAAGGCTGATGAATGATTAGAAAACCCTTGTGCAATTATCTTAGCACAGCTGAAAACAGTTTGCTGGTTAGAAAAGCTATAAAACTGGCCATCCTTTGAGCAAGTTGAGTATCTGGAGCATCACAGTTGCGAGTTCAACTGTACTCTCAAAATGGCCAGAAAAAGAGAACTTTCATGTGAAACTCGTCAGTCTATTCGTGTTCTTAGAAATGAAGGCTATTCCATGCGACAAATAGCCAAGAGACTGAAGATTTCCTACAACAGTGTGTACTACTCCCTTCAGGCTTGTGGGAGGTGCTTCAGGAAGCGTGGGGTGAAATTTCTTCAGATTACCTCAACAAATTAACAGCTAGAATGCCAAAGGTTTGCAATGCTGTAATTGCTGCAAAGGGAGCATTCTTTGACGAAAGCAAAGTTTGAAGGGCAAATTATTATTTCAAATAAAAATCATTATTTCTAATCTTGTCAAAGTCTTGCCTATATTTTCTATTCTTTTTGCAACTCTTTTGATAAATAAAAGTCCATCCATCCATCTTCCTCCGCTTATCCGGGCCGGGTCGCGGGGCAGCAGCCTGAGCAGGGACCCCCAGACTTCCCTCTCCCCAGACACTTCCTCCAGCTCTTCTGGAGGGACCCCAAGGCGTTCCCAGGCCAGCTGGGTGACATAGTCACTCCAGCGTGTCCTGGGTCTTCCCGGGGCCTCCTTCCGGTGGGACATGCCCGGAACACCTCCCAAGGGAGGCGCCCAGGGGGCATCCGGTACAGATGCCCGAGCCACCTCAACTGGCTCCTCTCGATGTGGAGGAGCAGCGGCTCTACTCCGAGCTCCTCCCGGGTGACAGAGCTTCTCACCCTATCTCTAAGGGAGCGCCCTGCCACCCTGCGGAGGAAACTCATTTCGGCCGCTTGTATCCGGGATCTCATTCTTTCGGTCATGACCCAGAGTTCATGACCATAGGTGAGGGTAGGAACGTAGATTGACCGGTAAATCGAGAGCTTTGCCTTTCGGCTCAGCTCTCTCTTCACCACGACGGACCGATACAACGACCGCATTACTGCGGCCACTGCACCGATCCGCCTGTCGATCTCACGCTCCATCCTTCCCCCACTCGTGAACCGGACCCCGAGATACTTAAACTCCTCCACTTGAGGCAGGAACTCTCCCCCGACCTGGAGAGGGCAAACCACCTTTTTCCAGTCGAGAACCATGGCCTCAGACTTGGAGGTGCTGATTCTCATCCCAGCTGCTTCACACTCAGCTGCGAACCGCCCCAGTGCATGCTGAAGGTCCTGGCTCGAGGGAGCCAACAAGACAACATCATCTGCAAAAAGCAGAGATGAAATCCGGTGACTCCCGAACCGGACCCCCTCCGGACCCTGGCTGCGCCTAGAAATTCTGTCCATAAAAATAATGAACAGAACCGGTGACAAAGGGCAGCCCTGTCGGAGGCCAACCTGCACTGGGAACAAGTCCGACTTACTGCCGGCAATGCGAACCAAGCTCCTGCTCCGGTCGTACAGAGACCTTACAGCCCTCAGCAGAGGGCCTCCGACCCCATATTCTCGGAGCACCTCCCACAGAATGCCACGGGGGACACGGTCGAATGCCTTCTCCAGGTCCACAAAGCACAAGTGGACTGGTTGGGCAAACTCCCATGAACCCTCGAGCACCCTGTGGATAAATAAAAGTGTGAGTTTTAATGGAAAACACAAAATTGTATGGGTGACCCCAAACTTTTGAATGGTAGTGTGTATATATATATATATATATATGTATATAGTGATGAAATTGATTTCAGTTTTTACTCGCTAGGGTAGCAACAAGTCAATGCTAATTTATGACCTCATCAAATGTGCCGTCTCCTGTCTGAGTGTGTTTCATTGCCCGGTGGACCGATCAGACTCAGACTCAGCCTCCTAAAGATAAAGAGTTACACTATTTAGAAATAGCTTATCTTCACACCAATGGCTTCATTTGCTGTTGTAGGTCACAGAGACATCAGAGACTTTTGCATTTCCAGTTAAAAGTTTCTTGTAGGGCCTTGAATCATTTAAGGAGTTGACATTTCAACCAGTGCTGCTCTGATGACCAACACAAATCCAACAAAAAACCTAATCAAGTAACCAAGAGTTTTCTCTCTCAACTTAGTGAAGAGTTTTTTCTCTTTTCTCTTTCAATCTGTTTTGTGTTTGTTTAAGCCACACACACTGTGCAATTTTAGCCCGTTTTTGACCTGATTTTGGAGATGCACAACCTGGCGACGCTTGGGCCCGACTTCCCGTTTCATTGGGCGTCTTTTCCCGTTCAGTGCACAGGGGGGAGCTGATCATCTGCTCCTGGACTACTGTCAGATGGTCAGATGAATATCTGACATGTCGGCGAACAAAAGCTTTCGCACAGTGGAAGAGGAACCTCGAGCCGATTCACCAACATGTGCATTTCTCCCTCAGTGTGCCTGTGCAAAGTGATAAACACTATGACAATCTGTCGGTGGACTGGAGATACGGAGGCAAGATAAGTTGAGCTGTGGCAACAACATCAATGCCTGTTCAACATTTCCTCCTACACCTACCACGAGTGCTATGAATGAGAGAAAAGCAAGCTTCTTCTGCTTCATTGGCAATAAACAAACCAGCATCGGAGCTTCAGCTATCTTATTGACAGCTATCAACAGGCAGGACAATCAGCAGGGCCGATGGGCCATTTTCACCCGAACAGTATGAGCTCTCTGGTCGTGTCTGATGATCGGACCGTACAGTGAGTACATAAATCGTGACCTTTGGTCAAACATCGTAGAAGATTTACTTGTACAGTGTGTGTTGGTATTAACAGCAAGATTTTCAAACATCGTACAGTGTATGCCTGGCTTTAGTGTGTGTTTTCTTGTTACTGTGAACAGTCTAGAGACTAGAGAATGTATAGAGACTTTCTTTTTTTCCTTGTGCCCTGTATGCATTCCTCATTACTGACATGAGATGCTAAAGTGTATGATTAGGGGCAAAATAAAATGATTGTCCCTGGGGCATTATGATGGGCTTCAGTGGAGATGGAATGTCACATAATATACCACTGCTTCACCCAACACACACATACGCACACATGCTCAAACACAAATGCCTATTCAAACACAGGCACACACATGTCTCTGCACAGCAGTAATGTGAAAATAAATAGGGATCTACATTCATGTACATGAGGGATTCCTCAGGACATGTTTGTTCCTGGGTTCTACTTCATACAGACTTTTTACACTCACTGGAAAATGACATTGAAGCTAGTATTCATGCTAATGAAATGTCAGTGTAGTAGAAGTTTTGTAATTATGGATATTAATGAACAAAGATAATCTGAATCACCAGCTGCTCAGAGCTGCAGCATTATGTGCTGCAAATAATGTGGATTAACTAAATCCTCCATATACATTACAGTAACTAACCCCATCCACCCATCCATCCATCCATCCATGCATCCATATCAGGTCACAGTGGTAGTAGGATCAGAGGGTTCCAGACTGAGAAGACCCTGAGATACATGAATTCCTTACACCCCATACTCCTGCAGTACAGGCCACAGGCACTGCACCTGACCTGCATGTGACACTGAAGAGGCATGTCAGTCCCACTCATGGGTTATCTTATCCATACCTGGCGACTTGCAACCAAGGAGCTTCTTGACCACCTCAGTGACCTCTGCCGGGGTGGTAGATGAGACTTGGTCCCAGTCTACAGACTCCCACATCGCTGGTCTGGGTCAGGAGTTCTCCCTCCTGACTGAACACTTTCTTAGCCGCCAAATGCTTTTCCAGAATTTCCTTTAGGCTAAACAAAAGTCTTCCTCTATTAGCTCTCTGCACTCCTACCGTACTCTTTCTTTGCTCCTACCACCACTGTGCCGCAGTTCTCCTGGCTGCTCAGTACCTATCTGCTGCTTCTGGAGCCCCCTCGTTCAACCAAACCTTAAAGGCCTCTACCAGCATGTGGACATCAGGTTGCTGCCCCGGCAGACACCAACAACCCTGAGGCCACAGCTCCTCCTCTGAACATGGTCCACTCTGACTCCATGTCCCCAGCCTCTCCAAGGACATGTGAAAAAATTCTTCTATGAGTTGAAGACCTCAGAACCTCACGGTTGAAGACACCCAGAGGTCACTGTATTTATGAGCATTTAGATTCCTCTGACAGAAAATCCCCCAATTCTCCAAAATGGGAAAGGGGAAAAGAACATGTAATAACCATCAGCAGTAGCTCTCTCTCTCTCATTCTCTCTCTTTCCCACTCTCTAAACACGGTGAGCTGTGTTCTTATCTTCTATCTGCTGGAACTGAAGTGCTCTGGCAGGGTCAATATTGACAGAGTCAGTGTGTGTGTTGAGTGTACAGTAATTCCCCCATAATAAAGGCTGAGTTTCTCAATACTGAAAAGTAGACAAAAGCATCACACACACAAACACACGCACACACACTTCCTTCTACATCTGCAAATAGAGTAGACAGAGGCAGCAGAGACTACAGTTTAAACATTGAAATTGCAGCTTCCTTGTGTGATTACAGTCCTAAAATTAGTCAAAAGCAAAATGGACATGTAGCTAAAGTTATTTTTGTTTCTTTGTACACAATCAGGCTTTATGGTAAGATATGCTAAATGCATATTCATCCCTCCATCTATGACATAGACACAAACAATTCATACCTCTGTATTCACAGGCCAAACTGAAATAATCTAATGATTTGCAGTTCTGCAGAAATCTGGGTACACACAGTTACAGAAGGCTGGTGGACAATTGATATTTTTGATATTTCTGTCTATATTTTGGTGCTGTTCATTCCTCCTGTGGGATACAGAGCAGGTACAGAGTGAATCATCCCATGTTACAACCATCGCCTACAGCAGATCAGGGTAGTAATATGGTGGATTCTTGGTTATAATTGCTTAGAATTATGAATACTTCAGTCCTCAATTAGTCATAGATTTCAATAGCCGTCACTTCTTATCTCTGTACTGTAGTGTAATTCATATGAAAATCCCCAAGGGGTTCATTCTTGCCCTGGGAAACTCAGCTAGTTCATTCGCAACGATCAGACGACATGCTCTGCTCTCTGACCCAGTCTTTACACATTTCATGTTGACATATGTAGTAGATGGGATTTTCATAGGCAGTTAACTGCCTTTCAGCAGTGCCTTGTGCACACATGGAGGACTTAAGCCGCACACCATTATCCTTGTATTGTTGTGCACACATTCCTGGTTGGGGAATTCTCTGTAACAGCTGAAAAAGAGCTGGAACAGGATCTTTGAAGTGTGTGGTATGGGCTTAGAGCTAGTTAAAACACGAAGAAGGAATTTCCGTACAAATGAAAATAAGATAAAAGATTTCCCACAGGATTTCCTTATCCATCATGAAGGAATGTTCTCTACACTGTCATTTTTATTTCTCCTCTCTGATTAAAGACATTTATCAGACAATTTCCAATCCATCAACTGAGCCCATGAACTGACACTTTGCACACTGTAGGGTAAGAGGACAGATTACACAAGAGGCAAAACCAAGTGTATCCTTCAGAAGGAGAAGGGAACACATGGAAGGACAGGAGAGACAAGACAGAGGGAGAGACAGAGCAATAAGATTAAGGAAAACAGCATGTAGTATTCTGTAAGTGTTACTTTTTATAGACTGAGAGGCTGAAATCAATGATAACAGATAAGCTGGAGGAAACAGTAAGTGTAAGATGAGGCATAAAGATGAGTTTAAAATTTAACTGAAATCCTTGAACAGAGTCAGATGGCCTGATGTCAGTGGAGGTTGTCATAGAGATGTCAGTCACAGTGTAGCCTGCTGACAGACAGGAAGTCTGTAGTCTAAGATTGAGGAACACAGGATGGAATAAGATATTTAAGAAGATTAAATAGGGGAATGCTCTTTAGTAGGTTAGCAGACTTAGTAGCAATGTAATTCTCAGGCCTGATGTTGGATTGAACAATGCAGCACAACTGGGAGAGAGATGCTTATTGACAGCTGGTCACCAAACACAAATCCCTGGCCTCTCGTGACCTTGATTGGGGATTTTAATTTTGATCACGATATTTGTAATGAAAAAATTGATTGGCCAGGATGACATGACACGAAACTCATTTCGGCCGCTTGTATCCGGGATCTCGTTCTTTCGGTCAGAGTTCATGACCATAGGTGAGGGTCGGAACGTAGATCAACCGGTAAATCGGGAGCTTTGCCTTTCGGCTCAGCTCTCTCTTCACCACGACGGACCGATACAATGACCGCATTACTGCGGCCGCTGCACCGATCCACCTGTCGATCTCACGCTCCATCCTTCCCCCACTCGTGAACCGGACCCCGAGATACTTAAACTCCTCCACTTGAGGCAGGAACTCTCCCCCAACCCGAAGAGGGCAAACCACCTTTTTCCGGTCGAGAACCATGGCCTCAGACTTGGAGGTGCTGATTCTCATCCCAGCTGCTTCACACTCAGCTGCGAACCGCCCCAGTGCATGCTGGAGGTCCTCGCTCGAAGGAGCCAACAAGACAACATCATCCGCAAAAAGCAGAGATGAAATCCGGTGACTCCCGAACCGGACCCCCTCCGGACCCTGGCTGCGCCTAGAAATTCTGTCCATAAAAATAATGAACAGAACCGGTGACAAAGGGCAGCCCTGCCAGAGGCCAACATGCACCGGGAACAGGTCCGACTTACTGCCGGCAATGCGAACCAAGCTCCTGCGCCGGTCGTACAGAGACCTTACAGCCCTCAGCAGAGGGCCTCCGACCCCATATTTTCGGAGCACCTCCCACAGAATGCCACGGGGCCACAGTCGAATGCCTTCTCCAAGTCCACAAAGCACATGTGGACTGAAAAAAAGCTGGTTTGCCCAACCAGCTTTTTTTGTCACACATACATATATTCATACAGAGGGTCATATGAATATGGGGGGTACAGTACTATACAACAGGGTACAGCAGCTGTACTGCTACTGAGATTTGAGCAATTTGAGGACAGTTTTGGTGATGCAACTATGTTATACACATGCCTGTTTACAAACCAATTAATGTCAAGTGTATGCAGCATACATAGGTAATGATGTCATAAAAAGTTATTTGGCGCACTCACATCAATGGACCTTGGTTTGGACTTTCAGGTGTGAAAGGCCCTCAGAGAGGTTTGGTTGAAGATGGTCTTCCTTTATCCATGTCAACACGTCAGAAAGACAAGATGAGATCTGTGGAGACACAGTGGGGTCACTGGGCAGGAAAGACCGTACCAATGCTTCTGGGGAGGAGAGGGGATAAGAAGGTACATACTTCCCATGAGACAATGAAGGAGCACCCAGTCATTTAGCCCAGAGAACACAGATAGCAGGATATGGGGATTCGAACTGTCAAAGACTGCTGACTTCAACAAAGATAAGAACTGAGGATTTAGGTGTAGCTCTACCTTCCATCAGTGGAGAAGTCGCTATTAATGCCTGACTTTTTTGGATCAAGGATGGAGTTCTGAATCCGATATCAGCATTAAACTTCCCTTTAAAATGACAAAGTAACAATAATGCTTTGGTTTCCACCAACTCTCGCCAGTATGGTCACTGTTCTAGGCCAACCACGCAGGGGACACACAGTTAGGCCCAGAGTGGCTAATCAGGAGGGCTGGGACAATTCCCGGTGGGCCGGTCTGATTTTTGGGCCGCCAGGGCCATTGTTTACGTTTTTTTTGTTTGTATGTTTGTTTTGGGGGCTGGTGTTCAGTCACTGAAACATCACATATGCTGCTACTGCTGTTCCTGGGCCGCCTCCACCTATAAAAAACTATAAATAAAGTTATAATATTTAATAATAGCCTGTGATGCGACACCATGTCACTTTGTCTTGTAGCAACTTGGTGGCGAGATCCTGCACCATGCACCAGCCATGACATTGGGCCGGACCCATCTGAGCTCTGTCTCTTTCAATATCATAACATCATACCATAACGGTAGACTGGTGGCCTAAATGTCACGATGAATGTGAATGTGTCGTGTAAGAGCAGTAAACATGTCTCTAACAGCGCTAACAGCATTGTTGAGTGTAGTAAGATCTCTCTGTGGTTATTTTAAGGTCACTGCGTTATAAGCTTGCCAACAATCTCCTCTCCTTCAGCGCTCATGTTCTCCCTTCATGCTGTTCTGTTGTCAAAACACACATGGCTATGGTACCAAACTGCACAGCTGTTAAATGATTGGCTGTGTGCCTGTCACTAGTAGGTCCAGGGATATGATAGGCTGTTTCAGTGAGCATCTTGTGCATCTTGTGCATAGACATTAAATTATCCAGCGTCAAACCGAACTGTTTCTATCTGTTGCTGTCGTCCAGGTCTAATATTCACAACTTTAAATCAGTTTGTATCAAGTTAGGATCACATGAAACACAGACCCATCTTCAGTCTGTCATTTGTGTGTCCTGGGAGGATCAGAGAGCTGTTAGCAGGGTTTCCACTATGTAAATAATAATACAATACTTTCTTTGTTACATAAAATTGCAGTTCATTCATTTGTTATTCTCAGTGGTAGGTAATGTGTGTGTGGAGGGGTGGGGTGGGGATCATGGGATAAAGTCTTTTTTTGTGTGTTCCCCCTTTATTAGGAAAAGTATCGAAATGTATACCAAAGTGTTGGTATTGGGTCAACACTACTGTGTTATGAGTAACTGACAGCACCAGAACAGAGAAACAGCCCCCGCCCCCCGTTTGTTTCTGCAGTCGGGTCTGCATGAGCGCACCCCAAAGTGTCTGAAGTGGACCAGTCTGAAGCATGAAACTCCAGGGCTGAAAATGAGTTCCACTCCGGTCCTGTGTGGTGGGTAATGTACAATCGATTCATCAGATAGAGCTTTTTCAGTGAAAACAGCTGACTGCTGCTGCTGCTGAGAGCACAGAGACTCCAGAACCAAAACCATCAGCAGAAATACATCAAATGTGCTGGAGAGGTGGTGTTGATGCATATTTATATTTGGCTCTAACTTTTTTAAATTTCAGTTATTTTTTCTACTTTTTTCCAATTTATTGTATTTTCAGTATTTATATAGCATTTGGATGATATAGTGTATATTTTTCTTTCTCTCACTACTCACAGGGGGCTCAAATTTGAGCTCTGTGTTATATTGCTTTCTTTATGTTACATATTTCTAATTGTCTGTCTTTGCTTCTACTGGATGCTTGAATTTCCTTTGGGGTCAATAAAGTATCTATCTAATCTATCTAATCTGATCTAATCAATCATCTAATTACACTCAATAAATGGAAGATGAAAGAAAAGAAACCCTGTAATGTAACTATTACAGTTAAATATTGTTTTGTCTATTTGATCCAGTCATAATGATAATTATTTTAGCTGTTGGTTAGATATTTTTCCCTCTGCAGTCGACCAGCGTGCCCACACATCTAAATCACATGACTAATTTAAGATGACATAGCAGCAAGACGCATTGACGTATTGACTGAATTTTAATGTAAATAGTGGTAACATTGTTGTTTGCTAAGATTGTACATAAGTTTTGAAATGTACAATTTATATTTGCATTCTAAGTTATAAAAATGGTTCTTTAAACATATTTGTGGTTTTCACAGTAAAAAAATCTAACTTTTTCCTGCTCGGATTTTGTGTTTTTTGGGTTAGTGACTTTAGGTCCACTGTGTTAATACAGTGTTAATAAATTCCAGAACATGCGCTTCAACTGGGAGCAGCAAAGTCTGGTAGCTCTGAGTTTTTGCTCAACCTTTGCTTTATTTTTGTTGTGTTTTTGTATGTTTTTGTTGTATTTTGTCAACTACTGATGGATACTTCTGTGGGGAGAGGAGGTTCTTCAGGAGAGGAGCTCCTGTCATTGAAAATGGAGCAAGTCTGGAGGATGCCACCCTGTTCCAGCTGGATGAGGAGGTGCTTTCATGGTTGCTGTGCTGGTGGTGCAGAGGTTAAAGGCTTGGAAGTGGAGATGTACTGTAGGTCCTTTCTGCTGCAGGACGGAGAAATATAGAAGATCCTTTGTACCTTCAGCCATCAGGCTTCTTCTCAAATGAATTTCCCTTTGGGGATCAATAAAGTAATTCGTATTCGTATTCGTATTAATACAGTGTCAAAATGAAAATATAATTGTAAAGTCACACATGTGAGGTTGTGCTGAAAAAATGACACAATGGCGTTACGGACTGTGACATCCTGGATACCTCGTGAATGCAGCAATCACCTATTTCTAGAACGGAAATTAAAAGAGAAAGGAGCTGCATGCATTCATTCCTGGGAACCCCGCTGCTGACGGAGGAAGCAGGGTAACCTGTCTGTTTTTAACTCCATAGCATTACTGTGGCCTGAGCTCACTGCCTCCCTGTATGAGAACAATGACAGCACGTCACCCTGACACAGTAAACCCAAGTGTGAGAACTGTGGCTTTGCTCATATTTCTATGAACTGTGTGTTCCTTGCATTGTTGGCCCAGTTTTGTGTGTGCATGTGTGAACAATAAGGTATAGCAGAAAGAAAGTCTGGTCACCAGCATGAGACTACAGCATGTGCACCATTATTCATGCTTTATTTTCAGTGGTTACAAGCTTTTACCTTACACTCACTCTTTGTCTGTGGAAATTCAGCAGATATGCACAGGACAACCACAGACAATGACATCATAACCAATGTGCGCCTTTAAAAGCTCATGTCCAACAATACTTTATGAGACACATACAGCATGTGACAACACCTCTATTGTGTCATCTACTTTAAGGAGGCTCAGATGTTTTTTTTTTTGTTTATTATTCTATTACTTACCTCTCTCTTTGTTGTCAAGCATCCCTGATGCAAAAAATCTTTCTCATGGAGTAGAATGGTGAAAGCAGACACTTTCAAAATCCTCACACTGGTGTTACGGTGCTATTTGTCACTTAAATGTTTCAGATCATCAAACAAATTTTAATGCTGCTAATCTGTGCAGGGTCACAGGGACTATTGAATCTAAATCATGAATATGTACTGTGAGTGAAGGGGATATGGTGATGCTTCCTTGACTTTACAGAACCTGGTCTGGGACAAATTGGGCCTATACTTCTTTTACTCTCCTACGCTGTCCCAGAATCAGTCTGTGCAGAATCGTTGCACCAAAAATCAAGCTGGGATGAAATTCATTTGCATAGGATATCCTATACCCTTAACTATTCACTACTCTCAGCAACAAACAGTCTACTGTAGTGTTGTGTGTCTAACAGAAACACAGCCATGCTACAGGGTACAGCCTCAGCCATGGCTGGATACAGAGGAGATTAATGGCAGGAGAGCAAGTGAAACCAGATGCTGACTTTCATTTTGGACAGACACAATTGATTTGTATTGTGCAATCAGATTTCTGTTCAACCGCCAGACTTATCATGTTTGACAACTTGACAACAATTGCATGTGGTTGCATGGTAGGAATAAGAGGTATATGAAATAAATAAGACAGAGACATGACTCTCAGTCGTAAACTGTCACAGTTTAACACTATATCATTATCTGGTAGTAATAATAATAATAATATTTAAAAAATAATCATAAAACATACAGTGGAAAAAATGAGAATACAGGGATTTATGCATTTTTTAGATGACACAATTTAATGTTTATCTTGTGTTTACTTATGTGTAGCAGCTGTTCAACACTGAGTGTCTCAGCAGGGAAACAGCGTGAGCTTCATTTAACAACACTCTTCATTCAGGCAAGATTTGAGTTCTCATTGATAAGTTTACAGTGTGGTCTGACTGACAGTTACTGTTGCTGATGTACACAACATTTCTATGTTTGTGCACTGATCACTATGTTGCCAACTCACAAACACAAAGTTGTTTTGTATGTGTTGAGGTGTGCGTTTGTGTGTGTCCTTCAGTGTGTATGTTTGTGTGTGTGTGGTCCTGGTGTTACTTATGTCATGGGGACTTCAATCTGTTTACACAGTGACCCTCTTGGTCAGAGGTCTTCAACAGGGGGTCCGTGACCCCTAGCAGGTTGGCAGAGGTACTGGAGGGGGGTCACGTAATGTTTTGGTTGATTAGATAATTTTTTATATTTTTTCATTTATGTATCAAATAAAAACAATCAATCAATCTGAATAGCTTGTCTGCATGATTATCATGCAGTTGACAGACATTGTTGATATTGGCGTTGGTATTAGTTAACAAGGCCTGGTTCTAAGTGGCAGTGGCATGGCCACCCTGCTCACTGTACCTCAAAAACATGAATATATGAACCTATTTGAAAAGCTTACTGTTGAATGCATAATAACAAGGTACGTTTATACAAGGCACTAGGGTTACCTAAACCTAGACCTGAAAAAGACTGATGACCCCTGCTCTAGGTACTTAAAAGTTTACAACTCCCCAGGAATTGAATTTAAGAAAATGTAATGTCCCCTGAAGCCATGTGGACAGTATCATGAGTGAGTGTTCGTACCAGTACCATTGTGTGTGTGTGTGTGTGTGCGTGTGTGTGTGCATGTGCATGTGTGTGTGCGTGTTTGTGTGTGTGCTCATATGTGTGTAAGGTTCATGCACTTGTTTTGGTTTGGAGTTGTGAGTTGAGTAGAAGTGCAGTGAAAACCACAAGAGGCCAGGAGGAGTTCACTGAGTTGTATGCCTGTGTTGCTGTTTGTGTGTGTGTGTGTTTGTTTGTGTGTGTGTGTGTGTGAGGGAGACAGAGAAAGTGAAGATCCAACAGAGCACCCATTTATTTGTGATGTGTAAACAGTCCCATCATCCCTCTCCACAGAGGCATGTGTGGTGTGACACGTGTTGCCTGGTTTGGTAGAAAGACTGGAAACACAGGGGAATCGTCTACTTAGCTTTGTCCAAGGTGAAGCTGCACACTTGCAACATGTTAACATTTTGTGACTTATACGTCAAACCTGTGGCAAGATAGAAAACGAAACTTTGAGGTTTTAGAAGTGTCTGGTGATTTCTTGAAAAAGGCCAGCTGTTTGTGACTGACTGTATGCTGTAGAGTTGATACTGAGCTGATATTTCCCATGATGCCTCACAGCAGAAAGGACCTTCAGTACATCTCCACTTCCAAGCCTTTACCACCAGCAGCTCGGCAAACCACAAAAGCACCTCTTCATCTCATCTGGAACAGGGTGGCATCCTCCAGACTTGCTCCATTTTCAATGACAGAAGCTCCTCTCCTGAAGAATCTCCTCTCCCCACAGAAGTGTCCATCAGTAGTTGACACAATACGACAAAAATATACAAAAACATAACAACATAAAGAAAGAAAAACTCAGAGCGACCAGACTTTGCTGCTCCCAGTTGAAGCGCATGTTCTGGAATGTATGACAAGTAATCATAAAATGACCCAATATGTCTCCAGAGACTAAGGAATCATTGAAATCCTGATCTAACTGACAACAATAGTACAGCCAGAATACTTTGGTTTGAGTTCTTTGTGTTACATTTAATGTTCTAATGATTTAATGTGCATATACTAATAACAGTAAAGTTAACATTTTGAGTCCCACAACAATCCTGTTTTATTGGGCTATGTACATGTGTTAGGTGATTCATTGTTTCTAAAATAGGCGATTTCTCCTTTTCCTTAAAAAGACTAATGTACGGCTTAATTTAAAGGTGTACATTCATTGTAAATCAAAACAGTGCCAGGACAGAAAAGCAGGTACTGGCAGATACAAACAGAAGCAAGTACAGAAACTCTCTAAGGGCATCAGTTTATTCTGCAAAGTGCTGCGGACAGTAACCACATGCTGGAGTGTGTTTTGAGGGGTGCTGGGTATAATTATGTTCCTTTTGTTTTGACTTTTGTTAACACTACTAGAGATGACCCCGAATAGTTGTTGGGAGGAGTCTGATCATCGCAAAATCTGGTTATGAAAAAAAAAGATCATACCATTCTGACTCTATGGGGGTGCTCATCGCTGTTACATAGAATTGATTGTTCTGTAAAACAATATAGCCAGGCCTATTTTGATACAAACACCGGCAGTGATTAATCTGTCCATGAGGAGGTCCCAGTATCGAGAAGGTTCTGTTCTGTTCCAGCCGGGTCAGAGGGAGAGAAAAGGTCCTGGGTTGGGATTTTCTCTCCTCACTTCATGTCGTTTCCCTTCATTGGAGGGAAAATTGAATTTGGGCTGAAAGAAAAACAAAAAACAGCGCTGTCCATGGTGCTGTGACTCGATCCCTGAACCGGCTTTACAAGCCCTGATGCTCATATCATGCGTCTTTTTTCCTCACTAGTTTTTATTTTCATATAACATTCATTTATATGCCAATCAAGAGTGAGCGAGTGAGCGAGCGCGAGAGAAACACCAGGTGTGCACCAGATTTCACGGTTACCTACTGGCAAAAACTGAATAGCAAGGCAAGGCAAGGCAAGGCAAGGCAATTTTATTTGTATAGCCTGTTTTTACAAACAGTTTGTCTCAAAGGACTTTACACAGCATTATGACAACATCCTCTGCCCTTAGACCCTCACATCGACTGAGACACTTTCGGTGGTTTCAGCTGCCTATTCGGTCATAATAGGTTTACATGTACCAATGTTTTTTCTTCATTATGTTCATGTTAAGTTTATTTGGTAGTGGGGACCAAATTGTTCATGACAAAAAGTAGTGGGGGCATGTCTCCAGCGTATCTGACACTTATCATATCAAATTGCGTGACTGGCGAGTGGGGTGGCCAATGGGGTGGCCAGCAAATTTATAGGTCCCCTGGTGGCGCCATTGCTCCCATCATGCAACCTGGCCTAAACCTCAGCAGCTTCGAACTCATTCATCATACTATGATCTGATCTGGACACCCTGATTTCTCTAACTATCAAGCATCTGAAATAGTTTTAGCTAACCCACAAATGCACACAAAGATAGATAGCACATTAATGAACCCTCACTGGGCCCAGCTCACATTTCAAAGTTTCAAATCAGCTCAACCTCAGCTACACTTGTCACTAAAGATTTCTGTACTGTGTAATAATAGTAGCAGATACAAAGAGACAAAGAGAAACAAAAAAAACCCTCACTGACTTGTCAAAAGACGATCTCATTACAGAAAGTTGCAGACTCCGTGTTTTTGAATTTCCCATCAAGACTTACTTTATAGATTTTGAGAAAAAAATAACCAAATTAAACAAGTGGTGAGGAGGAATAATAAAAATAAAGAAATAAACACTATGACTCAGTACTGTGTGTTGGACCCTCGACAGCTGTTGGAATGCACCAGCTGCATTGTAAACAGTTACACAGCTTGTACTCCTGGTGCCTGACAAGACCCATACTCCACTCAGAATTATAAAAGCATGATCTAGATAGTATGTGTTGAGCTATGAACCAAAAGATTGGTTAGAAGACTATGCAATATCAAAATGTGATATATTGTGTTTGTATTTGTGAGCTAAATGTGCTTTTGATTAATGATGAAAATAAAGTTCATTTTTTTCAATTTAGATCAGTGGCATCTTGATTTCTGGTTTCTTTGCTTTGTCTCTTTCTCTTTCCACATATCTACATAGTGTTCCACCTGTCTGATCAAACTCAACACCTGCAGTTGTATCTCTTGTTGTTCTTGAACCTGACATGGTAACACTGCATGGTCTGATTGGAGGGGCACTACGATTACACATATGATGTCTCTGTGGAGAACTGCAGACTGTAAATTCCCCTTTGTTTTCCCAGTCTTGTTTGCAGCACCTCTTTGACAGGCTTTATGGGTACTGTGAAAATGTTTTCACATTGAATTTTTGTCACAATACCCTTTCAAAGCTGCTGACAGTGACCAATCTGGCAAGCTTGTACTGAGCCCTCAAAGCAGTCCGGTCTGCTAGTCATACATGTCACATATTATTCCCTTGTGTGCTACTTCTCACAAACAGATCAAGTCCAGCCAAACTGAGTCCACACCTTCCAGAACTTGTCCACCTCTGTCTGAATACCTCTAGGTAAAATATCCTTCAGACTCAAAGGTTCCTGGATCACTGTTAGGTCCAGTGCTGCCTGGAAGCAGAGAATTTTGGCTGATGTTAGTCTGCAGTCTTGCCGGTTCTGAGTCTTGGCATCTAAGGATCTGTCATTTGCCAGGTTGGTTGCCATGAAAAGTACTTTTTGAAATTCTCATCATGTGAGAATTGCATCTCTTCTGAGGTTATGCAGGGCTGTCTTCACTATACAAAGCGCAAGCTCTGAGGTTTATGGTCTTCTCTATTCCTTTGGGACATTGGGTCTTTACCATCAGTGCACCTTTCTACTGTTAATTTGAGGTCTAGTCAGAAACCTGAGCTTTTCTTCTATCCTCAGAAATGTGGCTTCCACTCCATTTCCTGTTGTTAGGAAGAGAGGTTGGGTTTTTAGTCCAGGGATATTTTGTGTCCCACTTTGGAGTATCACTGTAGGCATCTGCTTTAACATTCACAAGGCAATGCTTTCAATTTTGAAATTATTCTGCATTCTGTGACTTTTCTTTCCCGTCATCCTCTAAAATTTGGATCACAGACTGCTCCAATGCTGTCCCATTTACGCCAGACCAAAAAGTATCAGCGACTGCTGTACTCAACTTCTGTTCTCAGCTTGAATTCTTCTGTTTCAGATTTATGTGCTGCCATGATCTGGATAACCCCCAAGAAGCATTTTTCCCAGGGGACATTCACCCAAGACAAAGTCTCCAACAACCTTCACCCCTTGAGGGAAGGACTCTATTTTCTTTGACTTGTCCATTTAGACCATAGCAAACAAGTTGAGGAGCTCTGTCTGGACCTCTATGTAGATGCATCCATTGTTATGTGCGAGTCAAACATCACACCCACTTGGACCAACAGTGTGGATTTTATTAACACTTAAGCATCATGTCTAGGTCAGATCACTGTACTGCATGGTGGGGACTAACAGATTACCAAGCATATCAATACACACAAGCATACCTTAAGGTATGGGTGCTCCTGGTTGACAAACAAAATCAAGGCAAATGATCTACACACTGGGTGTTTTGACTTATCCTGGTCCTAACCAGTCAATTGCCCTTCATTTCATTGGTGCAGAGGCTGGCCACTCTTCATTAAGAAATGTTTATTTCCTGACAGGTGGATACTCTGTTTATACGCTGTTTAAAGTTTAAAACTATCGGATCTGCCTTTACCCAGTCACTAATGTTTGGTAATGACATATGTCATGAAAACAGAACCAGCTGGAACACAATGAAGCTGCTGCATGCTAGAAATAATGACCATCAATTCATCAATTCAACCATCAGTGTTGCCACAACAGAATGAATGGTTTCACAAACTTCCATTTCTGCTTCCATTACTGAACTACAGCTTCCAACTTAGCGCATAACCTTCTCACCCACTCCCTCTGATTGGTCGGTAGATTCTCTGCAGGACAAACACTGCAAAAGCATTTCAATCCCAGGCGGAGTTCTGAAGGGAAATTAAAACTGAAGCAGAAGCACATAGGTGGGTAGAGCCAGACTAGTTTTGACTTTAAACATGTTCTGGTCTAAAGTTGAGGCCATTACTTTAACTACAGACAACTGAAGCGATCTCCACACTCTTGAGCTTCAACCTTTTGGCAGCTCTGTGTGTGATGAAGTTGGCACCTGAAGCCTTCTCATGTCTCTTGTTGGTAGGTGTTGTTACTTCACTATAGAGCTGTGATTCAGTCTGTCCTTCCATGCCCCCGTGTGTGTGTGTGTGTGTGTGTGTGTGTGTGTGTTTGTGTGTCAGGACTGTGCTCACAGGTCAGTAACAATATGTAGTTCACTGACTAAAGAATAACTAATCATTCTCCTCACTCTTAAAAGATTAACTACATACACTGATTCATATCCACCCAGAAGACACACAGTTAATTATTACACAAAAAAAGAGGTGAAATCTGTGTTGACATATTAACTTGTCTCATTTGTACATTATATGACATTCTGCTGGTGTGATAAGTGTGTGATACGTTACTGTGACTCAAAGCACAATCATAGCTAGCTGAAGAGATTCTACACATCATTTTATCACCAACTAAGTTAGTGAAGGCTATCTCTCTCTTTATCTCCCACATGCACACACATCTCTCCATCAGTCTTACTAAATCTCCTGACTGTTGACACTGTACGCATGGTCATACATATATATATATATATATATATATATATATATATATATGTAGAATATATATATGTAGAAATGTACCTACAGCTAGTGTTTAATCTCCTCACCTATACTTGCTGACATGGGGAGACAAATGTGTCTCTTCTGGAGGAAAAGTTCTACAGATGGAGATTTTGCTTCTAATAATAATAATTGCCTCTTCTGCATAGTTTTAAAAGAGCCCAGATTCTGTGCATGGTCGGGGGGGGGGGCGTTAAATACTGAGGGGCAAGTGCATGAGATTTGTAGGTGAGGAGGAGAAGCTTGAAGATGATCCGGAACGGTTTGATCAGCGTGAGAACCCTGGCAGCTGAGTTCTGTACGTGCTGAAGCCTGTGGGGAGCTTTACTGGTGACCCCATACAGGACAGCACTGCATTTGTCCAGACATGAAAGCATGAAAGCATGTATGAGAGCAGGCCCAGAGTTGCTAATTGGGAGGGCCAGGACAATTCCCAGTCGGAACTGATTTTTTGGGCCATGAGGGCCGGTGTTCTGTCATTGCAGTGGGTTGAAACATGTATGCTGCTACCGCTGCTCCTGGGCCGCCTCCACTAGCAGCACTTGCCGTTGTGGCATATGACATAAATTTATGTGATTTAAATAATAATGTGATGTGATACCACATAACTAAAGCACCAAGCACCAGCCATGACATTGGGCCGGACCCACCAGGGCTCAGCTTCGTCTCCTTCAATAACATAATGTCATACAGCAGCATTACTAGTAGGCTAAATGTCACAATTATGTAATTGTGTATGAGCAGTAAACCAGTAAACATGTCTCTAACAGTGCTAAGAGCATTGTTGACCGTCAGAACATCACTCTGCTCCGTGGTGGGTTTAAAGTCTCGCCATAATGAGTGTAGTGAGGTCTCTCTGTGGTTAGTTTAAGGTCACTGTGTTATAAACGTGCTAGGTATACTGGTACTAAAAAGGTATACATCATGTATATATTGTATTGTATATATGCTTGGCAGAGACCGAATCAGCGCGTCTGGTTGGATTGGTCGGGCCAGCCCATAGAGAACACTACTGAGGTTATTACAGCCCATAAGTTCAAAACCACGAGCTAACGTATGTCATATGAAAACAAAGGATGCAAAGGATGTAGCATGTCTATGAAGGATGGCGTGGTATTTCACCTTCGTCAGGATTTACTTCAACTCCAGAGGGGCCAAACACCCTAACTGAAATATTCCTAAGCACACTGTGGTGTAATTCCCTCTCCTGTTCATGCACTCAAACCCCTCTCTTTCTTGAATTGAACACTGCATTCATCAGTTAATCAGATTTTTTTCCAGTTATCCACAGTTAAATGTTGATTGTTCTTAAAGTAGCTATATGTAAGAAATACGAATATGAATACGAATTACTTTATTGATCCCCAAAGGGAAATTCATGTGTCTGTCAGCTCATCAACCATTTGCAGAAGAATGAAGAAGCCTGATGGCTGAAGGTACAAAGGATCTTCTATATTTCTCTGTCCTGCAGTGAAGAGAGAGGAGCCGTCCACCACCGCTCTTCTCTTGGTCCATCAAGGTGTTATGAAGAGGATGATCTGAGTTGTTCAGAATGGCCTCCACCAGCGTGTATCTCTCCATCACATCCTCAGTGAGTCCATCAGGGAGACATGACTGAAGTCAAGTGGCTCAGGATGTTCAGTCTGTATCCTAGCAACAACTTCATGAAGACCTTCACTTCAGCAGTAGCCGTTGGTGGGATGTACACAAGTATTGTTTGGATTTGAAAAAATGTCTACTTCCTGAGTCTTCATCTATATCTCCAGCTCCTCATCACTCTTGTTGGGCAGAGAGTTGATATTTTGCATGATGACTGATGGCAGAAAGGACTCACAGTACATCTCCACTTCCAAGCCTTTAACCTCTGCACCACCAGCACAGCAACCATGAAAGCACCTCCTCATCCAGCTGGAACAGGGTGGCATCCTCCAGACTTGCTCCATTTTCAGTGACAGAAGCTCCTCTCCTGGAGAATCTCCTCTCCCCACAGAAGTGTCCATCAGTAGTTGACACAATACGTCAAAAACATACAAAAACACAACAAAATAAAGTAAAAGTTGAGGAAAAACTCAGAGCGACCAGACTTTGCTGCTCCCAGTTGAAGCGCATGTTCTGAAATGTATGACAAGTAATCATAAAATGACCCAATAAGTCTCCAGAGACTAAGGAATCATTGAAATCCTGATCTAACTGGCAACAATAGTACAGCCAGAATATTCACATAAAATAAATTAAATTAATTTTATTTGTTGCACGCAAATCATGTTTATGTTTTGATTTTGTGTTTTGGCCTGTTGCGCGACCCACCGCTCTCTCCCAATCACAACGTCAGTAGCATTTCGGCATCCAGGTTGCCAGTTACAATTGAGCTGCAGCTACAAGCGTTGTGGATTATGTCTGACATTACTAACATTAAAAGACCTCGCTATGACTCTCAAAACCGTATTTACAAAAGCAGAAACAAAACCAGAATCTGCACAGGAGATGCGTTTGAATTGATGGAGACAGCTAACCCTAACCCAGAATGGTTAATCTCCTTGACACACTCCCAGCTTTTTGCAGAATGATCCATTCTCCCAGTGCGTGTATACAGCTTTATCTGGTTTATTTTGTTGTATTACTACATTGTCACGGCTCCAGTGGAGTAGAGACTGTGTGAGTAACTCTCAGGGTACCAGAGCCACAAAGCTGGAACAGGGCAGAAGTTAGCACATGGCTATCTGGCAACCTCGAGTCTGGGTGGAGGGGAAACAACACATTGCAGTATGCTTTATAAATAAGTTTACTGCTTCTGCCGCATCTTTTAACAGTTGTACTAATTAGGGTATAAGCTCTCTTTATGATACAGGGATTTATTTTGATCAAACCTTGAATGAGAGCAAAAAAAAAAGAACTTGAACACATGACTTTAAATCAACTCACTTCTGATCTCAAACACACTTTTTATTTTCTATTTTTCAAGACCAATAAAATCAGTACATTCTTCAGTGTTTTTGTCAACATGAAACTGGAGGTAGATTAAAAATAACAAAAAGACTGACACATATATTTATATATAATTTTATTAGATTTTTATTAAATTGAGTTACATTGTCATGAACCAACTAACTATAACTAACAATGAAAAAAAGCTAATAAAAACTAAAGCCTGGAGTCCATGGAAGGTGTGTTTACTTTGCCCCTCCTGTAAAGACAGAAAAACATTTATACTGAGCATTTGTAGTGATCCAAATGTCTGTGTGTGTGTGCGTGAGCATGTGTGTGTGTGCATCTTGCCTGAGCCAAGGATGAAGATGGAGCTCCTCCAGCAACGGGCGTTTCCCCGAATTTATGGTCAAACACATCTTCAAGAAATCCTGGCAATCTGGAGAAGAGAGAGAAGAGGAAAGATGAAGGTGACGGCTCCAGTTGTGCATCAGAATGTGAGAGTAAATACGCAGGTGTGTGTGTGTGCTGTGTTTATCTTACTCTTGCACAGTCTGGTGTCAATTCTCTGCTCTTTTATGAGGAGGCTGATGGTCTCAAAACATGCATGTCAGTGGAGCATTTCATACAGAACCACCCCCAGTTGCCACACGGTGGTGGGACCAGCTCTGTACGCATTACAACTGAAATTTATATAATATTTGATACCAGGTGTGTTAGAAACAGCAATCTGTTGCTCTGTTGGCTGTATCAGCGTGGCTACAGTTGAATTCTGCAGCGGTCCATTGATAAAATTAAATGGCCAGCACCACAAATAACCCGTGTACTTGTGTACTTGTGTACTTGTGTACGTGTGTACGTGTGTCTCTGTTGTTTAGCCTTTCATTTTTACAATCAGGACCCATGTGAACATGTACTACATGTCTTTTCGGGTCAGTCTTCATGGAAACACAACACTCTGCTGGACCAGAGTGAAAACAAATGTGTGTAGTAGTTGAAAAATGAAACAATGTATCAATGTAGTTTATACCACCAGCATAGTTTTGAAAGGAACTGTTATGTATTTGTGTGTTAGTGCGTGTGTGTGTTACTGTCTTTCTTTTGCTGTATTCATTCATCCATCACTTTGTGAGGAGGTTCATCTCTGTGTCGCTCTGCTCCTGTCCTCTCTCCTCTGTCTGTTTTGTGAGAAAAGAAATACTGGGTGGCAAAAAAACTGTTTTCTGTGGTCCTGTTTGGTCCCCCTGACTCCTCCAGGCCAGAGCGGACCAGCCGGGGTTCCAAGTGAGCCGAGGCAATACTAAAATGTGATGCCAACCGAGTGCCTTCCACTGATGGGTCGGATTGTCATCATTTGAGGAGTCGCAAGCGCAACGTCCGACATGAGAGTCAAACCTGCTATTTTTAAAAGCACACTGTCAACAGCTACCACTGGTCTGTACTGAGACTGTTCCACGAGTTAAATGACTGCTGTGCAGAAAACCCCACCTTCACAAATACCTCTTAGCTGAATTATTGCAGTAGCCTCTATTTGGGTGCTTTTATTTGAACTGCTCTAATCTTAGATCTTGAGACAGTAAGCGTGTCATATTTATTGCGTTTCTCCCATTGCATATTTTCGTACTACCCCTAGAGCTGCAACTTAAAAAAACACGTGCAAAGACACAAACGCATTAAAAATTCAGAAGTTCTACATTTCATCAATTTGTGGTGCATGTGCTGCAAAAACTTACAATGCCTGCAAATACACAAAGACACTGCAAAACTCACAACACAATATAAGTATTTCCAGGGACTCAAATGAAGCGAAGCCTGTGAGCTAGTTCAGGCTGCACTGCTTTACTCACTCACCTTCCCAATTTGGCACTATTTAAGTTGCAAAATCTACCCATCTTCCTCTTTGACTGCCAGTGACACCTACTGCCCCACCACCACCCCAGCATGCACCTGCAGGCTCAGGGTCCTCTCATGTATTCCCTCCTATTCAGGGAATGGTGAGCTCTAAATGTACTGCAATAAAGCATGAGTTGTCTGATTGAACTGCAATAATATCTGAGCAAAATCAAATTATTTTTCAAACACCACTAAAGGATAGCCATCTTCATGACTTGACAAGTCAGGAGACAGTGCACAAAACACACGTAACATACATTTTTGAGTTTAGGTTATGATACGATACGATACGATACGATATGATACGATACGATACAATATGACACATGAAACATGACACACTTGGAGAAAACCTCAGCCTATTATCCCCATGGAGAAATTTGTCTTGGATTCGTAGTGCTACATACAGTTCATCTCATGCTTCCACACAGATGAAATTGACATAAACAAAGTTCCATCAAGAACACATTACAGAACAGTTAGTGCCAATAACACATATTGCATTACAACTCATAATGATAGAAAAGAAAGCACCCTGACAGTATTGTACAACTCTGCAGCCTTAGAAATGTTTCTTTAAAAGTTCATTGCATTATATTCATTGCATGCCCTCTGGGCCACCATATTTTAAGGCACTGTACTCAATCCTGGTAAATATGCTTTATAGCCACCTCTCCAGCTCTGCCTCCTTTGTCTAATGACACCTTCAATTTAACAACTGCATAAACATTTCATTATTTACTTGTGAAGATTTCATCATCTGGCTTTGATATTACTGGTGTTATCCTGCACTGAAAATCCAATCTCTTTGTTTCCATCTCTGAGCCACAACCACTCAAAATCATTTAAAACATAATAGCATTGTTCTATAAGTACACATTATTATATTACATCCATTTACTTGGTTAAATTTACAAGTAGATGGACGTAAGAAGACAACGGTCATTTGTTTTTTAACACAACCAAATGCACATCTGTTCTTCACATCTGTAAAAATGCATGTCAACTTGCATGTGAACACAGTATGTCTCAGTGCTGTAACAAACCTATGTAAGGAATGAATACGAGGTATCATTTGAAAGCTGTGGTGCATCGTGGTCTTCAGCTGGGTGTTCTCTGCCCCGCTCTACTTTTGATCCTGACTGTTGTGTGTCCAGGACAATCCGTTATCACGCTCCCTGTTATGTAAACCATCTATTCCTGCCTGGATACACTTCAGACAATGAATCTAAACAAACGTGTGCAGACAAACATACACATACACAAACCCATTGTGGAAAACTTGTGAGTGTCACAACCCAACAAAGACACATTTATTTAATTAATAAAAACCCAGTGTATTCATGCCTGACAGGATGGCGTTAAATCGTTTACATTCTGAGCAGTGTGACATGTGATACATGTGTTTTTGTACAGCACTTCAAATTCAATTTTACTTTCTGGTTCTTGGTTTTGAAAAAATATTCATCAAAGCTTGAAGCTATTCTCTGGAGCTCTAACAACTGTTTTAATATTGAACCTAAACCTGTATGATCACACCATCCATCTATACTGTGTGAAACCTTCAACCAAAAATGAACACAGAAGCAGAGAGAAAGAGAAAATCTACAACGTAAAGAGAGACAATAGGTATAAATGGGTGTTCAAAGAAAGATAGTGGTAGAAAGTGGAGTGCATGAGCTCTGCTCAATGAATGCACTCATTTCTCTGTGAATAGTGAACCGTATGTATACAACTAACAAACATCAACCTGAAACCAGAGGAGTCCCACTGATAGATCAAATCAAAGTCTAACTGCTCCTAACTGGGATATTACACATGATGAGGATGATTGATGATAACCCTCATTGCTGTTTGGTGGTGACTTTAAAGTGTGATAAGCCTTTGAGAAAGGTTTGTTTCACTGTAACCAAGACAACAGGTTACCACTGACTGACCCAATAGAAAGTAATAGACCTGGTACTGTATATTTGGTGCTACCTCCTTTATTCACTCCTATCCAAACTGTTTACTTCTTATTGATCTACAATCAAGTGTTTGATATGACAGGTCCCAGTATCTGTTCCAGTCAAACAGAGGCCAGTGCCAGGGTTACTATAGGCCAGTGAGATGTGCCTCAGCACATGTGCTGCACTCCTCACTATTCTGTTTACTTTCCAACCAAAACACTGATTCCACATACACACAAGTGTAGTGAAACCACTATCACAGTCAGCACTTCCCCACATACACACTGGTCCACAGAACACTGTCAACACACCATTACGCAGACCCACACATGTATACACGCACTGTGGGGAGGCACACACAGTGCTACTTGACTATCAACAGGAAACATCTTTCACAGAACAGGAAGTGCTGCTCTCTAATTGGTTGGGGGTGATTCAGTGAGAACAAAGTTTCAGCCAATCAGAGTGTTCTTATTTTAGGGGCAGGTATAAAAGCAGAAAGCCTGCTCTGCTGATGGTCAGACCAACAGTGACACTTCTGCTCTCTCTCGCTCTCTCTTCCTGTGTGTGTGTGTGTGTGTGTGTGTGTGTGTGTGTGTGTGTGTGTGTGTGTACATGCATGCATACATGTGCATGCATTTGTGTTCCCACAGTCACAAAACAGTCAGGCAACTCAACCCAGGTTAAAGTCAAATTTAAAAAGAAGTTAAGTTCAGGTTAGTTTACGGTCAGGTTTAGGTTTACATTAAGTCACAGCAGAAGAGTGTGTGTTAGGGATAGGGTGTGTGTGGCTGGACAGCAGTCAAGGTATGGAGAAATATGCATGGCGTGACCTTTTTATGTCAATGTGATGCCATAGTTTTGAGAATAATTTGCTTTATGAGCAAATTCACTTTAGACTGACTGTTTGAGAAACAGAGTTTTTTCCAGTGACTTTCACTGGATAGACAGAGGTGGAAAGAGGTGTCCTGAGGGGTGGGTAAAAGGTGGCCTCCTACCACTGTGGGGCTCACAAATATTGTTAGACATTTTCTTTTAGCGCAGATCCCTTTTTGACCCAACAGACTCCTCTGAAAGGATTGCTTTGAGGCTTTGATGATGAAAGGACAAGCAGAAGTTAGAACTCCTTCATCAGTACCAGAGGAAAAAGACAGCAAACACCATACAGACAAATGATGTCTGCAGGTCTAGATTCAGATACAGTGTGCTCTGACTGGAAGCTGAAGCCTCCTACATGTGGGCAGTTTGTAGTGTGAACCGTTTCTCCTTTATTTCAAAGGCGTTGTATGAGGTGTCACATCATACATGCTCAGCTCACTTCCCACCCACTGTCCCCATTAGTGCTGAGTGCTATATGATAAAATGACTTCAAAGTGCAGCAGCACATTGGTTCACCCTACTAGAAAGTTTCTCTAATTCCCATCTGTCCTGCTGTCATACAGAAACTATGCAGCAATGAATGTAATCTCTGAGTGTGTGCAGAGGATATTCATGGGACTGCTCTCTATCAGTGTGCATGACATATCTCAGTGTGAGCACATGAAACCACAGCGTTACAATATACAGTATGCGTGTGTGTTCTGAGGATTCAGCCGACTTTGCACAGACACACACACATACCAACCTCTTACAGTCCTAATCTCTCCACATTCTCATCCCGGTTCATAAAACAGCATATACCATTTCACTGCAGTGGTCCTGTGTTATCTTCTTGTCGTCACCAATGACGCTGACCGAAAACATCCCTGTCTGAGAAAATGAGTTACTCTCATGCAGCTACAACCTGTAAAGTGTGTGTGTGTGTGTGTGTAACAACTCTGACTGGTCCTAAATCTGACTTCATGTGGGGAGTCACATCACATAGCACTCATGGTGATAAAATCAGGGAAACATTTCAAATCCCATCACTGCAAATGTCTGCTATGTGTAAAATGTCTCTGAAGCATAGTCTGAGCTGGATGACTTTTGTCTGATCGTCAGTTACATCAGGTGACTGAGAAGAGGACTTGAAATTCTCCTGCTAAAATCATCAGGACAAATGATGGACAACTCTGTTAGAAAATACCCTGTATGCCTGTGGATATAAAAGTGAAGGAGAGAGTGCATTTCAGTCTTTTCCAAACGGGTCCACAGTAAACAACGGCGAACCAGTGAATCTCTACCAGGGCAGGGGTTTCAACAGAGTTTCAACAGAAAGGTTTGGCTTTTGAAGAAGCGAATGTGTGGGGCCAGTGGGTGGTTACATTGCTATTAACAGTGGCTGACGTTACGTGTAACAGTGGTTAATGTTATTTTTTCTTCATTTCTTTATTAACTGCAGCCACTTCCTCTTCTCCTTCTCGTGGTAGAAGGACAATGGCAAGGTCTTTCTGGACTCAGATCTGTTAAAAGCGAGGGACACAGCACTGCAGCGTCTTTGAAAGTCAAGAGCCAGCTGTGTTTTCCAGCACAGTTCGGACCCTGAAACAGTATTCAAACGTTGCCTCATCAAGACTTAACAAGCAGTGAACATTGTTGCTGCATGAAGGAGAGGTGTTCAAAAAAAAAATATATGGAACTATTAACTTACATGGAAAAAAGAGCTGAGGGTCTGGTGAGCTAAACTCAGCTATGAAGAAAAATGGATGAATGTTTAGAACCAAAACAGAGGCTCTGAGCATCTCAGTGGGCTCATTCACCCACACTGAGAATCCCTGGAACAGACCAAAGCTCATCTTAAACATTCCTCATTGTTTGGAGATGTGAGTAAAAATAACTGTTGCAGATCAACCTGAGAATCAACCTAATCATTATGAAACAGCAAACCCAGTATGGCCAATCAACATAAAACTGAGATATCATCAACATTGGAGCTTACTTCTAGCTAGAATAACTGTTTTTTTTTTCTTTGGTTTTTTTGTTTTTTTGGTTTGTTTTTTTTTATTTAGGCCTACTTTTTTCTTATTTTCTCTTTTTTAGTCTTTGAATCTATGACTTGTTCAGTGTTTCCTGTAAATGATATTCATGTAATATTACGTTTAGAGATGAGGTGCCAGAAGTTGGATCCACAGCCTTCACCTTTCCAGTCAATACTGATGTGATAAAGGTTAATTCGTGATAGACTTATTCAGTGATAAAACTGTAATAAAGACTGGAGGGGATTCATGAATACTATGAATGTTTTCAAAACCAGGGTTTACCTGTTGAGCCTCTCTAAGTAATGGCACTTGTTGATTAGTTTGTCATGCCTCAAGGGAAACTGCCAGGCTCTCAGTGAAGCTGTCAGAGGAAGTCTTGTGTCTAAGAACATTACTGATGGCTCCTCTTTCACTTTCATGAGGACATACATAAAGCCATGAATCTAATGAGTCTTTATTTATCAATGAACCTCATCCAAAGTTTAATAGAAGAAACCTGAATCATTTGGTGTGGCCACAGCACCAGTTCTCCTCCAGACACCAGATTGTTGAAGCATCTTGGAGAACTTGCCATAGTTCTTGTGTGCACTGAGGCTGTCTCAGTGTCTCCTGTCTCTTCATGTAATCCCAGACTGAGCACTCGGGGGTGGGGGTGCTATACCATCTGTTGCAGGACTCAGTCTTCTTCTTGTGAATTAAAAGAGTTATTTTTGACACCGGCTGTAATTTTTGGGTGACTGTAAATTTTGTGTCACTGTCATGCTGCAGAATAAATTTGGGAGCAATCAGAGAATGAGAATCTAAACATCTGAAGTGCCTAAAACTTTTGCACAGTGCTGCATATATAAGAAAGCAGTTCTCTGGTGAATGAAAAGGCAGAGCTATAGCTACAACTTATGACACTTGGCCTCTCTACATAATGTAATCTGTCTTTTTGTGAGGACACTGTGTAGATGACCTATTCTACCTGATAAACAACAAAGGGCAACAAATGAGTGGAGCAGAGGTCTGTATCTTAGTGTTTGACATGTAAACCCCCCAACACACACACACACAGTTCCGATGTTTCTCCTTCCTCTGCTCATCCATTTCTGCCCACAGCAGACTCTGAGCTGGACTTTGTACTTAGTGACCACACACTGCATGTTTTACATTAGCTGAATGTGATTTATGTTTTTCCACAGATCCATACATCCCTGTTCCTTACAATGCATAAGCATGTGTCTTTCTCTTCACTTTTGAATGTGTATGTGTGTCTTCACACGTGCTTGTGTGTGTGGTCGCTGAATGTTGGCCGGCCTAATGTAATCTAACAAACACAGTCATTCCTGGCTCAGTTTCAGGAGTGTTAAAAGCTGCAGGCGTCACAGTGGAGCGTTGCTCCACGCACATCTCTCATCAGCCAACCCCACTGTGATTACTCATCTGCTGCCAGTGGCAGATGCTCAGAAATCACTGCAGGTCCCAGGCAAACATAATTATAGAAGGGGGAAATCCAGAAACTCTGGTGCCAGTGGTATGTGTGTCAGAATGTGTGTATACACTATACGTGCGAGTGCTTGTGTGAGGTCATTTTATTACACAGTTTTAGTGCCAGCCTGCTTCCCCTGTCTGCTATCCAAGAGCTAAGTTAGAAAAAGTACCTCTGGATGCAGCCAGGACTACCAGGGATCCAGACCAGAGTAGCACAGAGCTGTGACGCACATATGACGAAAGTGTGAAATACACACACACACGCACGCACACACACACTCGCATACATGCTAATGCAGAGAGAATGGCTGCTAAGAAGAGTAAAAGTCAAACTGTGCTGTAAAGGCAACAGTCATATAAACATGTGTGTCTGCATTTTAATGTTCATATGTGTAAAACTGTTTGCATCCCAGAAAAGTGATTAAGGCATTTCCTTAAGAGATAGATAAGGAGGAAGCACAGGAGTGATAAAGAGGATAGGACACAGGGGAGGAAGGAAAAGAATAATTAGGGTGTGTGTGTGTGTGTGGAGGGGGGGGGGTCTCAGCAGCAGTCTCTGTGAGCCAAAACAAATATCAAACTATCCAATGTGAGAGCGATAAACAGTGTTTAAGAAGAGGGGCTTAGTCTTGGCTTGGCTAATTTGTGTAATTAGACTATGTTTGATTTATTGAGTGTGTTCAAGCCTCCAGTGTTTTGCTTTGTCCTCTTGGTTTGGGTTTTGTTTTCACAGATGACTGATGGCTTATGGGCGGAGGGCTTTGCAGGATTTTTTCCATGTTTGTTAGGGCCTGGACCGAGGCTGTTGTCTGTCTAAAAGAGAGCTGGTGTTTGGAAAATGGAAATCTCTGTGGGAGTTCCCTCTCTCTTATAGGCCCCTCTGCCTTTATCTTCTATAGCCTTGCTTTTTCTGCTCTTATAGTGTCTGCAAATGCTCTGAAATATCAGCTACAGCAGGATAATTACTTAATTATTTGTTAACCAGACCAGGTCACTCTATGTTGTTGGGACGATCAATTTCAACAATAATGGTGACAATGTAGTCCCCATGTATGTCCCCTATGTCTAAAAATATGTTTTATATATATACAGTATATTGTCTTCATCAAAATAGACCATGAGTAAAATTAGCCTGCACTAAGGGTATAATCCATGCATGATACAGCCTGGACAGCCTGGCTCTGCCTCAAGATACCTAACTGATACTTGAAGTTTACACAAAGAAGCCTCATAACTTTAATATATTTCAAGTATGCGACATCTGTATGGATATAAAATTCAGTTATACAATAATCTCCATATAACCAAAGACAGAGGTTACCTCAGAGGTTCTCCAACATGCTTCATAATGCCTAAAGTAGTCTCTCTCAATACTACGTAGTTCCGAACACAGATAGCCTAAATATCGGAGTGGTGTTGTCGAATTTTCCAGCTCACCAGAATCTCACTCCCCTAGTCAGAGTTACAGGGGGAGTCTTTGGGAGACTTTGTTTAACACTGAGCTCAAGCCCAGTCCCTGCTCTTCTCACCCACTCACCAGTGCCCTATGCTGGGATGTGCGGCTGGCCAGCCTCCTCACCAGAGCTCTGGCGACACACAAAACTCTGTCGAGTCTCATGTTCAGTCACTTTCTTGCTTTATTGTTCGCTACCTCCAACAAAACTCTCATCGACTGCTCCACCTTCACAGCAGATGTTGGGTTCAGGCTGCAACAGTGGCACGATTCATCCTACTGACCATTTTTCTACTACTTGAATGAGTTTAGAAACATTATTTTAAGGTAAAGAAACTACATAGTGCTCTAACAAGTCTCAATGGTACAAAATTAGAGTGAAAAAAAAAGCCTGTGGGATGAAATAATGATAGAAACATGTCTGTATTAGAAAACAAACATATCCCAACTGGAACAGCAAATGAGGACTTTATTCTGTGATTCATCTATATACTCACATACACCCAGGCCGGAGTCGAACACTCTAAAAAGTAACTCAGAGGACCTGTCAACACCACTTGATTTAATACATGGAATGAAGTTAAAAATTGTAATTAGTTGATTTAGATAAACCTTCTAAGTTGCAAACTCTATTTTATAAGTTGTGATCAAATAATGATGTTGGTAATTACATCAACTTAATTTTGCATGTCATTTAAACTAAAATTTCATTGTTGGCAGGTTTAAAACGAAATTCAAGTTATCATAACTTAACAAACTTAGCTTGATAACTTAATTTTTTTCAGCATTGACTTTGCAATTTTAAGTTCCCTCTCCTACACACACAAGGTGCCAGGAGAAGTTCAGAGTAGGATGGTGTGTTAGGAGGCTGAACAACCTTGATAAAAGCAGCATTTCATGGTGAGTAAAATTTATTTCTAATAGCTCTACTGAAGTAAGACATTTACACGTGTTTCAGTGACTTTCATTGAGAAAATATGTGCCCAGCAAGTGAGAGCTAGCTGTTCAAATTTTGCTCGTTGAACTGTGACCGCCAGCTACATATGCTACTGTTACCCCACTGGTTTTGCTCATTCACATGTGGAGTTCCACCGAGGGCAAATTGTGGTTTGATGTTTCTGTGAGAGGAATCAACGAGGTAAGCAAACTATTTATTTTATTTTGTCTGCCTGTATAAAATCTGCAGAAAGAGATACTAGTCATGTAATTGTAATGATGTAAGCTTAAATGACTTAAGCTTTTTATTATGTGCTGGGACCCTATTTGTACTGTTGATGATGTATGGTGCTATTGTGAACATTATTTTTGGTTATCAGTGGCTTTTTTGATCTTGGACTCACAGTGTGTTTGACCCCTGGTTAAAATTACTCTGGAATTTTCCTTTAAGCATACTGTAGTTCATGTCACATCAGCAATTACTTTATGAAACCTGAAAAGAGTGAAGAAAAAGATGTACAGACAAACTGAAGGTCAATTGTGTGACCAAACAAATGGAAGACAATAATCCACTTTTTTTTTTTGGTTTGCTTTAGAATGAAGAGTTCGAGACCAGCCTTGAAAGTCACGTGATGAAAACTGCCATCGCAGGTGACGGTCTACCCCTGGATCAGATGAAGTCATTGTTGTTTAATGCTTTTGTCACTGAGGAGCAGCTGAAATTTGAGTTGTTTTCTTATTTTCTTTTTGCAATGCTCAAGTGCAGTTCAAAATAAAAAAAGAAGTTATTGCACAAAAGCAGTGGTTGAACTGTCTTTCTTGAAAGCTACTACATTACATAAAGCAAGAAAAACCTACAAAAAGAAAAAAACTGAAGAAAATCTAATTGGAGCAACAGATTTTTTTTAAATGGTTGCTACTTAAAAGGTTGTGTGCATGATTATTGTAATTAACTAGGCAACAAATAAAAATACTTTAAAATAATATGGTAAAAGCCAGTTGGAGTAGCAGAATTTTTTTGAGTTATCAACTTAAAAACTTGCTTTTAGGCTAACAGGTATTGAGTAAGCAGTACTTAATATAATCTTTGACTGAAGAGGAAAATCTAATTTGCCCAAAGTAATGTCATTTGTTGGTTCAATGTAATTTCAAATTAAGTTGTCATAACTAAAAAGACTAATGGAAACTGTTGCGTTGATTTTTTTTGTTGAGCCTAAACATTTCTTTTTAGAGTGAACCTGAGCCACTGTAGTGAGGATTCAGCCTTAGGGGCTGGTGATCTATCCTCTATGAGCTACCAGGGGCTACTCCACACTTCAGCATTTTGTAATGAGAGGCAAAGCTTTTCTGACGTTTGCTCACACACAGTGCTGTAGCATCCTGTGCAAAGCGGCAGTCAATTTAAGTAGATGCTTAAAGGTCATAGCTACTTTTTCATCAAAACGATGAATTTTTCAAAAATATTACCTCCACAGAACATCTAGAGGGGTGCAGAATAAAAGTATTAATTTTACTGAAAAAAAATTATAATTGTTTTATAAATGTTTACGGGTCCAAAATATATAAATATTTACATCTGGTTATGTTGGCAACGTCGACATGAAATGATCTCTGCGCCAACAGCATTAGTACGTTGATGTCACGTGAGGCGGAGTTCAGGGGGTGCCAGATAGTGATAGCTCTGTGGAGAAATGGCATCGTCCCGGTGTTATATTTCTCAACTTCAAGCAGGACTAGAGTGAACATTGGCCAAGCTTTTGGCAGGATGGGAAAAAAGGGCGTTTGGTCACCCTAAGTTTATCAGTAGGAGTAAGCAATTCTCTTACCAGTTACAATTGCTGAATGTTAATCACTGTATTATACGTGATGGACACTGGATGGACACTTGTTAGCAGCCTGTCATGCTTTATTCCTGATTCGATGCCTATATCAGAGTGGTCCCATGTATGAACCATGGCTGCTCAGAAAAACACACCCTCCTCTCACTCAGTGAGACTCAGGCCCAGTGAACAACACAGACAAATACTTCAACTTCCTGGTATTTCAATCATTGTTTTTGTTTGGTATACGGTTCAGGTCTTCAGCTATACAGGCTCACAGGGAGATGTTCTTATTAGTATGTGTGTGTGTGTGTGTGTGTGTGTGTGTGTGTGTGTGTGTGGGTTGCCTAGGCTGAGTGGAAAGTAGCACAGATTAACAGGTGTCTGTGTGACACTTTATAGAGCTGCACCTGCACAGAAAGAATTTTAACAGGGTGACTGACTAATCCTTCCCAACCTCCCTGTCTTCTTTTGTGGTTGTGACACATGTACAAGACTCTCTGCAGTCACATTGCCTGTGTGTGGGAGGGAGAGTGTGTCCTGGTGAGAAATTTTTACACAAAGTGTCATTTTGTTGGGAGATGATTCTGTTTTCATGCATAAATGCATCTCCAACCTAACTGGGCTATGACACATCATAGAGGCAGTTTCTTATCTGATGTCCTAGTTCTTTAAATGGTGCTATTGGAATGTTATCAACAAAACCATCACACCACCAGCAGAAGTTAACACCAGACAGGTTGGGTGCATGGTGTTGATGACCCTACGATCTGCTGCCTTATATTGCAAGGCTTCACTCATCAGAACAGGTTGTGTTTAGTCAGCCAGGAGTTGGACAACTGGCTGAGATGTTGCAGTGGTTCCCCGCTGGTGGAAGAAGCTACAAAATGCTACAAGAGCAAGAGCTTCCCAGACTATCATGTCTTCAGAGAGCAGATCCTGTCCCAGCACCTCCAACTACCACACCATCTCTGAAATGACTCACTAATTATTGCACAATGTAGTGATTTTACCATTTTGCAACCATGCTCAAATGAATAGCGAGAAATATTATACCATATACAGTGCACTTATTCCACAATGCATCAGTAAAAGTGTATAACCAGGGGTGTCATATAGCTCCCTCAGTAGAGCAGGTGCCCCGTAAACAGAGGCTATAGTCCTCACATCAGCGACCCCGGGCCCTTTGCTGCTCATGTCTGTCTCCCTCCACTTTCCTGCCTCTCTGTCCAGCTACCCTGTCAAAATAAAGGCAGCAAATCCCAAATAATGCTTGAAAAAAAAGGACACTAGCCAACATTATACACAGAGCAGGGTCCAAAACAGTTTGTTTAGTGGGGACGGAGGAGCAAAAGAGTGACAGCTTTCATACACAACCCTGTTGTGGCCGTGGCAGAGTCCAGACCCAGGTCATTGCTGCAGTCCTTGGTGTGCTCCAGTGGTTCACCCTGTAGAGCACAGCCCATATAGGCAATTTTTAATCACAGCAGCCCAGGTTCAAATCTGATGTGTGGCCCTTTGCAGCATTCCATCCCTCCCCATATCGATTCTGATACTTGTGCTGTGGGTATTGACACCAGTGTGTTATAAAAACTGGGTTTTTCCTGGATTATAGGGTTAAGGTTATAAATATATATATATGTATATATACACGTGTGGTTTGTGTACTGCTATGTGTGTGTGGTTTATGCACTGCTATGTGTGTGGTTGTGTGTGTGGTTTATGCACTGCTATGTGTGTGTTTGCGTGTGTGGTTTATGCACTGCTGTCACATGGGCCTTGTATCTAGTTTGATTTTTGACAGTCTGAACAGCCAAAAACCACATGAGATCCGATTTTTCAAATAGGATTTAGAAGCATCTTTTGTGTCAAACCGTCATTCCAGTGGTGATTGCAGCATGGAAGGCGGCACAGCTTGGCAGTCGCCTCTGTTTCTGTTGCTTTCATGCAATTAGCAGTTTATTTACACCATGGCTCCACATAACGACTTGGGACATGAACACACACAGTTCCCTGACAGCCATTTTGTTTGATTTTTTGTTTGTGGGCGTAGCTTGTTACCATAGAGACCAGTGTGCATGAGACAGGCAATATGGACACATGCAGATCGCACCTGATCACTTGCAACATGTAATGTGACCTGTCAGTCAGTGAGGTTGGATCCTGGTCAGATTTGCCAAAAAACTGGATTTGTGCTGCAGCCTGAACAAAGCCATGGAGGCCTGCCACCACAGGTAACAGGCCACAGGGCATCTGTAGACCTGATATGACATTCAGTTGAAAGAGTTTTGAGCCTTATGTGTGGGTGTGTTTGTGGAGAGAGGTAATGGGAGGTAACAGTCTTTGGTATGTTCCAGGAGGATTTATGTGGCACCTGCTTGGAAGAGGTAGGAGGAGGGGAAAGTGAAGAAGGAGGAGATGGATGGAGGAAGGCGCCCATGGGCTGCATGTGGAACATCTTGCACAGTAACCAACATGCAAATTAAATTTGTGTGTAAAAACAAAGTGTTAGTCATACAAGCAAAAGCACCATCTAATCACAGTCCAGTCGGTGTTTGATTATGGCTGTACTCTGTATCTGCATGCTGCCTCTGCAGTTTACCTCAGTGCCTCATGGTCTGTTACAGGAGGGGAAAGCTCCAGGTGTCACAACCAAACCATCATCATACCACGATGCACAAGATCTAAAACCACTGTTCACTCTCTCTCTCTCTCTCTCTCACACACACACACACACGTCAACATTCATGTTAATTTGACTAATTAGGCCTGTCCATGTGTGACTGTCCTGTGGGCTTAGTTTCACATTATTAGGTGTGAGGGGTAGTAGGCTGTATCTGTTTACATGACAAATCATCTGTATCAGTATCTGTGTTTGGACTCAGACCAGGAGTGGACAGTTTCTAAAAATAGGATTTGTTTGCTTGTTTTTACACAACAACTAGAACAGACATAATTAGACACTGTATTGAAGAAAATTGTGTTACCTCTGGCAAATGCAGAGGTATTCAAATTATTAATGATGAACTTTTTTCTTTTTTCTTCTCTCATTATTTTAAAAACGACAGGTTATGACCTCTAAAGTTAAGGCCCCTACAAGGAACTTTCATTTTGTGTTGATTTTGGCGGCCCCTGTGGACAAAAGCGGTAATTTTCTCTTTGTGGATCCTGTCACAATATCATCCATGAAGAAAATATAGCAATGAAATTGAGCTTGGTTTTTATTCGCTAGCGTAGCAACAAGTCAATGCTAATTTGTAGCCTTGTTAAATGTGTCGTCTCCTCCTGTCTGAGTGCCGTACACCGTTTCGTCATCCGGTGGACCGACCTGTCCACTGCCTCCTGAAGGTAAAGAGTTACACTATTTAGAAATATCCTCACACCGATGGCCTCATTTGCTATTTTAGGTCACACAAAGACATCAGCAGAAACCAGAGACTTTTGCATATCCAGTTAAAAGTTCCTTGTAGGGGCTCTAACTGTTGCCAATTAGCAAGGGAAGAGATTAACAATCCACTGTGATGAGTCTCTGTCACCAAGGAACCTCTAGGACGTAGTATTAGTATTAGTAATATTAGTTTTGACACACCACACTGTTGAAATTCACACACTGCACCAGTGAGTGTACTGTGATTAAAGTTAGTATGGTGGTCCCAATGAAGTCATTCAGACAGCCATCACCACCCATCCCGAGAGGGAAAATAGGTTTTTAAATGCATGCTATGGCACGTCTTTCCAAGTTGCTGCCCCACCTCTCTCCTCCACCCAGCATCCTCCTGGCTCATCAATACACTTAGCTCTTCAGGTGTGGTGCAAATGTCAGCAATGTGATGATATCTGATAAGTAGGTTAACTGTGCTGCTGAGAGGATCACCTGAAGAAGAAATGATGTAATGTAAAACAGTCATATAAATCCAGGGGTCAGAGGTCTGGGCCAAGCACCTGATCGCGTTCATCTGCTCTGTCTGCGTAAGAGCTCCCAGGCAGAGTTTATGAAGGGGCAGCACATGTGTCCATTTTCATGCTTGAGTATTTTGGGTTACAGTTACATTCCTCCACCTTTGGATCAGTGGAAACACATGATCAAAACAAAAAGCTCAGAGTGAGCGCCTCATGTGTTGCTGATTTGTCGTTACAAGTCATCTTCTGCACACTGTAAACACACTATGAGCACTTTACAACCATTTTATGCAACATTTGTTTTTGAGCCTGTGTTGGGATTAGATGAGAGTTTTTCCATGACTACTTCACCCCCAGCACTCATGCTACTTCGCAGTTATACATGTTTTCATGCTGAGCCTGTTACTTAGCGACAGTCAAGTAATTACACAAGGCCGACATGAAGTTTTGAAATTAAAAGACTTAGCCAAGACTTAACCTTAACTGTTACCATTAATCATAATACAGTACCCCTCCTTACATGTTATTACTTCATCTCATAAACCTCATTTGCAAAAGCAAAGCTTCAACAGTCAGAGCACATTTATCATATTGTAATAGAGAATATACATTTCTAATGAAATTAGAAAGAAAGAAGAGTGTCTAAGTGCCAAGAATGCTCTTAGGGTCTTGGTGGGACTCGTCAGTGTGGGTGATCCTAACAAATCTTTTAATGATACATATACATGGAAAACCATGACATATGCACAATTCCCTCTTGGCCCTGCCACAGTCAGTACAGTACAATGACAGCAGACCACTGGTTTCACTAGTCACCACCATCAGTCATGTGTGTGATAAGACTGGCATCAGACCACCTGTGACTGTGAGATTTCCTCTGTGGGTTGTTCAGAGTGGGCGTGAGATTGTGGCTGATCAGGTGCACAGCACAACTGTAGTGAAAATCCCCCACAGAGCGGCCCGTCTCACTCTGGTTCAGCCTTTATGGTGTACCACAGTCACAAAGGGCCACACCCTCACAGACTGCATCTTCCACAGGTTGTGACCTCTGAATTCAAACACTGCTGCTGTGGAATGAATAATGGCACTTTTTTCAAAATATAACCATGACTCTGCAGTGTTTTAAGAGAGTAAATGCTAACATTTTGTCAGTATAGGCAGGTATATGAATGGTCCATGGTGCATGAATATGATTTATTAATACAGCATCATAAACCAGCATAAGCAGTGAGGCAGTGTTGTTGATTGATTTTAAAGGTTATTTGAGGCAATACAACACCTACGTATGCCTCTCATTGAAAAAGTCAAGTACATTGGCCCCAGCTACCAAAACCTGAATCCTAGAGACCTTGAAGCCTCACAGAAGACATGGAGGGAATATAATGCTTTTCATTGTTCTTGTACAATATATCACAGAGGTGGTTACTGAGGATGACTTTTTCAGACTTGAATAAAAATATTATGTTGGGTTGAAATCACATGCAAAACAACAGAAGATGTTTCCAATCAAATGACAACTCTATCTTTTGCTGCTTTTCTCATCAGTCAAATCAGTCAGGTGTGGATCTGCCATCGTCAACCACCGTCTGCCAATATGTGCAGCTTTTTAGCTGGGTAAAGTGTCTCCTCTGACCAACAGTATATGTACAAAAATATGCACATTTTCTACAGTTGGTAGCTGCTCCAGTAAAAATAATGCTGATACAAGTGAGAGGCTCATATTTCCCTCATGTCTAAATTTAGCTTCTGTTGTTTTCATGCAACTGTCAAACTCTCCTCAATAAATTTACCTTACGCAGAGCAGTTGTGAAACCAGCCCCAGGTTTCTTAATCACTATCTGATGCAGGGCGTTAAACATGTCACAGCTGGAAGATGATTCAGCAATTTTGATTGGAGTTAAAACTGTATTTTTTTTTTTTTTTTTTTTTTTAATCGCTCATGTAAATTACACACATTTTGTGTGACTGGTAAGATTTCAGATTCCACAAAACACATCCACACAGTATATCAGAACTCTAAGAGGAGAGTGGTGTTATGCAGCTCATAGCTGCAGCAGGAAACTGTGTACTAGGTTAACCAAAGTTTGTACACACACACACACACACACACACACACACACGCATACACTCACTCACTGTGTGTGTGTGTGTGGTGCATGATTGGCAGATCCCTCTATTGTTCTTTTGAAAAACAACTCAACAGACACATCCTTGATGCACATTCTCAACTGAATGACTTTATCTGAATTTATATGAAGTCATATGAAACGAAAACGAATGACTTTATTAATCGCCAAAGGGAAATTCATTTGTCTGTCAGCTCATCAACCATTTGCAGAAGAATGAAGAAGCCTGATGGCTGAAGGTACAAAGGATCTTCTATATTTCTCCGTCCTGCAGTGAAGAGAGAGGAGCCGTCCACCACCGCTCTTCTCTTGGTCCATCAAGGTGTTATGAAGAGGATGATCTGAGTTGTTCAGAATGGCCTCCACTAGCGTGTATCTCTCCACCACATCCTCAGTGAGTCCATCAGGGAGACATGACTGAAGTCAAGTGCCTCAGGATGTTTAGTCTGTATCCTAGCAACAACTTCATGGAGACCTTCACATGGAACTCCAGCAGTAAGCAGAAAGCACCTCCTCATCCAGCTGGAACAGGGCAGCATCCTCCAGACTTGCTCCATTTTCAATGACAGAAGCTCCTCCCCTGAAGAATCTCCTCTCCCCACAGAAGTGGGACTGAAAAGTATAATAGGTTGACTTTCTTTTCTTAATTAACATTCTACCCGGCTTCAACCTGCCATGCCCTCTTCAAGAATTGAAATGTCACAGTATTTTTCAGATGTGAACCAGTGAAGCATTTTAACAAACACTACATATACAAAATTAGGTTGACCACAATTTGCATAAAGTCACACCTGCTTTTACAGAATGACATAAATGTGTGAGTTACTGTGTAATTCAGGGACTGAACACAAACCACAGATTTTTTTTTTTTTTGTTTTGTTTTCAGCAAAACTCTTATTTTTGTGGTACTGTGAATTCTTACTTCTTCACATGTTCACGTCCATGTTTTTGTTCAACACAGCATATTTTATGTGCACATTTCCGTACGTCTATCTGCCACCCATCACAGCAGAGAACAGGTTCATGTCCCCGTTTCTAGACCACAGGGTGACTTCCACGCAAGGGCACCAGAGCTTGTCACAACGCTGTGGTAGGTGAGGCCTACCAGTGTGGTCAGATGCAGCTGAAGCTTGTGCATATTCAACAAACACACATATATGAATGTACAGTACAGAAACATGCACACTGACATCTTTTAATCTAGCAAAGTGAAACTGTTTTGCAGATAGTCCTGTTTATGACCTTGTAAGTCACAAATACATATGTAACATCAGTGGTGGGCACATTACTGTTCTGTTCTTATTTTAAGCTGCTGGAGGAGAGTGGGTGAGTTCTGTTTAAGTCTCTTTTCAGTAGAAACAGGCAAAGCTAACAGATGTTTGATGCCTCCCATTATGTGCTGGGACCCTATTTGTAGTGTACAAAGTTTGGTGCTGTTCTGAGCATTATCTGTTGCTGCGAGTGGCTAACCCTAAATAACATGTTACTGCCCAACACTGTGGAACATACACATAGCCTGTGTCCGAAATCACTCACTACTTACTATATAGCGGACTATATAATGACTACGCCATTTTGTAGTGGTGTCTGAATGTTTAGTGAGAACTGATATTTCCTATATAGTGGACTCATTGAATCCCACAATTCACCGCAAAATGTAGTGGACAACCAATGGTCACGAACCAGGCAATATATCCCGTAATGCATTGCGGTCGCGGATCGTTGTCATGATCGCAGTTGGCATTGATCTGGAACATTTGCAATTTGCGATGTAATAACGTAATTAATGGCTCGGCGGTGTCCGAAAGTGTTTTTTACCATTGAGCTCACTATATAGTTCTCTATATGGGATTCACTACATAGTGAGTAGAGAGTAGTGAATGAGTGGGTGATTTCGGACACAGTGTATGTGTGAACGCTTTGAGGTTTTGAAATATAATTGCCTGGCTGTTTCTGATTGTCCATTCACTTCAAGTCAGTTGTTTGTAGTGTTTGAAGCGACAGTATAGTCGTGAAAGAAAGTAAGACAACTTTGCATTTAATTGCCAATTGTGGAAGCTTCACACCCTGGTGCAATTACAAGCATGCTTGTTTCATTAAAAACACATGGATAAATAACATCTAGCGTTTTTGCCTGCTTTATTTTTTTCTGTCACAACCTTGTAAGCCTGAGATCTCGAGGCCTGGTCAGTCGCTGCCTTCTCAGAAATATATGGAGCCATCACTGAGGGGAAATACATATATTACTGCACTAAATCACACTGCTCTGACCACAGAGGGAGTGTACACACACAAATGCACACACACAGGGTGTGACCCAGTGTAGTCCACTAGAGAGAATGAGCTCAGGCCCAGCTGTGTGTGCGTGTGTGATGATAAAATTGTGATTGCACTGACCTCAGTGAGAGTGTCAGAATGAAAGCAGAAATGATGTAACACAGTACACGAGGAGAGTAAGAGATGGACAGAGTCAAACAACACAAAGTGTGGGAAAGTAAGAAAGTCAAAGAATCAAGAAAGTCTCAATCAATAAGCAGTCTAAGGTGGCTCCTGCAAACAGGTGAGGCACTAACAGATTGGGTATCAGATAATAGGGATGATCCCTGATGCCGATCTATTCACTTCATTTCTATGTTTGTGAGGCATTCTACATCACATCAGCAGCATGCACATCATGCTGGTAGACAACAAACACAGAGCAACAATGTTTTACAAAGTTAAGAAAGTAACCTTGAAAGTAAGTCAAGCCTGATGCCTTCACTGTCTTCAACATGGCAAAGTATACAGTTTATTAATTCAACAGTGGTATGGGATCGGTATCAGGTATCAACCAATATGTTATGCCCAGGTATTGGTATGCATCCCTACTCACAATAACCCTAACTGTTGAACACAGAAGCCTCTAACATGCTGGCAAATACCAAACAACTGCCTTGAGCCACTGCAGAAACCCCCTAAGTAACCACCCACACAACCATCCAAGAGCCTCCAGGTTGCCAGCTGGTAATGATCTGATTGGCAACACATTAACAGCAACTTAAAGGGATTCTCTGACATTTTTATGATGGGATTAAAGAGAAGTGAAATACATACAGCAGAAGACAAAGCTACATAGAGGATTTTTGCTAATACTAAACATGAAGCTCCAAAAACACTGGAATTTCACACTTCCCATGATGCAGCTCAGGTTTTTGTTTAACCTCTTCTCTGATTTAATTACTATAGCCGAGCTCCATGGCCCAGATCATTATACAGGCTTGCTGTAAAAGCTGTGACATGTGACATCTTGAACTTGTGATGCCTCTGTTTTAACCCTTACTGAATCAGTTCCTCAAATTTTATCTGCACCAAATCAACTGGTGACCAGTTTTGTGGGGGAGGCAAAACAGAAAAAGACCTTCTGTTGCATTAACATGTCAAGGCTCAGTCACTCAGCTATGACAGTCTATTTTTTAATAGAGTTTGTGGCTTTCATGCCTGCAACTGCATTGAAGTGCTCAGAATGAGATATGATTCCAAGTGAGTGGAGGGGCAGTAAAATGTGGTGGTGGGGGAGGTGCAAAAATGTGAAAAGTAGAGAAAGTGAGGTAAGATCCAGCTGAAGGAAAACAAGGAAGAAAGAAATGTTAAGCAGTTATTGTTATTGTGAGGGATTCTGGTTGTCAAGGCGATAGAGGGGGAAACCCACACAGCTGTTGGCCAGTTAATGTTACGTTCAGGGCCTATGAGGAAATTGTAGATACTGTCTCAGAGTTTCTACTAGAAAGTGTTGTTCGACTATAGATGTCAGGCAATAAATCTATATGTGTGCATTTTTACACCTTCTGCAATTCTTTGATTTGGGTGTGGGTGACAGATAAAAAAAACAAAACAACTATTGTCCCACTAATGGACTCAATACTAAGCAGAGTATTACACCCAGTTTGGTAAATACATTATTTCCTAAGTAAATCTGCCTCAAGTGTGATTTATGATCTAATCAATACATCTGGAAGAGCTAAACATGACAAATGTTCAAAATGACTGTTTTCATGATCTTATTATATGAATACGTTCAATGGGCTGTTCCCATGTGAATGTGAACGCAACATGAAGGCAGGGGAAAGGATCCACAGTATAGAGGGCTGGAGGAGGATGGATTGCAGGGCTAATGTAACGTCTCCTCGGGGTCTGTTGGCTCCTTATTGGCTAGTGGGGGAGGAGGAGAGACCAATGGCAGTATCTCAGTGTGCTGTTGAAGGCCAGGCTGGGTTTCATCAAGTGAGAGGCCCAGTGCATTCTTTAACACGAAGCAGATGTCAACCTCACTGGTGCCACTTATACTCTCACTGAGGCGATGGAGTAATCCCTGAACCATCTATCTCTTCCACCACTCATTTTTACCTCTCTCCATCACTTGCAACTGCCTCTAAGACTGAAAACGTTGTCGGACTGTGCCTGTCAATTCTTCGTGTTCTACCAAGCATTTGAAAACATTAGTACTGTACTTCCAGACTTTGCTGCTCCCATTTGAAGCGCATGTTCTGGAATAGGATGTCATACAACTTTTTTTACATTAAGGTATTAGCCTGGTGCTGGAGGAATCACTGTTGTTGTCAGCAGAGATCATCTCTCTGCCAGCCAAATTTTCATTGCATACAATTGCCCAGATACCCTGCCTATTCTATCACATTTTTTAAGCGAACCTGCCGCATAAACAAGGATTTCTACCTACCTGCTATAATCACAAAAGTCTATAGTCAGTCCTTCCATCTTTCTGAACTGACTATATGCACAGATGTGGGGTGGGGGTGGGGGGACATGGATGGCTGTAATATTTCTGACATTTCTGTCTCATTTTCCGCCTCACTTTTCAGTCACTCATTTCTGAGTGAGTGATGTTTATTACTGTCATGTAATGACCTATGTTACATGTTAAATGTGTGGTGCAGGCGTGACACACCATCACTGCATTGACTCGTGGGCTCACTTCCCAGTCAAGGTTGTGAATGGGACTCCAGTGAGGGATCACCAAAGACTCTTACAGGTTGGGAGAGGAAACAATGGGTATGGATCTGAGTAACCTCAATATGAACACATGTACCAGAGGAAGCATGTGGTTGACAGGCACCAAAGGAGAGCAGCGGGGCAGACAACGGACAGTAGACACACATGGCTCCATTTATACTGTACTGGGTGTCTGCATTTAAACTAATATGTCCATGCAGGAAAAACGTCCATGGTAAGTGTCACAGTGAATCTACACATTTGTTCATTCTCAGCTTACTTTACTAACTCTCTCTGGCTTTGCCACTCTCACTTTCCAGTCCCACAATCAGCTCTTAGTATTTGCTGTCACTCTCTGTCTGTGCTTTCCATTCTGAAAGAGCTCTGTGCTACAAAAAGCCACTGCAGTCAGGACTCATTAGGGAGTCTTACTGATGCCCCGCTGGTGCCCATGAAAACCAGGTTACAAGTTAACATATGATGTTTATATATAACACAAGACACATCAAAAATGGGATTAGCATTGATCACCATGACTACTTTCATGTCTGTTTCCATCATGAATTGCACTGAACCAGTGATTTTCTTATAACAACAGAATCAGGATTTTATCTACCTGCACTGGAGATGTGTTTTATTTGTGTTGTGTTGATGGTGGTGTATTAGCTGATTCAACATCAGTGATCACGCATCTGACTGAGACACTGACTCCAGTCCTGCACGCTGTTTTGGATATTATACCATGTGTGCTCACTGTCCCGTCCATGCCTTATGTGCTCTGTCACGTGCACCTTCTGTCCTCTCTGCTCTTGGCACTTTGTTCTATTGGTTTTAGATCTTCATCTTCAGCTTACCCAGATGCTTTCCCTCTAAAGTCTAAACATGTTTCAGTGTCTCATGTGGCCACAAGCTTTGAGCTTGTGTGTTTATATACACAACAGTCTCATATACACCAGATGCACACAGAGAGTTTGTGTGTCTAATGGATAAGAAACACCTGTGACTATACAGTCAAGTGGTTCTCATAGTATGTTTGGACATGCAGCACACACACACACAAACACACTCTCACACAACAAACCACTAAACAGTCTGACAGTGGTTACCTCTCATTGTGAGGTCACAGGTTCATAGGGACAGTGTGTCATCACTGTAGAGAGGCTTGTAGTGTCTCTCAGCAGCTTCTAGCCTCTTTGACTCAACTAAATCTGACTAACATTAACCTTGTGACCTCTGAGAGTCAGGTAAGAACAGCCTCACACATTGCGGCAGTTGTTGTTAACAGATGGTGCTAATCACAGACAGTGTGTGTATCTTTGACTGCATTTGTGCGTTCTGTTTTTTCTAGACTTTTGAAGACGTCCACTGAAGATCTGTAAAATAAGAAAACAGTTGTAAATTCTGCAGTGAGACATGATGTAATGCTGGGATTTCAGTTCAAAGTTAAAAGATATTCATTACAGCCAGGGCTCTAAATTAACACCCACCAACCTGCCAAATGTGGGTTAAAATTCACAGGTATCAATAAAAATGAGTCATGTAACATAACCCCAGATTTCATTTTAAAACATTTGTACTATGGTTGGAACACAAGTCCTTACACCACAGAGTAAGTGTAACTCAAATTCTGACTGCTAATTGTGTCAGCTTCCACCAGGCATCCAGGAGCACAACACACACACACACACACACACACACACACACACACACACCAGCAACCTGAAGTGTGATTCCAAGGTGCCCTCAGGTGTCAGGTCAGGTCTATTCCTCACTCCTCTCTCTCAGCTATGATATGATTTCTTCCTGTTTCAGACATGGTGACAGCCAAAACTCAAACTCAACACTTCTCCTTTCAGAGCACCACTTTAACAAATCAATGGGTAACATACTAATTATATTCAGTTCAAGTTCATTCTGTTTGGGACTGGTTGGTTTTATCCATTTATGACGGCCCAACAGTTCACTGCCACATCAGCCTCTTCTCACAGCATGTGACAGGTAGTATGTTCCCTGCCAACACTTTGGCATACAGTGATACCAGGATTTGCCACCATCAGGATGACAATGAGCTGACAATGAGCTCTGCTGTTGTGTGGGTCTGGGTGTTACATATGCTATGTGTGTATTTGCATGGTGTCTTTGTTGTCAGTATGGACATGACCACGAACTTTGCTAAAACATAAGCAAGGACTAAAGTTCCACAAACCACAACATCAGTCATACTTCAACATACACAACTTTGTCAAGCATAACGGGACATTTCCTGTCGTTGTGACGCTGTGCACCTGCTTACCGAGAGTAGACGTCAGCCTTGTTAACATTAGCCGAGCCACGGCTCCATGAGGCGCAGCCAGCCTTTGGGAGCTGAGATGGTGAACACTGGACCAGTGAACAGCATTACAAGGCTTGTTGTAAGAGTGCTTTCACACATACTGGGAATGATGAGGAGCTGGAGATATAGGTGAAGACTCAGGAAGTAGACATTTTTTCAAATCAAAACAATACTTGTTTACATCCCACCAACGGCTACTGCTGAAGATCCATGTGAAGGTCTCCATGAAGTCGTTGCTAGGATACAGACTAAAAAACTGAGGCACTTGACTTCAGTCATGTCTCCCTGATGGACTCACTGAGGATGTGGTGGAGAGACACACGCTGGTGGAGGCCATTCTGAACAACTCAGATCATCCTCTTCATAACACCTTGATGGACCAAGAGAAGAGCGGTGGTGGACGGCTCCTCTCTCTTCACTGCAGGACGGAGAAATATAGAAGATCCTTTGTACCTTCAGACATCAGGCTTCTTCATTCTTCTGCAAATGGTTGATGAGCTGACAGACACATGAATTTCCCTTTGGGGATTAATGAAGTAATTCGTATTCGCATTTGTATTCGTAGATATGTAAAGCTGAAATAATAGTTGAGGTTACAGATGAGCCCTGCATCACAGTATTAGAAAATAAGAGCTAGCGTAGCTGAAGTGGTGACATGTGCCGTGAGTTTGGGGGGCCTAGAGAGAGCTATACATGCTCACAGCCGCAGCCAGGCGTTTGGTTTGCACACCAGAGTCACAGAAGCCCATATGTGACATGTGACCTGAGGTTTTCTGGGTTTTGCATGCTGGTTTTTGGCTTGAGCAATACAACAATACATCCAGGAAATAAACAGATCACACACATGCTTGTACACCCACACCCACACACACACACACCAGGGTGCACACTCTTGCTGGTGGGCATAGCTTGTATGCATGCACAAGTGAGTAAAGTGCAGCAAGAAGGATGTGGTTTTACTCACTCTGTGTGGAGGAAAACACCTCTGATACTTGTTATTCACCTTGTAGAGTTTAAACAAAAACAGTTGCACACTTGATTACACTGCTGTCTCCACGTTAGCTGTGAAGCGCAGTCACTGATTTGAAAAACAACATCAATTACAATAATGATAACCCAACATTAGAGATGTGCTCTTAGTCTGGGTTTTAATTCAAGGGGGTTTCTGTTGAAAGGAATCTTAAAATGTCTTACAAGTAAATACACATCTTAGGTTAGTTGTTTTGCAGCTTAAATTTAGCCTCCTCCATCTTTGATGAAACAATCAAAATACAAAGAAATTAAAAAAAAAGTTTTTCCCCTAACACACTTCTCATCACTGTGCGACCTACATCAGACTTGTCAGTTAGAAAAAGAGTCACAGTTGTAGAAAATCCACTGCTGAATGAAACAAATCACAGATGCCCAAAACTGACATGTTCTTCTCAAAATATCAACTTCAAATCACTTTCAGCCGTTTCATTGTTTGAATCAACTCTCTATCAGGTTGCTGTCTCGAGATAAATCAGTGTTTCACTGTTAATGCACCATGGGCTGTGCTTTCAAGGTCTTACTGTAGCGTAGGTGTTGGAATGAGGACTGAGTCTAACTGACGTGTCTGCAGAGGAATGTGCTGTGTTTACATGGCAACCAACTGATCACATGGTGATAAGCAGGAATGAGTCAAATTTTATTATTTTCCCTCTATCAATCTTTTTTTCAGCTGATCAGCTGGTTAGGAAAACGACCACTGGCTGCAGTTTTGTGCAGTTTTACTCTTTACAGAGATGAGGAGAAGCCTGACGTGATGGACAGGTTTTGTTTACATATTACCATCTGGTAACAATGAACATTTTTTACAACTGCACAGCACATCATGCATTTCTGCTTTTCTCTCTGTGTACCTGCAAATTTCTAACAATACACACTTTCACTCAACATATTATTGTTGGTCTTTCCTGCAGCTGGTGTTCTTCTCTGTCCAACACAGTTCCAGCTGAGGACCAGGTCCAACAACTTGCGAAGACCTGTATTGTGAGGTCACACATGAGCTGCAATTCAGATCCATCAAGTCATCAATCCCTTACACACACAAATGCGTTAGTCAGTCCAGAACTTTAGGCTCTTCCACAACTGAGGTAAACACATGCTGACATGCTTGAAGCCCTCGAAACTCAGAATCAAACAGTTCCCATCATGCATCTTCTGTCATTAGACCATTACAGTGTAGTAAAAAGTCCTATGTTCCAAACCTCAAAACTTCAGTTGAACAAATAATTCTCACCTTCAACATTTCCTCCTGGTAGGACCACCTCACCACCAAACATACAACAGAAACCTTCCACATAATTAACCAAGACCCCTCCCACCCACTTCACAACTCCTTTCAGTTGCCACCATCAGGCAGACACTACAAAGCCCCACTGGCCCAGGAAAAGAGCTACAAGATATCTTTCATTCCCTGTCATAACCACCCTGAATAATGTAAAGTAACGTGTGCTCTTAAATGTGTTTTAAATGTGAACTGTGTGAGCCTTGTCAGGGGAGAATTTCTGTCACCGTTCGGGACAGGCAATAAAGTTTTTCTATCCTCTATGAACTAATCATGACTCAAGATCCACCTTATTCTTAGCTTAGGGAGTTTGCTCAGTTGTCATAGCTAAGCTGATAATAACATCTGCAGAGGAAGACAATGAGAATGAGTGAATGTTGTTTTCAAAGGCAGTGGTTTTCAGTTGGAAGTTACACATTTTGAGGGTTCAGGTAAGAATGTAATGACAGAATATTGTAAGACTGACTGGTCATACTTGGTGTAAAAAAAATTAAAATATTTACAAGCACCATCTTATTACATATAACTCTGTGCCATGATATATTTGAGTGCAGAGGTCCTTGATGCGTAAAGGTTTGGGAATCACTGAGTGGTCCAATGACAGTTTAGCACTGACCATCCTCATCATCAGTAGCTGTGGACCACATCAGTGTTTCAGCAGTATGACGAAGTCGCTGTGATCACATGTATATGTCTATTCTGTGTGGGGAAACAGGCATCACACCTACAGGAAAAAGTCGAGCGTGTTAGCTTTGCATCCAGACAGTGAGCGCAGACAGGAGAAAAAAGAAGGCAACAATCATCATGATAACAGTGATGCTTGGCAAATAAAAGAGTGTACTGACCATTGTTTGATGTGTATGAGCATCAAACTGAGCTGCTGATGAGTGGTTTTAACCCCCCACCCCAGAGAAGAACACCACCTAATTACAAGCACTATCAAGGCAGACGTAGTACACGTTTGTGTGCACATACATTATGGTCTTTATGTGTGTGGGTGTGTGTGTGGGTGTGTGTCTCTACACCAAAGAGCCTGAGTGTGTCAGTAATTGTCCCCCACCAATAAAACTGGTCATCTCCAGGCTACATGACATTAGAGGGAGAAGCCTCATCCACTGTGTAAGGAACACCCACTGTTTAAGACTGGACAGGCTTCAAATCAAGATTAAATATGTTTCCTAAGTGAATGAAAACATATGTTCCATAGTGATGGCCTGGGCCTGTGGCTATAGCTACAATAAATACTGTGCACTGGTATAATCCTGCTGATTTCAGTGTAGTCTGAGGGTGTTTTCACACCTGAAAGTCTGAACCAAGGCTTGTGTTTCTTCTCCACTGTCTACATCTGATCCAGTTGGTTCTGGTTTCATGCTGCATCAATGCGAGCACGGCAAATGCGACGCATTTATGACATAGTCACAGTCATAGCTAGTTAGCAAAGTAGTGATCTAGGAAAATGACTGAACAAGTTCACACTGTGGTAACGATTATTATATTGTTATGGCGTTGCGGCCAGCAGCATCAACATCATAACAATGTGGAGCCTAGTTGGGATTCGGATGAATGTCCTCATCATGTTGAGGCTTTATCGTCACCGGCAGGAAAGGAGAAGATGACTGCGAGCTCTGCTGTGAGCCCGAGCTCTGCGTCTGGAGAGACCAGTGTGTGGACACTAATGTGTGTAGGCTGACCACCACAACTTCCTGTTAAAGGTACAAAAGTCCAAACCATCAAAAAAAAAAAGGTTTCACACTGCAGAAGTCCAAACCTTGGTTTAGTCTGATCTGAATTGGTCCAAATTTCTGGTCTTTGGTCGGGGCCATGGTGAAGGGAGCTTTCACACGTATACATTTAGTTTAAATCAAATGGAAAAGTCAAATAGTCCAGACCAAACAAGGTATGTGTGAAAGCCCCCTAAGTCAAGGACAGATTCCTGAAAATATTTTGGCTATCGCATATCACCTGTTACAGATCCCAAAATCCAAAAGGTAGCCTACTGCCCCACTCTTGATAAGTCACAGCCTTTGTCAGCAAAACACAGTTACTCCCAGGAAAATCACAGAAAGCAGAGATCCAGCAGCTGGAGGTCAGGCTGATTTTCAAAGACATCAGGACGCTGCTGCCAGAAGTGGGCAGTAAATTGCATAATGAGTACAAACGGGCATGTGATCCTCACATTAGATGGAAGAACAGATAGGCTATCCCTTAATAATCTCCATTTTCAGTTCTAACTGGTCCAGCACTGCCTGCCACTGTGTCACAGTCTCTGTTGAGGTTTGCTCAAATCACCCTGTAGTTTTCCAGATGTGGTGCCACCTTGAGCCTGACAATGATAAAAACCACCTGGGACCACAAACACACAAACGCAGTGTGTATTCAGAGAGACAGTTACATGGAGCCTCCAAGACACAGAGGCACCAAACACCACAACATCCCCGTGTCCTCCATTTCTTATTTCTCTGGAGATTAAACAAACACAGACATACAACCACCTTGCGCCACAAGGACACAATCATGTGGTGCCTCCAAAACACACAAGCATCACAGCCGGCCATGCTTTCCTTTTTGTCCCAACTTAGACAAACAGAGACGGACCCAACTGGTATTTTCCAGCGTCTGGTGACTTATCATGCATCGGTGCCCTGCTACCCAGTATTATACCCCTCAGCCAGCCTAAATGTTCCACAGCACTGAACCAAAAACATGCAATTACTGTATTGTGTAAGTCTATCAGTAGGTGAGTGTGTGAGTGAGTGTGGTGTGTAAAGCATCTCAGTTTGTGCAAATGTGTTCGCATGCTCTACTGCCTCTCTACTGTGTGTGTTAGTCTGAGCCTTGGAGCCACCCAGCTGCAGTTGGTATGTTTGTAACCAGTTGTGTAGTTCTGTCCTCAGTGTTTGGACTGTGGGGGGAAAGACCACCCTATATAAAATGATGTGTTTATCACAAAGCCTTCTTTAGATTATGATGGTGTCCTGTCATTATGATGAACAAATCATTTCATTTTCACAAAAGACCTGCTTTGTGCTTTTAATTGAACAGTGAAAGAGACAAGAGCCACCTATTTTTTCCAATCTGATTGATTCCAACATAAACAACCCCAGAACCCTGTTGAGCTCAATTGATAAACTGGTGAATGCGGTCTGTTCCCCTGCCCAGTCTTTTTTCTGAACAGTTTTCGTCTGTCTTTGTTGAATAGTGAGTCTAAAACATAGCTCTCTCTGACACTCCTGCCAATGTTTCCCTCCTTTTAATATGATTTTAGTCCAGTCTCACTGGAACAGTTTACTACCTTTTTCTGTCTTGCATCCCCTTGACATTGTTCCAGACTCTCTTTTGAAGATGTTTTCAAGCTCTTTTGGATACTTTATACTTTCTATCATGAATAAATCTCTTAGCTTTTGCTGTGTGCCTAACTATTTTAAACATGCAAACCAACCACTCTGCACTGACTCAAACACTGTCCCCCTGCTTCAGAGTAACTAAAGGCCAATTACCAAACCTCTATTTATCTCTGAGGTTTTTGAAAAAGTGGTGATTAAGCCACGTCCACAGGTCCTGGACAGCAACAAAATCTTTGATAAATCCTGTGTGGTTATTGTTTTAGACATAACACTGAAACTGCCCTGGTTCCAGATGATATTCTACAGCACACTGGAAATGTTCTCTTCTGTTGCAGCTTTCAACACTGTAGACCACTCTATCTTCCTCAGCAGGCTTCAGCAATGAGCAGGTGTAACAGCAACTGTCCTTGACTGGTTTGCATCCTATCTGTCCATTGAAAATGTTGTGCCCTCGCGAATTTTCCCCTCCACATGCTCCCCCTGAGTCACATAATCAGTCACTCTAGATGATACTGAGTTACATTTTTTTCTTTCAAGCCCAACCCACGCTGCCGGCTTTCCACCATTCAAGATTGCCTGCTGGGGGGTGCTCGGTGGTCAAGCGGTTAGCATGTCCCATGTTAGCAATGCCCAATGCAGTAATCGACAGTTCGCCTTCCAACTGATGATCTGTAGGCTACTGCATGTCATTTCCCTAGTTTCTCTCCACTATCCTAACAATTAATGGCAAAAATGCCCAAAAATGTCTTTTAAAAAAAGTCTGCCTGTTAGGTTATCAAGATCTGGAGTCTGAGTTTCCTCCAACCCAACCAGAATAAAACAGAGGCACCAAGTGGATATCCCACGAAATCAATCAGCTGGAAATCTTAAACCAGCCTCTAAAAACATAGGTGTCATGTTTGACTAACATATGGCCGCATAAAGAAAGTGCTAAAGATGGGCATTTCAAGCAAAAGCAATATTCGATAATCACCGAGAACTATTTGACCATTCTTCGAATATTCGACCCCCCACCCACATCCCATCCCCTCCGTCACTTGAAATAAGAAGCAGCACGAAAGGACCAGTACCACCAGTCCATCGTTTTAAATCACCCACTGAAAAACAGCCATCTGTCATTTAAAAATGAAATCACCGACTGTGATGAGAATCATTTCCAGAGGGGATGCCGTCTCCTCTCCCGGTGTAACACCTCAGTTTCACTTGTTTTTATCTGAAAGAGCTCCGCACCGAACTTTCTGATGGCTGTTGTAGTCTCTCCATGTTTCTCCTTCTGCAATGGTGCAAAGGAACATTTACATTTTTTCACACAAGACTAGAGTCTCATAAACTATTCTTTTTTTATTGAATGACTATTTTTTTATTGAATGACTATTCGAATATTCAAGAATCATCCGAGGTGTATAAAGTACTTGTTAAGTAAATTTACAAATACCATAACTGAAAATGACTCCGGTAAAAGTTAAAGTCACCCAAAAGAAAATCACTTGAGAAAAAGTCTTAAAGTAGCTCACATTAAACGTACTTAAGTATCAAAAGTATCTTGTGAAAAAACCTGAGCAAACATGTAGAGTGAGTGAATCAAGTGTCTCGTGACTGCCTGAGAACATAACTATAAATAAATACATATACTGTGTGTGTGTGTGTGTGTGTGTGTGTGTGTCGTGTAGGTTTATCCATACTTGTCCACGCCACCACGTGTGATACTAACGTTACTAGCAATGTTAACTTGCACGTAATGTTGGCTAACAAAATATGTAGGCTAAAATGTTGGCTAAAACTATGTTTCATCAGTAATTACATATTTATACTCCTGGCACATGAAATGACATTGGCAACGATTAACGTTACTAAATTCACTTCACTTCACCTCATGTGTTTCTTAAGGTTGGATAGAGAGTCCTTGAACGGTTTGGTAAGCACAAGAGGCATTCCCAAGGTAGCCAAACATTGTTGCCAGGTATGACCACAGGTGACTGTCATCTTTTACCAAAGGAGATGCTGTCAGTGTGGTAACATCTTTTGTGTCTTTCTCATCAACATTAACTGCGGAGGTAGCCATGTTGATAACTTTGGTGTCATATCGGACGATATTTAGATCCATTCGAGAGCCACGTTTATCCATATAGTGGGAGTGATCAGGGCACAGAGAATGCAGCCTCTAAATAATAAGCCTGTGGAAGCAGAACTTCACGCAACTGGTCATTTTGTTGGCACAATGTGGAAATACACAAAAACCAATCATAGTGTAGTAGCAGTAGCAAATTCCAGGTAAACAAGCCGACTGTCGCAGAGTGAATGAGCCGTGACGTGGCTACACACAGCGCTCAGAAATGACGTCATCATCCAGTTCAGAGGTTAGTAGGTCAATCGACAGACCCGGGATGATAATAACAGGCAACTCTGGACTCAAAGGGAATAGCACTAGTGAATCATGACAAAATACTGGTGAAATGAACGAGTTTCGTGACAGATAATGCGTTATTAGAGGCTGCATTCTCTGTGCCCCGATCATTCCCACTATGTGGATATACGTGTCTCTTGAATGGATCTAAATAACATGCGATGGACTCCTAACACCATGACACCAAAGTTATATGGGTGAGTAAAGGATCGTATTTTATGTCAGAAATAAGGTCCAGGTTGTAAAAAAAAATGGCACTTCTCCTTTAAATACATGAGAAATTTTAATCAGTTGTGAACAAAAAAAAAATGAACTAATTGTTCAGAGGTTTGAGGGAAATGTTTTGAACAATGTTTTTATCATGTGACAACTGAGCCAAAGTGAATGAGATGAAACTGTAGGAGTCGACCAGACCTGTGAAGATGTGCCGGCTAAATGAGCTAAAACACAGTATGAGGTCCCTTAAGGGAAGCTAGTTCATCACTATAGCAACCCCTTTAATGTTTTTAAAGTGTAATTTGACAAAAAAAAAAAAAATAATACTTTTAGAGTCTTTCAATCCTCTCTTTTAAATGTGAAGGTTGGAGGGGTGAGAACTGTATTGTCTCTTTACTGGGCTCATAGATCACTCCTCAGTGTTTGTCCTGAAACTTTTTTGTCTTTGGTGTAACTACTAATGGATATTCTCACATCTGTGGGTGGTGTGTGCTGCAGAACTTAGGTGTCAACCAGAATTAACTAAGCAAAATGATAAAACCTCTGTGGTTTCTAGACCACACATCCTGTAGCATATGCTAATCAAGCCTACACGTGGTCTCATACACCATGTAAGTACACACAAACTCTGAAAATGCACACAGAAATCTGCACTGTAATACCTGAAAGCTTGTGCACACACACACACACACACGAAGCCTTCCTTTGTTCCTCTTAATCAAAATCGTTTACTGAAGTGAGAATACATACTAGTGAGCTAGAGCCCTGAGTGAGATTTGCACTAGACCACAAGCTCACCACTAGTCAAAGCGAAAAACACAGGGTTTGAACATGCTCCGGAAACAAAAGGCTTTCAAATGTTCATCTGAGATTATCACCAGCAACTGTCACACCACACTTTACAACGAATTCTGGTCATTTGAAGAAAACTTGTTTTTGCTATACGTTTACCATGTGCTGCAAAAGGAATTCAGTTCATTCAATTCACTTCTTTTTCTCAGAACATCCGGGGTCGATTCTCAGTGGTCTTTGTCGCTGGGCTCATCTGTCAATCCTAAAACAGTGACATCTTTTCTTTGCCACTCTCAGCTGCTTTTATTTTCTTTTACATTTCATTTATTTATTATTTCATATCTGGACACATCAGTGTGTAGTGTGACATAATTCAAAACAGTATCTATTAAAAAAAAAAACGTTAATGAGCGCCAGACAATCTGTTAGGGTCTGAGTGTTTTACAACATAATCCTGCTACCAAAAACCATGTACAGTATCTGTCACTCTGAGTCATGGAAATTGGAAATTCACCGGATCACAATTAATCACAACTGACTTGTTGCTACTACTAATACTACTTCTTTGATTTATTATAAACACACTTAAAGGCACCGAGGGGATTGACTCAAATGCTGTTTAGAACAATGAGCTGTCTAAACGCAGGGACACCTGCAAGAACATTTTCCTTTTCGTATTATATAACTCTCTTGCTTTTCCCTAAACTCTGTAAACTGTCTTTACTGCACCAGCTTTTTGGTGAGTCACTCATGAACCTCCCACTTGAGGAGGTGCACACTTGTGAAATTCTTATCATCAGCACAATCACACCTTGAAAACTGCTGTACCAGGAAAGTTTCTGCACAAAAATGTTACAGAAAAATTTGACACTGCAGAGCATCAGGCCCTGTCACTGGAAATCAGCATACAGCGTTATCAGAGTTCAGTTCAGTTAGAACATGACTGGCTCCGATGTGTCATAAGAGGTTTGTGGTTGTTTAGTTACCTTCTGTATCACATTTAAACCATTAATTCATTCAGATTAATTACAATATTTGTTCAAATGAGCATTTTTCTCTTGAGAAAGAGATATAGAATAACTCTGTATATGATTCATAGGACAGATGAAGCTCTAACCAGAAGAATGATGAATCCCACAGTTCCTCTGAAGCCTTTTGAAAGGCCTCAGAGGAACAAACCTACTGGCACAGAGCAAGTAACCATATGAGCTAAATATCTTCAGCACTGAGAAAGTTTTTTAAAAAAGTCTTTGACTCAATGAGCATGTGTTGAACCGTGTGTGTGTGTGTGTGTGTGTGTGTGGCCTTTAAAACAGTTTTACACAGGAAAAAAGTACACACCACTGATCCCAGTAAGATAAAGGTTTCCTTTAAGGAAACTTTTACCCCCTTCTCAACACACCAACACACACACACACACACATAAAGTGGCAAGACATAAACTTCAACTAAAAACCCTTCTCATATGATCAGGTCTTCATATAATTTACAATAATGAACAAACACAATCTATTTAAACTGATTTCACACACATCGAGTTGTTTTTGCCTGTGCTGAAACCTTCATTCATACGTTTCCAGTGTATCTGGAAAAACCTCTGTTAATGGCATCAACAGAACCTAACTGGAGTCAGGAGACATCAGACCAGGAGTCCAGTCAATGAAACCAGACTGGTTGACTTCAAATCAAAAAGTCACAGTCAGTCAACTCTGTTCATGAGTGGACTGAACACAGAACATGACATCCTGCTATGGATGCCAGGCTCCATCATGGTGTCCGAGACACTGCAGAGGAAATTGTTGCTCTCCAAAACTAAAAATGAAAACAGCACTGCAGCCTGAAGTTTATGTGAGAACAGCTTGACGCCACACAGCACTACTCGGAAAAAGTTTTGTGGGCTTGATGAATGTAAAGTTGAATTGGATGGGCTTGAGATGTGGCTTGGGACAATGACTATTGTTTGAAGTCCTGATGAAACACTTGTGATCTGTGAGATGGTGCACTGTTCACTTGCATTGGAATCATGCATCTTTCTTTTTCTAAATCAAGACAGGACACTTCAGAGATACACACAATATATTTACACCAGGTGGAAACTAGGGGTGTAAGAAAATATCCATACACTGAAATATCGCAATATTTCTTTTTGCAATATTCAAAACCACTGTATCAATTTTTCATTAACAATTTACATGCAAAAACCATTTTTTGTGTTTTCTGACTGCTAGTTGGCAGCAGTCATTCCGGCATCGGGTCCTTGGAACAATGAGATCTCAAGAGAGTACATGTCTGTGGCTCATTGTATGCTCGAGCATTAGCTAACTTAGCACAGTCCAATCATCTTGCTTATAGTATCATATCGTATCGTGATACATATCGTATCACTAGATACTTGCCAATACACACCCCTAGGGGAAACTGGGTCTCATTGACTTTATGGTCTCCGACATCAGTGTCAGAGATATGAATCTAAGCCAAACCTTCATGTCAGCTGTCCAGTCAGCCCATTATAATAAATGATTAATCATTGTCTGGCTCCATTTATCTTGCGCCTTTGATTCAGTGAGGCTGCCTCATTTCCACTAAATCCATCTGCAGAAAAACTGTTTGAGAAAAATACACTGAATTTCAATGTCATAAGTGATGGCATAAATGACCTTCTAAAAGTCTCAGGCCAAAGAATCCAGCGCAGGAATGCTGCAGTAATTTGTGGTCAGCCTTGGTATTCTGGGGCTGGAGAGCAGTGAGGGCAGTGTTGGTACAACAGGGAGTATGGAGTGGAGTACAGTGGAGAACCTGTTCTGCAGCCAGGACCGACTATTTGGACAGCTGGCACAGTTTAAGGAGACATGTTAGAGAGCGACTGAGTTTGTGGTTTAAACGTTGCACATGAAAATCCTGTGGGCCTAGTAATCTGTATCTGTCTGTCTGATAGCTCGTCATTCTCTCTGTCTGTCTCTCGCTCTCTGCCTCTTTTCTTTTCTATCAACCCTACATTGTAAGTATTCACCCTGCAATTCCTATCCCTCAATAAAAAGGGAGACCGGGTTTCTGGCAGGCTGTCCCAACAGCAATCCTGTGGCTTTGGCGTCTTCAGAAAGCGAGAATGAAAGAACGAGTGAAAGAGGAGAAGAGAGACAGAGGAACAGGGAGAGAGACTGTCTAGGATGTTAGAGTTTATCCACATGCTTCCAACCAAGGTTCGGCTCCAGAAAATTTCAACTCAACCTTGTAATCTCCTCTTCTAACAGCCTGTGGACACTCTGCCCTGCTGCTCCCCAGCTCCCCAGGTCTTCCTGCTACAATTAAAACCAGGCTGTGTGTATATCGTATGTGTGTTTTCTGCCTGCTAACCCCGAGATTCTCCAGTGTTCAGCAGTAGTATGTCAGTCTCACTGTTGGTGAACTGGCAGAAGTGCGACTGAGTTGTGTCGCTGTGTAAATCCAACATGAAGAACACTCAAGTGCCGTGACATAGTAGAAAGAGACACTTTGGTGGCTGTCACACCTGACCAATGTAATATTGTAGCGTTTCTCATTTGTTTGGGTTCTGCTTTCACATTGTGAACAACATCACACAGTTGAAAGGCGTGCTCGCCGATTGGACAAAGTAGGAGGGGAAATCCCTCTTGACCCAGAAAAACAGACAGCAAACATGGAGCAGCATGTTAAGTTAGCTGTTCTATTTCATATTCATAGAACCATGGTTACCTCCATAACCATTTGTTTTGGAGATTGTGTTTGTTCTTTTTTTTATATTTCTCAGATGCACATGCTTTAAACTGAGGTTCAATATGACCATCAGTTCAGCTCTCCCGTCCACCATGCTTCCCGATCTCCTGCCGCTGTTGCCATCATCACAAGCTGACCTGTTGGGCTGACTAGTCCCAAATAGTTGGAGTCCTCCACCGGAAACTGCAGACCGGTCGACCAAACCCTGCTGCTCTCCCTCTGCCATCTTCAGTCACACTGATTTTTAAATACAATCGCTCACCACCATGGTACAGCCCCTACAAAAATTTTAACTGGATATGCAAAAGTTTCTGGTTTCTGCTGATGTCTCTGTGACCTACAACAGCAAATGAGGCCATCGGTGTGAAGATAAGCTATTTCTAAATAGTGAAACTCTTTACCTTCAGGGGGCAGTGGACAGGTGGACAGTGGACGAAACGATGTACGACACTCAGACAGGAGGAGACGACACATTTGACAAGGCTATAAATTAGCATTGAGTTGTTGCTATGCAATATTTTCATGGGGTGGGATCCATAAAGAGAAACCTACCGCTTTTGCCCACAGGGATCACCAAAATCAACACAAACTGAAAGTTCTTTGTAGCGGTTTTAATAAATATAATAACATCATCATGAAATGTTGAGAATGTACATATCCCAAATAATATTTTTCTCCAACTCATGACCAGCCATGGTAACAGAAGTATAATGTACTTTAGTCTTGAAACAGTATTGTGATCTTCAGATGTGGTCCCTGCTGATATTTCAGGAGACAAACCTAAGGGGAGCTCCTCATACTGAAGATAGGGCAAACTACTTCTTCTGTGTTCAGACTTCAGGACCTCAGAGGATCTGGGGCCCATTAAATACACACACTCACACCTACATATCTTTGTTATACTATTTTCATAGAGACCTGAGATTATACATTCTCTGGCTCTTTGTCTCAGTCACAACACAACACTGTCGGACCCCACCTGCATGGTGGACCCCTGATTCTCAGACCCTAGAAAATATAGCTATTAAGACAGGCTCAAAACACATGCATACCAATCATCCACTAGCCGGGTGGCAATGACCTCACAGCTCTTCACTGCCCCGGGCACTTAAGTTTACTTTCCTCATAAAAACTCTCTTTAAAATGGATCATAGTGTGAAACCCCTCTTTAACATAGCCACCAACTGCTACAAGACATGATTCTGTTATTTACTTACAGAAATGACATCAGACTGCAAGAAGCAAATGATAATGGAGAGTTGTGAGGGCAGGTGAAGTGGTGTTTGGAACTACTGCTCGCTGCTTCATTTCCCTCTCGTACACATCTGAAAACTAATAAAGCCACTGCAGCTTTTATTAGTCCATTTTAATTGACTCATGGAAAGCTTGCTGCCATCAAACAGCTAATCACACACACGTGAAAAATACTGACCTCAACAAACGGGACTCATACAACATTCACATTCATACATGTCCTCAGGACCAGAACACTGTGCTGTCAGGCTCTGAGTCTTGCTCGGGGGCAGTCAGCCCTAAAATCAGGTATTTGAGTCACAAACCTGTGTCAAGTTGGGCGATATATGTTTTTCCATATAGTCAAAGCAACTAATCAGTCTGGTTTCCACTCCACCACTTGTGTCTCATGAATGTGAGAAACAAGTTGTAAAACACCCTTGGCCTGTATATTAAATTTCCCGATATTCCACAACAGCCAGAGAGAAGCAAATGTTTTACCCATCCTGCAAACCACAGGAGGATTGTTAAAATAGTCACTTTTTTACAATAGCATGAAAGCATGAAGAAGAGCAGGACTTACTCATCTCAGTGACCTGTATCTGCTGTCCATGATGGACTTGGCTGCTGAAACCATCACCACAAACTTCATATAGCGACTGTCCCACCTTAACACATGAGCCCACATCACCAATTAAGTGCACTTAAGATCCATGACGGTGAGATTTCACAGAACAATAGAGGAGATGAGATTCAAACACAGCATGCAGGTCTAAAGGCACCATTAATAAGTACTATTGCCTGCATTAACAACACAGCACGGAGAACGCCTTTGAAGGTTACATCACAGTGTCGCAACAAGGCCTATCCCAATTCGGAGGCTCCTCCAAATCCAGCCTCCTCTCACCTGTTGTTGTTAGTTGTCTGTTTCAACACAGAAATATCAGCAACTGGGCTAATGTGTGGTGTGTGTGTGTGTGTGTGTGTGTGTGTTTGTACACCATTAGTTAAGATGATGCCTCTCCATGGTTCTACCTACACTGTAGTCTGCAGAGTCCATCTAAGCTCCAGCTCTCCACTGTTACAGAGGTGCAGCTGAGTCCAGCTTGGCCCACAGCTATGCATGGAATCCTCCCCCTCCTTTTCCTACCAGAGTTTCTCTGATTTCTTTTTTTTCCTCCACTCCACTTTCTGCTGTGCACTTTGCTCTCAGACACCACTTGACATTTAGCTCACATAAGGTGTCAGTGTCCTTAGTAATGACCATATTGTCATCAACATGACTATACTATGGTGTAATACATGAAAATACATCAATGCTGCTGACAGCAATGCCGTCACATCAGTATCAGATTCAAAGCAAACTGTATTATTCAGCCATTCTGCTGATGTGACTCAATGAGTGTGATGCAATGGGAGGCAATTGCCTGTGTGCTGTATGTAAATAACATGGCTGTGTTGCTCTTGTGGGTGTACTTGTGCTGATGCCAGAAAGGAAATAGTTAAACATAAAGTCCAGCTGAAAAAGTTGAAGGATGATGCTACAGCAGCTGTGAGACCAGGGGAGTGTCAATGACCAAAGGCAACTGGCGTCATCCTGCTCTCAAGCAAGGCATCAGTCCCTCTGTCAATACGTTCTGACTTCCCCACCCCACTCTGTCTGTGGCTCTCAGCCCCAGACTCATTGGTTTCTACTGTAGAAGACATTTTCATGGTGTGAAGGTCTCAGTCATTTCCCAAAACAGCTCCTCACTCTAGTTTTACACTGACTGTTCCTCCAACAGGAGGAAGTAGTGCATTTCTTGGGAAAGAACGTGCAGTCCACCAAGTATTTCTGGCAGCAGGACAATGTGTGTATGCAACGATAAACCAAATAAGCTGTGTTGTTCTGTGTGTGTGTGTGTGTGTATGTGTGTCATCCACTGCAACAGTATGGCTAACTCTGCGTGGTATGTTTTCGTAAAGACTGTGGCTCAGTGACACAGAGGAATGAGATATGGTGTTTATTAACAGTTAACGCTGCCTCGACATACTGTGATGTTTCAGCTTCAAAAACAATGGAAAGGGTTAAAACAGGCTGATGACAGCAGCATGTCGACAAAAGTAATGGGTCATTGTTTCATCTGTATATGTTCACATTGTTCCACATCTTTCATCTGCTTTCAGACCTGTCTTTGTGTTTCTGTGTCTATTGCTCTCTCTCTCTCTCTCTCTCTCTCTCTCTCTCTCTCTCTCTCTCTCTCTTTGAGGTATTCTGGAGGGACATTTTAACAAGGGCTGGAAGAAGCCCAGGTCTTCGCATGTCAGACTCTGAACAACTGCCAGCTTCCCCCTCTCTCTCTCTCTCCCTCTGCTCTCGCCCCCAGTGCCTGGCCCTCTCTGAGCTATCGTTCCCTCAGTTCCCTCCAAGTCGGCATGGCGTGCCGGCAGGAAACTCGGCCAAGTGGGCTTCCTGAGCAAGCGAGAGAGGAAGTGCAGTAATAAGGAATAAGGAAGGGGGTGTGGGTTTAAAATACCCGCCTATATAAGCTGAGGCAGGAGCCCACTCTCTGTCTCAAACTCTCAGTCAGCGCTCCAGGACTGCTCTGTCTTGCCTCTGCTCTCTCTGTCTCCCACACCACACACACACACACACACACACACACACACAGAACAACACAGCTTTCCTGCCGTGCAGAGGAAAGTGGAGAAGTCAGTGCAGGTGTTTCCAAGAAGTTTAACAAAGACATAAAGTATGTGTGCTGAGGAGAGCCACTTGATTCCCAAACACACCGCGAGAACTCTGACAGGGACAGAGCAGAGAGTCCTGTCTGTTTCCAATAAGAGATCATGGCTCGCTCCGATAAGCCTCGGATACCTGATCCTTCTCTCCGGCACACTGTAAGCCAGGCTGAAATCACTGGCACTGCATTTTCAGGTTTTTTAACCGAACTTAAAGACTCTGTGGTGTTTACAACCACCTCGAACACAGCAGTTTGAAGCTGACTGTTTGCTCTGATTTGCAGAATGTGTGACAAACCTTTGTCAAAGGACAACATCAACGGCCCATGGTTTCACATTATCACATGATGATGATCCAGTGTGACACCCAAAGATGTTGAACACATCATGATATGAAAGTCACAAATTTCAACAAGCTGGAAGCAGAGAATGACTGGAACTGTTGGAATAACATAGTAATATCATTGTCTTTCAGATAGTCCCTGCTCAGAGGTGTCAACAGTGTTGTATACAGTGAACAGAGGTAGTTCTATGATCCCACCCTGCCATGTTTGAAGCATAATCAGGGTTTTACTTGCTTAGTTACAATGGCTGGAATAATTCTTTAAAGCCTCTGTAAACATGGCTTTAAATAGTAAAAATGCATATATTATATTAAAGTCGAGTGTCTCATTAAGCATCCACAAAAGTCTCAGTGAAAATATTACCATTCATAACTACTAAAAAACCTGGTTCAAAAACAGTTCATTTTGCTATTTAGACCGCTTTAGACTGAGTGGGCGTGGCAGATAATGCTCTGATTGACAGCTCTCTCGTTTTGATTGACATCTCCGCCTCTGTTGGAAAATAAAAAGAAAGAGACATACCCACAGTCTGTGGACACACCGGAGGATACGCATCCGGGGACAGCACAAACTGGCATGATCAATCGATAGATAGATGGATAGCTAGATAGATAGAAAGGTAGATGGATAGCGAGATAGATAGAAAGGTAGATGGATAGCGAGATAGATAGCTTGATAGGAAGCTAGCTAGCTAAGTAATACATCACTCCAGGCCGTGGTATGCGCTCATTATACCACACAACCACTGCCTGGAGTGGTGTATTGCTTTTATGAAACGGCTACTAATAAAGAAATATGAAATAAGAATACATGGTAAATCTAAAGTCGTGTTTATTTGAGTGGAAACAAAATAACTGCACTGTGGGGACAACATGAAAAACACACTGACTGTTTGTTATTGCAGTTTACGTTTCTGGCCTTGAGTCACGGGGTGTGCAGAACAACAGGCCCCGCCAGCCCGCTAGCCGCCACCGCTAGCATCACTTGCTAGCACCCGCAAGCTCATCACCAGCACCCGCCAGTGATGGCGACTAGCATCCGCCGCTAGCACCCGCTAGAGGTGGCAGCTAACATCCGCCACTAGGAGCCGCTTCGGGCATAACCCTTGAGGCTCATGTTGCTGGCGACGGACAGCGATTCACTCGGACTGTACTTTGCATTCCTGACAGCTACCGCTGCTGTCACAGTTCAGCCCGAGACGAGGGACCCGGTTTGAATGTTACGTTTACCAACTGCAACGAACACACCAGCAGACTCTACCTTTACGCTAGGAGTTTGTAAAAGGCTATATGTAGAGACGAGTTGGCTCAGATTCAAAGAGGCAGCGGCCTGCGGCAGCAGAAAGGTTGTGTTGCTCTGTCACTGGGAGGCGGGATGAGACAACTGACATGGATGATTTGTGATTGGTTTGGACTTGGTGCGTAATAAATCTCAGAGATAACCACGCCCAATTCAAACCCAATTTCAAAAATGTACAAAAAATTAAAAGACAAATATTTCAAATTTGGATGGAAAGTGATTTATAATTATTTTACATGTTAATATCATGTACATAAGACCCTACATTACAAAATTAGTAAGAAGACTTTTATGGATTGGTGTTTACAGAGGCTTTAAAGATTCTCTACAGTTGGACAGCATCACCTTTCAAAGAACCAGAAGGAAGTAGTATATCCTATATGTATAAATGTGTGTGTAAACACACATCGGTATCAGCCAATACCCACAGCACAGGTATCAGTCTCAGTATCAGGAGGGAAAAATTGCATCAGAACATCTCTAGCTACTATAAATAATGAGAACTCTAAAATGTTCTCTTTGTTTTAGTACAAAGTACAAGCTTCCTTTTTATATAATCCATTATGAAAAACCAGAATTTTCCTCAAAAAAATATGTGCATTTTCAACAATATTATGCCTCTTCTGTCTTCTATGTCATTTTCACATTTGGCAAATTCATCCCACAGGCCGGACTGGGCCCCCTGGTGGGCCTGTTTTGGCGGTCCATATTTTTGAAACCCATGTAGAGTGTGTACTGCAGAAATTATCCCAGAGGTGTTACAGGGGTACCAGGGCTTCTTCAGTCCACACCCCCCCACACAGCCACCCCCTCTTACAGCCTCTGTCTCTCTGTGTGTGTTGGCCCATTCTGAATTGAATGTTTTTGTTTCGGAGTCAGTGTCAAAGAATTTGTCTAGAATTGTGAGTGTATACACTGAGTGAGGTCTGGACACATCTGAAGGTCATGTGTTTGCAGCCTGTTTGTGCCATGATGTAAATCTGAGTTTAAATGCTGACACGGCGCCAGATGAGCGCATGTGAGGACCTCTCAGGCTCGTTCACAGAAACACCCAAACAACCATTTCCACATGCAGCTCTCCATTGTGGTGTGAAAGGCCAAAACACACACACACTCAGTCTCACAAACACACACGGATGAATACATTGTCCATGTAAAATGTCTTGGAGAGCAGCTTCAACGAAACACAAACAACACAGGTCCAGGTTTTGTTCTTCATGTCTCAATTAAAGGATCAGACTCAACACGGAGGGGAAAAGAAACCGGGAGTGACGTGATAAACAGTGTGGTCCTGCTGTTAGGGGAGACTATGTGTTCACCATCAGACCAAACACAGGTGACTCACACTGAGCCATGGATCAGTAAGTTTGGACGAAAGAGGATGAGCAAGCAGGGACAAGATGAGACACAGAGGAAGAACAACAATCCAGCTGAAAGCCGGGGTTGGTGAGCTGTTGATTTCATCTGGTGCACATGTTGGGCCATGAGTGATGGTGAGGCAGAGCACTGGCTTGTGTGACTCTTCATTCTATGATTGGACACCTGGTATTGAAATGTGTCTTCACATGAGTTTCCACAGCCACTTCTCTGCTTTATATGCAAATGAACAGGTATGTGATGTTGTTTTTAGCCAGTCAGCAGGGAGTAGTACAGAGGGGTTTGAGCAATCATTGCCATATTATCAAGGAAGAGTCCTGTTCTCCACTCAGAGACACATCAGCGTGATATATTAGTAGCATCAAGCACAGACACAAGTCTGGGTGGGCGCTCTGACCACCTCAAGGAAAATCACAGCTGTGGACTCGCCAACAGTCCCACAGACTAAGTAAGAGCAAGCGGCAGAATCTCCTTAAAGCTCCATGAATAAACTCCAGTTCTGCATAAATCACATCAGACTCTCTCAAGTCCAACTGAAAACAGCAAGCGCAGTTATCTGGCAGAGCTACCCCCTCACTGTGAACCGAGCTACAACTGTAATGTTGTAGGGACACAGCAACCTTTGCAAAAAAGAGAGGACTTTTTAATGCAGCCAACAAGAAGAGCTTCATGATAACATATGACATGGGATCTGGATTCTACTCTAAGGTCTGTTTTTACCTGTATGGAACATTTCATTCAAAATGATAACAAAAGATTTTTGCATCCACCATCAAAACATTCAGATTCATTAAGACTACTAGTGTTGCACTGCAGCTCCTCACCTGGAACTGCAGGGTTTTCTGCACTGACTCTTCTCAAACCATTCAGTATATGGCGCGTTTAAATCCCAATCAATTACTTATACCTTTTGGTTTCAATTTATGTTACTAACTCAATAATGATGATGTGCACAACAATAATCAGTCTACTAAGCTGACAATTTTAACAAAACAAAACATTGCAGGCCTGTACTGGTGCTGGTGAAAGTAGAGACCCAAAACTTAGTGGTCACTTCACTTCAGGTCCAACAACAAAACAGCAAGCCTGCAGCACCTTGTGTCCCAGTCATGTGGTCATCCAGCAGGTACCAGTCTATATGCATCTGTTCACACGCAGGATCTCGCAGCACCGCGCATGCAGGTTCACGGGCTTCAGTGTTGTCCAGCGTTGCCAGCAAGGGGGTGGATCGAACTACGCGCAGACGTAACTCACAAGCAGCCACCTTGCATCAATCCACTCCCTCTGACTCTTGCAGCAGTAAGGTGGATGATCCAGTCATCTGCACTAAAAACTATTCATAACTCTGTGAAATTTGACCCCCCCTCCTGTTTGTCAAAAGTAGTCAATCATTAAGTAAATTGCGAAAAACAATAACCAATAAATGTGTTTTAAAAATCATAAAGAGGTTGCTGGCCTTATTGTCTCTGGCAGCTCGTCCCAAAAACTCAGAGTGTAACTGAGAAAGCTCTGTCACCACTGGTATATTTACATGCCCTTGATATGAATTACAATAGTAATTCATATCATGATGATGATGTATTATCATTATGGGCTGGTGGTTTTATACATCCACGTAGACACAACTATGACTCAAATTCAGCCAGAACATAGATTTCCATGGACATGTTGGAGTTGGAGCTGAGAACACATGACAATGGTCCCTGAAGTCAAGTGTGATAAGAGCAGATCATCACAGGGATGTCAGATGTTACTGAAACTCTGACTACAGAGCTGCTCGTTCCAGTAAGGAAGGCTGGATGTGTCTGAATCATCCCCTGCAACACATAAACACAACAAAACAACCAGGATTGCTGCTTCTACAGTACAGAGGCCTCAGCTGTCAATCACATGACTCACAGGGAAAATTCACAATATCTTCAGTCTTTAGTCACTGGTCATCGGAATCAAAACTGAAACAGTCTGGATTCATCTTCTAAATGACAGCTTAAAGAAAAGACTCGTGCTCCACAACAAAGTTTTTCTCACGACATCCATGTTAGGGGTCAGTGCTTAACTTCAGCCAAGTGAGCCAGTAAACTGCACCCTGCTGCCTCGTCATGAACAACAACACTTAAGTACAACAATGATGATTCAAACAGTTTTGCCGGATGTTTTAACAGATGTTAATATAACTCACCCATTTACAAATCGTTAAGGCTTACCAAGGATGGGGTCTCTTTGAGTTACAAATTGTTGAGTTCCACACATGCCCCATGGATATTTTGATTATGTGGGGGGTGGGGGGTGAAGTTAAACACTGCCAAGATAGCAGCAGTGGAGCAGCTCACTCTGAGCTCCCAAACTGCTCCTCAGAAACGTGTGCATTGCGTCATGAAGGCTGTGTCAAGACTCAAATCTGATGTTACTTTTCTCCCATAATCACATAACATAATTCTACATATGATGATGTCTAATATTCCTGGTTTGAATTACTGCAAAGGAAGAACATTCTTGTTGTAAACACAGCTCCGCTCTGACAAACTACAGTGGAATGCCACCAATTCACCAACAGCTGCCAGCTCTCCAAAAACCTTTGGGTGACTATCAAAGGCTATTTAGCTTCTAATTAGTATATCAAATCCGTGTTTACCAGAGGGCAAAAGACTATCAAGGTACATTATGTTACTAGACACACCCCTGATCTGCTGCCTACAGCTGTACACGTGCTATTATTAACCAAGGACATGGGCCGACAGGTAGCCTGGCTTGCTTGTGAACATTTTTTTTCCTCGAGAGTCATTAAAAATTTCCACGAAGCTGTTCACACACTGAAGCAGCCTGCAGGATGACAGGTCCGAAGTCTGTTTTGTGTGATGATGAGAGACGTGCAGGTCAGATGAAGCTTCTACCTGTGGGTTTCTGTGGTATGTGAGATGGGATGATGATTGCTGAGTCAGTAACACACGAGCTGATGAGTTATGTAATACAAATCTGACTGCACGGCAGCAGTGTTCCTCCTTCGTGCAACAAGCAGGGCTGATTTACTGACTGGGCACCAGACCTATGTTATATCAGAAAGTTTGTGGTAATATGATGAACTGCAGATGTCTTTGGGAATATGCAGCACTAAAGCTTATTTACAATTGAAATAACAAAGCCTTACAGCTGGTTCTGCATCATTACAACATGTACATTCCAGTGTTGCAAAGAACCTAGAAAAAAATCTTTGAAACATACCTTCACACCAAAAATGATTTACAGACTATATCCCATGTTTAAATGTACCAGCTCACCAGGCTCAGTGATATAAACCTAAACACCAACATTGATGGGGATGGTGTTTCCACAGGTTAGCAACAATGCTATATATTAATAACCTCATACAAATAATGGTAACCCAGCTGCTAGTTATGAGTTAAAACATTAATATAATCATCCAATCATAATGACGACTCATGGCGATTTCACTTAAAGCGTGGATTCCTGCAGGATACGCCATGAATTCCTGCTGCTCACATTAACAGATGATCAAGTCACTGCGGCTTTATGAGATTAGGTCACACATGCACATTTAGTCAGCCACTCTGCGTTCTGTGAGAACGGAGCCAGCGGTGGTTTTGACACATTTACAGCAGCGGGGTAGGCCGTGACCTGCTGACACAGGGTGACAGTATGGTACACATTATGAACACAGTAAATACACAGCACAACAGAAACAGAGAGGGGACTTGCCTTCTATCAGCACAACATGAAAACATGAAAAAGTCAAACACAAGAAATTAACAATAAACAATCATCAATGAAAGAGTATACGCATGCAAACCCAGGACTCTTTGGGCCTTTTTCACTTTTGGCCCTGATTGATTGCCTGTTTTTTTTCTGTCTGTGCCTGTTTCCCTCCAGTCACAAACTCACAGCATGTACAAACACAGCAGCACTGGTGTTGCAGCATTCAGGCTGCAAGTGCATGATATGAGTTCTCCTTCAACTCCTTCAAATTACAGAAGAAGCAGCTTCAACTGATATCTGTGATATGTTCAGCTGCTGCAGCTTTCACTGCTGTGGTGGGCAGCAGCTCCGGGGAAAGTCGAGTGCGTGGTTCATATTAATACTGGAAGCAGCAGTTTTCTGTTCACGTGCGTCACGCTGCATGTTTGAATCTGACACAGGTTAGTGTTTGAGTATAGAAACACCGCTCCCTCTCCCTCAGTGGTAGAGCCTGAGTTAAACTTCGGGGACTGTAGGAGAGAAGCCGTGGTGGCGCCTGGTGGCTGAAGCCTGCAGCAAAAAGCAGAGAGCCTGTGCTGCTCAGGGACAGAGGAGTTTGAAAATTTCTGATCGGCGCCACCACGCCAGATCATCGCAGACAGGACAACTGTGTCTCTGTGACAGACTTATATCACATTTCACAAACACACTGTCGGTCAGCAGCCAGACTGTTTGTTTATCCCACCGCACGGTATGAAAGAAGAATCGTTTCTGATTAGATCTGTATCGCGTCAGTTGTGTGCGTAAAAGCGCACTGTGCCCAAATGCGTAACACACATGGCACCTGCAGCATCTCTCTTCCTCTTAGTGTAAAACGCTCGCATGGACTCGTAGTATCGTTTTCGTTGCTGTTTTTTTTTTTTTTTTTTTTTCCAACAGCGTGCTAATGTGCTTATTATGTCTTTTAGTGGTGCCTGTCCACGGGGCGGTCTCTCGCTCTCTCTCCCTCTCTGCCAGTTGTTGGACAGGTTTGAGAGGGGCGGGTTTCCTCTGTGAGGTTAAGTAGCTGCCGGCCGCGGAGCAGAGAGAGCATTCCGCACCAGTCCTGCTCTGACCCTCTCTCCAGCCTCTCTGCATCTGACTCGCTAGGAAGCTGTACTTTTATACCGGGGCTAAATTTAGGGGCTGGTCGGTGCGCAGCGTCCCCATCCTGGACGCGCTTCCTTCCCCCAGCCTCGCATTGGTCTGATTTGCGCAGGGAACAGCGTTTATAAGAAAAGCAGCTCCCTCCAGACGCACAGGCTGCATGAGTGAGGAGAAACAACGACAGGAGGAGCGACGCGATCTGTAGCTTTTTCTGAAGACTCGCCGGACTCTGGTGATTTCCTTTAAACAGAGAGTGACTTTTCTCAACACTTGAGGGATTTTTTTCTACTTTTTTTCAATAACAACTTATGGAAATGGCCTTGAGTGGGACCATTTTACCATCAATCTCGACCTTTTCCAACCAGAAGGAGAAATGCTGGGGAGATGTAAGTTGCGCTCTTTAGATTTTACACTTGTTGTGAGCCTGGTGGTGTTTTGACTTGATCGCACAACTTGATGCACTTGCTCTGCCAGTCTCAGTCTGACCACTGCTCCCTGGATGAATTATAATGCCATTTGAATGTTTTAGATCAAATGCTGTAACACTTTTGGTGATATTTGGTCACTTTTTTCCATGGTAAATTAATTTGGTAAATGGTTTTCAGATAAATTGTGATACTAATCCTGTTCTCTCATCCTGGCTCCAGCGGTGGAAGGACGACATGAGCAGCGTTGCGCCTGAGTTGGATGGCAGTTGCTTGGGCAGAAAGGATGAAGAGGACCTGGATAAATTCTTGGATTTTGAGTTTATTCTGGCAAACACATCTGGCTCTGATGAGGCGCCAGCCGCCGGGACGGGGGTAGAGTCCTATCGGCTCCAGGAGTCCGGATCGTCTGCGTATCACCAGCAGCAGCAGCAGCAGCAGCACACCGGGATGCCTCAGACACAAGCCAATTACACCTCTGTCCAAGACATAGACTGCCCTCCTCCGCCCTACAACAGTCTGATGGCGGAGCTCCTGCGCTCCGACGTGGATACGAGCTTCTTCACCGGGAGCAGTCCCAGCATTCAGGGCAGATTCATGATCAGCTCCACGCCTTTCCAGACCACTCAGGATTTATTCCCCGAGCATCCGAACATTAAAGTTGAGCCCGCTTCCATGGACACATATGGACCCGTCATGGGTCTAGTGCCCCAGAGCTGCACCAAAGTCAAGCACGAGGGGAACGTGTCCTGCATGATGTCATACGAGCAGCAGCCGCGGCTAGCAAACTCCCCACAGGCTGCGATGGGCAGCATGACGCCGCCGCTCAGCCCGGACGACCTGATGAGCTCCGAGTGCCACCAGCCCCAGCCGCAGATGTGCAACGGCACCTCGCTGACGTTCCCGCAGAGCTTCCACTCCCACCCCCGCAGCAGCGCACCCGGGGGATTCCCTCACCAACACACGGGGGTGCAGCTCCCTTTCACGGGGGCGCACCACCATCACCATTTCCCCGCGATGTTCGGGGAGGACGCGGCCATGGGTATGCAGCAGCAGCCAGCGGCCGGACAGCGGGTCCTTCTCACCCCGCCGTCCTCCCCGCTGGAAATGATGGACAACAAGCCAAAGAGGGGTCGCAGGTCCTGGCCGAGGAAACGGACTGCGACACACACGTGCACTTTTACCGGCTGTGGGAAGACCTACACCAAGAGCTCCCACCTGAAGGCGCACCTCAGAACGCATACAGGTAAGATAGGCCTACCCACGCTGCTGCTACCTGCAGCCCACAGTGACCTATCACCCTTCTCCATGATGTCATCATTCACGGTCGTTTTGTTTCTGTGTTCATAGGAGAGAAACCATACCACTGTAGCTGGGAGGGCTGCGGCTGGAAGTTTGCTCGTTCTGACGAGCTCACGCGTCACTTCCGGAAGCACACCGGACACCGGCCGTTCCAGTGTCACCTGTGTGAACGGGCGTTCTCCCGATCCGACCATCTGGCCCTGCACATGAAGAGACACATGTGAGGACGGGAGGACTCTAAAGCCTCGAACACATAAAAAGGACTGGAACATCCCTATGATCAGCTACAGAACGATGCTATGCAAATATATATATGCAACTTCCTATAGGAGTATGAACAATAGTGGTACCATGGCACGATGAACAGCCATTCAGTATGATGAGGCCACTAGCCTATTGACTACACTGTAATGCCTACAGGTATATATTATAGTGATTTTTAATCAGGGGGAGCAAGAGGAGCATCAAGACAAAATGCCTTAAGAAAATATTTAAAAGTTATTTTGAGAGAAACAATATATACAGCACACATCCATGAACACAACAGAAATGACAGAAACAGATGAATTCTGTTGAACCTTTTGAAATGATGTAGCTGGTACTACTTTTTCTATGGAACTCCGTTTATATCGACGAAAGAGCAAATGAAAAGGAACATTCCACTCAACATGTCAGGCACATGCAGCTAAAGCAACTGGAAGCAGACATTCCTCTGCAGAGCAAATATTTTGTTGTATGTTCACCATCAGTGCCCTCTATAACACATTATCACACATCTTACCAGCACCGTATTCCTCACTGGCCAATCGACAATCAAAGTTTTTTATTCTGTGTGTTATATTGTAAGTGTAAACTGCACGTGAAATAAGCTTTTAGACAACGTTTTGTTCGAAAACTGCCTTTCATTCTGTCCTCCTCCTCCTCCGAAGGCTTGAATTGAATGTCATGTCTGTCTGATGTCTATTTGAAGTCAGGGTCTATTACAGTAGGAAGTCTCAGAATACAGCAACGCCCCCTGATTGACTAAGGGCTTTTTCAGTCTCTGGAAATAAGACTTTTTTTTGTATGTTGAACAAATGTACTGCATTGTAAATAGATTTTTATATAATGTAAATAGTTTATTTTAATGTACATATTAAAGTAAATGAACAACATGATTTCTGTGTCCTGAGTGTGATTTTCAAACATCTGGATGGAGGGTTGACACAAAAGGCCTGGACTGAAAAATACACAATACACACACACACACACATTCGCACGCATCCAAGTTTACAGAGAGAAAATAACTTATTAAATACTTTACAACAACATTATGCAAATAGAGGCAATAAAAGGGAAGAGGCAGTAAAATGTTTAAAGATGGTGATTAAGGCTAAAACAACATCAAACATTAAACCAGGCTAAGACAAAGACATATGTTATCAGGAAAGGGAAAAGAAAGATAAAGAGTTACAGAGTTATTTGAGTTTGGGGAGACGTCCTGAGTGTTGGAGCTCTAATAGCTCTTATACACTTAGTCACAAGTCCTGACCCTGAGGGGACCAGCAGGCCTCACCCTGTAGATTTCAGATCTCTGTTTTCCTTTCAGGTTGTTTCATCTGAATAAATCCTGCGTACCTGAGAGGTAAAATGATGAAGTAACGCAGGGGGAAAGATTGAGATTAGAACAGAGTCTGATTCTTCCAACAAAAATGTGTGTTTTCTCCTCTTTCCTAACCTGAGGTTCAGGGAGTTTTACTCTACATTCCAAAGATATCAAAATGTCAGACTCAATTTTGGAGTTGTGTGTATAAAATGATGCACAAGATCTGTAGACATGTTGGTTTGGAGGTTAGGCAACAGGTGAGTCATTCTGAGAAGCCGGATACATCCAGGCCTGCACGAGCCTTGAGTGCCCGGCCTGCGGCACCCGGACTGATGCTTCCCAGCTGGGATGGAGCGGCTGCCAGAGCGCTGTGGCAGCTGCCTATAAATACAAACATTACATTGACATAATTACAGAGGCTCAATATAGATGGAGTCTGCGTCAAGGGCACAGGGGCAAACCACAGTGAGTGGGAGGGATGGAGGGGTGAAGAGGAAGAGAAGCCTTGTCTCAAATAAACTGAAGGAGCCACAGACTTGACGGAAAGTTCATCAGGAAGGAGCAGGAAAACCTGCTCAAAGGCCGAGGGTATCTGCAGCTGAATGGAGAGATGAATGATGGGGGAAAAGACTACATGTGAAGATCATTTTCTATCCTAAAACATGAAGACTGGCACACACTACTCAGAAACCTTTTTTTCACACACAGTAAATGTGAAACATTCTGAAATTCATGGAGCCAGAGCATTTTTCACTCATCTATAAGAAACAGGTGTTTAGATTTTAGAGTCAGAGGAAGAAAGCCACAAGATTGAGAAGTATTGATGTCAAAGTGATTGCTGCATCAAAGTCTGACACAGCGTGAGAGCGTGAGACTGAGGCAGGACACAACTAGACAGAGCAGTTCTGAATAAAGATGCGATCAACCTCATCATGTTGTAAGGTGTGAAAACACCTTCCTTACACTGTTGTCAGATTTCTCTGCTGGTGGAGGTGCTCTGTTTGTTGCTCAGAGTGGGTGGTGGTGATTGCTGCTTCACAACAGCTGCATTTGAGTCTATGAGAATAAATGTGTACAAAAATAATGTGTGTGTGTGTGTGTGTACACCGATCAGGCCTAACATTCTGAGCCCTGACAGGTGAAGTGAATATCACTTCATCATGGCACCTGTCAGTGGGTGGGGCATATTAGGCAGCAAGTGAACATGTTGTCCTCAGAGTTGATGTGGTAGAAGCAGGAACAATGGGCAGTGTCAGGATTTGATCCAGTTTGACCAGGACGACTGGGTCAGAGCATCTGAAAAGCTGCAGCTCTTGTGGGCTGTTCCTGGTCTGCAGTGGTCAGGATCTATCAAAAGTGGTCCAAGGAAGGAAACAGTGGTGAACCAGCCACAGGCTCATTGATACACATGTGGTCCCATCCAACAGACCAGATACTGATACTCAAACTAACTGCTGAAAGGTGTCAGAATACACAGAGCATCGCAGTCTGTTGTGTATTTAGCAGCAAAACTGATCACACTGATCAGTGTGTGTGTATATATATATATATATATATGTATATACATATATATATATATATATATATTTTCTGTCTGAGTGTGGCTCACACTTGCACTGGTGCAGCACTCAGTGGGCTTGTGTTTATTTCTGGCTGTGAAAGGCCACACAGCTCAGTGTCACCTCCAGGATGGCCCTGTGCCAACCCCAGCGAAAGAGGAACACTCACCCCTCCGTTTACTCATGTGAAAAAATCAAACATTTTCATTTCACTTTTTGCAGCTGGGTGCAGGAGAGTGGCTGCTGCAGAGTGTGGGAATATCCGACCTGAGGGGGTCAGATGGTTTACATGTTGGTTTCTGTGCTGCCTCAGATATGCAGCCACTGTGTGTGTGTGTGTGTGTGTGTGTGCATGTGTGTGTGTGTGTGTGTGTGTGTGGTTAGATGGATGCAGGTGAGCAGGAGGGCAGAGGCTCCTGCTCACTGTGGTGTGAGCATATGCCAGGTTGTCAGGAACCATCTGCTGTGTGTGATGCTGTTGGGTTTTTTTTCTGACTTTTTCAGCTCCACCAAATTACACCAAAATATTTTCTCACCTCTGAATCTTTAGTGTATTTGTCAGATTTCAGCCTCCAGCCCAACACAGACCATACGTGGTAATAACAACAGGGGTTGTAGGGAAAATGAATACTCACCTCCGAAAATTAAACTACATCTGCTTTGTGCAAACATCTGTGTCAAGTGGTTGATATTAAAACCATTTTTTATCATAATTGAACGCCTACTTTATTTTAACTCCACCAGCATTAAACAGCCCTGAACTGTTCATATGTGTGTGATTCTGTTTTATGTGTGTGATAGCTTTTCCTTGCTTTGTGTATTAGGTCTGCAAATCAGAGAAGAAAAGAGTCCACAGCCCCGTTACTTGAGTTACTTGATCTTTCTTTATGTTCCATAGTGGTAGATCTGCTGCCGCCAAGTTCACTCTGACCTGTTCAAAAATGCAGCAGCTCTACATGACTGGCAGTGGCAGAGTTGGATGTGATTGGTTCTTATCCTGCAATGAACTGTGTGTGTGGTTTATCACATTCTCAAAATACAAGACAACTCAATAACACAATGACTAAAGCTTGACCTGTTTTCAAGTGTTCCCAAGTAAAAGGCAAAAACTGACTCAAGTGTAAAAGCACTCACCACACAGCTCTGGGTTTGTCATACTGCATCTGAGTGTGTGTTGCTGTGAGAACGGTGGTGCAGCCTTGTCCCCGCAGTATTCCAGCTCACTTCAGCTGACTGAGAAACAAAAGCTGTTTTTATCTGGTTCCCTGACTGCACATGAACCAGTGAGGCCACCACCACAACACTTTATCCACCTCCACATCCGTAAACCTGAAATGTGTGACATTTCCACAGTAGAGCATAACCCACCCCCACCTCCAATGATGTTTCCACCAACTCCCCCACACCCACTATTCCATGCTGATAATTTCAGTCAGCAAGACAGTAAACAAGTTCCTGAGCTCTTGTGCAACAGTTTCTCTCAGAGGAGCTCCCCACCTCACTGTCAGGCCTCCGCAGCTCCACACACACTGCTCGTAAAACCAAGTGTGTGGAGAAAACAGAGTGATCCAGTCTCCTGACTCGTCCTGTCAGTGCAATCATGAGGTCACAGAGCACCGAGACTTTGCACATTGCCATTTGTTTAAAGGTTTTTTGAGGCTCAGTCTGGGACTGACTGAGGTCAGTGCCCACCCAGTGACCAGAGGATGATACACAGCTTAATGTCTTTAGGAAAATGAGGAAACACTCAGAGGTTATGAAGTGAAGTAGCAAAGCTGTGAAGTTTGAGAAACATCAGTCCAAACTGGAAGGCTCTTATCTCTTCAGATAAGATCAGGTGCCCAGCACCATGAGGAGGAAGAGTGGGAATTCTGTTCTATTCCTGGGAAGAGGATGCCATCTGCTGGGGACAGTAGCAGCACTGGCACCAGCCGGAAGCTGACAGGAAGGCAGAGGGACGTAATGGAGGAGGTGGACATAGCTAGCTGTCTCCACAAACACAGTGTTGTCCATATCACACTTTACTGAAAAAGTGACAGCGTTTGTTTCCAGAGTGAGACTTGTTGCCAGTGTTGTGGATGAATGAGCTTATTATGGGAAACATACAAAGTGTTTTGTTGGTGATGCAGAATTTGGGGCTGAGATGAACTGTTGAGCTGAGATTGATGTTGGTGATGCAGAATTTGTCAAGAGTTAAGAAACCTTCAGTATTAACCAATGGTTGTGGGACATCTGTGATTTTGTGACACTGGGTTGTTCCAGGCATCATCACTATGACTTTAAGACTCTGTGTAGGCCTGGTCTATGCTGGAGGGAACATACATAAAACATATGATCGTTGCAAAACACACGGCGATATCAAGTGTCTGTTCTGTCAGATGAGATGGATGAAGAAGAGGAGAGGTTGGGAACCGATGACCTATAGCACACACACAGAAGCAGAGGGAGGACATCTTTCCTGACTGCAGCTGAATAAGGTGTGCGTGTGTGTGTGTGTGTTTCAGGTAAGTAACCACAAAACCTGAGCAGCTGATCTGATGGTCCAGTCAGACTCTGCAGTCACGATATCAGCAGAGTGAGACTGTGCTTAGATTTAAAGCTGCTAACAGCAGAGTGCTAACATGCTAACTCTCATCATTTCCACATACTGATAATTAGCAGCCATGTGTCAGTGAGGGGCTAGACCTGACACACACACACACACTCACACATACACACACCTATCTGTTTCTCCATAATAACAGATTACACAGTCTTTCTAGGGGACTGTCAGATGTGACACAGTGTTAACTGATATAAAGGTCTAAATTGTAGAAAAATATTTAACCCTTTAACCCCCACCATGTCGAGGTTGCGTGTAAGTGAATGAAGGTAAACTCCTTGTAGGCCTGTTCAGAGGACAGTGACCTCAGGGGTCAAAACAACAACGCTGAAACTTCACCTCTACATTCTTCACTCTGAGGAACTTGATGTTAAATGGCAGCAGTCCTTGGTCTGCTGTGGATCTCTGGCACTGAGTGGACCCACCCTGGACCCTTCTCTGATCTCCAGGTGTGCAGCACCTGAGCTTTCTCATCTGGGAGTGTTTCCAGGAACAGCTGGCTGAATAGAAGGTGAGCTCACACACATGCTGGTGACCAATACTGACAGGCATGATAAACACAGGGTAAATGACCAGTGACCCTGCAGCTGGCCGTGTGTGAGTATATCCGTGGCCCTCAGGCAGTGAGGAACATGTCACTGTTTCCTAGAATTCCTCCTCTGCGCAGTCCGCACAAGTTTCCATGTCAGGAACAGAAGAGCAGCCTTGCTGATGAGGCTGGAGGTGGAAGCTCTCTGCAGAGGACAGAGGGAGAATATGTTTACCCACCAGTCCTCTCTGACCCACATTCCCAGTTAAAAGCCAATAGGCTTTTCATTTCCTCCTCTTCATTACCATTGGGTAAACACCAACCTAGCAAGGAATTTCCTGTTATTCCACGAGGAGATGGTTAGCATTCGCTAACATAGCAGATGGCTTGGGTTTCAGCTAATATGACCAGAAATGGCCACTGTGTTTGCACAGTGGACTTGCACTGCACAGCTGTATCCTTGAAATCTAGCTGAATGTAATTGACTGCACATTGTAGCTGTCTGCGAGGGACGGACCATTAATGCAGGCTGTGTTTAAGCTCTTTGAAACTTTGTCAGAGGGCAGGACGTCACTGTCTCATTCATCGAAGTCTCAGAGGATGTTACATCTGTTACATCTTTGACATCTCTGTATCTTCTAACTCGGTGTGTTCAGAAGCGAACATGTTCCAGAACATGCGCTCAGCTCAGTCTGGTCGCTCTGAGTTTTCACTCAACCTTTGCTTTATTTTGTTGTGTTTTTGTATGTTTTTGTTGTATTTTGTCAACTGCTGATGGACACTTCTGTGGGGAGAGGAGTTCTTCAGGAGAGGAGCTTCTGTCATTGAAAATGGAGCAAGTCTGGAGGATGCCACCCTGTTCCAACTGGATGAGGAGGTGCTTTCATGGTTGCTGTGCTGGTGGTGCAGAGATTAAAGGCTTGGAAGTGGAGATGTACTGTAGGTCATTTCAGCCGTCAGTCTTGCAAAATATCAACTCTCTGCTCAACAAGAGTGATGAGGAGCTGGAGATATAGATGAAGACTCAGGAAGTAGACATTTTTTCAAATCAAAACAATACTTGTGTACATCCCACCAACAGCTACTGCTGAAGTTCCATGTGAAGGTCTCCATGAAGTCGTTGCTAGGATACAGACTAAACATCCTGAGGCACATGACTTCAGTCATGTCTCCCTGATGGACTCACTGAGGATGTGGTGGAGAGATACATGCTGGTGGAGGCCATTCTCAACAACTCAGATCATCCTCTTCATAACACCTTGATGGACCAAGAGAAGAGCGGTGGTGGACGCTCCTCTCTCTTCCTTTGTACCTTCAGCCATCAGGCTTCTTCATTCTTCTGCAAATGGTTGATGAGCTGACAGACAAATGAATTTCCCTTCCCTGGGTGAGGGATCCCTCCTCTGTTGCTCACCCTGAGGTTTCTCCATTTTTTCCCTGTTAAAGGGTTTTCTTGGGAGTTTTTCCTCAGTCGATGTGAGGGTCTAAGGGCAGAGGATGTTGTCATAATGCTGTGTAAAGCCCTTTGAGACAAACTGTTTGTAAAAATGGGCTATACAAATAAAACTACCTTGCTTTGCCTTGCCTTACATGTGTAATGTGATGTTACATCAATTAAAATCACTGAAAATTCAAATAGGCTATATTGCAAAGTCTGAAATGCCTCCCTATGGTACAGCTATAACACTTACACAGGGAGCTCAACATGTCTTGTGTGTGTTTATGCGAGTGTCCTCTCTTGGTGCGCACACTCTGCCTCCACTGAAGAGGCTCAGGCTTGAAGAAGGGGTTCTTTGTCATTTTAAGATGACAGCTCAACATGACAGTGCAACAGCATGCTGCTGTTCAGACATTATCTGGCACCAGGTGTTATGAATTTAATACTATTGTTGCCAATTTACACTGGCTGTCTGTTACCTTCTGCACTGATTTTAAATTTTCCTCATCACTTTCAACCCTAACCCACTGAATGGTCTTCCTCCAAATTATAGGACTTATAACCAACTATGTGTCTGAGCACTCACTTGGGTCAGTAAATGGAGCTGTACGGGTCACTCCTAGGTCTCAGTTAGTGGGTAAGGGTGATCTGGCCTTTGCTGTTAGAGCCCGCAAACTATGGAACAGTCTTCAGACAGGCAGGTTCCTTAGCACTCTTCTTGTAATAGTCATTTTTGGAAAGCCTTTGTAAATGTTCGATATGTGATGTTTTTCATTATCCAACTATACTGCCCACTTCTTGCCATTGTGTAACTTCCTTGTAACAGTCAGCCAGAGTCATACATACTGTTAATGTGAGTGTGCTGTGTACTGCCTGTTTGCGCTTTGTCTGAGTACATCCTAGCAGCACCGTATCATTAGTATAAGTCTGAGAAAGTAACACTGCTTATGTCACATTGATGTCATCAGGCTTATCTGGTGTGAATCTGGTGAGAGAGAGAGAGATGGTGTTAGAAAGTGGGGTGTGTGGAGTTTGAGTGACAGATGACCTCCTACTGCACTGTGTGCTTCAGCAGCTGCAGCAGGGCATACAGGTGGCTCAGTGGGACCATAGGAGCACCCATCACTGACACTTAAAACGGTCATTTTAGCAAGACAGACAGGTCCATCTTGGACACTTTTGGACATGGCAGAAGATGCAGCACAATCAAATGCAGAACAGATTAAAAACCTGCTTCCTCTCAAAGGCCACCCCTCCTTACTTCCACTGAATGACTGAAAAGGTGACTGCTGATAGCAGGGGCCCACACAGTTTTTAAGAGTTATATGTTATTTTTATGTTGTTTCTCCTTGAAGAGTTGCAGGTGACCTTCACTGATCTTGAAGATCTATTCCAGCCTTCCACAGATCAGGTTCAGATTATTGGAACTCAGCAAAGAGACTGTGGGGAGAACAGGTGCTCCAAAAGGCTAAGGTCACTGTTACAGAGCCAGGTCGCATCCTGTCCAGTGAGTTCTCTATAATGCACGCTTTAATGAACCTCACCTGATTTTTTTTTCTATGTTATCTCGACACTGCTTCTTTAATTTAATTAGCTAATTATTTTGTATTTTGTATTCATTGTAGGATTATTTCTATGGCACTCTTGTATGCTGTTCTGCACATTTTACTGGATGCATATCTCTGAGTTGTGAAACTGACATGTACATGCTGGAATCAATGTGTTATGGACCAGGTAGCTACACACTGAATAGCCATCTGGGATACATAAAGTTGTATTGAATTGGATACAGTAACTCTGACCTGTGGAAGCAAGACCACTCTACATCAGGATGTACTGGACACTGTGCATGAGTGTGTGTGTGTGTCTGCGGGGTCATGAAAAATGTTCTGGAGACACCTATAGAAAGAATGACTGCACAGGAGAGGTTTTTGGCTGGTTCAGTGGAGTAGAGAGTTCCTGTGATGTTCATAGACAAATGAAGCAGGTCCCGTCTGACTGAACTGAAATGTTTATTCTAGTAAACAGCACAGAGCATGTAGAGGATCACTGTTCACAAGAAACCACTATCTGTTCTCTCAGCTATTAGTGTCAGTAATCCTCCAGACGCTTCCTCTTCAAGTTTACTTCTTCATCTTCACTTTGTATGGGACAAATATAATAGACATGATACTATACACACTTGTTTACACATTGTATGCATCTCAATAAAGACAGCTCAGATTATGTCACCTTCATTTGAGGAAGGAGAGTTGAGGAAGGCAGGAAAAAGAAGTCCAACAGGCGGAGGAGGAGAAGTCAAAGAAAAGTGATTGACATGAGTCCCACAGTCAGTCCAGGCTGCTCACAGTTACACATCAATGTGTGAGGACAGACACAACTCGAAGGCTTCTACTAAAATGCAACATCCGCCATGAGAGATCAACATTGAAAGGAATTGTTAAGATGTAAATCTAGTCATTTTCCATTAAATCTTTCTCTTTTTTTTTAATAGTACAATTGCTTCTGATTTGCACATGTCAAGTAATGACCATGGTGTTGCCACTTTCTTCTCCTGAAACAGACTGAAACCATTCAGAAATTAAATTCAGATTGTGCAGCAAGCAGGAAACTTCCTCTACAGAGCGGGTGCATAAATAAACATATTAAAAACAAAACGCTACATTATCAAAAAAAAAAAAGAAAAAAAAAAAAGAAGAAGGAACATCAGACTGCTTTCACATAATACAACAAAACAACAATAAAAATGAACATTATCTATTGCACAATGGAGGTATCAGATGACAGGTACAGTATGAATGACAGCACCGGGGCGGAGTCGTTTCTCTGGGCAGCACGCAGCACACACGTCAGACAGATGGCTGGTCTCAGGTCAGCCTGGGCAGTTAGGACCACAGAATTGGTTCAGTTCACCATCAGATACAAGGCCAGGGTTCATCATACTGTAACGTCCTGATTTTAGTTTTACTAGTGTTAGACAACTTTACATTTGTACATTTAACATTTCACAAGGAATTTTAAGAAAATAAAGGTTTCAGAGAGAATACTGTTTGAGTATCTCTACTGACATTAAAGGCTACAACAAACAACAGTTTAAGAAAATAACTGAGTCTCTAAAAACATCAGCTGTGAGCAGCTTTACATAGGAACCAGAACAGGAAATAACAAAGCTCCTCATGTGGTGACATTTTACGTCAATGCCACAGGAGCGTGATGAATATTTGAAAGAGCCGGTGTGTGCTTCGTCACTCGGGTGTAAGTCGCGTGCGTGCAGCTCAGAGGGAGGAGCTAACCGAACACCGGGACACTGTCACCTACAGGAACACAGTCTGTAACAGCTACAGCAAAGTAAAAACTCATGATATGTAAACAAGACAAAAACATGGCAGAGAGGAAAGTTTCCACTTCTACCTGGCAGAATCAGTGACTGCATGTTGACATGGACACCAGCGCTCGTGTCCAGTCTGGCTGAATTCACATTAGAAGCAGGCGGGTGTGGGAGTCACTGACCTCCTCAGAACATCAGTCCTCATGTTGTACCTTCTCCAGAGGCTGCTGTGACCCAACACATTACCTCACACATCCTCACAGTACTTATACTGTTTGTTAGATTAGACCATAAATATCACATTATATATATCACAGTCCAGGACTGACATGGATGGACCCAAGACATTTTGGTCAATTTAGACGTTCATTACATTTGTTCCAGGATGAATATCTATATATATATATATATAACAGACTCTAAACATGTGAGGCAGAGCTGAACACATCAAGTCTGAGTAGAATAAAAAACTAAACTCACTGCCAAAAGGGTGAGGTCAGTGCCAACTAATCTTGACTCAGGATTAGTTTTACTAAATTTCTTCTCTTTTGATCCCTTTTTCTTCTCTGCCTCAGATGTTGAGTTTGTCTTTTCTAAATTCTTCCTCTAACAAACTGTGCATATGTACATCACAGATAAAATGTCTTAGCTCCATCACAACATAATGCTCTGAGACAGTGTATGACCAGGTTATGGTGATGACTCAGTGACTCCTCCCTTAAAGTAAGGTGTAGGAGAACAGGCGTGTGATTCGTCAACGAGCAGACTGAGACATCAGACATGTGAAGCAGAGGGGCTCAGACTCCAGGGTCAGGTGAGTCTGTCCAACTCATCATCAGTCACCACTTCAAGTAAAAGGGACAACAAATTGAACACAAAGGTGAGTGGTTCAATCCAAACTATGACACATCAGAAAAAGAGAAGCAAGGTTTCACATTTTTTTTCCAGTTTCCAGCTGAAAGACTCCGGAAGTTCCAGCACAAAACAACCACATGAAGTCTGATGCTCTTCTAAAACAGAAATGTGTCAAAAGAATCATGTTAATGGCAACAACCAGCTCGGGGAAATAAAAATAAGAGTTAAAATCCACGCTCTAAAAAGAAAACAAGGTCTAATGTAGAAAAAATAAGAAATCTTGCCCGTTCGCCTGCTGGATGTGGTTTAAACTTCACAGCATTGGGATCAGAGTACAGCTTTTGAGAAGAGGCATAGTTTGTCTATGTACATTGGACAGCAGGCGGGAGGTGGTCACACAACACTCTCCACACAACAACCTCACACTCAGGACAGAGAGAATACACCTGTAAAGTTTGGTACTGGATATGTTGATGTCTGAAACCAACTCACATTAGAAGGAACCAGTGTCATCTTAACTCATCAGACTGAAATGTGAACATATCCACACATGGAGGGGAGTGTCGCTCCTAACTGGGGTGGGGGGGATGAGTAGAAGTTTTCAGGGCAGGAAGCAGGCTCCTCCTGAACTCATGGTGTGGTGTCAAGATAAAAAGAAATTTTCAGAGAGCTATGCTTCACCCAGAGTCAGAGGAGAGGATCATTAACAATTTCATCTCTGTAGGTGCAGTACAGAGTTTAGCTCAGAGCAGAGGAAGTTACCCAGGCAGCAGGAGGAGTGAACAAACTCAGCTGCTGTCTGAGTCTGGATCAGTGGTTCTGGTTCTGGAAGTCAGATGGGAGTGGAAGGGGAGTGGAACTCTTTCTCTGACTCTGTGTGAACAGTGAATGCATCACCTCAGGTGCTGTCAACAAAACAACCTGACACTAACTGACACGGTCAGTGGCTGTGTTTCAATTCAGGGGCGGGGCCACCTGCTTCAGAGGATGTGGTCTCCGAGGGCGTGGCACAGACCAGGAAGACGATCTGGTCTATGGAGGGTTTTCACTGTGCATCATCAGCTGCTCCTGTCACCTGGCAGACTTGACCACATGCAGCTTCTCCACAAAAGATGGAGCTCTAATGGCCCCTGGGTTCTCACAACTGTACTGTTGCACCAGGTACAAGGAATGTTGGGGTACGTGGGGGGGGGCACCACTGGATCCACCTAGTGGACCCTTCACTGCACAGGAAAGGGGCTACACAGTTCTTGGATGCATTAGAATGAACCTTTGAAACGAGACAGTCAGTGATGGAGTCTGTCTTCAAACACAGACTCTGAGGGACGCTGCTCCTGAATTGGGACACAGCTTACATCATGTCTCCATTCACACATCAGGAAGCAATCCTCCTCTGTCCAGCCACTGTGACTGTGTGTGACACACACACACACAGTGAATCTGTTTGTCTCCTTGTGTCAGCAGGATTCTGCAGAGACTCCTCGTCTTGTTTGTTAATGTTGGGTCAGTGGCCTCACCTGGAACTTCTCTCTGTATCTTCAGTGCACGGTGGTGGAGTGGGGAGGGTGGAGGTGCAGGTATCCGTCATGTAGATGTCAGTCCTGTTTGTCTGTCAGCAAGTCTGTGTGTGTGTGTGTGTGTTTGTGTGTAATGGGAGATTCAGGTCATGCATTGGACATCTCTGCCTTGCTGAGGGCGATGGCCAGCTCCAGGTCCTCCTGCTCCTGCTGTCTGAGCCGCTTCAGCCGCTCGCGCTCTGCTCGCTCACTCTCCCGCTTCGCCCACTCCAGCTGCTGAGCCTCATTCCCAAACTGCAGGGAGAAAGAGAGAGAGAGAGAGAGAGAAAGGGAATCTGTACCATCACTATCTATGGACCCTGCTACACGAGGAGGAGCACAAAGCCTTTTCTCCTCACAGTAACAGCAATAGTGGTTGGAACTTGGAAAATAATATGATGATGATTCACTCTAGACGTGTGCACAGGCTTCAATCAGTGTTCAGGTAGAGTATTAGGAACAGTAAAGCACCACTATGACCTAAGTTACAGTTACACAGCAGAACTGAAGCCTCCGTCATCATTATATTATGAAAGGACCAGGGAACAAGTTACACACATTTCAAATACTTCTGGGAATATTAAGAAACAATGTCAACATATTAAAGGTTTCATGTTTTTAACCCATATAAAGTACAAATCTCAGTAAGTGTCTTTGTAACAATATTTTAAGACAAATCCTGATGCTTTCAATGACACATAAGAAAAAGAAAAAAATCATATCATTACTGGAATTTGAACTCCTGTGCTGTTTTGTTTTGCCTTTTTTAACTTTTACTCCACTACACATTGTACTCCATTACTTTTTAATGAATTCCTCCGACTTAGAAGCAGAGCTTTTAAGTGGAGGGAAAACATTTTGCTTTATTTTGAAAACATGATGGAGGGTTAGGCACATGAGAAAAGTCAATCACAGGAACTCCTCCACTGTCAGTCATGTTTGAACCTGTCAGTGTCCCAGCTAGGCTCCATTAGATAGACAGGTACAGACAGGAGTCCTCACCAGAGAGCATGGGCTGCTCTAAGGTTCCTATCATTTTAAATGTTTGCTGTGTTTACCACAACCTAACTTTAAAAAAATAAAAAAACAACAATTTGACTGTTGACTCAGGCAGTGGCCATCACTGTGTTGGCATAAAAATACTTACTTTTGAGCCCTTGTCAGTATTTTTAAATCAAGTACTCCACTGCTGTTTTACACTCTTTCACCCAAATATTCCTGACAATACTGAAAATACTGAAACTGTGATGTGAATTGGATTGTGTGTTTAGTGTCTTACCTTAGCTTTGTCAGGTCCTGTCAGAGAGGTGGATGACAGAACAGATATGTTATCAAGCAGAAAGTCCTCAACTCATGGATGTAGATTAGTGTACAGGAGGTTAGACACTGAAGGGAAACCTGCAGAGCTTCTGTTCTCTCCTCTTCACCACTGTATCTACTTGCATAAAGCTACAGGCTCGTTAGACTACAATTAAGTAAATTGTGAATTCTTACAATACTATGGAGCTACTGATGGTGAAGTAGACACTTGGTTGGGGTCAGGGACCAGGTGAGACAAACAGAGCTGAGTGAATCCCTTCAGGTAAAGACAGAGGTGAAGCACAGAGCAGCTGGATGGGACCTCCACAACAGGAGTCACAGATTTATCCACTGTGATGGAGTGAGGAGATGAAAGACTGGGCCTTAGGGGTTTAAAAGTCTGACACAAATTCAAAGGTAAGTCTTGTTTTCCTATGTGATGTCATTGTGATAGTTCAGCACATGACTTTAACGCAGCACTGATCTGACACCACTGCCTTCAAAAATTATTTGCTGACAGCTGATGTTACACCACTCACCAGAAATCAAATCCTCCTGCTGCTCTAAAACTGTAGTGACTGCATAGCACAACCTCCTGAGTACAAGTGACAATGTTTATAATCCAAAGTTTATAATATGCTGCTACTGTAGCAGTGAACTGGATGAGAATCACCTCCTCATGGTCACACCCCTGTCATACAAAAAATGTTGTCATAATTGTGTCTTGGGTAATGCCTGAAAACTGCGTGACCTTTGACCTTTGTTCATTCTTTGTTTGAGACATTCCCTCGAGGTGTGGCAAAGTCAAGGATTTATCATATTATTCTGTGAGTGGAGGAGCATCCGACCTGAGACTCAGTCATAATTAATAAATATATTGTCAGTGGTAAAGGTGCAAGAACCAATCAGACTTGAAACAATAAATAAATAACAGTTTGTTCTCTGGGTGTTTTGTTCCAGTCCATGGTAATATGCAAATATTTTGGTTTTTCCATGTTTAGGGATTCCACAACATTTGAATGCATATAAAAACTGTATGTTTCCTGAGTAAAGCACTCAGGCACTTTGTATCAGAGGTCCCATCAGTGCAGAGTGAAGCAGCAGGATGAGAGAGAGAAACAACACTACAACATTACAGTTGGATAAGAAAACACAGACATGCAGCACAGACGGAGCAAAGAAACATACACCCACACAAATGAAGAGCTGAGAGTTGAGTAGTGGTACTGTTGTGTCACGTGTGAGATCTGAATCACAGCTCCTGTCTGTCAATCAGACAGGAACATCATGCTGATGCTCATTATCTGAGGAACTGCCCTCAGGCCCTGAAAACATCGACTGCTGAGGAGTTACAGCCACAGGTCTGTGTTCTAGTCCAGACTGTGAGCCCTGAGCCCCCGGCCTCTGTGAAAGTCTGGGAAAACCTGACAAAGCTACAGTTTGATTTCTGCCAAAACAAACACACCCATAAAGGAGCTGACACCCTTTCCTGCTCCAGAGGAAACTCTGCTCTGCTTCTACAGCTTCAATATCAAGCTGCACTTATCAAACACACTGCTGACCAGGGGTAGTGTTAGGTCTTCTTTCACTCATGTCATGTTCAAATACAATAAACAAATTAAACTAATTTACTCTCAGTTACACATTCATCTCTCCCCCAAACAATGAGATACATCATGTTAAGTTGCAGAATTTAGAGATGTTGCTGTATATTTACACTGACCCGCGGAGAGAGCTAAGACATAACTGTGTTCAGTTACTGGATTTTCAGCAGTGACAGAACTTCTTCTCTGCTGTTGTGAATTTGGAATTGAAAATTAGTGCACTAGACACAGGGCGAGATGATGCTGTCAAGATCAATATTACAGATTGATTTTAGTAAAAGAATGCTTGATGTGATATTGATAAATATAATAGGCATGACCTATCATGTGATTTTCTTTTTGTTTCTAATCACTACTCATTTAAAAGTATTAATTTGGATTATATCAAATAATCTCCCAGTATTCAGTAATATTAAACAACAGATCATTAACGAGTCATTCCTCGACATAATGAGAAGCTGAGTAGCAGGTTAAACTCACTCTGGGTTTAGGTTTTATTTCATGTGCTGCTGCACCATGAGCCAACTCATCAGCCAACAGTACCGACCCCTGGTATTAACATGTGATCTGAATACATCATCTGAACTACTGCTGAGATTGACTGTGGTATATTTCAAATGTATCATTTTTATTTAAACTATTTAATAACCGATTAACTCTTCAAGTCATTTCTTATCCTATAACACATGATAACAGACTGAACTGTTTTCCAATTTGAGCAATACAACACATTGTTAAGCTCCGAGACAAAAACCTGTGTCAGGTCTGGACTCACTGGTTAGTCACAGGATGTGATCAACTGACCACACAGTCTTGCACTGTGGCAAATACTGCACAACAGTGATAGGCCAAGGTTTAGGAGCACCTGGTTTTTAAAGGGATTTGTATGTGCAGGATGGTTGGTATTTGTGCATATGTATCATTTATACATCTGAGCCTTTTTTTTAACTGGACTCTGGAGAAGAAACCGAGTCACATGGTCACATGTAAATACCAGGTGGAAATTAGGTCATTTGTTTTAATATTGGTAATTCAACATCAAGGTATTTGTATGATGCCGATGCTGTACGCAGCACTGACAGCTCTCATCAGTCTAAAATAGAAAACACTTAACAGTGGTGTCTGTGCAGAGCTGTGTGAACTGACACTTCAACACTATCACTCATCTCAACTTACAGAAGTGAAATCTGCCAAACCAAAGAGAGAATCTTTAGAGTCTTTACTTGATGAGGATGGGGCAAAAGGGTCTTTGCCGCTGAATGGGTCTCCCAGGCCCTTTTTACTCTGGAAGGGGTCGATGGCATCGCTGCCGAATGGCTGGAAGGGGTCACATTGTTTTGAAGGGTCAGCTGCACCAGGCATGCTCACTGGGGTGCTTTTACCTAAAGACAGAAAGACATCACTCATCATAACATCCATTAGTCAGTACTGACTGATTTTATCATGTGATAACAATCAAGGAAACTTGTATTGTAAGTAAACTTGAATTACTAATTGACGACTGGAGGAGATCAGGACACTGTAGCACAGAAATAACCTGCTGTATGGTGATGAGAACAACCTGACAGATGCTGAGAGCTCAACCAAAAAATGCGGACAGACATATCGCAGGTTAAAAGTCTCACGTATCTCCAAAGGATGTAAACAGACCATGAGCATGTGTTAACTGATAACTGAGAGAAACACCATGACTCATCGCTGCAGCTCCCAGCGATTCTCACTGTGGTGAACCCAGGTTGCACATTGATAAGGTAGTATCTGATCTGATCTGCTCTGGATTTAAAGTCACCAACACTGAATTCTCTGGTTCTCACAGATCTGCCCACGCCCTGCTTCACCTCCGCTCTCACCCCTGAGGTACTCTCCAACTTTTGAAAGCCACACAGGTTTCACCTCCACACGTGGCTCACCAAAACAATTCATTCCGAGACTGTTTTCAAGCTGTCACGTACAGAATTGCGCTCTCCTGAGAAGGGAAATATATAAAAACAGCTGGTAGAGGAAAAAAAACACATCAGAGGACCACACCCAAAGAACCAAAACCAAAAGTGTTACATTTATAACCCACGGAACTATTCAACGGTTTCCTGATACATCACTTGGTTGGGTTTCAACCTGCATTAACAACTGCTGGTTCACCAGTATACCAACTCCACAAACACTCTGACACCATACATGTATATAGGGTTATAAATACACACATACACCAATTCATTTAAATGATGTATCTATTTATACATACTCACCTTATTTATTTCTATATTTAATTCAATTTAAAAATAGTATGAGACAATGAGAAGAGAAAATGTAGTTCTATAGGAGAAAAACCAATCAGAGCACACACACACACACACACACACACACACACACACACATATATATATATATATATATATATATATACACTGTTGAGCTTGGTTTGTGTGACAAATCATTTTGAATAAAGACTTAATTTTTTCAACTTAAAATCAATTGACAACCTTAAATAATCTAAGAATTTGTGTACCTCTCATGCTGTTTTCAAAACTCTCCATGGAGGCCTTGAATTTGTCTTTACTATAAATATATATACATATTTAATTTATTGTTAGACTTGAACAGTTTCTTAACCAAGGCCATACACTCTTATTTATTGAATTCCCTGTTGGCCAGTCTTTGGCAGTTGTGTATGTTATTTTGTGTATATTTTTCTATGAGGCCAATGGCAATTTTGTTGTATTCTTCTTTTAACAATGACAATAAAGCTTCTATCTATCTATCTATCTAGTGATAGTGTCTAGTGATGCCATACAGCCACAGGCAATAACAATAATCAACAATAATCCCAATAATGACAGTTGCTGTTATTAATGGGGAGCTGGCCTCGGTCCTGGCAGAGGACCGTGAGAATGTCATGTTGCTTGTGTAGGTGTTAAAACCACAGGACCAGTTAAACCGTTGTCATACAGCATACACACTTAAGTCCTATTACCCAGATAACCCTGGCTGATCAGGGTGAGCAGTTCATTTCACACTCCGCACTGAGCAAAACTGCATGCCTGGCAATCAGTTTTTTCCTCTTTCAGCAAGCTGCACACACACACATACACATATTCACACTTGAGAAACCACAATCACGAGCTCCACCCTGTTTTAAAATAATCCTCTGCATTAGTGGCATCTAATTTTAATGCCTGCCTCTGAGGCTTGTGCAGCATGCAGTGTTTCATTTACTGGAAACAGTGCAGGCATAGCTGTGTGTCCTAAATTATGCCACTTTATCTGCAGCTCTGCTCATCCCTCATTAACTGATGAGACAAATTCTAGAGGGAGAGGGCATGGGTGTGTGTGTTTGTATGTGTGTGAAATGGAAAATATAAAAGTCTAAATTAAAAAACAACAGAAAACAACTGTTAGACTGGAGGCAGTGGTGGCACTCGCTGGCTGCACACAGCTTGCAGCCTGACCTTCTCTGAACCACTCACCCTCAGTAAACACACAAACATTCACACACATAAAGGGAAGAGAGAGGAAGCAAGTTTGGGTGTGTCTGCAAACAACAGGCCAAGCAAACCACACATCATCGCTCTTACAACATCATCTTCACACAAACAGCAGAGCGGCAGCTTGTGAACAATCATGAAACAACATGTAAAGAAGCCAGAGGAGAGCGAGCGTGAGGTTCAGGAGAAAACAAGTTCAAAACATCACCGCTCTAACTGACTTCTCTTCAGCTACCCTCTACGACCACTGAATCAGCAGGTGTGTGAGAACGTGTAGCAGCAGAGCAGGGCCACATTTTTCAGCTGAAATACAGAGAGAAGGATTCTGGGTAACTGAGTAGTTGATGAACCATGTGAAACAAAGAGAGAGGGGACCATGGGAATCTGTCTCATCTGCTTTGATGCTGGATTTGACTTTAGAGTGTATTGGTAATGCACAGTGCACTATTTGGCCCACAATATAATGCAGTCTTGGAAATGAAATAACCAGTGACACCCATCAATATGCTGCAAGGTGCATCATTTCTTCTGAGTTCTCCACAAGTAATGAAATATTTCTTGAACAGGAATGTGACAGCATCTTTATTTGTGATGAACAACTGCTTCATCTCTTTGTCATTAAGGTCAAGGAGTTTTGAAAGAAAAATGACCTAACACATGAGCAGAGGTGGATAACGTCCTCCTAATCCTCCTGGTCAAATGTGACTCCAGTACAAGTCAAGCCTGTCTACAAGTCTTAGTACTTGATTTGAAGAACTGCATGATTCTAAAGTATTTTTTAATGGAGTGTTAATTAAAATTGTAAAAAAAATTGTATTGATCCAGTGTATTTTGAGAACCTGGTGACTGAATACACTCACTCTGTAGAATAAAAGTGTTGTTGGATACTGTATAATGTGGTAAACACAACACACACGTGATAACACTGACCTCCGCTCATTATATGGTCCTTGGTGAAGACTCTTGCCTCTCATCACACTGACAGGTACAAACACAGCTGACAGAGGACAAGGTGCTCCGATCGTTTTTTCTCCTGTGATCAACAATGCGGTCTATCACATTTTAAAAGTTATTACACTGACTACAGTGAGTACTTCACAGAGATGTTGTGGAATGGAAAGTACAATATTTAGTACTAACCCTAACTAAAATAAAGCACAGATGTTTAAAATATACTTAATAAGTACACTACTCAAGTAAATGCACTTACAGCATTACAGTTCTCTCCTGTATACACCACCTCTACGTTTGAATCCTGTTTGTTCACTGGGATCAGACACACATCCACATCAACTGTGTGAGAGCACACAACTGATTTATTGTGTGTTTCTTACTTACTTCATGTCTTGTACATTCAGGTTGACTTCAAAACAGTAGCTCCACATGTGGACTAACAAACATATCCTGATGCTTTTATGTTTTCTATCATGCATCTGTGTTTCCTCCCAACACCTCAAACAGGGAGGAGGCACCTGTAGATGCTTAAATAAACCTCAGCATGAAATATTATAGTGCACGTCATTGTTGCCACTGCTGCTTGCCTGCAGCACCCAGTATACAGCGTAAGATAGCAGCACCTTGGCAAGCATGAGAGGGCTTTTATCTTCTCTGTAGCCACAATGACATTCTTTCCTGTTGACAGTTCATAGCAGAGCAGAGACTCTATCTTCACCCCTGGAGGAAAAAAACTACTATACACATCATAAAAGCCTCAAATTTTAAAAGTACAGAATGTCGAAGGATATTTTATCTCTTTTTCTTTCATGCTGGTCTTTTTACAGTCATTTGCATTAGTCTACTGAATTTGTTTCTAGGGAACTGGCCTTTCCATAGGGACTTTTGGTATCTATTTATGAGAACATATCCCAGACATCTTTTACATGTAATAATTGATTATTTGAAGAATAAATCTTTAAACTTTGAAGGACAAGTACATCTCTGTCAACACCAGCAGATAATGACTGTGGTGCTGATCGGCCATCATAACATGAAGCAGAATTATTGGAGAGGTGGAAATAGCTTTGGATCAAACTAATGACTGTGAGCATGTCTCATACCATATGAATCCACTGTGTACTGTACACCACAGATCATCCCTCCTGTTCTGTAGAGCCCACTAACATGTGCACACATGTACACATGTACACACTCACACCTATATACATGTTGTGTGTCTAGCAAAGAAAGCTGCAGTGTTTCTCTCATCTCAGCTATAAATAAACATCAATTAGAACAGTACCAAAGTATCGTTGGTATAATATTTCTCCTCACATCTTACTACAGCATCCTGTCAAAAAAAGGACCTGATATTTCCTGTTTGCAGTCATATTGTAATTGACTGCCTTTTGATGGTGGTACTAAACTTATCTATGCAGAAGCTTTGGTTGGGTTGGTTTTTATTCTGTCATTTTTGTGGATGTGTCTGTGTTTATAGTTGAAAGTTGAGAATAAGATGTTTTCCTGTTAGATATATTGCTAGAGAAAGTTATCTGCCCTGCACTCTCTGCCAGGACATGCCAAGGCCATGTTCATTCCCTTTGCACCTTAGATCTCACTTTCTGGTGGTTTCCAGACACAGCTGCAGAGACAGGTGATAGTGGGCGCCTTCACTGGATAACACTCTGGGTGAGAGGAGAGAAACAATTGTTGCTCTCCCATCACCTAGATAGTGTAAGTCTCGGTGTAACATCTCCCTTTGTTGGCTCAGCCCACCTCTCTGGTATTTGAATCTGAACTTTGCTGTTTGGCCCTCAGAATTGAGGTGGCATCATGCACTCATGTTGTGTCGATGGCTTTTCTGTTCTCCTTGATTGATCAAGCCTAATAAACTTCTTCAGTATAAGACATCGAGGACTCCAGTGCTTCTTCTTCCTGCATCACCTAAGGATTTCTCCCTAACATTTATAATGATATAATGACTCCGGGTATGATAGTGACACAGTAATGCCTATGGGTGGGTAATGGCAAGAATCTGGCGATAGAATATGTTTCAAGATATAGGAGCAACAATATGATATGTTGATATATTGTAATACTACTAGTACAACTAACAAGACAATATATTGTGTTTTTTTCCCTTTTTGGACTGTGCTAATTTAGCTAACACTTGAGCATGCGATGAGCCATAGACCTGTACTCTCATTGTTCCGTTGGTGTGGGGGGTCAGTGGCTGAATGACTACTGCCAGCCAGCAGTCACAGTTTGAAATGCTTGGTTTCTAAAAGTAAGCCGAAGTCTTCCTTCATTTCAAACTTAACCTTTGCTCCAGTAGCTTTGGCCACCCTGTGTATGAAGTGTGGAGAATGTATAAAGAAGTACTTCCATCAGCCTGTCTGAACAAAATAAAGATGACAATTGGGGTTTTTGCACAGGGTCTAAGCCTTCTTGTTAGCCATCATCAGACTGCACAGTCAAAGTAAATCAGCTTATTATTTATTTTGTTAGGTCTCGAGCTGCCAGGGCCTGAGCTGCTGACTCACCACTGGGTGGTTTTGGTCTGGGGGGAACACTTTTCTTCGGTGGCAGAGCAGGTGTGTCACTCTTCCTGCTGAATGGGTCGTCCACAAACACTGACTGACAAGAGAGGGAGAGTGGGAGGGAGGGAGAGAGAGAAAGTTGGTGCTTTTATAAGCAGTAATTTAACTTAACCTATCAGACAGCCCTTATAAGGGAGTTCTGAATGTTTATTCATTAGTTTAACATTTGATTAACCCTTTAAGGGCTGTTGTAACTCATAAGTAAGAAGGGCAACAATAACCTGTTGTTTGCCCACATAGAGCTGTACTGTTCAGCTCCACATCTCATCAGTTACTGAGCTTTCATCTCCATCTCCATCATCCAGCATTTGCAGCATTATGCTGGTTGGGTTACCACTGGTAACCCAACCAGCATGATGGTTACCAGCAATGCCAACACTGTTGGTGACCTTCGCTTACCTGCTGAACAGCTCACACAGTCTATGTTACCAGTTTTAACTAGCAGTAGCTCATTAGTAAGATTAATGAGTAGTAAGCACTAGCTTTATCTTGCCAAATAGTGAGCCTGTATATCTGTTTGGCCAGTTACCTTCTGGTAGTCTGGCAGCCAGCTGGCCCTGCCTTCAAATGGGTCTCTGGGCTTTGACATATGGCTGAAGTCTGCGAATCCAGCGGAGCTATTACTGCTGCTGCTGAACGAGCCGCTGCCAAAAGGGTCCAACGTCCAAACAGGTCTGAACATGACACGGACACAACAACAATTTATCAACAGACACATACAAATCAATGACCTAAACTGCTGGCTTAGTTTACATGTTGAACAATATTGAACAGGTTGTGAATCCTCTACTGTTTCCTCTCCAGCAGTATTTTGATAAGGAGTACTAGTTCTTGTATCATATAAATGTATTCCATCTTAGATCAAGATGGAACCACTGACCCAAGAGGGAGATTGTTGGTGGCTGAGGTTCTATTCAAGATTATGACGAGTTTATTTCCTAATCTTTCAGCAGGAGACTGTACTTTACTGAACTGTGGTCAACACAAACTGACAATGACTATAGTGGTGCAACAAAGACAATTATTCAGTTCATGAAAGAGCTCCATTGAATAGATGTATAGATAATCTTTGAAAAACTGCGCATTAACATACTTTCATTTGAACTAGGAAATATCAATACAGTGGTATATTCTGTTCACAGACTGCAAGTTCATTTATGACCGTCTAAGACAGAGATTTCTGTGAGAGTGTCTGCTGGGACCTTCAGATGAGTATCATGAAACCACTCGATGGAACATCTTTAAGCCATTTAGTAGAGGGCATTTATGAGGGGTCAGCTCTAAATACAGGTGTGAATGCACCCAGTCAGTGGTGGTCTGGACGACATGTGCCCACATTCTCTTCTCCTTCTGTCTTAATCCCTCCCCCTCAGTATTCGCCCATGGTCAGCCCAGCCAAATAAAACAATGATGGTCACAGTCACTGAAGATGTGGTGGAATAACAAACTAAATCCTACCTGGTCCTCTGGGTTTTGGGTTACTTGAGGAGAATGGGTCACTGCTTGTGAAGTGGCTGGCTTGCTGCAAGAACCATGGAAAGGTATACCATGTTAATTTAATGATACAGTGACTCAAGTTACAGTCAAACTCAAACAACAGGCGTTCTTGTTTTTGTTTTGTTTTTTTACAATGTAAAATATTAATTCACCCATGTTTTCATTTTTTTTCTGTTTACACTGTTACACTCAGCTGCTGAATTTCTGCCATCACAAATCATGCATTTTCTTGTAGAAAGACAAATCCAGACTGCAGTTGGATCAGTGCTTCAAGCCAAGAAAATATATATATATTATTGTAATTATAATATTCTGGTATCTTAATGTTTGTCTCAGTCAGAAGGTGAACTCGCTCTGACCTCCCTACAATGGAAATGAAACATTATTCAAAAGGTTCCTCCCAACTCTGTTGCACAAGTTCCCACTAATGTATGTCAACTGCAGGTTTCCTTTGTTTTCACCTTCTGTTCAGTTCATTCAAAAACCAGCTCCATGGGGTTCAGGTCTGAAGACTGTTCTGGTCTCTATCATGTCCATCCACATCCTCAGTCAGGCTCTGAGCATCTAATGTTGTAGCTCATTATCGTGCTTTAGGCTGAAGCTCTGACCAACCAGCCTGTTCTCTGTTACTGGTCTTTTTCTCACACACACAGTACAGAGTCCTACTTCCTGCACTACTGTTAGAATTATACTAATACTGATACTGCATCAGTCATCAGCCTGTAGGAATTGTTTGCATTAACTTGTGGATCACTTCCTGCTACCTGGTCCTGTCTAATGCCTGCTGTAACACTTCATTCTTAGTTAACTGCGTTAATAGATTTGTGATTTTCATTGTACAGGAGATGCAGATGACCACCCACCCTGAGGTTCTGCTTGAGGTTTCTGCATCATAAAAGGAAGTTTTTCCTCACCACTGTTTCCTTGTGAGCTGCTCTTGGTGGGATCTGTTGGGTTTCTGTAAATACTATTAAAAAAGAAGGTCTACACCTCCTCTTTTTGTGAGGTGCATTGAGATAACTTTGTTTTGAATTTGCACAATACAAAAAAATGTGACTTTACTTGATTTGAGCTTTTAGACTTTAATTAACTGTAATTTGCTGCAGGAAAAATAGAGAACTTCTTTTCTAGCTCTTTGTGCCTTTGTGCCATTTTTGAACCTTATATAATTCACCACAGAACTTTGTATATTTACAGATTTCTCACTGGAGTCTCTCTCTCTCTCTCTCTCTCTGTGTGTGTATATATATATATATATGTATAGAGAGAGCGAGAGAGAGAGAGAGAGAGAGAGAGAGAGAGAGAGAGAGAGAGACTCCAGTGAGAAATCTGTAAAGACTCCTGGAGGAGTCTTGCTTTCCAAATCACACTGTATTCAAAACAATGCGGTCCCTCATCTGAGCCACTCCTGGGATTTTATGCAATTATATATGTTCTGGTCTTTCATCTTTAACAAGTACCTTGGAAGGTAATGTGGCACTTTTACTGAAGGGGTCTGGAGTAGAGAAGGGATCCATCTTTGTGGTCTTCTTGAAGAAATCTTCTGACGAAGCTTTGAATGGATCTGTCTCTTTGAATGGGTCTCCTCCAAAGGATCTGCAGCAGAGAGGGTGGAGATCAGCTTTAGAATTCTAATGGTTGAACTGTCAGATGGACAAGCCTCTGAAAACTGCTGACAAACTTGGATTCAAGAGTTGTGTTAGGCAACAAAATGAAGCAACTACGTAAAGATAATTAGGTGACTGACATAAACAGTTGCTGTTGGTGTGAATGGCCTCATCAAAATACATTGAGCTTTTTGCACTTTTGTGAATTTCCTCTTGGGGATAAATGAAGCTTGTATTTATCTACCTGTGAGTTGTAAAAAACTGTGTCAATGCCTGTATTTTTATCCAATATTTTGCAATTTTACATTTTAAAACATACCAAACAGGTGGATATTTGCTTTTACTGAGTAACACAGGCCTACTATCAGAAATGAAAGACCAAACAAACAAACATGTGCTGAATGTTGTGACTTGTGGGACAGAGCCTGAGAAAGCCAGTGTTTCTTGGTGTGAAATACATTGCTGTGTGAAGATGATGATTTCTATCACTGATCTACATCTACTCCACAGAGAAGTGAAACTCCACAATATCACCAAAGAGGGAAGTGTGACAGAAGCCGCGGTTGCACACATTGCCCTTCTGTACATGACATCAACAAAAGACAAGACTGCCACCCATACGCTGTGGACAGAGATGGACATAACCTCTGTGAACTCAGCCACATGTTTCTGCAGAGCAGTCCTGGAGTTAAGAGTGAGCTGCTCCACCACTGACATTCTTATACCAGTGGCTGACTCCACCCTTAACTCCCAGCTGATCAGAGGATGGGTGAAGAAGAGGGGCATGTGTGGAGCTGACACTTTGGCACATGCAGGCGAATATACAGTCATCTTATCATCTTTAGAACAGCGTGCATCGTGCTTGAAGGATTACCTGCGACTAATACTTTTACTGGCTAATAATCAGGCTAAGCTGACAAGGCAAATATGTAGCTTAAACTCTCTGTTAACTTCACAGGAAGCCAAATTATCTGTCTGATGTTCACATCAAAATCTTCCAAAAGACTCAAATTAGCTGGGGTGACGCCTAGCAGCTAGCGGCTAGCCCAGCAGCAAAGAGGCAGGCAGGCAAAGCCTCTTGAGACTTACAATCAAAGTTCTGAATGAAGCCTCTGAATACCTTTATAAGTGACAGAGTTCAGTTTTAAAGGCCATTTCCTCAAAGTAAATACCTGTGGTTGCTGATGGCTGCTTTGCAAAAGGGTCATTTTGGAAAGGGTCACCTAGAGGAGAGGAATCAAGGAAGAGAGGGTATAGGAGGAGGGAAGAAGAGGACAGGAGGAGGAAGACAGGGGATAGTCATAGAGCTGCTGAAAACAACACATCTAGAGAACGGAAAGCTTAAAGGAACATGGGGCAGGATCAAGAAATAAGACTCAATACTGACACGACGGCCGTTGCGCCACTCTTTACCGTAGTGCAGCTGATGCTGTGACACGTTATTTTACTGGCTGTTCACGTGACGGGGACGGGAACGAGACGAGAGCCGGTGCTGTGTATATTTCTAACGATTCGGGTTCAGACTAAAGGACGTGGAAAATGCGCAGTCTGTAACGTTGTCATGTTCCACAGTGGTGGACTAAGTTATGCACGTTAGGTCACCCCAAGTACCTGGCGATCTCATCTGATTTTAAGATCAAGCTCTAAACATGACCTGTAGTGTTTTCTTACTTGGTTACTAGGAAATGAGTCATGTCTGCATCTGTCTGCAGTCCCAGTTCATGCTGAAGCTGCCTCTATGACTCAGATGCATATCCAATATTCATTCGGGTGCCAGACCAGCTTTTGTCGTCATTGTGTTTTGATGAGATGCCACTGATAAAACTTTGGTTTTCTTCTTTGTGGGACTTTTCAGTGGACTCTGTGTGGTGGTGGGTCATTTGTTTACCGTAGCAGAGTCCATTACTACTGCGCTTGTCTTCTTCCCGTATCGAAAGCCGTCGAGCCGTCGAGCATGAGAGAGCATGGGCTCATTGTTTTTGGTTTTGAACACTTTATCACCCATCACCATTTTTAAAAAATCTTAAAATGCATGTTTAAGTTTTCACAAATCCTGCCCCAAGTCCCTTTAAGCTTAAACAGTTAACAGAAAGCCAAAAGAAGAGAAGAGATGAATACTGTGGATGATGAAGACAGGGAGGCAGAAGAACTGATGGCAGAGGAGAGCAGCAGAATAGAGGATAATTCAAAATATCATGGGAAAAGAGACAGAACAACACTAATAAACAGTGGAACAGCAGTGGAAGTAAGGTGGAAGACAACCTTTGAATGGGTCTGTTATGAAGGGGTCTTCAGAGTGAAAGGGGTCAGGGGAAGCTCCTGAGGCTGGCTGTTGAACACTGATGGCTTCACTTTGAACGGGTCCTCCTGTGGTGAGAAGAAAAAGAAGGACAGAAACAGAGAGAGATTTTTAAAGTAGATGTCCACACACACACACACACACACACACACACATGCCCTTTGCTCTTCCCCACTACATCTTGTCCAGGAGTCAGTTTCAAAAAGACATAACACACACAGAAGGAAAATTTGTATTTAACTTATCAACATTTTTCTCAGTAAATACATTTCTAATGGGGCTATTGACCTGAAATTTTCACCACATGTCGGAAACAACCCAGTAATGCACACATACAAAGAAATCAAAACATATATGTCCATAAATGAAGTTATGTGTGTTAAGGTGAAATGACACAGAGAATAACTATTGAACCCATGAAGAAAATGAGGAGGTGAAAAAGGAATGGAATGACAAAAAAGCAGCTGGAATGTGTCAGTGTTTAAAAAGTCCTCCTGTCTCCTATCAGAGCTCATTAATATCAGCTGCTTCAGTCCTGATTGACGCCTATAAAAAGGTTTGTCACCACCGAGGTGTCACACAAGAAGCATCTCGTGATGGATCAAAGCAAAGAGCTCTGTCAAGACCTTCACAACCTTTGCATTGCTCACAGACATCTATCTAAACCTCTGGATGCACCACTGGGGCCTTTATCCAGAAGTGAATAGAGGATCATTTCATCATAAAGCGGCTAGAGCCAGGTTCTCCTGCAAGATTTCTGACAGTCAGAAGAATACTCAGAAGAGTTGTCTGAGAGCCAAGGAGCACTCACCTGGAATTAGCAGGTACAGGTGTTTAAAAAAAACCCAACGATACCTGTTAATAATAATGCACGCGACCGCCATTACCTGTATGCACACTCACCATGCATGACTGTTGTTGTGTTCAATACTTATCTTCCCCGCTGTATATTCACTAGTTAAATGAAAACTATTGTATATTCACTAGTTAAATGAAAACTATTGTGGGGTGTAATTCAATGCATTGGGACTGAGTAAAGCTTTCTTGTGAGTTTCCTAGGTGAAGTCACACCTATGAGTAAAGTCAGTATTAGAGCTTAACTGTGCAATAATATCAGAGCAGAGTAACTCTGACAGGGAGAGGAATAATAACCAGGGTTTGACCGAAAGACATTTGGGATGATGACTAAAGATTCAGGACAAATCCTCTGGTCTTTCCCCAAAGTCAACAACAAATTCTGGTAGGCTTTTTTCAAATGTCCTTTCTCTAAGGGCAGAAGAAGTTGTCATGATGCTGTGTAAAGCCCTTTGAGACAAACTGTTTGTAAAAATGGGCTATACAAATAAAATTGCTTTGCCTTGCCTTTCAAATGTGTCCAACTGTGACATTACAACAGACCTATATATTGTCATTCTAGGCAGGATTTTTAGATAACTCCACTTCACTTACACAACCTTTGACAGAATGTGACAGCCACACACATACTTATTGGGAAGGGTTTAAAGTATTCATGTAAGTGCATGAGATGTCAATACATGGTATGTTTGTTTATCTACTGTTTATACTGCATGTATAGACAAATATGCTCCTTATGGTAAATGTAATACAGCCTACTACAGACTTCCATTTTTGACAGAAACTTTTTGTGAAGTTAAGTTCATGTGTTGAATCCTATGAGAACAGGGCTTCTCCTTTCTTCTTCTTTCCTTTTTGGTCTTTATCTACATCTCTGTATGTTTTTTCAGCTTGGTCTATAGTTTAGATATTTTGACAGACTGAGTTAAACATACAATAAAATAAATCTGTCAATTTGCTTCATCAAAATCTAACTGCTGGTTGGCTGCTACACAGCTTTCCACCATCAGACTGTGGGAGGTCACAGGACTGTGGGAGGTCTATGACGATCTTGTAGGAAAAACCGTCTGACAATATCTCTCCCTTCTCCCACCTTCAGTATGAAACACCTACTAAGTTTGTCAAGGAGGTTCAGTCTGAGCATTGGTTGGGCCACTTCGCAACATTTAGCAACATCTGTCCTGAGGCCACTTCAGTCATTGTGGCTGCTGGTCTTTTAGAACCACTCTCTTGGTGACTTAACATGTAACATGTATTTGATTTGATTTGATTCTTAATTCATGGTAGCAGTGATGCAGTGATGAAGACGACCCACTGAAAAACTGCAAACTTTTACAGTTAAGTTAAAAAACTTTACAAAATACACTGAAATACATAAAGGAGTTTGAAAACTTTACAAAATGCATAAAAGACTGAGACAAAAAAAAAAGATTCAAGTTTCCAGGAGAGCAAACACGGAATTTAGCCATTAGGCAGATATAGATACAGTAGACAATACAAAAACAATGGAAGAATGTTTTGATAAGTCTCATTGTGAAGCCTCACAGTCATGTGCAGATATCTTCAGTTCAGTCAACTTAAAATGCAGTGCAATCTGTGCGTCTCTACATGCACATGTGTGACTATGTCAGTCAGGCTGTACACAAAGGCCAATGATCATGCACCTGGTCACAACTCTTGTGTCATGCTTTTTCTTTGTCATTACACAATAAGCAGAGATTGATGGATAATAATAATTAGCAGTTTTATCCATCATGAGTTAGATTTACACCCAGATAAACACATGTGTGAACTTTCCTTAGTGGAGTCATAATGCTCTAAAAGACATTGTGACATTTAGAGGAGTTAAAATGCTGTTGATAGCAGTCAATGCAATGCAATGCAAAAGAATAAATAAATATGTGTTGTATCCTTCCCAAATGCAACACATATCAGCACTGGCAGCACTGGCTGCCTGCAGCACATTGTTACATTCCAATTCTGCAGTGGTCTTTTAATTATAAGCTATGAATACAGGAAGTGGAGACACATGGTGACACCCGGCTAGGGTGAAAGGGAGAGTGAGAGAAAGAAATGCTTGAGTTAAACTAGATATGTTGAGGTTAGATCGTGTTTATTTCCTGCTCATTTTCACACTTACTGTCTGCATTCTTAGCGTGCACCATCCAGGTACAACAAAACCATCAGACACACCATCAGGAGCATTGGTGAGCCACCAAAATACCAACTGAGCATTTTCCCACCCGTTTCTATCTTTTTCTCTCTCTTTCTGGTTGTACATGAAAGCACTAGTGTTGTGCGACATTTCATCAAACAGACCAGGTAAAAACAGCCAGAGGCCCTGACCTGTGCTGGTCTAACCATGGCCAGAAATCCTCCGTTCTCTCGGTCACTGAAGCCCTCACTCATATCAGCCAGGTTGGTCATGCTCCCTCCGTGGGTTCCATTCAGGGTGCTGTTGTACTGCTCGATGCTTTTCGACACTTCCTGTTGGCTATCCTGAATCTGCGACAGTTTACTTCGAGCCTGCAGGAGACACAGGCGCACGAACACACTTCAATGACAGCGGCATGTGTGAAAGCTGAAGACATGCTAGAATGGAACCATTGTAGAGATAAAGTCACATGTCCCCTGTTCATAGCAAGTATAGCAGTATCTTTAAAAATTCCTCTGCACTAATCATTCCCTTCCCAGTGCAGGAGGGATGAGCCCCCAGAAGTGTTTTTGCAGAACATTATGATGTCACAGTTGATCTTTGACTGTTTGGATATAAAAGTTTACCAAATTTGAAGGGATTCCCTGAAGGCGTGACCGAGATATTACCTTTAAGAGAATCGGAAACATAACTCCCTCCACAACAAACAGAGAAGTGTGTTCTGTGGTTTAACCAGAGTAATGAGGAAACATGCACAACCAAATTCTTGACTCTAGGGAAGATCAACACAATTATTATTTTTTTATTAGTGTTTGCAAATTGCTGAGCATTAATGGATAAGTGTATTATACAACAGGAGTTTAGAAGCTGATATTAGATGATCCGATACTTTCGTAGAACCCTGTGACCTATGATAGCTCATGAAGTTGAAACTGTTGAAACTGACATGACTCCAAGCTGTTGGACTTGACCTCACTTCAGGTATGTTTAAGGTAGGCATAAATTCAGAGCTATGACATTTCTGGTATGACATGCACTTTAGCTGTCCAACCTGCTGGAAAAACCCTGGGTGGCAAGTCCACCTACATTGATTGGACAATGTGAGTGTCTAAAGTTTTGACTGGTACTGTGTGTGGGATTTAGAATACTAAAAAGGCATTAGTCATAAACATCATTTGCACTAAGATAAGATTAGACATTGGATATACAGGAGGAAAATATTAATTGCAGAGACTCCTCAACTCTGAATGTTATCTTCTGGCTGCAGGAGTGGAGTAGAGACTGTGGTCACAGTGGGGAGAAGAAAGAGTAAACAGAAACAACATCATGCACCGATGACAAGTCCTGCACGTCTGTATACAGTGTGTACTGCTGCGGCAGGTTCTGTGGTTTGTGTGGCTTGTAGGGAACAGATGACACACCACAACAGCTGCAGCTTAATGAAACACACACTCAGGTACACTCTCTACTTGTCCTATGAATGTGAGAATACTCACTGACACAATGCACCCCTGAGCTTCTGACCAGACACAAACCCTAAAACCACGGATTAAAATCCATTTCAGCTTGTGAGGGTAAGGCAACAAATCCTCACCTCCAAGGCCTGACACTTACACTGGTCATCACAAAGACAAAAGTGTAGCAGAACACACAAAACAATAGAGCAGATTACACAGTGCAATGTCGCCCCCTGTTGACAATATAGAGACATGCAAGCCCCCACAGGCATTGTATTTACCTGGTTTATCTCATCCTGTGTGGCCTTCAAAGACTTTATGATGGTCTCCAGTTGGATCTTCCCAGCAGCCAGGCTCTGCTCCAGCTGGTTCTCCTCCTGCTGCAGCCTACCAAGGTCTGCCTTTGCCCGACTCAGTTCTTCCTCCTGACTCTGCAAGTCTGACTCCTGAGAGTGGATCTGACTCTGGAGGGTTGAGATCTGAGGCAGAGGAGGATGAAGAGATGACGATAGGGTCTGAATTCCGGCCCATACCAGTACCAGCTACCAGGTTACTGAGACCAAATATGCCACCTCTTCCCCTCTATGCCATCTTAGCTACAACCTGGTAATTCTGGTTGAATCCAACTCCAAAATCACTATAAATAATTAACATACATTTAGTCAAGTCACATTCAATTATTCAGTTGTCTCTAGTATTTTAAGTTTCCCCGACTCTTCCTCACCATCTGAGACTCCTCCTGGCACTTTATTCGAACTTCGTTGAGCATGTCTTCTAGTTTATGTTTCTGCTGGTCCATCTCCTCCAGGCGTTCTTGGGCATCTTGTTTCTGAGCCTCCAGCTCTTGCAGGCTGGCTGTCTCTCTGTCCAGGTCATTTTGCATCTCCTGATGGACAACGAATTCAAACAAGACAAGGGGTCAAAAAGTATATCTTTGAACTGCCTATGTTAAAATCCTGATTTTATGACCAAACACAAACTAAAAACAAAGACTGAGCAGTATCTTAGTAGTAATAGTATATTAGAGTCTAACTCCCTCTGTTTGATATGTAGAGTTGGTCATAGCTGTTAAAACAAAGCTTTGGGTTACGGTTAGGGGGTTAGGGGGTAGAGAGAGTGAGAGAGACAGAGGGAAGTCACTGATAACAAAGCTTTCCCTTGGAGAGAGTGCAGGGCAGATAAGCTGTCCCTAGCAATGTATCTAAAAAGAAAGCATCTAATTCTCAACTTTCACCTATAAACAAAGAGGGATTGACCTTTAACCCAACAAACTATACAGAGAAGTGAAATTCTTCCCTAACAGACATGTGATAGTTGAGTGTAATGACTCACTTGACCTCAAACACTTGATATTGAAACTGTCTGACCAATGAACAAGTTGCTCTCACCTGAACCTCTGCACTCTTATATCTGATGGCCTCCTCTGTCTCCCTGATGTCCTGCTCAAGAGTGTACTTCTCCCTGAGACACACACATAAACATATGCACACAAACACACACACAAGAAGAATTATGACAACACAAATCAAGTACCTGCCACCTCCCTGCTGTAAACATGCATCAGCAAGTCACAAAATACTGGAGTGGGCTTCTATCAAATCTTCAATGTCACAAAGTGAAAAAAAAAAAACTGTCACTGTGTGTGATCAGAGGGTAAGAAGTGTGCCTTTCCAATTACTTAAATTCATCATGTGAGTGAATAATTGATTAATTATCAATATAATCAATCTGATCAATCAAGTTTCTGCTGTGACACCCTCCCAAGTTTAGAGAGATTGGTCGCCTAAGTTTTTTTTTGCTTCTGCCAGCCAGTCAAGCTGCAAGAAATACAGTCACAGGCATTAACTGTTGAGTTGCAGAACATTATGATGGCATGACATCATCAACATGAGCGTGCTGTCCTATTACTTAATTACTTTAAAAGTATTATCTGAATGAATAATTCATTACTGAACAAATTGATCATAAAAACGCACAGCTAAAAAGTGCTTTGACTTCTCCAGTGGTGGAAATATTTAAAAGGTTGCATCAAAAGATCAATACATCAAGCTCAGTTCCCTGAGAGATGGAAACTACTTCATTACAGATACAGAACCACAGAACTATATCAAAACCCACAGGCTCCATTCAGCAGGAGGTCTGTCAGAAGAAGGCTGTGTTGTGGTGGGCTCAGAGGACTAAATACCATGTGTATTCCCTGATTAATTATACTGTGAGCTGTATGGCAGGAACGGAGGGGTGTATTTAAGGAGACTTGCAGCAGAGACAATGATACCACAGTGAACTTCTCCCACACTGTAACATGTCAGTGGGAATATTTAGCGTCCATTTTCTCTGACATCACACTTAGGGTGAGCAACTTCTGACCAAAACTGATTAATGAGCAGATGAAGAAAAGGAGCGAGAACGGCATGCATGATGATGATAAACATAAGATCGGCTCTCACTGGAAAAACTGTCAGTTAATGCAATGAGAGCTAATGTGAATATCACAATGAACATCTGCACAGTAACAAGCTTTCTGAAGCTTTCCAATCTGGAAATAAAACACAGTAAAACAGGAGAGAGTGGGTGTCACTGCTAACTTGACTTTTATTGTTCAATCTTTAATCTTTGTAACTATATTAATTTTCTTTTTGTTCAAGTATAGGAACACTGGTAAAGGAGGAGGAGTGGCTACAGTTTATCAGTCAGATCTGCTTATTAACCCTCGACCTAATGCTTCATATAACTCATTTGAAGGTCTTATACTCAGCTTCTCCCACCCAGACTGGAGAGCAGAGAAACCACTCTTACTTGCTGTGGTGTATCGTCCTCCTGCACCTTACTCTGAGTTCTTAGAAGAATTCCCTGACTTTCTGTCAAATTTAGCAATGAACTCAGACAAAGTCATTATAGTGGGCGACTTCAATGTTCACGTGGACGTTGACGATGACTGTCTGGCCTCAGCATTCAAGTTGCTTTTAGATTCAATTGGCTTCTCCCAGAGGGTACATGAACCCACTCACTCTTTAATCATATCCTTGATCTGGTGCTTACTTATGGAATAGAAGTGGATCACATCACAGTTTTCCCTCAGAACCCGGTCTTGTCTGACCATTCTCTAATAATCTTTGGATTTACTTTAACAAATTACACCTTGCCTGGGAAAAAATCCCACTACAGTAGATGTTTATCTGACACCGCTGTTTCTAGATTTAAAGAGCTCATTCCAGCAGAGCTTGCTGCCACACCTTATAGTAATATGATGGGCAGCTATGCTGATTTTACTCCCTCGCAGGTAGATTATCTTGTAGACAGCACTGCAGCAACACTCCTTGGAGCACTTGATGCTGTAGCCCCTCTGAGAGAGAAAGTCATCAACCAGAAGAGAATAGCTCCCTGGTACAATTCAAACCTGCGCATCTTGAAGCAGAAGACCAGACAGCTGAAAATGAAAACACATTTGAGCCAACGTGAGGAAGACCGTCGAGCCTGGAAAGATAGTTTATTAATATATAAAAAAGAGCTTTGCAGCGCCAGAGTACATACTTTTCATCTTTAATCGAAGAGAATAAAATAATCCCAGGTTCCTTTTTAACACTGTGGCCAGGCTGACTAAGAACCACAGTGCTGTTGAGCCATGCATCCCTCCGACTCTCAGCAGCAACGATTTCATAACTTTCTTTACTGAAAAGATTGTAATATCAGAACAAGGATCGGCAGTAGTGGACCACAGATTACAGCCCCTACGGAAGCACCTCCCAGACTTGGTGCATACTTGAACAGCTTCTCCCCATCGATCTGTGAGACTTAACTTCTGCAGTCACCTCCTCCAAATCAGCTACATGTCTGCTTGACCCAATCCCAACAAGACTGCTCAAGGATGTCTTCCCCTTAGTTAACACTGCCATACTGAACCAGATCAACCTTTCCTTAGTCACAGGCTATGTGCCACAGGCCTTTAAGGTGGCTGTCATTAATCCTCTGCCTATATCTAACCTATATATATATATATATATATATATATATATATATATATGTGTGTGTGTGTGTGTGTGTGTGTGTGTGTGTGTGTGTGTGTAGCAGTATAGCATTGCTCGCTCACCGTGTGTGTCACAGTAGCTTTGACAGAATGTCAGTTCAGAGACATTTAGTAGTTTGTGTTTTTACCTTAGAATATTCCACTGGGTAAGGCAAGTGTGCTGAGGCAGCATGGAGAGTAAGTGGTGAACAAACAAAAGATTGATAAAATACACACATCAAAGGAAGAGTGGATGTTTGGCTGGGTGGATAGAGAGATGGATGGATAAAAGGAGGAAGAAAGCAGCAGGATGACACAAATCCAAGATGAATAATTAAGCTCATCCACATCTGTTTGCATTTTTCCTTTTCAAGTGTGCACTTTATCATCAGCAGTCAACTGTTGTGTCTATGCAGACTGAGGGTACTGGGGGGTTAGCTGAGGACTGCAGGAGCCTCTCCTACTGTTCACTCTCACTATATATTAACATCTTTTTGTAACGCCATGCACTGATCCATCAGTGTAACAAGCACTGACAGTCTGGCTCACTACCCTCACTTTTCACAGGTCAACTACTGACACATTGGGACAGGTGTGAGAGTTTCCTGTGGATTGTACTCAATCAGACTCAGAAGCTTTGCTGGTTTGATTTCTACATAACTAAGGACTAAGGTGACTAAGATCTCAAAGCAGAAGCTACTGTGCATAAATTAAGATGACAGGCGTCAAGCAATTGTGAGTATTGTGATGAGATTTTCAAGGAACAAATTTTCAAAGCCTCCTAATTTTACCAGAGATGTTTTGCTAACTTGCGCAAAATTTTGCCAACTTGCGCAAAACTGGTTGGCAAGGACAACAGGAGGTTTCTTGCTGTTCATGTATGTAAATACTGGCATTGTAGACATATAGAAAATGAGAATATGAGAGCGTTTGAAAATGTAAAAAAACAGAAATGACTCCAAAGAATGTGCACCAATAGTCTATCCTGCCACAAGATGTTTTCAGTGTTAAGGGTTAGGGTTAAGTCTTGTTACAGGAGGAGGCTGTTGTCAACCTTTAACGCTGGCCATGATTCTTCAGGAGCGAAAATGGTGTCTGATAGTTCTGATAGTTGTTATGTTTAGAAAAAGCAGGTACATTTTTAGTTGATCTAATTTTAGTTGGTCATGTGACCCTTTTGTGTTTTTTGGTACTTCTGACAGCTACAAAGTAAATAATAACAATAAATCAAGATCATATGATGATGGGGGACATGATGTGGTATGTGATGTGGTATGTGTATCCTATCAGAGAAGACAGTAATAAAAGCCTGGATGCAGGTAATGACAAAGGATTACTGATGGAGCTAATGTTAGGTGTGACATATGAAGAGTTTTAACACATCAGCAGGTATATTCATCACAGAGTGAAAAGTAACAGTGAAACCAGAGTTAAACTCCAGGTTGCATCTTACACTTAGCAAGATATGCAGTCCATTTATTTTCAATGCTGCTGTTAATGTGAAAGTGCTGACACTTCCAGTGATGCCATGTCACGTCACTTGTTACCTCTGCAACTGGGTTATTTCCTGACTGATGTCATCCAACTCCTTGATGCCAGTGAACTCCCCAGACCCCACCGAACTAGAGCTGTCCTGTAGAGAGAGATGCAGAGAAAGTGGAGAAGAGGGGAGGGGAGAAAGACATAAAGACAATAGGTTGGCAAAGTAAATCAGATTTGTAGGAAAAATGGGGGGGGGGGGTGATGAAATGGCACCAACTGAGCCATGGCAGACCAGGCCACAGGAAGGAGAGCAAGGTAAAGAGAGGACAGGAGAGAAACCAGTGGTCAATAAGAGGAGCATTACAGAGGTGGAATCAAGAGGTGGGGGCTGGGCCAATCACCAACATGTGGGGGAGTGTCACCACCTCTGCCATGGAGAGGAAGATTCAGGATTTACTATTTTATGATGAACACTTCCATTAGGGTGCTTCAGCAAATCTCCAGTATTATTTACACTAACATTAATCCCAGAAAATAGAAAAGAACAAAGGACACTGCCCATAAAAGCTAGAAAAAAAAGGAGTACTGTCACTGGAACTGCACAGGAAGCTCTTGATTTAATAACAACTGCACCTGCTTTACTCTCATCTTTAATGTGTGACGACCAAATATATATAATCTCGAATCTTCCCTTGATCAGCAGAGAGTTGATGGGGTCAAACTGTCACTGCACTGCACTGGAATAGAGAGAACATTGTGCAAATGCTTTCCAGTAATCAGCCTGAACAACCAGCCACTGAAAGCATTTAGGTTGGTACAGTGTCGGTTCATGTTACCTACCCACAGCTTGAACATTATAGCCTGAGAGAGGAGGAAGAGGGGAGAGGCAGAAACATCAGCAGCACAAGAAAAATACTAAGTACAACAGAGGGCAGTGTATTTGACTCAGTGGGAATGATTTCATTGCTTTACCTCTCTTCTAACAAGACACTTTGATGTGTGTCACAGCCTGAGGTTTTCCCCCACCAAATGCAGTGGCAGGTTTGGAAACCAGCTTTTCAGCACTGACTGGACATAAAGTGTGACTCATCTTCTTCTGCACCACCAGTACTCACACATTCAGTATCCCATGATTCATCCCTAATTGTCTGTGATTCACTTTACAGTCCTCACACAAACATTAGAGCTGAAATCAGTTTAAGATGAACTCACAAAATGATCTAATTCTATGACTGATTAAACTATACTGGGTTGGTAAATAATTATACTTTGGGATGAAGCTCAGAGCACATTTCAGGGTTTATTTTTTTCATGCCACTGTGAGGAGCTTTGGCACATAGTGAATTTGATACAGCTCAAGAAACACGATGTCAATGGACATCTCAAACTAGAAGAAGCACCAACATTCAAACAGGAGAAAGACGAGGAAGTACAGAAAGAATGGACTCACCCGTCTCATTTCAGACAGAGCAGCCATCTCTGATCCCACTGGGGTCATGTATCCTGACATACTCTGCAGCCACAGAGAAATGACTCAGTTACTATGATGGTAAAAGCAGCAAAAGTTGCAGCATCCCACATCGACAGAGGCACATTGTGTAGTAACATGGTGAAATGGTCCATCATTCATGGGCAAGCTATGCTCTTTTCCTGTGTCATTTCAAGTCAGTGTTATATCACAGTTTTTCTCAGATGCTTTGCTGCAGCTCTCACACCAGAGACATCATTCTTTCTCTTAAAATAGTTCCTAAAACAGTTAATGCACTTGTGCAAACTCAGACAACAAATATTTTAACAAAAATTTTCAGATTTTGCTAGTCCAATGTCAAAGACACAATGACCTCAAAAACACCTTTTGCCATTACTCAAGACTTCACCCAAATATGAAAATTGGTTCATATATTATATGACTGGATAAACGGGGATGTAACCTGAAACTGATCTGAGTGTTGGAGGCTGCTTATGTAAAATATCGGTGATATTACTGCTGATCAAAATAAAAGTCATTCTATTTTTGGCCATCATCAGTTATCCACAGAGGATAGGATGTATTTACAAATGTTACATGTCTCAAATTATGTGATATACATGTTAAATGGGCTGTAAAAGTACTCTACACTTTCCCCTTTATTCATCCATTCACACGTTCATATTTATACCACATGCTGCCCTGTCTACTGCGGCATTTGGGGCTCAGTGTCTCGGCCATGACTCAACCATGAACTCCAAGATAAGCCAAAATCACAACATGAGACACACAAATGTCCAAACAGCTCACAGACTTCTAAGCAACATGCAGTGTTTGTGTGTGTGGGACCTACTGGTACAGGAGTGCCTCTCTCAGAAGGGGGGATCATGTCAGCTGTCAGGGCCTGTGGAGGATCGATGCCCTTGCTGACTTTCTGCTGGATCAGATGCATAGCGAGGCAAACTGTTCCCTGGTTAACTTGCCTATCTGTCTGGTGTCTGCCAGAGCCCTGCAGGAAGAGCAGGCAGTTAACAGACAGCGAAGAGACTTAGATAAACTGAGCAGACTGACCCCAGTGTGAAGAAAGAATTAACTATTGGCATCAGTCCATAAACAGGCAATCAGTTCCACAACATCTGAAGAAGTGATATACTCTTGTGGACTTTTGTGGCTGAAACACGTTGCAAACCTCGATTCAAATAATCCACTGTGACTAAAGTAGTGATGGGCAGTGATTTTCGAATATTTGAATAGTTGTTCATTTAAAAAACATGAATAGTTTATGAGACTATCAACTTGTCTGAAAAAATGTAAATGTTCCCTTTTTACTGTGGCAGAAGGAGAAACATGTGAAGACTCCTACAACAATCAGAAAGTTCTGTGTGAAACTGTCAAATAAAAAACAAGTGACACTAGTGAAACTGTGCACGGTGCGGACTCTGATGAGAAGCCGTACCAGACAATGATGATGTAGTTTTATGCCACGAGAGGAGACTTTGCTCCCATTCAGCGAGGAGGACTTCAATGAACACTAATTGAACAGTACCGCCGTGATGAGATCGTTACAATATTCTCCGGTACCAATTCTCATTTTATTTCTAAGTGACAGACGGCTGTTTCTCAGTCAGGGATTTTAAACGATCGACTGGCAGGACCGCTCCTCCGGTGCCGCTTCTCATTTCAAATGGCGAAGGAGAAGGAGCAACACAGAGTCTGTGTGTGTGTGTGTGTGAAATACTTGGATGGTCTATTTTTAAAACATTATTTGTAAAGCATTTTCTGACCAATAAGAGATCTAATGGTACCACAGACTAATAAGGCACATTTATAAATGATTACTTTATTATTGCTAAATAAATTATTTGTTTCAGTTACATGGATCAGAGTTCACTTATCAAAAGGATATCAAAAGGTCTGGCTTGCCTGGTTGTGAAAATCCATTTGACTAATAGACCATATGAATTCTTATATGGGGAAAATGTCTTTGAATTATTAATGTTTACAACACTATTACCACCAAACACAGCATTTGCTCTGTTGACTAGTTCATAATTCATCTTTGAAGCATCAGTAAATTATTTATGACCAATTACTGCAGATACACCAAACCTTATAATAAGATGTTAACGAGTGGAAGCTGAGCTGATCTCTACCATATATGGGCGAGGAGGTTCTGAGAAAGGCCAGACTGCATGAAGATCTCCTTTACTTCCTGTCCACTGACAAAGCCATCCAGGTCAGCATCTGTCTTCAGGAAGATGTCATCATAGCGACCACGGTCTGACACAGGGACCACCCAGTTCACCAAATGCTGTGGCAGAGAGAAGCACATGTTAAATTCTGTTTAACATGTCTGGATAAAACCAAGTGATGTTAATTTTTTACACTACAGGCTTCACAGTTACAAGATACAATTCGATCCAAAGAACTCACTTCGGGCATCAATCTATAGCAGGGATCGGCAAATAAGTTTGGCATGGGGCCAAATATTTTAGAGGCCATTACATGGCAGGCCAGAACAAAAAACAAAGACTGCCACAGACCACCTTATAAGACATGCATTTGATATATGGAAGATACAAAGGGATTCATATGTGGCATAATAAACTGTACATGAGCTTAGGGGTGGGGGAAATTTCCGATTCTTAGATGCATCGTGATTCCGACGTGGACGATTCTGAATGGATTCACAAACGTCCAGATTTCGATTATTTAAATCTGTTAAATAACGTAATACAGATGGTTCTAAAATGCAAAACTAAGAAGCGCGGTATGCATCATCTCCAGGACACTATTGGGAGCGCACCTGGAGCAGACACGCCCGGCACGCCACACAGAGGAATACAAACATGGCTGACCGCCACCCACCTTGCCGTGAGATCCAACCAGCTCCATCTAATTTAAAAGCAGATGTGTGGAAACTCTTCGGCTTCTACAACGTCGATGGCGGAATTGAACTGGACAAGAGCTATGTTGTATGTAAGCTGTGTATTACAAATGCACTGTTTTTAAAAATTGTTGAAAAAAATGCTGAATGCTTATTCAGGGAGACAAAAAGAAATGTTGTGAAAAAGTGCATCAATATACATGAATTACAGATACATCAATAATCGTTTTATAATTGAATCATAGCCCCTGAATCGTAACCGTAATCGAATCGTGAGGTGCCCAAAGATTTCCACCTCTATATCAGCTGCTTTTCCCCGCTACATTATTGTGAACAATAACTGTGTGAACTGAACATGTAGCAGAGTCTAGTTTGATGATTTGACACTTTTATTATGAAAATTTGGCTTTTTCCCACTCCTCCAGTATACATCGCATACATACTATGAGTTCATCTTACCTGGATTCATCAATGCAAAGCTGTTCTGTCTTAGCTGCAAAGACGCATTTATCCCCAGATATCCAATAAATAGTCACCGCTGATTTTGGTGTCAACATTTTTCACAAAAAGAAACTGAACTCATTGTTGCATTACTAAACTGCCTGTTAAGTTCATCAAGGGCTTGAATGATTTACTGGCAAACAATACATGCTATGCTGTTTCGGCACCAGGTGCTGTCCACCCAATGTTAATTCAAGACGGTGAACACCACAGCACATACCGCTGCCTGATAGTGCCTGTCATTCACTCACAGCATGGATAAAAGTGCAGTAAGCATTCTTCTGCTTAGGATAGATTCCCTAATTTTGACACTATAGCTATAATATAGCTATGGGATTATGTGGGTGTGATGATGTACAAAAAATAATAATGGTTACAAAATATTCTAACCCTAAATCTCAAAATATTCTGGTGGGCCATATATTACTGGCTGCGGGTCAAGTCTGGCTCACGGGCCACCAAATGCCCACCGCTGTTACAGTGACCGTTTGAGACAAACATGAACATGGGGGGAGAGAGAGGGGATGACATGCAGCAAAGGTGCAGCAGGTTGGATTGAATCCCTTTGACACTGCAGTTAGAACTAAGCCTTACTGGTACGCACTCTAACAGGAGAACCACTGTAGCCCCTGCGTGCGTATTTTCGTTACCAAGCAAAAAATGATCAGTTGTCTATCATTATAAACTGTGATCAGCAGATGAGAATTCATGCCACACCAATCACCTTTGGTCAACACCCTATTTTCTGCAACTGAGAGAAGCATGGTGCTGTGTGCAGTCCTGCCTCCCACCACCAAAGCAAAACAACATATGTCAGCCATGCCAAATTTTTACAAAGTGTGTGAGACTGATAACGCACACCATCTGTGACAGCAAAACAGAGAGAGAGACAGGGAGAGAGTGAGAGACTATTGCACTGTTTATAAGGGCTGCACGATACATCATTTGAGCATCACATGTGCAATAGTCACATCACAGGACGTGCATATTTTGAAACCCAACGTGGTCCACGGGGATCGAAGCTCGGACCCAAACTACCCAAACCAACCCAACTAATTCTCTGCCAGAACCTGGCCAAAAGAAAAAAAGAAGTAAGCCCGAGGCCCAACCCGACCCGAGTCATTTGTATATATTTTTGACCCGATGGTCAGACTGGCACAGCCCGTTTAGAGCTCTAGCTCTGTTCGTCTCTCTCTCTGAGCAGTCAGCTCACAGTCAACTCCCCACACACGCACATTGTGAAAGTGAGCAACAAACAAGAGGGAGAAACATGAAAGGAAGATCCTATAGAAGGGGATCAGTATTGGAGCCAAACCCAGCCTATTTTAATGAATCAGTAACAATTTAAAACTTAAATCTGATCCTTTCTCTATTGGACTGTGTTCTGTTCACACCAGTCTGCTGGTGTGGCAGTGTGGAGCTCTTCCACCACAGACCAAGAATTTGAAAATGTGAGTCTGAAAATGGGAAAACCATATGGTTGCATCAGAGACCGACTCTGTGTTCTGTAATGTTGCATTACAACTAGAGCAGATGGTGTTTCTGCAAGTCAAACAATTCCAACTGTCATCTTCTCAAGTAAACTGCCCCAATTCAGTTAAAAGACATCATATCAATCGTTTCAGTTAAAACTAGACATTTTTAACTCAGGATAGGATCAGGTTTGGGACATTGCTTTATATTATTTGGTCTTTTACTCTCAACACCAATATACGCTCACAATAATTATTTAGAACACAGTCAGCCCTTGACAAAATTTAACCCACATCACAGCTTCTCTTGCTCCATTCTCATGTTTCTCTCAATGTTCTGTATCGTGTCTGTTCATTTCATTTGCTCCAGCATGATTTTCATGATTCTGTTTTTATTATTTCAAATGACTAAGCTGTCTGTGGTGTTTGTGTGACAGTAACAGTGGCATTACCTGTCCAGACTTGAGTGTGTGTTTGGGCGACAGGCTGCCAGTGCTGTTGAGTGAGTTCATGCTGCCGTGGGAGGGCGTGGACCGTAGGGAATCCTTCGGAGGTGGAGGGCTTGCCGGCAGTCCAGGGACAGAGCCAGCCACTGAGCCCAGACTCTTCTTCCTCTTAGATGGAGGGATGAGGGAAGAGGGTAGCAGCGCAGGGACAGGCTCCTTCTCCAGGGCCCGGTAAACCAGGTGCATGGCCTGGGAGGAGCACAAGCTACCATGAATACACACTCACTGTCTCCATGCTGTATATACAGTGCTGTGAAAAGGTATTTGCCCCCTTCCTGATTTCTTAATTTTTTGCACATTTGTCACACTTAAATGTTTAGATCATCAAAGAAATTTTATATTAGACAAAGATACCCAAGTAAATATAAAATGCTGTTTTTAAAAGATGATCATTTATTAAAGAAAAAAGATATTCAAACCTGATGTGCATGATTTGTTGCTTTTGGAGATCTCTCAGCCTACTTCACTTCACTCAAACAGGTTCTGTTGTAGTGATTTCTTGATTCAACAGGTTGGTCAGGTAGGTTTGAATAGCTTTTTTCCTGTAAATGGATAGTTCAATATTTTGGCAAATTCGCCCATCCAAAATGCTCCTGTGCACAAGTTGTGACCTGCACATTCACCTATGAAATAATAACGTATAATTATTTAACATTACAACACATCAAATACTCGGGCTACTTTCTTGAGTGTCTGGAATTAGTTCCGGCTATGCATTTTCCTCATTATTATTTCATAGCGTGGTGAATGTGAAGGTCACAACTTGCCCACCTCAGCATTTGGAGTTGTTGGACTGTGTATCTGGGGAGAACCGGAAGTTCCATGAGCCTCCGCAGCGTAAGCTGAGCGGCTCGCATCTCCCCCCCGCCGATCTCAAAACAGCTCGCAGTGACAAATAAAGGTAACCAACCTACTCCCAAGACTATAGGGATTATGGCAGTGGGTGAATTTGCCAAAATGTTCAACTATCCCTTTAATAAATGAAATCATTATTTAAAACTGCATTTCATATTTACTGCGGTATCTTTGTCTAATATTAAAATTTCTTTGATGATCTTAAACATTTAAAGCTGGGGTGTGTAATCCTGTTCAGAAACATGTGTTGTTATACTGGGTGATACTTCCGCTGTTGCCGGAAGAAATCAGCGTACAGAGTTACAGCAGAACGGATTTCATGCTCATTTATGAGCAGTGGCTGAGAAAATGCAGCCCCAGTTACTACTTCCAGCGTTACTTGTAACGTTACTTGTAACAGCTCGCCCCGAGAAAAAGGCGAGGAAGAGAAAGGAGGCTGAAAAGGCTGCTAACAAAAAGGCTCTGGATAAAGCCAGACGTCAAACCAGAGGAAACATCGGTGTTGCTTTTGTGGAGACAACTGAGGGATTTGAAGTGATGCTGAGGTTGCTCTCTTTCTGTTGGACAGCTAATTATATGTTTTGCTTTGGGAGGGTTTGTTATTTTATGAAATGTGTAACTTTTGCTAACGTAGCTACTTTTGTAGCTTGTATTAGCCTAATGCTAATATTAGCTTCTCTGTGGGTTTAAAACGGGTCGGTGACGCTAGTATGAATAGATTATGCCACTTCTCATTTTCGTGCGGTGCGCCTTCCAGTTTGTGGGGGCGTGGCTTGGACATACACACTGACGGGAGGAGGGGGGTGGAACTCAGAGGAGGTGCTATTTTCAAATCTTGCTAGATCTCCAAGAATACCAACCGCAGCTTTAAGTGTGACAAATGTGCAAAAAAGTAAGAAATCCAGAAGGAGAAATACAGAAGCAAATACTTTTTCATGGCACTGTAGCCTTCAGGTCACTGAGGATGCATATTAATACCATGTCTGAACAGGACCAATGACACAGATATCAATCTGGACACACTTGTAATCTCACTCCCCTGGGTTCCATTATAATATGAACAGGTATGTGTTTAGGTGGTCTGTTGTGGATTGGCACAGTGAATAAGGAGAGGTGGGAATACACTACACAGGTGTTTTAAACTATTTGTATTCTGAATTTGCAGCATACCTGTGTTTTGCAACACATGTAATTGGACTCTGAACAGTTACTCAAATAAACATGTGTGAAGAAGACTCAAATACTTTGTTAAAGAGAGAAGTGGAATTTTTGTTATATGTTTATTTTAGTTTGGTTTTGTATTTTTGAAATGTCCATGATCACCTTCACTCATCAATAGATTTCATGACAAGCATCCCTTTTATTTTTCTGTTTATTATTACGGCATATGATTTCTGTACACATCCTATGTTTCCTCTCATTAAACAGAGCCCACATTCATAAAGAACAATCTTATTCCTCCTTTGATAAATGAGTGGCATGTTAATCTGAGTGTCTGTTATTAAGTGAATTCATAGACTCAAACCAGTTCTCATTGGACAACCAGTGGAAACTGTATAATCCTTGAAGACCACTTCTTAATTGTTAGCATAGACCCAAATCAGTTTCCATCAACCCCTTGAATGTATGTGCTGCCCAGTACAGGCTGTTCTGGTGTCTGAGACACCATACCTAATAAAGTGGCCACTGCATTATCCAAAGTTAGTTCAGGTGATAGAGAATCAAAACCACACAGAGCAACAATGAAGAAGATCACACTCACCACTGCAAACTCATCTTTGTCCAGATGGCCATCTTTATCTATGTCACTCAGGTCCCAAACCTAACAGCAGGAAATTGGTGAGAGGATCACGCACATGTTTAGTTCAAGGAATAACTAAAGATTACATATTCTTATAAAAAAAGAGTTAGCTTTATTCATCTTTGCTGTCTCTGTTGAATTTGTACATGTACAGTATCAACAGCTTCGGCCTCTTTTCCATTATACTCAAAGGCAAGAAAATAAGAGTAACTGAATGGCATCTGTAAAATTACATACTACACGGTAGTTCTAAAGAGCTTAATGGGCTGTCCACTGTGGATCACATGACAAACTGAAATAACCTGTGCTGCTAAAATCAAACCACATCTGTATCCCTGTCTAGATAACTGTGTCTACTCATGGCTGTCTTTCTTCCACTATTTGTAGTCAATTGTGCCGTCTGTTTCATGCCTCGCTTTGAAAATATGTTAAACTGCACCGTCCCTCAAAAACACATGAATGAATTTAAAATTATATGAACTATAAATTCAGTTGGAAAAACGCACTACAGGGTTCTGGTCTTTTGACAGTTCATCACTCAATATCATGATCAATGAACAGTAGTTCTAACAACCACTCTGAATCTGTCATATTAACTTATACACATGAGTCAATTAATCTTTAATCAGAGAGCTAAGAAGGCTGATCAAAGGCCTGATGTGTATGAGGCAGCTGAGATAAATACCTTCCCAAGGACATCCAGAGGTAGCTTGGAGTTGATAAGGACTGGTTTGACCTTCTCTCCTGACAGCAGCCCGTTCACTGGAGCCAGACTTTCAAAGATTCCATCAAACTTACCCTTTTCCTCAGGCTACAAAGCACACACACACACACACAGTTTCCTGAAAATCCTGATTTGCATTTGTTAGAATGAAATAAAAGGGCTCATGGTGATGGTGGATGAATAGATCAACTTCAGTATTACAGCCAAAAAATTCTGGGGTTTTGAGTCTGGAGTCTTCTATTGAATCCTTTTTATTCCAATGATTGTGTGTGTGTGTGTGTGTGCGTGTGTGTGTGTGTGTGTGTACCCTGACGGCCCAGTGCAATTCGAGGGGGGCGGAGGCTGTGCTGCTCAGAGACGGACTACTGGTGTCCTTCTGAAATCAGACAAAACAAAGATCTTCCTCTCACACTGATCACACACAAGGCTGAATATCATAATAATAGAAACTGATGGTGACAATATTGTCAACAAGTCTTTTCAGTTCAGGTTCAGTTTTTATACAGACGAAAATCGTGGATTTTAACAGAGGTCACACTCACAAACTTGGGGGGAGGGACTGTGAGGTTGAGGCTGGAAGAACTGACTTCCTGTCCACTCTGAGCACAGGCCACCAGCCGCAGAGCAACATAAAACCCCTGAAAGAGACAACACACAGTGAAACCCAGAGTGAAATCACACTGAAGAAAATATTACATTATACTGTATACATATAGTATATCTACATCATTAATAGTCATATAGAAAAAAATGAACAGATTCTACATGATTCCTGCACATGTCCTGACTGCTGTCTTGGAGTTGGACACGCTAGCATTAGCTCATTTGAAGGTTTTACTCCATGTGAAGTCTGTACAGCACATAATGCAACATTACCCCTCTGCTCACCTGTTTGTCCAGGTAACCTTTGCCATCAGGGTCAGCCAAATCCCAGATCTAAAAAAAAACAACACACACACACACACATACAAACAACTTTACAAACGCTGGAAGATGAAAACTTTAGTTTGCATTTTAAACGTCCCCCTTGTGGAAATTGTTTGATTATATTTTGGTGCTCATAAATCAGTTTCCTCTAAAACCTAAAGATGTTTTTGTTCTATAACTCTTGGATAGTTTCATACATTTTTCTGATCTAATTTGATGCATTTATCTACCAGAACAAAATTAGAGTAAACCTGAGAACGTGATTTTTGATGTCTAATTTGTTCATTTATCCTCATCTTCAATGTTATTTATTGGATTTCATTGAGTTACTTATTCATCTATTGATGACTGTGCTGTTCCAGTGAAGCAGACTGGCCTGTTAGCATGGATGGTTACTCAAGTGTGCAACTCACATAGACAAACTCTGTAGGCCAATATGAAGGCTGGTGTATTGGAATAATCTAGTTTGTGACTGTGTATTACACACAGAGACTGGAAGTGATGAATCATATAAATGTGATTATCAGTGTGTATTTTCAGACTCTCTCCTCATGGAGTTGTACATGGCTGTTCACATCCTTTTTGTGGAGAATATAAAAAAAAAGAGACATTGCGATATGAACACATGCAATAAACACTGAGTATCATCAGAAGTGAAAACTGTTATCAACACTGTACTGTACTGTACAGTCACTGAACACTTTAAGGATTCAGACCTGGTAGTAAACTGTATCTCCAGTGATCTGATCACAGCAGTCAGTCCTTTCTCACCTGGCTGTGAAATACATCTCTACATGTATCTCAAGTGACCACTTGTGATTGGATCTATGCGCACATTAACAGGTGTGCTAATCCAGAGAGAGGTCTGTTGTCATTGTGCTTGTGTGAGAGAAAAAGTGAGAGAGACAGAGAGAGAATGAGCAGCTAGTGACATAGTTTCACTTACTGATGAAATTGTGCTAGTGCTAATCAAACTGTGACGGAGGATGTCAAGTAAACAGGACTTCAGAGTGATCAGGACACATTTGGATTCACACTGCTCACAGAATGTGGTCCAGACCTGAATGTCATCTGAGTGATCAGTGCATCCTCACTGTGTCCTGACTGTGTTCACACCTTAACTTACAGCTGAACACTGTTGACTGGATCACCAGAGACAAATGTCTGAAGAGACAGAGTCAACAAAACCTAACTGTTCCCACCCACCACACAGACAAAGGCTTTTTATGGGAATTTCTGTGGTTCAAGGCACAGACCAATCATCTTGTTTCTGAATGTATTCCACTAATTTACTACGGACTGTAACTGTGAATCAATAGGGTTCTCTATGTCTGAGAATTGCAATACTTATTGGATTTCTTATATATCAGACAAGATGTGTAATGTCATATACAAAATTCCATGTGAAAAAGAAACACAAAGAAAAAAAAAAAACACCAAACAGATTGCAAAACAGAAATGGGAAAGAGAGATACATGAGCAACATAAGACGAGACACAACAGGCAAATTCAAAATCAGCCAGCATGGACCACCACAGAAGGAAAAATGACATCATGGACTGGAAAACAACAAACAGGCAATCAAAATAAAGAAGTGGGCCCCCAGGATGATGAACTGGGATGAGGGAGCATATATGCTGTCGCATACAGGGAGCACCATCCTGAAGCAGCAACCTGACAACAGTAGGTGTGATCGTCCTGTCAAATTTGGTGGGACGATCATGCCTTCGTGATATAGACGTGTCATACCAACACCTAGTGACACTTCTGAAGAAGAGTGCTATTGTTGAAACATGTCAAGGTATGAAAAAGACCATCTGATCTGATATATAAGAAAGCCAATGTGTGGAAATTAACTGTGTATGCACAGAAAGAGTGTGGAGCAGCTGGAGGTGCAATAAGGCAGCTAAACTCCTGAGAAGGTCTTGTGAACAAAACACAAAAACTGGAAAACTCTAACTAATTCTAGAACTAGACCACTCTAAGGTAAATCCACAGGAGAAGCTCATATCATCATCATCATCATCATCATTGTCACTGTCACCAATCAATTTCTGTGGAGAGCCATTCATGGTTGTGTGTGTCAGTGTTCTTACATCCATGCCCTTGTTACTGTTCTAACTGATTTCAATAGTAACATCTGTTCAAGAAAAGAAAAACTATCTCCATTGACAGGATCTGCACCAGCTTCCCATCAGCACCGCATCATTATGACAGAGGCTGATTGTGTCACAGAACCCCATCAGGTTCCTGTTGTGTGTTTTAACAGACTGTGGGCTTGTCTGGTCCTTCTGTTTTTGAGCTTCACCAGATGTTTCTATCGTGTGGTGAGCCCTCTGACGTTCTGGTTGTGAGGACTCCTCTTGGTTGTTGACAAGCAAATGTGTTAAGCCTCAACATAGAGTGTGTTTGACCTCCTGTAGTCATAACTAATTTTTTCACACTGTGTGTGTGATGTGTTCCTTGGCCAACCTGCTCACTGGCTGTTTTCCAGTTTACCGATGAACACCTGCTACTACTGCTCTGACAGATTTTGGTTCTTCCTAAGCCTGCTTTACTCACCTCTTCAGTCGTTTTTTTGACAGATAGCAACATTTTATTCAATACACAACTCTTACAGGGGAAGTACACTGGGAACGGCCACGATGCGATGCGTAAGTGGGGTGGAGCGGAGTCTTCTACCTGCTACACCGGGCACGGACGTGACGCCACCAGGACGCGCCATTTAGGCACGTGTTTACCATGTAATACATTATGTAGGGTTTGCAAGTGTAGACTACATAAATGGTATCAATTAACTAGAGTGTTTAACTACATGCTCATGGATCCACATTAATTTGACTGATTGTACAATGTAAAAAACAAACCCATAATTTTACACTGCTACTGGCTTTTCCTCTGGAACAATGATGCATTTATTTTAATCACTTTTAAACATAATATATTCGTTTTATTCACAGTTGTAGTAGTAGTTTTTACCTGTTGGAGGGCTGTGTAGCCGTGCGTAGAGGAAATAAAGTAGACCAGCTGCACAAATCAGGAGGAGTTGCATGACGCCCACGTGGGTGCGCGCCGCTTACATGTCCGGTGGAACAGCTTCAATTGACTATAATGGGCGTGATCTGCTGCGAGCATTGCAGGACACAATTTACGCGTTGCACCCATGGCCAGTGTACTTTCCCCGTTAACCATGTTAGCAAACAACGTGGCCTGTATAGACAGTTGGAAGAGTTTCTGGGGAAAGCCTGGTCTGATTAGGAGAGATGGCGTCCATCCTACTTTGGATAATGCATCTCTCTTATCGAGAAACATAGCATGTTGTGTTAGTCATTCCAACCCCTGAGAGTCACCCAGAGTTCAGACCAGCAGGCAGAGCCGCAGTCTTACACGCCCCTCTGCAGGTTCCTATGTGCTGTCACCCACCCAGCCCTGCTTATACCCCATCAAAACCACTACTTCAGCAAACCAAACAAATAAAACTAATGTTGTGGTAAATGTGGTTTGCTAAATATTCGATCTCTCTCATCCAAGTCTCTGCTGCACCAGTGCCAACAAGACTGCTCAAGGATGTCTTCCCTTAGTTAACACTGCCATACTGAACCAGATCAACCTTTCCTTAGTCACAGGCTATGTGCCACAGGCCTTTAAGGTGGCTGTCATTAATCCTGTGCTTAAAAACCATCTCTTGATCCAGATGTATTAGCCTACTATAGGCCTATATCCAACCTTCCCTACATCTCTAAGATCCTTGAGAAGGTTGTCCTAGTGCAGCTGCATGAACATCTGCACAGTAACGAGCTCTTTGAAGCTTTCCAATCTGGATTTAGAGAACACCATAGCACTGAAACAGCACTGGTCAAAGTCTCCAACCATCTTCTTATAGCTTCCAGCAGAGGTCTTGTCTCTGTACTTGTACTTCTGGACCTCAGTGCTGCATTTGATACCATCGATCACAGCATCTTGCTGCAGAGACTAGAACATGAAATTGGGATTAAAGGATCTGCTCTAAAATGGTATGACTCATATCTGTCAGACAGGTTTCAATTTGTTAATGTTAATAATGACCATTCAGAGTACAGCAGAGTTATGTGTGGTGTGCCACAGGGCTCAGTTTTAGGGCCAGTTCTCTTCACTCTTTACATGCTTCCATTAGGGGATATAATCCGTTAGTACTCCATCAATTTCCACTGTTATGCTGATGATACTCAGCTCTACTTATCAATAGAGCCAGATGATAGAAGCCGCCTCATCAATCTGCAAGATTGCTTGAAAGACATGAAATCCTGGATGTCTTCTAACTTCCTACTACTGAACTCTGACAAAACAGAGGTTATTGTGTTTGGACCTAAGCATCTCAGGGACACATTCTCCAATCAGATTGCTACTCTGGATGGCATCACCCTGAACTCCGGTCCAACAGCGAGGAACCTTGGAATCATTTTTGACCAGGATCTTTCCTTCAGCTCTCACATAAAGCATGTGACTAGGACAGCCTTCTTTCACCTGCGCAGTATAACTAAGATCAGGAATATCCTCTCTCAGAGTGATGCTGAGAAACTGGTCCACACATTTATTACTTCTAGGCTGGACTACTGTAACTCTCTCTTGTCAGGATGTCCAAAAACCTCTCTGAAGAGTCTCCAGCTGGTCCAGAACGCTGCAGCGAGGGTATTGACAAGAGTTAATAAGAGAGAGCACATCTCTCCCATTCTAGCTTCTCTCCATTGGCTTCCTGTAGGATGTAGAATAGAATTCAAGATCCTTCTACTTACTTACAAGGCTCTTAATGACAAAGCTCCATCTTATCTGAAAGACCTCATCATTCCATACTGTCCTACCAGAGCACTTCGCTCCCAGAATGCAGGTCTGTTAGTGACCCCCAGTATCTCTAAAAACAGACTGGGAGGTAGAGCCTTCAGTTACCGGGCTCCTCTATTATGGAACCAGCTCTCTCCATGGGTCAGAGAGGCAGACACTCTTTCTACTTTTAAGTCCAGGCTTAAGACCTTCCTCTACGACAGATCTTTAGTTAGGGCTGGCTCAGCGTAGCTATCCATTTTATAGCTACGCTGCTATAGACTTAAACTGCTGGGGGACACATCAGGTTACATGGAGCCCTATCCTTCCTCTCCTCTCCTCTCCCCTCACACATTTTGAACTGCCATTATTTGTTGCACTTCGTAGTCTGGCCTTGGTTCCTCACTCTCTCTGCATTTCCACAGATCTCTTCAGAGCTCCATCCCCCTGCACCAACCAACCAACCGCCGCCTCCATCACCTCCTTTCTCCTGCTGTTAAACCAGTCTGCACTCCCTGCTCACGACCCAGTCTGCCGTCCAGTAGTCCATTAGCTGGCCTTCCCTCCCTGCCCACCAGGAGCTGCCTTCATCATTTTTCATTAACTGACTGAGTCCATCTCCATGTTTTCCATATTCCATGTTGTAAACTGTTTTCTTGTCTGTATACAACATCTATGTCACGTCTGCCCATCCTGGGTGAGGGATCCCTCCTCTGTTGCTCACCCTTAGGTTTCTCCATTTTTCCCTGTTAAAAGGGTTTTCATGGGAGTTTCTGTGAGGGTCTAAGGGCAGAGGATGTTGTCACAATGCTGTGTAAAGCCCTTTGAGACAAACTGTTTGTAAAAACGGACTATACAAATAAAATTGCCTTGCCTTGCCATGTCCAAATTTTTGTGTGTTCCGTAAAGCTGTAAAAACACACAGATGCCAAAATATTTAATCTCAAATTACTTACTGTACTATGTGAAAAGGCCTGTTCAATATTGATATTTCTACACCGATGTGAAAATGCTCAAATTAAAGCTGAAACTTTGCTCTTTAAAAGGGCCGTGTCCACAACGCTGTGCTCACAGCGTCTACTTACTATACAGACCCTATGAAGTTTGGTGTTCACAGCGCTCAGAGCCCTCAGCAGAAAAAATGCTCTTGGCAGTGACCATTATTTGTTGCTGCGCTCAGAGCACTTCAAGTAGAAATCTGTTCAACACACACTGTTTAACAGTGCAGCACTCGTCAATGTCAGTTTTCTCACACTGACCAATCAAAATCCAAGAAGGGATGGGATATATGAGACCAACAACAACACAACCGGAAACATGGCGGTGGTGAGGGAGAAAGTTATCCTGGCTGTCACTGACAACCCCGTAATCTATGATCTTAGGCTCCAGTGTATGCAAACTCAATGTTAAACCAACTTTGAAGTGTCAACATTAACAAGGAAGGAACATGGAAGTGTCAGAGGAGTCGTTTTGTCACCTAGCCATAGCAGCGTTCTGACGGCACACAAAGCATTTTGGTGGACACAGCTCCTAATGTAGGATCTATGTATTTATTTCAAGTTCAGATCCTGAAGAACAAAATAATAACCAAATACTACTGGCCTGGATTGTAGTTTACAAAGACACACACCAGTGTATGAGTCTCCAACTGATGCACATCAGGAAAAAAAAACAGGCCAGGAAATTCTGGAGCTCTCTGTAGACTTTAGTAACTGAGGTACAGAGTGATTGTTCCTGTTGAACACATACTGCTGTATTTTCCTTATCTATGTGAGCTATGACTGGAGCATCTTTTCCACTGGTGAAAGACCCACTATCTAACCACTTGGGCTCTTGCTTGCAATGGAAAAGGGAACAAATGGTGCTCATAGTACTCCGAACAGCAGTGATGTTAAAACATCAACCAGGTAAAAACGTCAATTTTCACCACTTTCCTGCTGTAACATCAGAGAACAGACACTGTAGATGTCACCTGTCCAGCATGATGCCATAAAATCAGAAACACCAGAGCTAGAGAATTCTGATTCTGGTTCATGATAAATGGATTCATGGATTTTCAGCCTTGTAAAAAGAATTTTCCTCTGTGTTTCCACACAGTACATAACAATACAAACTATCTGCGTTCATTCACCTGCTGCTTAATGCTACACTGAGTGACATGATAAAACTGTTGACAGATCTGTATCTTGACTGTATCTGTGTGTGTGCTCTGTGAGTGGATGTGATGACATAACCTCTGCAGTCCCAAGTTATAACATCACAAAACACAACATGGTATCTACGCACAAGTGTGAAGCTGCAACAACTGATTTGTTGCCAGTTACAACAGAGAAACAAGCTTTAATACATTGAGACCCGCTGTCCACCAACTCATAACCAAGCTCTTCAGCTCAGTGCAGTACAGTGGCTTTATATATTGTATTCAAGCAAAAAAAAATGAGCTGAAAGATTTTCTAAATATGTAAATGTAAGTTGTTTCATCTGTTGTTCATAAACGATACTGAAGCAGCTCTGACATTTTTTCTTTTAAATCAGAAATAATCAGATGTCCCAACTTTTTGTCCTATGTATATAAGGCCAACAAAGATGTCAGTGACTTAAGTCAGGCATGTCCAAACTATTCCACAAAGGGCCGGTGTGGCTGCAGGTTTTTGTTCCAACCAATCAAGAGCACACAGTTTGACCAATCAGCTGTCTGAAGACTGAGATCAGTTGATTAACTGACTCAGTCTGGTGTGCTGCTGCTTGGTTGGAAAGAAACCTGCAGCCACACCGGCCCTTGTGGAATAGATGGACATGCCTGACTTAAGCGGACATGTGTTGACAACAATGAAGATAGACAAGCAGCAGTCATATGCATCTATGAAAAACATAACACACTTGCAGCTCTGTGTAAGTGATAAATAAAGTGCTATCTATCTAAGGTAACACTGACAGCACAGGACACATATACACCACCTACCTTCCCAATGTAATGTCAGGGAGCCCAGACTTCTTTAAGAACAAGGCAGCTTCTGTGGGTCCAACCCTCCCTGTGTTCCCAGGATCCACCTCAAAGAAAGAACACACACGTGGCAATCTAGGTGCAGTGTTTCCAGTTTTCATTTTCTCTCTTTATCACGTAATGTAATCTTTCATTTTTACACTGCAAATGTAGATAAGCAGCTTCCATTGCTGTATACGGTATTTATCATTTGTTATAGCATTTGTTTATATTCTTATTTATTTATTGTATGTTCCCACTGTGCTGCTGTGACAGATCATATCGAGTTACATAGACTGGCTTATACACTTACCTGTCTGTAAAAGTTCTCATACACAGGGTTCCCACTCGACAACTGTGGCAGAGAGATAAGGTGATTAGGTTCACTAGCGACAGTGCACTTGGTTCATTCAAAAACGTTGAATTAACGTTTATTCCAGGTTTGCTCATGATCAATCAGCAGAATATCTGAGTCCAGCTGCACCACCATGTTAAATGACTGCGGCCCCGAGGACAACACCATCAACCTCCACGTCCACTTTACCACCAGTGAACTGCACCGATAAGACTAGAGCCAACTCACATCAGCACCATGAGTCAAAGCTCAGTGTACAGTCTGTCTATTGTACGGCCTGCCTTCCTGCCCTCCTGCTCCCTTGCTCTGCTGCCTTCCAGCCTCAGCTGCGTTCAGCCCCATCCTCTCTCACTGCCTGGCATCAGGGCTAAGCTAGCTAACGCCTGCTAGCTTAAGTACTGAGCATTTCCAGTTTCTGCTACTTTGTCACATACACATGCACAGACTGGCCTCTGCACGCGCAGAATGCATGGCGCACATTGCCTCTGAAATTACGGTTGGTGAGCTGACCTAAGGTTACACCGTAGATATAACCTAGCTACATGGCTAGCCGCAGCCAGCTGAGGCTAACAACCCGCTATCTAACGGTAATGTTGCTGCAATGGGCCTTCTCCGACCAGCTGACTGCCTCTTTCCGAGCTGAATTTCAGAGCGAGCTGCTGTTTTCTTCAGAGCAAAATTCAAGCACATTATCACCAATGGGACGTAATGTGTCATGCTATCAATTATCTTAGCATTAAGTTTGAGGTTCGAATCGTAAATCGCTGCATCTTTACCTGGGTCAGAGATGTGAGAGCTGCCATCTTCCCTGTTGCTGCGGGAACGCACCCACCCTCCCTCTCCACGGCAACACTCCCCCTCGTGGACACACCAAGCCGGGAGCACGAGCTCCGTTAAAGGTCTCCTCACTTCACGTTTCCTAAATTCTTACTCCATTAACGCAAATAGGTAAAAATAAATGAATAAAAATAAAATGTTTTTTAAGAAAAAGAAAAATGAATAAATTCAATGTCTAACTCTAATAACAAAAACACTGATGTACCTTTTGTTAATGTATTTTTGGATAATGTACAGTTATGTCCCCTGGCTGTTCTGTATATTCTCAGTAGTATGGGATACTGTAGATGTATAGTTAATATATGTTGCTTCTCTTTGATTAGAGAGAAAATAACTTAATGTTTACTACATTTTGTCTGACCATTACTTCTGCAGGATATCACCACATGAGACAAAGAGAAACAGCTGTTTTTCTTAATTAACTCTTACATTTTCCAGAAAAACTGGATTTTCTCAGTGAATTAAAAAAAATAGTAACAACTTAAATATTCACCTCAAATGTGTTTTTTCTTGAATTAGAGAGTCGTAGCTCACAATTCTCTGAAAAAAGAAAAAAAATACATATTTATAACAATTATTTTAAACATGTAAACCTTTCAGTCATGTTTCACAGCTCGCATCAGTCTGTAGAAGTTCCACTACCACATCCAGATGTTGAGTGCTGAGTTTGAGTTTGTGTGAGGCTGATACATGATACCTGACTGTCTGATGCAAACACTGTGACTGCTCATCTACAACAGAAAAACATACCCTGTCACTCAAAGTGTGTGATAAAACATCACTTTCCTTACCCACTTTGTAAAAGCCATTTATTGTACACAATGGTGAAACAAAAGTTTTTCACAACTATTCAGCAAAACCTCAACAGCTGTTTTTTCTTTAAGGATGTAAGTTTTTTTTTTTTTTTTGTAAACCCCCAAAACAAACGAACAAACAAAAGAACCAACAGACAAACTGCGATCAGAGCAACAGCACACTGGTGCTTTCATCAGTCCTGACCCACTGCCATGCTATTGATATCTGCAACAATCTCATGCAACCAACAACCTCTCACACCTACAGCAGCATTAGTCACAGTAAAGTGCCCCCCCCCCCCCCCCCCCGCCAAAGTAAATACTATACCCTGTTTACAATATGATACAAAACATCCAGTCATTTCCAGTTCAAACAAAGTAAAGAAAAGTTAAATGGGAAACAACAGAGCGCATGCTGAATACAAAAAAAATAACTTTTTTTTGGCTTCTAGCACTTTTTTCCAACCCCCTTGAGTTCATTTTTGAAACTGCAAATGGTAAATATCAATAATTAAAAGTCGGTGATCACCAACCTTACAACACTCATCTGTGAAATATCTGACACTACAGAACTACAACATTGTTAGTAAAATGAAATGAGTTCAAGTCTTTAACTACCAATAAGGCATGAAGGAGCAATGGCTCAAATTCTTACAGCTTTTAAGATGCATAGAAGACGTGAAACAACACAACAAACAAGAAATGAACTGGACTGGCTGACAGCAGGACGTGAATGAAAAAACGAAAAAAAAAGTTGGTGGCACTTCACAATCACCCTTCAAAGAAATCCTCCTCAATCTCCAAAATACATATATAAAGACAAAAAAGCAAAAACAAACCTGCATCTTGGTGTGTCCACCTCTCCCACTAAATACACACACCTAACCTCAGTAACAAGTCATTCTAATACACTGTGAGTGCACAGCTCAGTTTCAGTCACTGCATGTGCAAACTGCTGTGATGCTTGTGGTGGTGGAGTAAACCACTAACGCACAGCCGACAGGTTTTACTTTACACTTGCTATGGAAGCCCATTTCTGCCAAAAGATAAAAGTCAAATCTTCACCTGTCTGAGTCAAAGTGATAAAAATTTAAAAAAAGTCCAATGTCTCATCTTGACATACTCATAGCCAGTCAAAACAACCTAAAACACATTTAAGGTCCAAATCATAATGATTACAATGCAGGACAATTTTTTCTGCCAAAAGTGGGAAGTAAAAATTGAACTGATAGTATTAGACATTCACTTATTCATATTTGACATTTACAATTGTAGTTCTGAGTCAATATCTTAATCAATTATATCTTCATTTCTAATGTTTCATAATTTTTTTTCTTTTTCTGGCATGGTGACCGAACCATAACTGCAGATCTAAAGGTCATTTATGCTGTTTGGATATTTTACCTTGGGGAGTTTTTTTCCCAGGACAAAAGAAGCAGAGGAAATGAAATGATCAGACCTCAACTTTAATATAAAGCAATGCTAGCTCTTAAATACTTAAGTCAACAGTTTGCATCACACTTTCAGGTTAATCCAACATGCCAACACACGTTGAGATTTTATTTTTTGTCATATATATTCACAACAAATACACTTTATTGTGTGTATTCTGTATATGTACAGTAGCCAACCAGTCAGACAGCCTGTGTGCTGACTGCAGGGGAAATCCTCTGAATAAAAGCCTGTTGGCCTGTGAAGGTGATGCAGACTGTTGCATATCCCCTGTCAGGACTCCTTCTCAGTGGGGTCAGCCGGCACAAGCAGCAGCAGTAATAATGTAGCAGCAGTGAGGCACAGCTCAGTGTGAGCTCCTATGATGATCATCACAGCTGAATGGGGAGGAGGCAGCACAGCTAACTTTGAACAGCATGTCGTCGTCATCATCATCATTGTCGGCATTGTCATCATTGTTGTCATCGTCTTCATCACCATCATCAGAGCACAGTCCCAAGTGTGAAAAGAAATGTCATCTCCCTCTCCTGTCCCTGTGAATCCCTGGTGGACCTGGTGTCTCAGTGATGTGTCGGATGATGTGTGGTTACTCATCGTCCCATGTTTGCTGTAGCAGGAAGTTGGCAGCCAGGTTCTCATTCTTCTCACAGGCAAAGTAAGCCTGGATGACCAGGCCCTCAGGGAAGCCCAGCGCTTTTAACTGGAACACAACACATATGTTCATGTCAATTACACACACAGATACACAATCCACTAGTGCAGCTCTATGTTAGACAACTATCTATCATAGGTTTGTGTACTTTAGCTAAGTCCATTTTACCCTGCCCTTACAGCATTTCAGATCTTTAGTCCATAGTAAGTGATGTCAATCAATGTTATACACTATAGATGCCCTACTTCACGACACTATAGATGAGCACACATAATCTCACAAAACATAATTTGAAGTACTACTTTAAAACAGACAGAGGTAAAAAGCTGTGAACTAACCCTCTCAATTGCCTCCTTCTCCTGGGGTGACCTGTATGTAGTTGGTGTGTGGTGACCCCTGGGGGGCCTCAGCACCTTCACCTCCCGCGTCTCCACCTCGTGGCTCATTCAGCATCTGTACAAAGCGCTCCTGGTGCTGTGTAATTTGCTGTGAGGGATATTAATTATCTTCTTCGTTGGTATGTGCCTGTATTTAATCCATACTTTGAGTATCACATTTTCAAATTGATTCACATTTTTCAAGAATCTCTCTCTCTCTCTCTCTCTCTCTCTCTCTCTCTCTCTCTCTCTCTCTCTCCTCTCTCTCTCTCTCTCTCTCTCTCTCTCTCTCTCTCTCTCTCTCTCTCTCTCTCTCTCTCTCTCTCTCTCTCTCTCTCTCTCTCTCTCTCTCTCTCTCTCTCTCTCTCTCTCTCTCTCTCTCTCTCTCTCTCTCTCTCTCTCTCTCTATCTCTATATATATATATATATATATATATATATATATATATATATATTTGTTATCAGGCCAAGTGGCCTCAATCTGATTTCTCTCCAGATCCAATTTTTCCATTTTTAATTTATTTATTTTAAAATGAGACCTATATCAGCCTGCAGCGTGAACAGTTTAATGCTCTGATGTGACCCACATGCGTAGTAGAAGCACATGACGTGAAAGTGAAGTGAAAATACAAAAAAGTCGATGGCGAACACAGAGTCGAAAGATGCGAGTGTTGACAGTTTAATTCTAGATCATTTTGCAGTGGACTACTGCCATCCCTGCCATCCTCCATGTTTTTTGTGAAGCCCCTCCCACCTGCACATAATTTTGTCAAATGTTGACCAAGAGTGACGTCAAGGTTGCATTGAATTCCGATACAGGTCACACTGCTGTTCAGGCTGAGGTCATCTTTCAAAAAACTGATGTGTGTCTGATTGTGAACACATATGAAAGTCCAAATCTAATTCAAAAAGATCAGATTTGATGTGTTTTTTGCTGTTAACTCTATTGTGAAAAAATCTGATCTGGGTCACATAAGGTCAGGGTCACAAAAAAAATCATATTCAGGCCACTTGGGCCTGCTGTGTGAACATAGCCTTACTGCTCTGTAATCAGTTTATTTCAAATAAATTGAACAGTGTGGGGCATTGATACCTGCAGCAGCTGTGGGTTGTCTCTGCCGAGCTGTTGCAGCAGGGCTGGCAGGAGGGCAGGGTTCTGCTGAATGATCTGTCTCATCTGCTGGAACTGAGGCTGGTTCCTCAGGAACTCCAGAGGGTTCCCTGTGGAGACGGGGCCTCCACCGGCAGAAGGAGGCTGGCTGCCAGACACTGGCCCTGCTGGAGAGTGGATGAGCCACTTACCATTGTTTTGTCCAGTGTGATGGGATACAACACAAAACACAATGGGAAACCTATTTCTGGATAATTCAGTCAGCCAGCGGGACATATACACAGTCCTCAGAGCTGAGGTCTCTTCCTTTAACAACGTCTTTTCAGTAAAAACCTGACACGGTGACAATGGAGGACCAAGGGTGTCATAGGGAATATAAATATGTAAGTGAAGTGTCAGTCAATCAACAAATACTTAGGAATAAGATTTAGAATGTATTTACAAAAACTATGAATAAACCAGAAGAACCATTTGACTGTAGCACTACACTCTCCCTCAGGACTACGTCCATCCAAACACATGTTGACACTGATAAAACAAATGTGTGCTCTTACTGGTGGCGGCTGCAGGTGGGGGCTGCTGTGGTTGCTGTGTAGCAGGGGCGGGGGGGTTCAGCGGAGCAGTGTGCTGTACTGGCTCTTGAGGTGGCAGATTACTGGCCTCTGCTGGAATACCCTGCAGCACACAAACATTTACAACACACCCACTAACAGTGCAGGGGGCGGGGCTGGGAATGAAGCAGGTTAATCCTCACCATGAGTAGATACTCCACAGCCCGGTCCGGGTTGTTGTAACTGGCTCTAAGTGCAGCAACCACCTGCTCCCGTTCATAACCCATAGACATGATCTCTGACACCAGGTTCTCATAGGCCGGACCTGTCACTGTGGAAACAACAGGAGAGGTAGGACAGAAGAGATAAATGGTTCAGATATGACTGAACTTAAACTGATCAGACATAACATTATGACCACCTGCCTAATACTGTGTTGGTCCCTTTTGCTGCCAAATACACAACAGACTGTGATGCACTGTGTATTTTGACAGTTTTCTATCAGTTTGGGCATCAGTAGCTGGTCTGTTGGATGGGACCACATGTGTATCAATGAGCCTGTGGCTGGTTCACCACTGTTTCCTTCCTTGGACCACTTTTGATAGATCCTGACCACTGCAGACCAGGAACAGCCCACAAGAGCTGCAGCTTTTCAGATGCTCTGACCCAGTCGTCCTGGTCAAGCTGGATCACATCCTTACACTGCCCATTGTTCCTGCTTCTACCACATCAACATGTTCACCTGCTGCCTAATATATCCCACCCACTGACAGGTGCCATGACGGAGTGTCATGCACTTCACCTATCAGTGCTCAGAATGTTAGGCCTGATTGGTGTATGTCTGCGTAGTGCTAAGAGAACTCCTGCTGAGCAGTGTGTGCTGAACCAGGGCATCCATCCTCTAGGTTATTTAATAAGACTAGGTCTACACCTGGTTTATGTCAGGACCACAATATGATCAAATCCTGATTTTATAAGTTAATTAAATCACCAAACACATGAATATCGCAAGAAAAAAAACATAGGAACGTAAGAAACCCAGAAAATTCACATTCACATTTTGCCAACTTTCTAAAACAGTCATTTCTATTTCACACTGAGCTGTAATGGAAGTGTGACAGCAGCCTTTCACTCCGTGTGGCCACTCAACTCAACTCAACTTATTGCTCAAAGAGAAATGCTGTCACTGTGCAAAAAAGAGAAAACTAAATATCCCAGTACCTTGGTGAAAACAATATGGAGAAGAAAAGTGACAGATGCATTACCTAGTATTGATGCTGCTTCTTCAAGGAGACCCAGTTCATCAACAAGGCTGAGAGGGAGACAGAGCGAGAGAAGGTGAGAGTAAACCAACAATTCAAAATCAGAGTCTGCACAGCTATGTAAGGATATACAGAATGGCTTCATTCATTCACACCCCTCCTTCTACCAGTTTGTTCTGCACTTTGGAGACAATGAAACTGAGACTCCAAATCAGATTCAAGTCATTATTTAAAATCAATCCAGCTATTCAACGTAACTGTCTGCTCTACAGGGATGATAGGTGAAGCTTATGATGATGCTGTTAAGTTTTGGAGATGTCTGGTCATAAATCAGTGTGCTAGTTAAATCAAAAGTTGGATCTGATGATGGAGCTCTAATCATCAACGTTCAAACACCAGTCAAAAATGTAGAGCAGCTCTCTGATGCATTTCAGTCTGGATCAGTGAGTCTTGTTGAGCTATGGCAACATTCAGATATCTGAACTTAAAGCTCTGCTGAGCTCCGTTCTCACTATGCTAACCCAGACTTCACAACTTATTTAAAAACATGTCTGCTGGAAGGTCATGACTTGAACTCTGTCATCCAACCTGGAAGCAGAGGAGTGGACTGGTGCCATGGGAGATGGCTGACTCTCAGGCTCTTCCCTTGGCTTCTCCTCTGGCTGGGCAGTGGGGGCAGGGTGGTGTGCAGTGGCCGAGGCTGTCTGAACAGGTTCAGCAGCTGGAGCTGGGGCAGCGTCCGGAGCAGCAGCTGAGGCCACAGCTGGAGCTGAGTCTTCAGGTGTGTTTGAGTCCAGAGTTGCTGCTGCTGCCGCTTCAACAGAAGCCACAGGAGTGTTTTTGGGACTGAGGAGAGGGGTTCAGATGGAGGCACTGACTGTGAGGCGGGTGTTGGTGCAGTCGCTGTGTGTGTTGGCGTGGAGGTCACCTGTGCTGTGCCAGACGCTGGGGCAGGAGCTGGAGCTGGAGCTGGAGCTGGGGCTGGGGCTGGAGCTGGAGCTGAGGCTGGAGCTGGAGTTGGGGCTGGGGCTGGGGCTGAGGCTGAGGCTGAGGCTGAGGGTGGTGCTGCAGCTGCAGTTGCTGGGAAGTTGTCTGAGGGGCTGCCTGTGGAGGAGGGGCTGCTTTGGGCTGAAAAGACATTTGAAAAATCGATGGTTCAATTCTTCTATCAGCTGTTTCGGTATTCCTCCACGCAGGCAGGCGGAGGAATACTGACTCAGTTGGTTAGTTCCAGATAAACTAACATTTTCCGACCAGCGGATGCACTGTAAATTTACACTTGATATCGTACTCTTGAACTGGTGTATTATTTTGAGATGGGACTTCTTGTAGGTGGCGAAAATACGCTGATTACTCGTTTCCCGTTCACAACCATTCACTGCCTGTGTCTCACTGCAGTACGATGCGCCGGTACTTCTCAGTGGGGGGGGGGGGGCAGAGACCTTTCTACTGCAGATATTATACTTGGGTGGTCATTTGTACCTAATACAACCCCACTTCAGAAAAATCAACTATCCCTTTAACAAGGCTCCAGACAGGCTCTACCACTGATCAGTAAATATTACAATAGTATAAAATAGTTTACACAATGACTCGCAGTAAATGAGGATATTAAATGATGCTGAAGAAAACACTGAGCACAAACACAACCATGTCAGGTTATGAATTGTGAAATTGTGCTGTGTTAACGGTTAATGTTTTTTTTTTTTTTTACATTTCACATTTGGGTCAGTTTGGAACCTTTGTGTGCACATGGTCAAAGTTATGTGTGAGGTGATACACCAATATAAATGCACAAAATGGACACATAATGCACACAATTTCTGCATGTTGGGCCTGGTCTGATATCTCCTGACTGTAGTTAGTTGCTGCCCATGTTAGTAGCTGAAGAGTTCACACATGTTTACAACCTGGTTTGGTCTCTGTGCAGGCATGAATTTTAATGACTCACATGTTAACATTTTATTAAGGCTTACAGCTCTTGAGTGATCAGCGCACAAGTGGACAGCAAGACACATCAGTGTTTACACCTGGATCTAACATGGATCTTCAAATGTGTCTTACTGAACACTTGTGTCCAGATTTACGTTACTGCCCATGTCACTTCCACTACAAAGGACCACAAGCACAGTTACACACACATGGCATTTGTATACAACTTTGGACTAGTGCTGCACGATTAATCAAATCGCAATCACGGTATCACGCTGTGCGATTAAAAGGCTGCGATTTGCGATTTAATGTCAATAAATGTGCATGATACGTGTGTGTGCCTGTGACCGGGACTATCCTGTCGTGTGTGGAGTCTGGTAACGTGTGCAACGTTTCCGAAACAACTGTGTGCAGCAGGTATGGTCATGTGACTACCCGGCATACAGCAGACCGGTCCATATCCTCACAGGACCCTCTCCCCATGTTACCATGATTACAGAGCATTTGGAGCGCTACACGGAGCTAACTGTGCTTTCCTCCTCAACACATTTTTTCTTCTTCTTCAAGCGTTCATCATAGTCCTGCATCAATGATATACTTCTTGCTTTGTCCTTGTCAGAGACGCATCAGGATGCATCAACATGTACAGTGCGAAATACATGTGGACAAATGTGTCACAGACCACCTCAGCAAAGGGTTTGTGCCGGTTTACACTTGTATTTATTTAGGGCTAATCACTTGTGTCCACTCATGATCTGGTCACTCAAGACATATTTTAATGACAGGTGTAAACAGGTTCTTTGAGCCTGGAGTGAACCAAACCTGGATCAAACAACCAAACACAGGTTATTATGTTTTTACACTGCTGCTCTGAGTTTCTTCTTTTTACACTGTTTAAATTCAGTATTTGTTTTTCCAGTCACTTCTACTTTTTGTTTTCTGCAACTGTCATAAAAACTCTTTACTCCTTATAAATCTTTCAAATTAAAAGCGTACCAGGGAGGACCTCCTTCTGTCAGTAGGTCAGCACAACCATAGACACAATAGTGAACAAGGTCGTTAGTAGATAATAACAGTTCACTCAGAGCTGCTGGGTGGTATGACCTAAATGTCCAAAAAATTCATCTGAGGAGACACTGACCTTGGTAACCATGACCACCACAAAGTTTTTCTCATCGATTTTGTACTCTTTCAGTGGGGTGTCATCATTTAAGATTTTGCCTGTGACATTCAAGCAGAAAAAGGAGACAAGAAAAGATTCATGTCACAGTTAGTATAAGAAGCTATAATGGTCTTAAAAGTGGGCAAGTATGAAAAAACTCAGTGCTGTGAAATTCTTTTTGTGTGATTTCTGAACATTTTATATCAAATGTTTAAAATGTTACATGTTAAATGTGAGTGACCTCGCCTGTCTCACCTGCATAGATGAGTTTTTGTCCCGCAGCAGGAAATGCATCTTTTCCTCTGTCCTCCTCGATTTTCTCCTTCAGGGTTTTCACCTGACAAACATCAACAGACACTGATGTAACTGGAAGAGTATCTTAAATTGAAACATGTCCAGAAGTGACACTGTATGAATGAAAAGCACGGAGTTAGTGCAAGGCCTGCTTGTGATCATATCAAATGTTGTGGGAGTGCATTACTGATTAAGTGATTAAGTGAAGATCAGTTTAATAACAGGAGATCTATAGCAAAATGTTGATATTCTGCTAATGGAGAGATACTATCACTGTGACCATCTACAACTGCCTGAAAATACTTCACTTAACTAATCCTACACTTATGTTGTAATTTGTTCAATTTGTTCACATTGCATCACATACAAAACACATCATATTGCCTCTATATGGGCAGGTATTCACTTCAGAAAATATAATATTTATACTATGATCTTTGTTAGGTCTACAAAACAAACACATCCCATTACATCTGTCAATATGCTCAGTGCATCTGTGTAGCAACACAACACTTTTGATGCTAATAATGGACAACCATGTTGTTTTGTCACAACTCACCTTTAACAAAACAATCACAGTTCACTATATAATTGAGTTGAAGCTGTTGCTAGTTCTTGGCCCCTGCTACTAGTTGGTCTTTTATATGTCTAACTGCTAACAGTCAATAGCAAAAACAATACAAACAGATAGAACAACTGAAATTGGCTAAATGTATACAGATATTTAGACTAAAAGGACACAATGATACAACAAGCAGACAAACAGTCAAACAAAGACAACTAACTACAGATATAAGTGGCTAGAAATAAGCACATCTACTCCGGATGGCTTTTATGAGCACTTGCATTTGCTGTTGACAAATTTATATCTGATGTAAACTTTAATTCAGTTAAAGTGAAAACTAAATTGATATGGATTACAACAGGATTTCATTTGAACATATCATCACAAGTGCCAACATAATTACAATACTGTAGAAAGAACAGACTACATGAAATATGTGGAGCAGTATGGTAACAAACAGCTTCACTATGGTGCAAATGAACCATGGACCAAATGACACATGTACATGTTCTACCGGTGGATTTTGATCAGTTTGTTTTGTTATTAAAAAAAAAAGCCGCATGCTGCAGTTTCACTCTTATGTACTTATATACTTATTATGATGCATGTGTGGCCCAATGGCCACTGTGATGATTATGGTCACAGAGGAAACATTACCAGTTAAATACACCTAAAATAAATTAGGATACTGCTTTTTGATATGGGGGAAAACCCACAAGGCTTGAGGAGGGGTCTTATAATGACGATTTACTGACAGTCTTCCCACTACAACATTAAAAAGCAGAGGGATTAAAATATTGCATCGTCATTCATGGTGAAACACTGAAACAAGTCAAACACCATCAAGCTAAATCAATCTATTCACATTTCCGGTCAATGTTTTCAGTATAAAACCGTTCTGCTGTTCACAGCGGGCATAAAGTTCAGTGGTATACAGACAATGAATTTACCTTATTATTTATATTTTATAGCTAATCAAAAGCATGGCCTCATCATGGTCTAAAAATGTTAGCTACTTGTGTTTCAAATAAAGATGTGAGGCCTTTACTTTGAAGGAGAACTTGCTAAATTCCGGTCTAGCTCGAGCTAGCTGTAGCAACATTACCCCACATGAACTCAGTTACTGTAAGATCCTCCAAATTACCAACTTGTCTGTATCCACATTTGGCGCATATACTGAACTGTACCTGTTAAATTAGACAAAAATATTACAGTATATCCCTTACGAAGTCTCGCCGCCGCCACCCTGGCCATGTCTGAACGTTAGCTAGAATTCCCCAATGCTACAGCCTATATGGCAGCCCTCCCTCCCGGCCTGGGCATGTTTACTTCAGCCCCGTTAACTTCTACTCACCGTCAATGCTGGGTCTATCTCAATTTTGAACGTCTGTTGTTGGAGGGTCTTTAGTGTTATCGTCAGCATCTTGCGACGCGGTCTGGGAGGCAGCTAAGGGACAGGATTCAGTGCAGTTGGGGCAATTTCTCGACTGAAGCCGCTCTTTTTGCTCAATATCTATTTAACTGGGTCTAAATGTATGTGTGACTCAGCTGTCTCAGTGCTGCGGAGCGAGCGGCCCACGGACGCCATCTACCGCTGGAGGTGAGACACTGCACGCTGCCGCCTTCAGGTGCCGTCGGAAAGACTGAAAGAGTCGGGAGTCAGATAAATGAGTCAGTAAAACGGTGTCATCACATATCTCATTTTAGCTTCTAATGTCTAACTGCTACATACTATATCGTGTTCCTTTTTAAGTAGGCTACTTAATATATAGTCATTTTGCAGTGTTGTACTGTCCATTTTGCTGCTAGAACAGAGCTAAGAGCTCGTGAAACCAGTTTGTAACTCCATCAGGCAGAAAAACAGACCTCTGTCTCGTTTTTCCACCAAGTCACTTTATACATGACTATGTAGTGGGGATTTACTCTACTATAATTGATGTCATCTTTTAGGTTTGATGATGTTATTTCATATTGTCTGGTCTATGAGTCCATTGCTTTCTCAGTTTTACAGTGACAGTTTGAATTTAAATTGACAGACACAGTTTTTACATCTGCTTTCTCACATTTTCTCATTTTATCACAATCCTGCACAGACACATAACTGCTGCAAAATGAAACACCTCAATGAAATATATCATACCGCAAACACATCTTAATCAAACGAGTACTTAAATCAAATCCAAAACACTTCAATTATTGTATTTTTTTGTGGGGGGGGGGGGGGTAAACCTTGCTCTAAATCTAAAGGTCCTCAGGCTTTCATACACCGTTCCATTAAGTGATCTATAGTGACACTACAGTGATCTGCTGAAAGGGGCTGCAACACTATAGTTATTTTTCCAGGATGTTACTGCTAGCTACAGTTTTTGTCTGAACATTTTTGTAGTTCTCAGTCAGGTGTCAGTCGGATAGATGGATAGCTCGATAAAAATAACAAGTAGATAAAGAAATGTTCTTGTAGATCTTGACCACTCTGTTGACACAGAGTGTATTATACAGCTGTGTTTACAGGCAGAGTGGCACCAACCATGGCAAGATGTGTCAAATCAATGAAGGCAAATTATTCTGTTTCTTATTGCTTACTTCGCTGTCCTTCAACGCTCCATGCCAGTCAATATACAGGGGGTGTTCATCACCAGAATTTCCCTGACATGATTTTTGGAACTTTCAAACCACATGTGGTTAATAAAACACAAAAGAGGCGCTGGAGGAAAGAAGAGTGTGCATCATGAACAAAGATAGCTGTCTGTTACATACCGTTGTTCAGGTTTGATATTTACAGTAACTGTGGTCCAACACTTTTGTGTACCAGAGCCAACAAAAATGTGTGTGTATCAAAAAGTGTCAAATAACCAGAAGATTCAGTCAGTGAACAGTTTGAGAAAGTTGACAAATACAAATCCATTTACAGTATAAACTGTATCTATGTATAAAAGCTTTTTGGTGTCTTATTATCATTGAGGCAATGTCTCAGTAATACCGCAATCTTTAAATTTAGCATAGCCATTCACTTGGACTCAAAAGTGGACTGACATAATTCTGCAGGTCAGAGGTCAAAGTCAGTGCTACCTTGCTAAACACTTAAAATATTGAGCACAGATGGGTGATAGAGGCAGTGAGAGGTGGAGAGGCGGAGCTATGAAGCATCTACACTCTCCAAAGCCCATGAGGCTGGAACTCAGTGGTGTCAGGTGTCTGAGGCAGTGAGCCCGGCTGTAGAACTGATAAACAGCGTGAATTCACTGATGAACACTGTTGTGTGTGGTTGAAAGATCTAACAAGTTACTGAGTAGAGAATATTTAGTCAAACATACGGTTGCAAAGGTCCAGAATGAACTGATGATATTAAACTGGTTCTCAGCTTCTCTGGTTCCAGACAATTCTCAATTCAAAAAGTGCTACGCTGTCACATTGGTACAATAAAGATTTGATTACCATGTTTGTTTTTTTAAAATATAATCTATTCTAAGCAATTGAATCAAGTCAACTCGACTTTGTTTTTTGTCTTTGAAGACGTTTCACCCCTTATCCAAGTAGCTTCATCAGTTTGTGTAGACTTCACTGGCTTTTTAATATCAAATAAACCCAAAACATCCACAAGTGAAGATCAGGCTCAGCTTGTTGAGAGAAGCTTCAATTTATTAAATGAAACTCAAAAACAGTGTGCACTCATGGGACAACCACTCATCCAGGACAATGAGAAAAAGAGGTCTTCAGAAAAAAAGAAAAGAAAAAAAAATCACAGTTTGTCAGATGCAGTCTCTCTCACACATGCACACACACAGAGTTGGAGGAAGGACTTTGTTTTCAGGGGATGAATGTAATGATTCAATAAATTATAAGGGGATCAATCAATCAAAGACAGACAGTACTACATCACACAGGAGAACAAAAAAAGTGCATGAACCATCATCACAGACGCCCGAATGACTGGACATCACAACAAAGGCCATATTAAAATGAATTGGCTGTGAGTAACTGCAGGATGCACGCACGCGCACACACACACACACACACACACACACACACACACACACCATGTTCAGGAAATCACATTAAATGAGGAAAATCTCAAACAAATGCAAAACAAGAGGGGAAAAAAACATGTAAACCCTTCTCAACTTTGAAGACTTAAAAAAAGCAACAGGGGAATCAATAAAAATAAATCTGATCTGACCCCACCTTCACCTATAACCCCCACCCCTACACCTGAATAAAAGGCTGCTGTATGAAAGGCCAGAGTCCATGGGGCTTTTGCTCTTTTTCTGTTGTCAGTCTGAACCTGCAGAGAAGCACACAGCAGTCCAGCCCCAGCTCCTCTACAACTCATCCTTCGGTGAGGTGTTGCCCTCATCGTCCTCATCCTGTTCACCGTCTTCCTCCTCGTTGTCCTCTTCACCGTCTTCTTCATCCTCATCCTCCTCTTCCTCCTCCTCATCACCTTCAGCATCCTTCTTGCTCTTCTCCTCCTCCTCCCTCAGTTTCCTCTCCATATCTTCCTGCTCGTCCTTCATCTTCTTCTCTGGTTCCTGGTGGGGGAAAAAAAAAAGAAGTTATGTTTTTTGCTCAGTTACTTGACAAGTAGGATGCTGCTGGTAGACTTAAACCATCTCCACAGTGCAGATGCAACCAGTCATCCAACCTCAACCCTCTAATATGGCCTACAGCAGTGTCTCCTGAAACAGTGGAAAACATACCGGACTGTGGTATCATGTTTACAATTATGAACCTGCTACCTACCCCGCGATATGACTTGGTTAGGTTTAGGAGGAGATGGCAATTTGGGGTAAAATATGCAGTTCTTCGACAGTAGATGATCTTTGTTGTCATGGTTGCAGTGTAAACACATACTTGAACTTGTCACATTCATCCATCCACCACAGGCTGTGCACTATTGCCCCTTTTCCACTACACAGCTACAGCTCTACTCGGCTCAACTCACCTTGACTCGACTCAGTTTAGGCCCTTTTCCATTACAGCTGAGTACTTCATAGTACCTCCTCAGGGTGGGTGGAGCCATCACGGCACAGTGGCTACAGTTGCATCATTTAGCTCTCTTTTTTTTTTCGATCCTCTTGTCAGCTCTGAACACACTCGTCTGACCTTGATTACTGACCACAGAGTGTTTTTCTACACAGCAGCCATTCAACTCACTCAGTACTCAGCGCCCACTGATCTCAGTACAGATGAGTGGTCACTGTTGATGGTGTTTTTTTTTTTTTAATAAAATTAGTGGGGTTGGTTCTCATGTCGGATGTCATGCTCATGACTCTTCCAGTGATGACGCTCTGGCCAATCAGTGGAAGTCAGTTGGGTGGCGTCATGTTTTAGTATCACCACAGCTCGCTTGGAACCCAGAATGTGACGTTACCAAAAAAGTATCAGGTGCTAGGTGCTAGTGGAAAATCAAAAAAACACTTGTAGAGGCGTGGTGAGTTGAGCCGAGTCGCGCTATTGAAAAAGGGACATAAGTATCTTTATATCTCGCCTCTTTTCACTTTGCTCCTGTCATAACAACCACTGCTTCATGTCACCTAGCAACAAAATGTGACTGTAACCTGCTGTATGGACGACCTGTGGGCTTTTTTTTTTCTTCATCTCCAAGATGATACTGTACACGACTTTATTTTGGGTTATTTTGGCAGTGTCTGACTCCACCTCCACCTCCCACCTATGCTAAAAATGTGAGCTGGGATTGGTTGCAGTTCCCCCATGATATAGAAACATGGATATGGAAATTCACCCCAACAGCTGCCATGAAGGGGGAAAACCAGCTGCAGAGATTTTGTTCCAGGCGTACATGATGTTCATGTTTATTTCTGCTGTACAGATTGCAGCCTATAGAGACTGACTCACTGTTGGAGACACACTCTAGTGGTCATTTGAGGAACTGCAACATTTGGTGCGCTGGCTGATATTGATGCTCATCTTGGGTTGCCCCAAGTTCACACAAAGGGCCCAAAGCATCCTTGGTAACATGGGACAGATGAATATACTATAATGAAAATGTTCAATTTTGTCAGGGTTTTTTCAGTGTTTGCCTGGGAGGACACCTGAGAACTTCAGGCATGGTGGTGTTAACACACAAGGTTGAGACCTTGATATGAAAGCAGTGCAGCAAGTGGTCCACTGATGGTTTCATCTGAAATCTTTGAAAAGAGAGCACAGGCTTGAGTGTTTTGTATTTTCTGAAGTCCTACCTTAGTAGCTCCCCAGGTTTCCCTTCCAAACTCCTCAGCTTCTTTGATGTCGTCAGTGATGAGGAAGTTGTCAAAGATGGTGCCAGACTTCACCTAAACAAAAACATTCAGATTATTCATTCAACAGATTTTTTTTTAAAAAGTGGTTATTCCTCTTAACTTGACCACATGCTGTGACTCTGGATACACAGCATTCTCAAGTTAAACACACAGAGCAGTGACGTTCATCAAGTGCCAACCCAGCACCTGGTGAATCCTGCTGAACAAGCTGCGTTCAGCAACTACAGGTGTGGGGCTCTACAGACAATTTAATGTGAGCAGATGTTGGCGCATGCTGCCAATTACCTGCCACAGATCCAGGCCCAGAACTCCAATGTTGTCAAACTTGTACATGGTGGCGTCATGAGTGTACTCTGGGTTGTCAATCTCAGGGTGGACCCAGCTCCCCTTGTAGTCAGGGTTGTCGATCTGCTTGGGTTTCCACTCTCCCTGCAGACAAAATGGCAGCTGTTAGAACTAATGACGGTGATGGTTAGTAGACCAATTTCATGACGTTCTTAACCACACAACCTTATACTCTGGGTTGGTGATCATGGCAGCTTCCCACTCTCCGTCCATGTCCTCATCCCAGTCATCAGGCTTTTTGGCATCGGGGTCAGGGATGGTCTCTGGTTTGTCCCAGTCCTGGAAGACAGGAGGATTGGAGTCACTATAGTGACAAGTGAGCAGCAGTGTAGCTTTCTCACTGGCAGCTCAGTCATAACCAAGAGTTTTCCAGGTAAACTTAAAACATCAAATCAGTTTCAGATCTAAGGGACATCTGAAACAATCAAGCTGCACCATGGTTTCAGGTGAGATCATGTGAGATGGAGGAATCATCATGACTGACTGACAATCACAATTGAAAACAGGAACAGCCAGTATTTCTACATTTTCAGTTACTGTATGCTACACATGAGATGGGGTCATGATGTGTGTGAACAACCCGATCTCCCACCTCAGGCTTGGTGTCACTGGGGTCATCGATCTTGGCCCTGTCGTCCCAGTCAGAGGGTTTTTTGGCCTCGGGGTCCTTGATCTTCTTTGGGGGCAGAATGTCCCAGTCTTCCTCCAGGGACCCAGACTCCACCTTCTCATTGTCAATCTTCACCTCATATGTCTGGTCTGGATTCAGGATCAGTGTGTACAGGTGGGTCAGCTCGTCGTCCTAGGCAGTGGGGGAAAGACATTATGGAATGAAAACACAAAAACAACCCCCCCCCTCCCAAAAAAAAAAAAAAAAAAATTCTAAATGCATCAACAGCTTCATGTGGAGACTACCTTGCACTTGATGTCCTTCTTGATGAGGTAGCTCTGACCCTTATAGGTGAAGATTACATGAACCTTCTTTGTGCTGTATCCACAGATGTCAGGCCCTGGAAACACACATCATGTCAGACATTTTATTTCCGTTATTTAACAATGCAGAGGACAGAAGCATGGTACATTCACTTGAAAAAAAAAGTGAATGCAATACGCTTCTGCAGCAGTGGAATTACTACACTTCAAATACCTGAATATGGTAAATCACCAACACAATCTAACATCCAAATGCTGTCCAAAAGCCGTCTCCTCTGGTGAGACTTCAGTTCCTGTGCAGACAAACTGACTCACCAAACATGATGTAATACTGAGAGTCTCCGTGCATGTCACTCTGGTCAAGGTCAGAGGAAAAGACTTTGACGTAGCCACCTCCACAGTCGATCTTCTGCTCGTGCTTCACGGTGAACTGAATGACCAGGGGTTTTCCCTCGTTGGAGAAGGGCTCAAAGCGGGCCGACAGGGCGTAGAAGCGGGCATCCTGGCTGGTTTGAATACCTGAATAGGAACAGACAGCAGCATCAGGATCTGCCACCTTGCACCTTTCCCATGTTTTTATTTCTTACTTACATCATTCATTTCTGTGAATGGGCACCGAGCAGAATAAGTGAAAATAGATCAAAATGTTCAGAATGTTTTTTTTATTTTCCCATGTTTTAATAATTATATTAATTTCATAAAAGTCAGTGACTAATCATGTTAAATAATTGCCATCTCAATAATGATCATAATTATCATAATCCAGCAGCCCTGGTTTATGCTGCCTTCATTACACATTTGTTTAGGGAACAGACATCAGTTGTCATCAGCTGATATCATTGGTTGGTGTGGAAGTCTGAGATCTGGTCATAAAGGAGGAATTTATACCTTCAGTTTATATATTAAATATTCTTTGATTAATCTGTGTTTGACTGCATTTCAACAGAACTCCCACCTGCACCCACTGCATGAAGAGTGCGGACTGGTAGTAGTGGTCCAGGTCTATTACTAACCCTGACAGGTTATTCCAGTCTGTCAGTAGACTCGACTGACCAGTTCCTTCACTTCTCAGTGCTCCACTGGGTGGCTCTGCAGGGTCTACACACCGACCTGCTTAACTTGGATTTAACACCATCAGCACCAGCGATTATCTGACGTACCCACAACACACAAATCAAACTGTTTCTGCTTCCGACAGTCAGTTTACCTTTGTCAGCCTCTGCATCCCCGTAGAACTTTCCAGAGCTCAGTTTCCACTGGCCATAGTCTGACTTGTGCTTTGACTCCAGCCACCGGCTCTTCCATCCATCTGCAACACAGCAGCCCAACTCAGCTGGTTAGTTAATGCAATATTACCACATTACATTATCCTTCTACTGTAGTGTGTGTTCCACCTTCAGGATAAACTGCTGCACTGCATTAAAGCAGATGTTCAGAGAAAACACAGACTGAATGAGACGCTCCATGACTGTGGTTTTGGTTTCTTTTCTATCTGACCTGAGTCCAGCATATTTTCCAGTCAGCAGTTAGTACAGCTCATACCTCACCTTGGAGGTCTACATGGATTTTCAGCATTTCTCCTGCCTCTATTCTGACCAGTTAGTAGTCTTGTAGAGAAGAGAGCAGCCTGAAATAGTCCTGCAGCCCAGGTGGATTTCACCTGAAACACCTCAGCTCTCCTCACAGAGATATCAAAAGTGAAAGGAACATGAGGACTTAACATTGTAGTAGCTTGATAACATTCACATGACCTACGTTTTAAAAGATATGTTGACTCATTTACTTTACAGCTGATCTGATCTTTTAAGCTAACAATATCTCTCCCTTCACTAACAGACACGAACTATCTCTATCTGAACATGTTGTATTAACACAGTAAGACTGTTTTAGACACACGTCCACTCACTGAGACAGCTGAAGACACTTTGACAACATATCATTCATAGGCCTAAACACACACGCACACACTGCACAACATGGCACTGGCTATATACCGCACCTCCGTCGAGAAACTGCTCCTTGAAGTAGACGGTGCCGTCGACAGTGACAGCTATCGATGCAAAAACAGCGAGCAGGGCCACGGAGAGCTTCATGTCGGCGCTAGAGTCCAACACCGCGGAACCCGAGGAGGAAGCAGCTAATGAAGAGCGGAGGAAACGTTACCCCACAACTTAAACTGCGCACAGCCCTGCACAGATGGCCGTTCCTCATTGGACAGACGTCCGGCCAATGAAATGAGACCACGATTTACGTGTCGGAAACGCTCGGTGGGAATCGGACGAGATCGGAGAAGGGAAGGGAGGAGAAAATGGGCTAAATGAGTGATTCATCCCTACCTGGAAACAGAAGCACCTTTCACCCAAACACCAAACACTCATCAGTCTTGATACAACAAAAATAAAGCTCATGTCAGACTAGAAGGCTTTACAATTACTGTGTGTGTGTGTGTGTGTGTGTGTGCGCGCGCGCGCGCGCGCGCGTGTGTGTAGGCCTACATGGAGCAGTTCTAACATAACATTAGTGGAGTTCTGTTTTGTCCTTATTCTATCATTATACTGTACTGAGTGGTGATGGGTGAGGGAGAAAGTTTTCATTTTGGCCCAAAGACCGGTTAGGCTAGGACGGAACAAAATGTAAAATAAATAAATAAATAAATAAAATGTAATTACTTTTCCACATTAAAATGTTAAAATGTAAATCATGACCAGCAGCCTGTTGTGAGATGTTGTTTCCATGAGTTCTCCACCACAGAAATCCTGGGAACAGTAGCCTACATTTCATTGGTCACCCATTAATGGCATCATATCCTCTATGGTGACAGTGTTGTGTTTGACAGAGGCTCAACAAGCTTTATCCAGTTTAAAGACCCATGGGCTTCTTACACCTTGATGGTTTTTAGCTCCATATTTGAACCAGATGAAATGGATCTTCATGATCAGATGTCTGGATCTGAAGCGATAACAGAAACAAGATGAGGAAGGGTTGGTCTCTGAATCTCTGATTTGTGAAACTGCTTCATTTGTTGACTTGTTTTACTCTGGACTGCTTGTTAGGTAGAGAGGGACAATCTGAATGTCTGGTTCCTATGTTGTCAAAGTAACAGTCACGACCTCAGCTTCTACTCTTTCCTGTTGTCTCAGTCCTCTGTACAGTAAACATTGACTTTAAATGTGTTTAACTGTTTTATTGATTGTTTTCATGGTCATAGTTACCAGGTCTGGTTGTTTTCCTTAACTACTGATACCGAAGGAAACAGCCGATCATTTTTCATAACATCAAAAAAAAAAAAAAAAAAAAGACATGTTGACATGTTATTCATAGTTTCAGAGTGGACCCAATGCAACCCAACATTACAGTGACCTAATGTCTAAGTGGTGCTGTGGTCTGTTTCTCTAATTTTACATACAGCCGTTCAATTTAAACTTGAGTGTCAAGTGTCCAGTTAGGATCCACTGACTCTGCTGGATATCCACTGAAGAAAGTTCAGGCAGAATCTCCCCCACAAGGACAAGTGCGTCAGGTCGTAGCTATACCTCATGTTTTCACTGTAAAATACAGAACGTTGTTAATGAGTTGAAATGACAGTGAGTCTCCACTCTGTCGGGGCAGCAGTACCAACAGTGGCCACAGATGTCCCCACAGTCTGCACTACAGGTCACTGTGAGTTCATGAAGAGGGAACATCTGTAGTCTTTGCATGCAAACTCCATCCAATCAATGCTGAATCATTGTTGTGTGTGCAGTGTTTTTGCTGCTCAAATGATTTTCATGGCTCAGCATTTCATTTGGTGCCAATATTATATATTTTTTGTACTGTATTTTCATGGATGCTTTTTATGTATTCATTTTAATCTGCATCGTTTCTGAATTTCCAGCTTGTTTTGGGATGTTGCAACACATTTGCCCTTATCACCCACTATAGTAGTCTCATTCTAAAGTCACTGGACAATACCACAACAACACATGGTCCTTTTGTGCACTACACAGTATCTGTCTTCTGTATTATCCATCAAACGTTATACAGTACCTATCCACTTATTTACCACTATTTCTCAGCACAGATACTTTGATAATTGAATTCTGAAACATGAACTGTGAAAGTTAAAGGTCGTCAGGTCAGCACTGCAAAAACAGCCCCTCTCAAAATAAGCCAAATAATCCTGAATCCAGCCGAATTGTCTTGTATTGAGCAAAAAAAGAATTCTTAAACTAGCAAAAAAGCCGAGGCACTGAATAGTTAAAATGTGCCTTAAAACAAGACAAATATGCTAAAATTGAAGTAAGCCATGCTTACTTCAAGCTATGAAATCACACTTATTTAAGACAGAATTCCTTGAAATGAGTATTGTAGTCCCTAGTTGAGCAGATTATAAGAATTAATATCTTAAAAATAAGATAATTACTAGAAAAAATCTTAAAATAAGAGACAATTTCTTGAAATCAGTGTTATTTTATTTCTGCATTCAGAAATAAACAGTACAAGAACATCTGGTGATTCTGACTGCCACTAGCAAGCACACTGCAGACTATGTCCTATAACAAAGGAAATACATTAAGATAAGAGGATGCATTTTTCGTTTAACAAATTCTTATAAAACATAAAATATGAAAAATAAGAAAATAACATGCAGGATTTACCCACGTTGTGATCATATAAGTTTTTCAGAAATTCTTCAAAAATAGCAAATGTCTTAACTTTTATATTTGTGAAAACAGGACAAGGCTAACTCTACAACTTCACTACGTGTGCTGTGAATAAATTGCAACAAACAGCAATAACAAAAAAAAATTGTTGTCATTGTCCTTTCTTCTTGTCTTTCTTCTGTCACTTCTTATTTTAAGAATAGCCCTGTCTTAAAATAAGGAAAACTATCTTGTGCCTTTGCATGGATAATTTATCATCTATTGCCTTACCTTGTTACTGGGTAAATACAGCTTGATATTAGCTGAAACTTATTAAGAAAAAGTGAGATATATTTTCTTAAATTACGATATTTTTTCTTATGTAATAAATGCTTGACAAGATTATTTCTTGAAAAAAGTCTTTTTTACTTTCTTAGATCAGTTTTTGCAGTGAGGATCTGAAGCTTGTATTGTTGCAGTGCCTGATTCTGTCATAACATTCAAATTCATCCTGTCAGTCCAGAGGAAAACATTGACTCCAAAGGCTCAAATGAAAGATGCATGTGCAGAGGCTTATGGCAGAGTTCAGCCAATCAAAAGCTGTTGTTGACATCCACATTTCCCTGACCACCTATCAGAAAGCACATTTAGGCCAGCTGGACGCAGACAAGCTGTGACCCTGAGACTCACAAGGGCTCCTTCTTCCTCCGATTTCAACACAGGTAACCTCAAGTTGGTGCAACAGCATCTAATGTTTGTCACTACCTTTAACATTTTAAAGCTTCTGCTTGCTGAAGTTCTGCTTCTTATTTTCTTCTTCTTGTGAATTTTATAACTAAAGCATGAAAGCTTCAGCATATAATATATAATATTTTAATATAACATCCATACATACCATACATTTCCAGAACATGCGCTTCAGCTGGGAGCAGCAAAGTCTGGTAGCTCTGAGTTTTTACTCAACCTTTGCTTTATTTTGTTGTGTTTTTGTGTGTTTTTGTCGTATTGTGTCAACTACTGATGGACACTTCTGTGGGGAGAGGAGATTCTTCAGGGAGGAGCTTCTGTCATTGAAAATGGAGCAAGTCTGGAGGATGCCACCCTGTTCCAGCTGGATGAGGAGCTGCTTTCATGGTTGCTGTGCTGGTGGTGCAGAGGTTAAAGGCTTGGAAGTGGAGATGTACTGTAGGTCCTTTCTGCTGCAGGACGGAGAAATATAGAAGATCCTTTGTACCTTCAGCCATCAGGCTTTTTAATTCTTCTGCAAATGGTTGATGAGCTGACAGACAAATGAATTTCCCTTTGGGGATTAATAAAGTAATTAGGGCCCGAGCGGACGACAGCGTCGTCCTCGACGAGGACCTTATTGTAATTCTAGTTTGTATTTGTGTTTGTATTCGTATACAGCAAGGTTTTATTCACTGTTTTTAGTATTTCCATTTATTCTGTTTTTATTGTGATGCTGCTTAGATGTGAGGATTGTTGCCAAACCTAATTCCGTTGTATAGAAATGTGCAATGACAATAAAGTCTCTCTTTATTTAAAAAATGGAGGCAATATGTATCTGACTTCTGGTGACCTTGAGAGGCCACTGATGCCAGCATTATTCAGTTTTTGCCCCATTTCTCCTATATAGTCATGCATATCATGGCCAAAAATGGCTTTTTGTGCAAATGAAGATGCTTCTTTGCTGCTGTGGAAGTGCTTAGAGCATAAATTTTGCTGGGGGACTGAAGACTCCACTGTTTCCAAGTGCCAAAGCTCGTTAACAGCACTGAGAACCTCTGTTGTGTGTTCTATGGAATGCCCTGTCCAGTCCCAGAGGTCACATCTGACATGCCTCCACTTCTCAAAATAAACCTCTTGGTTTCTAGGAACAGTGGAGAAAGTTTCATGCTTTATTCTGTTACAAGCTCCACTGCTGCACTGTGGTGCTTCTCTGGGTATGTGCACGTCACAGTGTTTGAACCACATGCAAAGTAAAGGTAAAACCAGAATAAATGGGTGGAGAAACACAACAAACACAGGTGAAGTGGGTGAAATGGGCCAATAAATAAATCAAGGTCCAGTCATGCTCCAATGTTGATCGGGACCAACAGGCTGTGATTTCATATCAAAAGGAAAAGATCTGAATGTCTCTGCAAGAGACTTTGTTGGGACAAAGATCAGGAGCTTCAGTCACAGAGATTCTTAAATGTCCTGTATTTCAGTGGGAACAGTGACTGAATCCACATCTGCATTTAGATCTTTGGGACAGACTTAGTGACCAGGGCCACTGTGATGAGTTAGGAAAACAGAAGAGCAGCTCTCCCTCGGTGACTGAGAATCTGAGGTAAGGACGTGATCGGATTGATGGAGCACCATTAGATCTCGTAGTAGAGCTACACATGTGGAGAAAATTGATGTGGTCAGATGATCCGTTCTCCTCAAGTGGGTGGGGTCACAACACCAGAGAGACCCAGGTCTGAGAGACAGTGATGGGATCCTCTCTGGCTCTGCTCTGCTGGTGTGCTATTTTGTTGCCCTGGTTTTGGGTCCACTTGTTCTTCTGGGGGTTTACTGCATATAGACAGACTGGACCTGACAGTGACTGTGTACACCAATGCTCCAATGAAGGCGGTGCAGCAGTAGCTCTGTTTTTAAGGACTCTGCAGAGAGCTAACCTCTCCCAACAGCTGCTGTTGTCTGCCTGCAGATGTTCTGTTGAAAGCCTCCTCTCTGAGGGCATCTTGGTGACGTTTGTTAGCTGCACTGTGGCTGACAAAGAAAGCAATACAGAGTAATTAAAACAGTTTAGGGCATCACAAACACACAACTATCAATCCCTTGAAGACATTTACAGGGCCAGATGTTTACAAGGAGCTAAGAATATAATCCTGGGCTCTTCTCGCCCTGTCAATCACCTCCTCACTCTGCTGCCCTCTGGGAGGCACTACAGGCATTACGACTGAATACTTTTTACCTATGCGCCAAGGAACTGAACTCTACCAAATAACACTGTGCAATAGAGAGAAATAGTTATATGAAATATAGAAAACATGCAGCCCAATCAGGGTCAGTTGTGTTATTACTTTTCTTGACAAAATACAAATTATAATGAATAGGAGGAGGTGAAAAAACTGAATGATTAATAGACTTTTTCAAACATTTGCTCCAGCATACTTTCACCTAAAGACTCCATTTTACCTTTACAGTGTAGACAAGTCTAATCTATTGATGTGATTTTCAATGTTTAAATAGCTTTTGTAGTTTTTGATCAATCACTGTTCAATGGTCATGATCATTTTTGGATACATTTTGAGATTATAATTGGTGTGTATTGTGTAGAATGTTCAGGCCAGAGTGGGAGAAGTTGTCTGAAATTTATCTCTTTAGATATTGCTCCCGGCCACAAATTACACTCTATACACACGATGGTTTTTCTACAGTTGTAGACAAACTCGTCCTCTCACACACAGTGTGGTCCAACAAGCAGAGAGACTTACAGAATTTGAACTGTGAGCCTCTGAGTGAGGCCACTTCCATCCAGCTGCCCATTGACTCCAATACAAACTTTGGTTGGTCTTTGTGTTAAAACCTTGTAACTTTGCACTTGCTGATTTCACTAGCCCACACACACCTGAGTGTTGGTGTGTGTGTGTTGTGTGTTAGGTGACCTGTGACGTGGAACATATTGATACATCACATACCAGTTATAGGTCAAGTTTCACTCAAACATAGGTCACATACCAGACACACCAACAGTCAGGTACAGTATAGATGACGTCACTCACCTGACTCATCTATCCGTCTGTCTGGCCATATATGTGTAAGGAGACGCAGTATAATAGGGATTAATAAAGTAATTCTTATCTTGTCTTATCTTATCTTATACATCCTCTGGATGTATGAAGATATGTCAAATTCCCGCTGTAAAATATGGTCATTTCGTTATTTCTGTATTTCCACATTTCTGCCTCTGGGTGTGTCCTGCATCTCTGACACAATAAAATGTGAACAGACTCTCCATGTGTCCCAGGGACCCTCCTCCTTTAAAAATTTTTCCTCCAGCAAAAACCACATGATGTGACCGATTCGCCTCTGGGTACCAGCTGAAATCAGGAAAACAGATTTCGTATTTGTTCTGTTGTACGTTCACCAGCTCTGTTTCTGGTTGAGATCTGTGGCGTGTTGTCTCCGTTTCCTCCTGCACCTCCCTCTCTCTGATCCAGCATGTCGGTGGGCAGGGCAGCACTCTCACACACCTGGCAGCACACATACACACACACGTGCGCACACACACACACACACACACACACACACACACACACACACACACTATTTATTTCTACATTTCAGTCAAGGTTGATTTTATTGACCACAAACACCAGGGATGTTAGACATCTGCATTAAGTAGAATATGGTGGAGGTCAGCAGTCCTCTCAGTGGAGCTACTGAACCAGGCTCAGGAAACCTTTGCAGGTGTTTGGAGTTACAGTAATCAGCTGATTAGTGTGTGTGTGTGTGTGTGTGTGTGTGTGTGTGTGAGAGAGGCATCATTAGGTTACAATAGTGAACTTTTTCACTATATTCTCATATCTTGTGTTACTGAATTTTGGGTTTTCATTCACTGTAAGCCCAAATTATTACAATTCAAAGAAATAAAGACATGAAATATTTCAGTCTGTGTAATGAATCTATATAATAAATGAGTTTCACTGTTTGTATTAAACTACTGGAATAAATGAACTTTTCCATGATATTCTCATTTACTGAGATGCACCTGTATATTGGCTCTGATTAACCATTTACACTACAGCAATTTTAATCTTGTGTTATTGTCATTCCTCACTAATGTTGTGATGTCTTGTGTATCTATGTGTAGCATTTAATCTGTCTGATGTTGATTCTGTCCTGAATTTAAAGGTCTGAAACCAAACCATCCCGGTTACTTTTCCTGCCCATAATATGAATTCCCCATACGAATTGTCCATTTTCCCAGATAGGAGTTAACTGTCACTGGGACAAAGTTAGCATTTCAGTTTGTTAGTATTATTGAAAACACCAGAGGCTCACTCTCCTCTCAGCCCTCTCAGAATTATGATAACATGTAACTGAATAGATTTTTTTTTTTTTTTAATGTTTTGTTTGTTTGTTTAATTCTAACATGAGAGTGAGAGGATAGCAGCTGGGACTATTAATCACAGATCCATGCAAAAAAAAAAAAAAAAAAATGGTGGTGAAAAGGCGGAGCTTTGTTGGAGCTGATGAAGTTGCTATATGTTGAGTTCATACGTTCTCATGAGCTTCTTTCCACAGTCACATGGGAGGATAGCTCCAAACACTCATTAGACAAGCTTTGAATAGGAGTGTCTGCATTTCTTTGATGCATGCACGCGACCTGTCCAGTTTGCCCCAGAGCATGCTGGGATTCACTGATACTTCACCTCAACCCAACACAGAAATACAAATGCATTGAAATCTCTGTTGGGCTCTATATTACCAGTTGGATTCAACATCAGTGCATCACCACTAGAAACGAGCAACACTCCTTGCCCTGTTGCATCAAGTTAACCAAGATCAGCAACACAACCACCGGACGTGTTCAAGTGGTAACTTCAGAATAAAATAATAGGTGTGGGAGAAGCTAATAGCCCAAAAAATACTTCTAAAATTTTTTAGGTGTGAACAGTTGTGTTTTTCTTGCATTTTAACTGTATAAAAAGTGCTACAGAAATAAAGTTTGATTGATTGATTGATTGATTGATTGATGAATAGATAGCCTAGGCAAGTGTGTATTCTGGGCTCACAAAGTAGGCTACACCAAGTCCAGCCACTTTCGACAAATCAAGACATGGTAAACGTTAAAAGATTAAATAGTTCCCATCTCAGAAGGGCCAGACCTGCAATGTGTGACAACACTGCTTAATATTGTGATCACAGTATGAGGAATAGTGAAGTTATAAATGTAGCTTTTCTACCAGTAAAGCAGTAACAGTGGCTAACAAGCATTAATAATATTACGTAACATTACTGAATTTTCATTACTGTTTTTTCATGATGGTGAAAACTGAACAGTCCTCAAGCTACTAGATACTAGTTTTAAAAACAAGTCTTTCCTGTGTTCTTGTCTGATATCTACAACCATGAGGTTCTTTGATTTCTATATTTTTGCTTTTCTCTGGCCTTAGCTGTCACCATCAACATGGCAGAACAGCTGAACAACATAATTCTGCTCTCTTAGCAGGATATATACATCCAATCGCCACATTCTCACCTGTCCCCAGTGGCAGGAGGGAACCAAAAGGACTTCCCAGTAAAGGGCTGGGCTTACCCACTACATGAAATAACAAAGTACTGCATCTGCTAATGCAATAATAGCCTATAATCCATTCAGTGAAGTAATATTGATAATAATATGACAATACTCCACTACCATTAAAATGATCCAATGAATTAAGATACGGTGTACAAGCGTCCTCGCGCTGAGTGAGAGGCTTTTATTGTGAAGGTGCTGCTCAGCGCCGGTGGTGGTGGTAGTTGGTAGCTTCACGCTGCTCTGGCAGGAGTGACTCGTTGACTGCGGCGACCGCAATTTGGGCAACATGGGAGACGCTGTGGGATTTATTCTAAACGGATTTTAAGAACCGTCGGGAAAATGGCAGAAAGGTGAGTGTGTCCTCCAGGGAACGGCGCTTCTGTCGCTCGCTGCCGCCTTCGACGCCTCCTCAGAGAGGGAGGCAGCCAGCGACGAGGTTAACAGCGGCTCTCTCGGTCTCCGTGCCGAAGCGGGTGTTAGCTAGCTGCTCACTTATTCGCTCACGCGCCTCCATCTGAATTTCAGTTTTCATAAAGGCGAACATATCTGTGGCTCTGGTGCTGGCGCTGTGCTCGCCGGCCGAGCTGCTGGCTGTTGGTTCGGCCGTTTTCCTCGGATATTCACCAAGGTGGAGGGAGCGGTACAGGATGATGGTGGTGGTGATGATGATGATGATGATGATGATGCTGTTGCACCTGTCGGTCTAAATTGCCGTCTCTTTGCTGGAATGCAGCTAACCTGCTCTCCTAGCCGGATGCTAGCAGCAAACCCACCGATGAAGCCAGTATGAGCGCGTGCTGCCGCTCGGCTTATACCGGGTTATCAATCCTCCCTCGCAGCATCTCTCATCCTCATGATGGATGGAGGCGCCTCCCATGAGAGGAGCCACTCGAAATGGAGAAGTGTGGCTCCATCCCGTCATCCCTGTAACACCACCTTATTTAGCTGTGTAGTTAGTGCTGGCCTCTGGGGATGAGCCTGCTGCTGAGCGGACCAGCACCGAATTTCCTCACAGATCTCTCATTTTCACATGAGCTCACCTTCTGGTTAATTCTTTATTTTGTAACACAGACCCTATACCAACCATTTTTAAACCCGCACCTCCCTGTAGGAAGTTTGGCATTGGCATTATCTATCAGTGGATGACATCAGTAACATGTCCATTCGCACATCTGCCCTGTCTCATTTGCCCTCATCTCCACTGATGAGGGTGGTCCAGTGGGCTGAGAGCTGCCTGGTGTGTTGGATCGTCCTGCTACTAGAATATGCTAATGGTGCTGAGCACTGCTCCCATCTTGCATACAGGCCAGGGCATGTGAACTTGCTGCTGGCCCAGGAACCAATTAAAACAGCTGTAATCTGAACAGAGCCTGGTGTTGCAGCAGCACTGATCACACATGAGGACAGTGTCATTTTAAAGAGACGTTTTCTGCCTTTGAAGTTGAGGGTGTGGGCTGCATCTGCTCTATGGACAATGGCAGTTTGTTACTGGCACCAAGCTGCTCATAAGCTTGAGTTAATAATTGATGGCTCTTAAATTTTGTTCCAGGGGTTGTTGGGCCTCATGTAAATCGCCACTGTGGGTCTGCCCTATGTGGGCTCTGGAGCATTGTACACACACACACACACACACACATTGTGGCGATCCTGGCTCTGGTATATCATGACTTACGACAGTGACATCTCTGCACTCGGACCTGCAGTGGCCTGACTGTGATTGGAATCAGAATAATTTAACAATTTTTATGCACAATTAAGAAGAGCATGGGTGGCATGGTGCACCAGTGGTAAACACTGCTGCCTCACAACAGGGAGGTGGTTGCAGTCGGTCTTTCTGCGTTGGTTCTCTCTGAGTGTGTGTGTGCATGTTAGCCCTGTGATGGACTGTCCTGTCCAGGTGTATCCCACCATCACCCATACCCCCCCCCCCCCCACACACACACCGCTGTGGTATAGTGCATTAGCCAATGGTATTGTAGCACTGTGTCCTCTCCTGAGAACAGGAATAACAGTCTTGACTGTGAGGTTGCGGATGATGCTTGGAGGTTTGTGTGTGTATATTTACATTGTTCTATCGACCGACAATGGCTATAGGTGGCTTAGAAGAAATTAACCAAACAGCGCTGAGAGGATGAATCAATTAGTCAGTGGTCAGTGGAGGGATAAAATATTTTGATAATAGATTGTTGGTGAAAGTCATTTATCAGTCAATAATGTCACAGCCTCTGGTTCCAGCTCCTCCACTGTGTGTGTGTTGCTTTTGTTGTGTTACATGATGTAAATGGAGTGTGTCTGGGTCAGCTGGGCTCTCAGGACCTCAGCTCAGCGTCTTTTTTTGTGACTCGAAACGACAAATCTGGAGTTTTCTGTGGCTCCGGTTGATGAATTGTCAAAATAACGAGCAATAATTATTATTTGCAGTTCACTGAACCTCAACAGTTGATCTGTAGGAGAGGATTAAAAAGTGAAAGCTGTCACAGAATATGTGGTTAGGTTGGTAATTACACCCTCTTTTGATTCAGACTCATTCTTGTTCAGCTGCTGATGTTTGGACCGAACCTGAATCACAATCCCAGATCTGAGTCATGGCTCTCCCCACACATGTAGTTGGACCTTTCTATATACAGTCTATGAATTGGACTAATACAGGCATGGGCAAACTAAGGCCTGTGGGCCATATGTGGCCCCTTTTTGGCTTTCTCATCCGGCCCTTCAAGGAATACGTCAAACTTTGATGCACTGACAAAAAACTGTGGCCAACAACACTGCTCCAATGAAACTGAATAATGTGAATGCAGGTTTTCTTTTACTCTGAGGTAATGGCTTTTACATGTCATTTCATATCAGTTCACACAGACACTCTCCATCCATCTGATACTGGCCCGGCCTGGCTGTCAAATTGTAAAACTTATTGTGGCCTCTGAGACAAAAAGTTTGCCCACCCCTGGACTAACATGAGTAGCTGGACACACCTGCTCTAATTATATGTCAGTTACACGTGTGTCTCTGCTGTCTCAGCTGCAGTTTAGCAGCCTAGCTAGCTGTCTAACCGTTAGCATCATCTGGTTCAATCATATGCCAAAGTCTGATGGGCCACAACTAATTACATTTATGTTGCACTCATTTGTTTTTCCAATTACGTTGTGGTTGCAGATGCAACTCACTCACTCACTTGGCAGACACATTAATTAACAACATCTCATTATGCTGCTAAAAGGAAATGTAATTCATTTGGCAACAAGTTCTTTCTCAAAATGTGAAAGGTGTTGCAAGTGAGTTGAAAAACTGAATCTCTAGGAGACGACGTTGGTTTGTGCTGAAATTTAACATTGAAGAAATGTGTCGTTTTTTGATAAATGAAGCAAAGGACTTTGTTAAAAAATGATATTTCTTGTTTACCTACAATCAGGTGTTGTATCAACACTGGTTCTCGAGGACAAAGCCTACCCAATGAAAGCTTTAACTTGGCTTTTGTGAAAACTACTTCCTAGTTAGCAGAACACCTTTCAGTTCCATGCATGAATTGAACGTATGTGTTTAAGTGGAGGTTAATGGGAGCGTGATTGCAGCTGCTGTCCAAACTCAAAGGCTCAGCATGTGTTATGGTTGCACTGAATGAATGAGCTCCTGTGAGTGAAGAAAGGATGTACACACTTTCTTTCAGCAGGATTTTTAAACAGTGCCACTAATTAGAGGCTGTTCAAATGATGCTGCGAGGAGGAATCTCCTTATGAATAATATTTATGAGAATAAAAGAAACTGAGGTCAGTGAAGAACATAGTAGCTAAGTATGAGGCGAAGCAGCAGCTGATGATTTTCCACTGTGTTCCTGATGGCTTTAATGATCAGTGCTGAGCTGGGATCAGTCCAGCCACACATGACGGCTCCACATTGCTCGCGCCTTCATGTCTGGCAGTCGGCCTGACATTTGATCCCAGCTGTAGGGTGGGGCACTGAGCGTATGTGTTGTGCCAGCAGCACATGGTTGAAATATTCCTGTGATGGTGGGTCGAGCCACAAAGCTGGTCACACACACACACACACAAGTACGTGTTGTCTCCAGCATCTGCTGCTTGAGGACACAAGGAGGTGAGGGAGTCTACAGGACTGTCTGAGGATGCAGCTCCAGACACTGTGGCTCCTCCCTCAGACGTCCACCTGATCTCTCTGACTCACTCAACCTGCTGTGACTCGACAACTGTTATTAACACTGTTCACATAGTCACATCACATGCATGGGCTCACTGAGATTTGACATGATTATTATCATTTTAATACAGTGTTCTGCTGCAAAATCCATTCATACTGTGACCCCACCAGTCTGAGGTGTGTGTGTGTGTGTGTGTGAGAGAGAGAGAGAGAGAGAGATCTGTTTTTTCCAGTGCATGTATACAGCTTTATCCAGTTCATTATGTTCTATTATATCTGCACATGCACAAATTACGTGAGTGGGAGTGGAAAAAGACAACAAACTCTAAGGAGTCACTCGACGTATGAACACTTTTTTTTGCCATTTCCTTCTCATGCAAATGACAAGTGTGGTACTAATCATGTTCCTGACTAGAGATGCACTGAAAATTCGGCCACCGAAAGTTTTTGGCCGAAAATGGCTAAAAAAAAGCATTTTCGGTTTTCGGCTTTTCGACTTTTAACACCGAAACAACATGTCTGAAACAGGATGTTGTGATGAGGCAAGCAAAAACCTGCCAAACATGCCGACATCAGTGTCGGGGAGTACTGGAGTCCAGGCACCGATCCGATACCAGGTGTATGTGTTTAGCAGTTAGCTCCGTTAGCGGCTACAGTCCAACTCTGGAGCCTCTGTTTAGAAAAGGAAATGAGCAGCGATACAAATAACCCGCGTACATGAGTACAGCGTACATGTGCCTCTGTTGTTAAAGTTTAGCGTTACTTCTCAGAGTTTTCTTTTTACAATCGGGAGTCATGGAAACATGACGTAGCACTCGTATTTTCTGGTCAGTCATCATGGAAACATGACGCTCTGTCAGTGGTGCAGCGTTTGGAAAACAAATGTGTGTACAAGCTGAAAAATGAAACAACATATCACTGTATACAGCCAGTATGTGTGAAAACACAGGCTGTGGCTGCAGTAAAGTTTTACATATATATATATAGATATATATATATATGATATTTAATTTTACAGTCTTTCAGTAGCCAGTTATAGGCCTGTAGGTTATTCATGAGTGGGCTCAAGTAAAACCTTTTACTTTATATTGTGCATTGTTGGACGTTGGTTTGACAATTGGTTTCTTTGAAGCATGAATATTAATTTATGCAGTTGCAATGCCTTGATTTAGTGAGGTCAGTACACAGTCATCGCAGTGGTACAAGTGTTTCCTCATTTTCAGTTTTCGGTTTCATTTTCATTTCGGTGCATCCCTATTCCTGACGTGTAGAAACCATATCCCTGGAGCTGATAGCGCCACTCCGAGCAACTGGGATGCCACGGTGATGTAAACAACAAATGTCTTTCTTTGTTCCGTTATTTGACCAAATCATGTAAACGTGCACATTAGACTTAACAGATTATTCCGTATTAGTGTGCATGTTGCACACTCAGTGAAAACAATAGATCAGGTGCTGGTGATTTTCAGTGTAGGAAAAAGAACTCCTTCTATTTGTATACAAGCTACCTTAGATAAAGGGCCCAGTCGGTCTGTTCATTTCTTTTGTCTCTACAGGAGCTGGTCCCTCCAACTCCCAGTCCTGCATGATAGAGGTGGCCAGTAAGAGAAGGAATATGTGGATGAATGAGTGTTATTAAAGTCTGGCTCCGAGGGAACCTTAACTATTACAGCTAAGGGAGGTCAGCAGTGGAGCACTGCAACGGTTTCCATACAAATGATTTTCATCAAATAAGTAAAGAAAAAACTGTAATAATAATGAGTAGGGTGAGTGTGACAAGTTCTCTGGTTTAGTTCCTACACATCTGTGTGTGTTTGTTTGTGTGTGTGTGTGTATATGTATGTGTATGTGCGCACGCTGGCTTCATAGCCTGCTTATACATGTCTTGTGGTTGTGTTTTGCTCTGTTGGGCTCCATGTTGGGCCCACTCCTCCCGCCCTTATGAACCATGTGCCAGGATCAGCACAGCACGCTGACTGTTGGCTTGCTATTGATGTTGTGACACGAGAGGACAACATTTGGTCATGTTTACGTCTCTGCGCCAGTGACAGGCAGAGCCATATTGTTTGTCTGTGTATTTGTTGTTGTGTTCTCATGGAGGCAGCATCAGCAAACGTCACAATGGACGTTACTGACATTAGGACTCGAGGATGAACAGATATTGGTGATATTTGTTGCTCTAAGGTCAAAGGTCAAGGACCTGTTGATCTCACACAACACACTGTAAGACTATAGAACACAATATCTCATAATGCCTTGAGGAAAAGGGCATTTACAGAAATGACACCAGTGTGATTTTGTGCTATGGCATGAATTTTGACCCTAACGTGTGACTGGTAGAGCAGCTCACTGGAAGGAAGTCATGCAGGAGTAGTGGCGCCACGCCACCATGTGTATGTTGTGGGGTGGGTCTCCTTTTTTACACACAAATATTGCTTGATGGGTATGAATTTTATTACGTCATCACACAATCCAGACTGTAACTCAGACTATGATGTCAGAGTTAAAGTTGTGTAGGTGTTCATTGCATCGCAACATTTTACCTTTTATCAAAGAAAGAATTGCAGCTCATGTGATTTGGATATTGTCTGTGGCCATATTGTGGTTTTGATATATTTAGATGAATGGTCCTGCCCTGGACCAGGCAGGCGAGAGGATACGGAGAGAAGAGAAACATGAGCAGAAGCAGACGCGAGAAGTCGAGGCCTTGTTCAGACTGCAGGCCAAATCAGACTTTTCTCCAATCTGATCAGATTCCAATCTCACTGACTTGACAGTCCACATTACATAGTGCAAGTGATCAGATCCGATCTGCATGTGAACATATTGCGTGTGTTTTATCCACATTGATTTCTATGGTAATTGCGTGTGTTTTATCCACATCGATTCCTACTCTAACAGGCAAACAAGTGGACGACAGCGAACTCTGCTTGTCCCTGTCCCAAACATCATGTGGAGCTGCAGTCTGCTAATTGCAAGGAATCAATAGAAACGGAGGTGACTGCTGAGATGTGCTGCCATCACTGCTGGAGTGAATGATGGAGAGTTTGGTGCAGACAGAGCAGCGATGCCTGGTGGAATCATGTGCCGGGGATGTTTGACGATGCGATGTGGCCTGCTGCGACTGGACCACAGACAGTTTGAAATCCTATTTAAGTAACTGAGACGTCCAGATTGAAACAGAATCTGATCAGGGTCCACCTCCGTTTGTGGTTTGTATCAGATTTGTAAAAATCTGATTTTGGCTGTTCAGACTGTCAACAAATCAAAAATTTGGAGTGGCAGCGTGGATAAGGCCTAAGAGTGAGGAGAGAACAGGAGGGCAGGCAGGCAGGCATAAAGATGGGAAACGCACAAGGTCAAGAACTAAATCAACCCACACAAAAAAGTCATTTCAAAATAAAATAGGAAACAAGTCAGAGAGGAATTCACTCAGAGGCAGACCTTGACAAAAGGGCACTCCTGCTCAACATGTTTGTGGGGAGTGGGGGGAGGACAGAGGGAGGGGACACAGAGACAAAGCCATGAGGGAGTATTGACAGGCCGTACAGTGGAGAAGTGACAGTTGTGGTGAGCGAGCTGCAGCACAGTGAGAGCGGCACATCGCCTGCATCACTCCGCGCCCTAAAATGAATGTGACACAGTGTCGTGCTATCGAGCTCTCTGCCGCTGCGGTCGGACACAGATCGCTCCGGGCTGCAGCGAAAGCCTGTTTGAAGCAGAGTCTGAAAGTGAACAGAGATAGCAGCATATTGACTGGCACTGACAGTGGATGGTGGGGGTGGGGGTATTAGAGGGGGTATTGACGGATGAAGAGATTGACAGAGACGCAGCACTTTCTCTCGCTAATAGGATTATTGTGTAAATGTGTTTGATTTAAGGACTGCCCCTGGGGTGGGGGAGCACGGTGGGGGGGGTGGGGTTGGGGCAGATAAAGACAAGAAGGGAAAGCATCACCAGGCTCTAGACTGCATAAGCATGCATGACTACTTTTTGTGTGTGAGTTAAAATGACACAGGTGGGCGGGTGTGTTGTACTGTAATGTGCTGTAACATCTCTGTCAGTGTGCAGGAGCCTGTAGACCCTCTGTCTTCAGACCTGTTAACACTGCTGAGCACGCTCATGTGGGGTTCCTGACACTTGGCATCTGCATCCTCAGTGTCTCACATTAGAGTCAGTTTGTCTCACTGCAGCACCTTCATCGAGGTCCAGCTCACTGTGGAGCTACACTCATCACACACTGTGATGTTGCTGTGATGAGACAGGTTATAAATAGAGTATTAAAGTGACTGGAGGCACTTGAGAGGTCAAAGACCTGACAGCAGGTCTTTTCCAGGCCTGCACCATCTGCTGTTCACAGTCAGAACCACACTCATGAAATGCTGCTGGTTCTTCTTAAGTACCTCCAGTTCATCACACTTGTTAGCCAGGGAGTTGAGCAAAAAGCTTGTATCTCCATCTTTTAGCTTTTAGCTTAGCATGAGCTCTACTTTTGCTATACAGTTTCTTCAGCCCAACCCAGCTGGGACGTTAAACTAATATAGCTGGTGCACTTTAAAGCAGGGACTCGTTCCCTCATGAACATCATTATCTTTACTGTAGTAGATGATTCAAACAGACCAATATAAGCAGGAAACAGCCTTCATGTTTTTCCCCACACACTCCAGCCATGTATCATTTCGATTGGAAAGAAAAGCACGTTGGACTGAGAGTACTCTGAGCACCACCTCCTGAGGGCGGATGTGGACTGGAGACATTTAAACAGTGAATCACAGAGATGGGTGGACACTGTTTTTAAAAACAGACACAAAAATAAATATCACGTTTTCTGTTTGCACAGTAAATCTTTTTGGACAATGGCTCTTGTTTGGCTGTGGCTCAGTGACTAGACCAAGTTGTCCTGTGATTGCAGGGTTGTTGGTGATGATTTACTGACTGTGGGAGATTGTCCTGTATACACACTGCTTTTTGGTCATGTGTTGATAAAGTAAATGTAAAACTTTCTAGTTGCGAATCTCTGAGCTGCTGGTAAGACAATGGCTCATCTACCTGTTGTGTGTGTGTGTGTGTGTATAGCAGAGTGGGATGGCAGCCTGCTTCATGCAGCAGGTGAGTGGAGCGTCTTCATTTAACTCAACAGTTGTGATTTATTGAACTCATCCCAGGGACTGCCCAAAGAAACAAACAGACCACAAACAGCAACAAAAATCGATTCAATTCTGAATCACAAGATCCCGATTTGATTCAATTAGAGATATTTATATTTGAAGATATTGCAGTTTAATTCACATACTGCAGTCAGTGTGTACATTTGAGCAGTGAATGGGCACAACAAAATGATCTGTGATCACGCTGCTCTGTGATCTCGTCCGGGTAGTGTCACAGACCTGACTCTGTGATTTTTACGATCATGCAAGACTAACGAAAAGGAAACGGCATACGTTAAAGGGGAACTATGCAAGTCCGGTCTCTTTCCCGGTCATGTGCATTTGTTTTCAAAGAAGGCGATGAGAATGAAATCCACGGAGCGGTGGATAATGTTATTTATCATATATGATGTTACGATATGTATATTTATGTAGTCTTATCCCCCATAAACAAGAGATGACAGGTTATAGGATGTGTTTGTGTCGTTGTGCTGCTGAGACGAGATCTGGGACGCTACATGGAAGGCAGAGAGCCCCTATTCTCCCTGTAACAAGCTACAAGTCATTTATTTAATCACCACACATTTTTACCTTAATTAAACAAGGTAAAAATGTAGCATAGTTAGTTCCCCTTCAAAAGGTTGATCTAAGGATCTAAGAATTGATATCGGATCTTTCAAATGAAGAGGCATATGAACCAGAACCCAGCTCTAGGACTGATAAATCATATTATCATCTCCATGTGTGTAGGGATTTGATGCAGACACACCAGGTTCACAAGGTGCAGTACATGGTGGGGGTGGGGTACACCCTGGACAGATCACCAGTTTCACACATTCACACCTATGGGCAATTTAGGTCAAGTGCATCGTGGCTTCAGACTGCAGGAGGTGGATCATCATGGAGGACACACACAGTCAGAGGGGGACACACACACTCCACACACAGAGGCTCTGATTGGAACAATACATGAAATAGGACAACACACACACGCTTCTCTGTTGAAGTTAGCAGCTGCGGAGAGTGAGAGATCAGTCACACGTGAGCTGTGATAGACTGATCCTGGGTCAGGAACCATGCATTGATCAGGCCCACTCTTTTTTTTAACCCCCAGGGCTCTCATGTTGTCACTGGATGGATATTGATGAGTTCAGCCGGAGTTGGGGTGGGGGGTTGGCTGAATGTGACCTCAGCTGCAGTTGACAAATCCATTCAGTTTATCCATATGCCACATGCACCACACACTCAGGTTCTCAGCCACCTGTCTTTTTCCCTGATTGGTCAGTTTGCCATATTACAGGGAACTCATCATAAGTCTTCACAGAGGAATGTCTGTGAAGGTTCTCAGTCATCCAGGTCATCTTTATCCTGTGGGTTGTAGAATAGGAAGAACATTGTCATTCCATACGTGGCAGGCCTGTCTGAGAAATTCAGAAGGATCTTCCAGAAACATAACATCCGGGTCAACTTCAAACCAGGCCAGACACTGAGACAGAGGCTGGTCCACCCCAAGGACAAAACACCCAGGCATAAACTCAGCAATGTTGTGTATGCTGTCCAGTGCAACGAGGAGTGCTCAGACCTGTATATAGGTGAAACCAAACAGCCCCTCCACCGGCGCATGGCCCAACACAGAAGAGCCACATCATGAGGCCAGGACTCAGCTGTACATCTGCATCTACAGAAAAACGGTCACTCCTTTGAGGACTCCAATGTCCAGGTGTTGGACAGGGAGGACAGATGGTTCGAGAGAGGAGTAAAAGAAGCCATCTATGTCCACTTAGAGAATCCGTCTTTGAACAGAGGTGGGGGCCTAAGACACCACCTATCAGCCACCTACAACGCAGTCCTGGGAGCTCTCCCCAGGAAATTTAAACCCCAAACACACCTGGGGAAATGTGACTCAAAGGAACCTCATGGAACCAGGAGTGTCGACTCCTGACTCCATGACTCCAGAGCTACACGAAACCGGGAGTGGAGGGAACCTCACATGACCCCCCCCCCACCACCACCACCACCACCACCACCACCACCCCAGTTTCGGGGGGGTGTGGTCATGTGACTCTAGTTTCACCCGAAATCACCACTCAGGGTTTAAATACCTGGCTTTCCTGCTACAGTCTCAGAACTGAAGAAGCCTCTTGGATGAGAGGCGAAACGTCTTCAAACAAGATAAGAAGTCCAGTTGCCTTATTTTCTACAACCCACAGGATTCACAGAGGAATACACGCATCTGACACAGCACCTTTATGGTATATACTTTAAACTGTGAGCAGAATACGGTCGTGAGAGTGAAGATGACTGCTGCTGTGCTGAAGCATGTTTTCTCTGTTTTGCCAGCCGGCACTCTTGGAAGACTTGGCTGTGATTTATTTGACAAGACTTGATATATTGAAACACATGAGCAAACTGTAGAGATACTGTATGTGGGTTAATTACAGCTGTATGCAAATAATACAGGGCAAGATCTGTAAACATCCAGGTTAGTATTTTTTTTTTTTTATTTCATTTAACATCACTAACGGAGTCAAAGGCTGCTGGACCTCTGAACCTCATGATTGATCCTGTTGTATGTGTTGTGCATATTAACGTTTTGGAAGCACACAAGTATAGTGTTAATTTGAGGAGGAGGCGATGAGATGAGAGGAGGCGACATAATGCTAACAGTGAGCCCAACTCTCACCTCTCATTGATTGCAGGTGACACTTATATTTCATTCCCAACTGAATCAATGATTCATTAAGTAACTTGCCACTAATGTCATTTAAGTCAGTTGTTAGTGTAATGTTTCCTACTTGAGTGTGCGTGAAGCTGGAGGCTCAGCATCAGCTTTGATGTGTTTAGCTGCAGCTTTTCCCAGGCAGCAGGTGTAGACTGGTACGCTGTCTTCTTCAGTACCACAGTCACTGGTTGTTCCTGGTGTCCCTGAAATGCTCCCTCCCTCCCTGACCACTTCAAGTGTTTCTGTGGTGGATGCAAACTTTGCCCTTGGTAAGATACACTTCCTCTACACTCACCTACACTCACCTGCTGCTCTATCTGTCCTTTCAGGCTGGTTGTGGTATAAGTGATGTACCAGCCGTGTCATACCAGTGTGATGTTGATCAGAGACAGTTTCTCAGGGAGCAGCTCTCCTCCATGAGCTGGGGCAGCTGATTTCACTGCAAATCCATGTCATTTCAGACTTGTTGTGAAGATCTCCCTGCCCACGGACCTCTGTCCTAAATATACACTGACACTGACAACAGTTTGTCCATGGTGCAGGATAGACCGAGTGACAGGCAGACAGGGAGGAGAGGAAATGTTCACTATCTCCACTGTATCTATCCATTCATCAGAAGAAACTGGACCCAGAAGGACTGATGATACAAACACAACATATATCGGTCATGTACTGTACATTTTATTGGATATTGAATACATATTGTAGAGTTTAAATGAAAAAATCTGATTAGTAGCCAAAAGATTTTTCCCCCTGCAAACTCCCTCTAACAAATATAGCTGTTTGCGTGTGCTGTATGTGTTTTCTGCAGGATGAATTAATGATGAATCAGAGTCTGCGGCCTGGCAGGAGCCTCAGAGCTTTACTTTGTAGAGGGTGGGTGGGAGTGTGGGGTTTACAAGCAGGAGGCAATTTTAATTAGCCATGCTGCTGTTGAAGAACTAATCAGCTTTATGCTGGGATCACACACACACACACACACACACACACACACACACACATGCATGCATGCACGCACACAGACTCACTCACTTAGGATGCTGACAGCTTGTGGAAATAAAACATCCCCATCAGGCATTGTTGTGTTTTTTTTTTTTTTTTTTTGGGGGGGGGGGGGCTATGGGAAGTGGGGGTGGGTGGGAGGGCTGAAGGCAGCAAAGCACGACAGAAAGCTGGAGCGGGACACTTTGATTTGTACACAACACACACCAGCAGTTTTTATTTATTCCTCATCCGCTGTGCTTATCGTCATCCCCCTGCTGTCTTAGTGTGGGCTGTGTGTGTGTGTGTGTGTGTGTGTGTGTGGGGGGGGGGGGGGTTGCCTGAGGGACGACTTTAGCGTGTGACTTCATTGCAGAACATGGCAGCAGTGAATAAGGGTGCTGCTCATGTGTAATGTTGGATTTCCATATGACCTGCACGTGAAGGCTCTTCATCAACGTCCTGGATCCTCAGTCATTGTATACTTCACCCTCACCTACATTTTATTGTCATTGTCACATGTCTTCATAGCAGTGCATTGAGTCCAGAGGCCCATGTGACAGAATGCATGCGACACACACATCGACACACACATACACCAGTGATGGTGAATCTTTTTTCCATAATCCAATCAAGTCAGAGCCCGAGCTTTATTATTTATAGATTATCTGACACATTGTCATGGACATGATATCTCAGCTACACCTTCACAATACGTTTGAAATTTGGCAAAACAACAGAGAGATTAGAAAAGGTTTAGATTTGTTGTTTTGTTTTGTTTTTTGGTCTGTTCTGTCATTTCCATACTGATTCTGTGGTGTGCTATATGTTCAGTGTTATGTATTATAAATAAAAAGGTGGGAAAAAAATGAAACAGCTTTCAAAGGTGAGAGTCACAGTGACATCACAAAACGTGGTTGAATGTGGTTGAGGATACAAAAGTGTTTTGTTAATGATTTTCAGGTGGTTTGCTGAGCTGATTTATTTATATAGCACCTAGACAGAGTCATAGCAATGCACAAACAAACACACAAATAAGTAAACTTATTACATACCTATGGCAGTGTGAATCCTGTGCCCAGGGCACTGGAGCCTTATCCAGGACCGCCTTCTTAATGTTAGCTCCAGCGTCTGTTGTGATGCCGACGAGCTTCTTTTCTTCAAGGCTTCAGGAATCGAGTGCCTTGAGTGATCCTGATGCGAGCATTTCAGCCGTGTGGTCTGGAGGAAAAAACTTGTTCCCCAGCTCCCAGTCATCGTGAGGCCTACGTATGGATCTATAGTGTGACTAGACCAGAGATCTGCCGTTGTGGAATAGTCAGGGACAGTAGACAGCTTTGCCTGTAATTTCCCTCTGTGTTGCAGGTACATGGTGGGGATCACCGTGTTGCTAGTAGTAGTAGTAAGACATACCTGGGATCCAAAGTCATTACCATCATCTTGAACCCATCTTTCTCCACAGTACTCAGCGGAACCATATCCTCTGCGAGGTGGACTGTAATTGCGTTTGTAATCTCGACCCACCGTTTGCTTTTTTTTCTCATTATGCAATCCCTTTTGCAAACGCGTCTTGAATGGATGTCTGGCTTGACTGTACTTTTCCAGATTTAGCTGTGGATGTGGAGGTGTGCCGATTTTAGCTTTACACATTCTTGGTACTCCAAAACGTGCTTACGGCTAAGGTGATGCAGCAGATTGCTTGTGTTGCCACCTTGGGCTGCAACTTTGGCTCGACAGCATTTGCAATATATGGTCGTTTTGCTCCGTGTCTGACCTTTTAAAACCAAAGAACCTCCAGACGATAGACACAGCTTCTCTTTTTGGTACGACAACGTGTACTGTTACAGCAGTCTAAATTGGATATTTAAAAAATTGTTTTTTTCTTTTTTTTGGTTAAACTATTTGGTTGAATAATGACAGTCACTATAAGTCCTTGAGCAGAGTGGCATGACCATCTAATAATGGATGTGTCTGTATGCTGGTCACCAGCAGCAACAATAACTACTGCTTTTTGTGTGATTGTAAACAGGATCTCCTGGGTGATAGAACTGTTGACACAAAGCAGCTTATAGGTCCGTTGATCTATGCTGTAGATCGACACATAGATGGATAAACAGACAGAGGTCATGGTCATGTAGTCCCTCCTCTTAGCCTGTGTTACTTGGTGTCATCCAGTCTTTGCATCAGTGTTTCCTGGTCAGTGAACTAAAGTAAAGCAGTGCTCCGATCACTACTGGTTTAACTGGTTTAGAACAGAGCCTGGACATTAGTGCCGCAGTTATTACGAATACGAGTACGAATACGAATATGAATGACTTTATTAATCCCCAAAGGGAAATTCATCTGTCAGCTCATCAACCATTTGCAGAAGAATGAAGAAGCCTGATGGCTGAAGGTACAAAGGATCTTCTATATTTCTCTGTCCTGCAGTGAAGAGAGAGGAGCCGTCCACCACCGCTCTTCTCTTGGACCATCAAGGTGTTATGAAGAGGATGATCTGAGTTGTTCAGAATGGCCTCCACCAGCGTGTATCTCTCCACCACATCCTCAGTGAGTCCATCAGGGAGACATGACTGAAGTCAAGTGGCTCAAGATGTTCAGTCTGTATCCTAGTAACAACTTCATGGAGACCTTCACATGGAACTTCAGCAGTAGCCGTTGGTGGGATGTAAACAAGTATTGTTTGGATTTGAAAAAAAAGTCTACTTCCTGAGTCCTCACCCATATTTCCAGAGAGCTGACATCCCACATGATGACTGATGGCAGAAAGGACCTACAGTACATCTCCACTTCCAAGCCTTTAACCTCTGCACCACCAGCACAGCAACCATGAAAGCTCCTCCTCATCCAGCTGGAACAGGGTGGCATCCTCCAGACTTGCTCCATTTTCAATGACAGAAGCTCCTCTCCTGAAGAATCTCCTCTCCCCACAGAAGTGTCCATCAGTAGTTGACACAATACGACAAAAACATACAAAAACACAACAACATAAAGCAAAGGTTGAGTAAAAACTCAGAGCGACCAGACTTTGCTGCTCCCAGCGCATGTTCTGGAATCAGTAGACTGATTTTACATGTCTGTCCATGCATGACAAACACCTGTGGGTGTATGTGTGTGTGTGAGAGAGAGAGTGTGAGGGTGACAGACACAGACAGAGAGACTGTCACTTTGAGTTAATACCGTTTGTGGCACGTATTGAGTTTCTGCACACACCACCACACATGTGCAGCACTCATGGGGCACAGAATTGTGAAGGCCACGGTTGCTAGGAGACCATCTCCCCACGCTTATACTCAAAAGCCTCCAATGTAAACCACTGCATCACAACTACAGGCGCACACACACACACACACACACACACACACACACAGTGAACAGACTCTTGAGACAAAGGGCTGAAGAACGCCTGTGATGGAGAGGTTTCCTTCTTGCATTTCTTTGGAGGTGTAACTGGTTAGACTGGTCTTCATATGGATTTCTATTATTTCAGTAATAAGTAAGTCTATAATTGAAGAATCTTTTGACAGTTAGTTCTGGAGAGTTGTCATAGATACAACTAAATTATTATTAATGATTAATCTGTGTGTTCATTTTAGTAAATGTATATATTACATGTACTCTTTGCATGCATGTAGTGTATATATACAGTACATGTCTGTGTGCCTGCTGTCCAGTCTGTAACCATAGCCTGTGTTTATTTGTCACTTAAATCAATGTATATTAGTGACAATTGGTTAAAACATGTATAATTGTATGTAGACTCAGCCAGGTCAATAAGAAGTAGCTCCATGTCCACATGTCCCCAGCTTCCTGTCATTAAAAGAGTGAAAATATGAAAGTGTAAGAGTACAAGCCAAATGAAGTGGACAACAAACACTCTACAGAGTTTGTGTGGAAAATGATCAGCTGTGACCGTGAAGCAGAGTGGTTGTTTTGTCATGTTGGATCATGTTGGGGGGCAGTAGTTAAGAGGCTGGGTCAGCTGAAGGTGTGTGAGCTCCCTGCACCATGCTGCTGCTGTGAGCTTGGGTGTCTCTATTTGAACACATTGCTGTTCCTTCTGCTGCGGCTGTGGCTATTTTTAGCGTGTGGGTGTTGAGAGGTCCAGATCACCCTACCAGATCATGGAAGCTCCGCAGAGACTCCGCCGCCACCACCACCACTGGTGCAGGAACACACGCAGCAGTGTGGGTGGGGGTGGTGACGATGAACCGAGACACATTAGCAACACGCTCAGAGATCTGTGTCCACAGCCTCCAGTGGCTCAGGTTCACACAGGAGAGGTGGGAGGAATGAGCAAGCCCACCAACACCTGTAGCATATGAACAACTGTCACAGCAGTGTGTCATGCTAATCCAAGCTGTGAGGCCTTCAAGACCTCTCCTCTGTGTTCTTACACCACATCTTACTGATGTCTTTAGTTAAATGCAATACATATTTGATTTTTATTATTATTGATTAATTATGTTGATTGATGTTTTGCTTTCTTAAATGTTTGAACCATGTTGTCCACACTGACTGCAGCACTGACTCAGCGTACTAGTAATCCACTAAGTTGGACTGATGGGCCTGAGCGTGGTGCGTTTAGGTCAGCGTGAACATTACAGTTGCTCTCGGTGCAGCTACAGTCGAACTCTGGTTCGGTCCAATTGTTGTGTGAATGCGGCCAGACATCGATCCGCTCCAACTGTCTGGACCTGCCACAACGTACCATGTGTCTTTTTCCGGTCAGTTGTCATGGAAACACTAGTGCAGTGTTTGTGAACGTGAAGATGTGAGCACGAACCATACGAGCTGAAGAATGAAACAATACTGGTGCAGACCAAGGGTGCGCAGCAGTATGTGTGGAGTACATCAGGTCTAATACCACATGCTGGCCAAGCACACAGCCGGTGCAGAGAGCCCTCCTCCCCCTCGCCAAAAGCAGACCAACTGTACAACCAGTCCACCTCAGAGGTTATTCTGGAGAATACTCTGGACAGTGTTTGTCCTTGTTTTGGACTGTTGCAATAATAAACATACAGTTGCATAAAGCAAACATATTTGTCCACGCCCATGTTGATAAGAGTGTTAAACACTTTACAATATTCTTCTTAAGGTGCATTCAGAACAGATGGGACATGAATTGATGATGAATCACAAATTAACTATAGATGTCAAAATTTTAATCAATTGACAGCCCTATGATAAACAGATGGTGATAAACAGGTGATAACTGCTCGTTGCTCCTGACTGGCCTGTGTTGAGTGTGTGTGAATAGCACTGTGTTGTGTGTCTGCAGCCCTGTATCTTTCTGTGTGTCCTCTGAGCAGGCTGTTAGCCATGGGCCACATAATGATGTTGTCATGTGTGACCTGGAGTAATTACAGCATCACAGTGACAGGAAGCACCAGAGACGTTCACCCTCTTCACTCTGTCCGTCCTCCAGGGACCAAACCCACTGTGCTTGTTTTAATTCATTGGATTTCACAGCTGCAGCCACAGGGAATACTTAACAGTATAATATGATGATGATGAGGAGGAGGAGGAGGAGGAGGGGGGGAGCTGGGCCTTGCTTGACTTCTGAGCAGACAGACGGGTGAGCATGTGCTAGCACGCAACACATAGACAGATCCAAAATGTCTCCAAGCAGCCAGTGTGAGCCTGCAGGCAGGCAGCAGTGTAGGGGACAGCTGCTGGCCTCAGTGGCACACAAGGAGCTGCAAGAGCGAAGCTTCATCATCCTCAACGTCCTCCAAACCAACACCGAGCCTGTGGAAAGTGTAGCAGTTTAAATGACAGCAGTGTTTATGTTTGGAGGCAGCATGTGCTGGAACGCCAGTGTGTGGAGTATCTGAAGATCAGGTGGTGGTGATGACGATGGTCAAAGATGTAGGTCAGTGTTAGGTCAGCGCTGACTTACATAAGACATCAGCCACAATTACCAATATCAGGATAAGTGGCTGAGGGTGCGTGTGTGTGGGTAGAGAGTGAAGGAGCAGGCCATGCATTTAACATGAGGCAGCTTGAAACTGGACAGAGCAGCCATGAATGTTTCATTACAGAATTATTAGCGTGTGTGTGTGTTTGTGTGTTTGTGTGTACAGTGTGTGTGAGGGAGCAGTGGGGTGTAGTGGCAGAAGTAGCTTCACAAATAAGATAATGCATAGTGATGTTGCATCATACTGCCTGTGTGTGTGTGTGTGTGTGTGTGTAGATCTGCAGGCCTGCTAAAGAGAGGTCTTGACCTCTCCTGTTCCAAACTGCAGCTGTGTGCTATGATATCAGACACACTGTTACTCCTGAGAGAGTGTGGAGGACAAATGTCATGTAGGCTAAGAAGCATTAGTTCTGACACTCCTCTCTACTGGCTCTGATCACCATATTATTGGGTAGTCTGAATTAAGATTAGCTGATTAGTTGGCTGACTGCATATGTAAGTGTCCTGCGCTTAATGGTGCCCAGCTTATATGGATTTATGAGACGCTGTTCCACAACAAAGATCAGGATGGCAACAAAGTTCAAAGCAAGTCCTCAAAAAGCCAACTCAACATATCAGCATCAGACGACCATGATGACTCTGGGCTCTTACACAGTGAATTCTCTCTAACAGATGGGTTCACTAATTGCTGCACAGTCGACCGCATTAAGACACTGCAGCAGGCTGATGTCCTGGTGGCTCACCTGGTGGAACATTAGTGCTGCATGTTGTCCTCCGTCTCTGCCCAGCTCTCCTGTCTCTCTAACAGGACCTGGTCTAAACCTGGACTATGTCTAGACCGCCTCTGGTCTAATCGTAATTGTGAAGTTGTCCAGCATCATCATCAGGCTTCAAGATAAGCACATATCAGGCCTAAGAGCGAGGTCATGATTAGGGATGGGCAGGGCAGAAAAAAAAATTGAATATATTTGAAATTCATTTCAAGCTTTTCAGTTTTTCTTGGAAGTTTACCTGAACATGGCAACGCTGACATGGCAACGATGTGCTGTATCGCTTGGCTTATCAGCACTCCAGGATCTGAGTCAGGTGTGACTCCAAACAGCCGATAGGTGGAGGGATACAGTGTGTCACTCACCCTGCCTGTGTGGAGGAATACTGAGTGAGTTGGTTAGTTCCAGATAAACTACTTTTTTTCCCAACCAGCTGATGCAACGTAAATAATGTGTACAGAGTGTAAACTGGTGTATTACTTTGAGATGGGACTTCTTGTCGGCAGCGAACATATGCTGTTAGTTTGGGTCCATTCACAGCTGTTTATCTCCAGTATGTCTGTCCAGCACTATGAGCTGGTACAGCTAACTGGAGGAGAGCAGAGAGCTGTCTACTGCAGATATTATACTGAGGGGCCATTTGTACCTCATACACCCACACGTCAGAAAGACTGAACTGTCCCTTTAAGTGTAGTGTGAGCACACAGCTGTTTGAAATGAAATGTTCCTCTGTGTTCTTGAATACTTTTTGAATGTGACCTGGAAGTCCTTTTTTTTCTTGCTTTAAACATCACCTGTGCAGTTGTGAATTTCACCAAATCCATACATTTCAAAATCAGTGTGAGTTTGTATGTTCCCTGTACCCAACATTATGTATTAATCTTCCTGCTCTTTCTCTGTCTAAGGTCTACACTTGGTTCACCTGTTCGGTTTTCTGTGGTTCTGCTTTGAAGTACAACCTGTTCCATTGTTCCAGATGCCAAGGAATAATGAAAATTACATTTTGTAAATCAATGTGATTGTCAAATAAACTATTTGAATTTTTTAAAACTGAATTATTATTTGAATATCCCAAAATCATGACTCATCCCCAGTCCTGGTCTTGTAAGCCTCCCTCTCTGCGCTCGACCAGGAGCTCTCCACATGGAGAGCTAGTTTTTAGCCCTAGAGCCCGATCAGGCCCTCTGCCTTGTTTTGGTGACATGGAGTTCAGGAGGCCAAAGCAACTGCACATCTGGCTTAAGGGCTACTGTTGGACTAGATACATCCCAACTGGAGCCACACGTATTACATCATAAACAGTCTGTTCTGGCCTCTGATCTGGTCTCTTTGTTAAATGTTAGGGCTTCAGTGAGAGGGAACAGTGAAAGAGATGTTTTGACAGGAACAGAAATGAGAATGTCAGCACATGTAGCCAGGCCACTCGGGCAGTGTGTGCAGCGCCTGCAGCTGGCTCCGGATCGCAGATGGAATCCAGGATGAATTCGAGGAATTTACTGCAGAGTTTGTCGACTGGTGACAATGTGACAGGAATGTGTGGTGTGTGGTGGAGCAGATGGAGGGGGAGGGGCCTCTGCTGTTTGATTGAAAACCTTGTGGTTCCCAGGACAACTCCTCAAAAACAGAAATGAAATTCTTTTCCCAGATGGTCCACCATCTACTTTTAAGCATGATGGAAACAGGCTGAGCCTCTCTCTCCTCTCCTCTCCTCTCCTCTCCTCTCCTCTCCTCTCCTCTCCTCTCCTCTCCTCTCCTCTCCTCTCCTCTCCTCCCCTCCCCTCCCCTCCCCTAACTGCCCAGCATCAGGCCTGCTAACCCTCACAGGGACACAGATTAAGCCAATTGAGGGCAGATAAAGAGAAACAAAGGGCTGAGTGAAAGAGGAGGCCTTATTCCTATTGGTGCTCAGCCAAGAGGGAATAACACTAGTGGAGTCTGGATGAGGTCTAGACCTCATACTTTTAATCCATGTGGAGTAAAGCTCCGTCTGCTGAAATCCACCAAGCGGCTCTTCGTATTCATGTGGCCTGTTTCTTTCATGCTCGGACGGATGCACATCTCTTCCGTCATTATGATACTTTGGAATAAAGGTGCATTTGCCAGTTTAATTTATCATCAGATTGTCTTTGCGTTGATCCTTGTGATGCACAGCCTTACAGCTTGGCCTACAGTGGGTCTCTGAATCAGTATGGGGTTTAATTAGAACTGAATGTCTTTGTACAGATGTGCTGTTGTTGTGTGTCCATGACAATGCAACACCGGCCCATGTCCATGCATACTCTCAATGAACCTCAGCTCCTCCATGTTCACCATGATCTCTTTCCTCCAACTAACCAGCTAGTTTAATAGACTTATCTGGAAATTGAAGTATTATATATGTGACTATCCACAGATTTACTTGCCATGGATTTACTGAGTCATGTGTAATGGTGCTGTGCTCGTGCTCTGGAGCAGCTGTACAATGGTGACCCCGGTGCAGTTCTGTAAGGATCTGCCCACAGAATAGCAGTGAAATACTGTACCACTTCAGACCAGGTGAGCTCCTCAGCAGTGTGTCTGACCACACCTTGCCTGGACACTAACACACCCATGGGTGCTGAAATGGGTTTGAATAAGAGACTTAAACAAATGGTGTGTCTGGTGCAGTCCTGAGATGGGTGTAGGATTGAGGCCACACTCCTCACATGTGTGATCATGGAAATGCAAACTGCACTGAATACCTGTCCCCACCTGTCCCTTCTGTCTGTCCCTTATGCTGCTCTCTGCTTCATTCATCTACAAATACCAGTTGCCTTCCCATTCCCACTCTCCTCTCTCATCCCCTCCCACCCCATGTCTCCACCGACCTCTATCTCCTCAATCAGGGAACCATCTCTCCCTCTCCTCCATTCTCCTCTTTATCACTCACACTGCCCTCCCCCTTCATCTCTGTTGCTTCCCTCCCCACCTGACTCACTGCAGGCCTATTAGGCTATTAGGTACACTGATAGTAGATTTAAGGATTGTGTGTGTGTGTGTGCTGCATCTCATCTTCTTCCTCATCATAACTTATCGTGTCTCCTCTGTGCTCTGTGTAGACCCACAGCTCATTTTGGCTGGCACGATGCTAATGAGCGTTTTCTGACAACAACGGAAGCCTGTTGAATCCAAAAAAGGTGCATTTCAGGGATGCCAACATGATTAACTGTTTAACCGTTAACCGATAACAATAACTCTGACTGATTAATACTGTCGGTTCATTTTTTTTACAAGCTCATGGCTCAAGGCTATTTTGCAGCAAAAAGTTACACGGGAGGACTTACAGCATGTACCAGTTATGCAGCGCAGTCCCCGTGATGGACATCTGCATGTGTGTCACCTGTAAGGACGGCTCACCTGCAGCTCGTACAGAGGAGCTGTGAGGGGAGCGCTCTGCTGTCCCTCTCTCTTTAGTCTGGTGTTTAGCTGCACTTTGTATCAAAAGAGTTCAAAATGTGAAGTCTGAGTGCCATCTGAGCGCCGAACAGCTGAGCCAGAGCACAGTGGATGTGGCACTGCATGTGTTTTTATCGGATTGGGTTGCTGATCGGAACAAGCCGAGGCACAGACACTCAGATCTTATCAGTTAATGGTTATTCATCGGTTGAAGAGCGTCGGTTATCGGTCAGAAAAAAAAATTAAAATGTGCATCCCTAGTGCATTTGGTTCGGAAAAGGTTCGGATTGCATTCACGCCACAAATGAGTTGTACCAGGGTTCGTTTTGGACTCTGCTGCGGACCAAACAAGTGAACCAGCTGAGTCCCAGCTGAAGAGGTGGTCTCGGTTCATTTGTTTGGTCCGCACCAGAGTCCAGTGGTTTGCATTCACACCTATCCAAAAGGTCCGCACAAAGGAAAATTCCATTTCAAGTGAACTAACCAAGCCTGGTGTGAATATGCCCTCAAAGTGTTGGAACACAGTTTGTAGTGCTTTACACACAACTTTGTCATGAGCCTCCCTCCATTGACCAAAAACCCTTCTGAGTGTGCAGATCACATTCTCTCTCATCAGTGTTCGCAAACATGTGAAGCACAGTGCACCTCCAGGAGGCATGTTGAACATATCTTTACTAATAGAGAGGAGAGCTGGGTGAGAGGAGGAGGTGCTGCACTGAATGGCCCTTTGTCCTCCCATGCAGACCGCTGTGAGCTGTTTCATTCACTCACATTAAAGTGTGACAGAGGAGGTGGCGACGCAGCAGCCTCCACGGGTCAGAGGACACTGAGGCCGTCCGCTTCCCCTCCACAGGGTGAATGCAGACCCACCCCTACCTACCTCCCTCCTCCTCTCCTCACAGAACCACAGGGTCAGAGGCCAGCAGTTGCCACTGCCACAGATTCAGGCGTCGTTCACAATACTACTTACTTGTGCTCTTTTCCCATTCCCTCCTCCTGTCCACATGTCTCTGGAGTTGCACAGTGGCATCTCATAGTCACTCTGATTGGGTCTCATCAGCTTTAACTGTGGTGGGTAAAGAAAAACAAGTGTTACTGACCCTGTCCTTGCTGCAGCTGTTGTGTGCAGTACATTGTGTATTTTAAGTTATCTTTGTTGCTCCCTGTTCATTGTAATTTTTTTTTGCATCTAATCAGCTGCAGAGAAGACAGTCTGCTTCCTGTTTACACCGGCTTGTGAATGCTCAGTGTACATGTTTGCTCATGTGCGACTGATTTAGTAGCAACGTGTGTGTGTCTGTGTGTGTGTGTGCACTGAAAATAGTGGATAATGACAAAGGAGCATTGAGCAGTGATCTGAATGATCCCCCTGAGTAGAGAGAAGGTGAGAGAAAGAGGAGAGCTGAGGAAGAACAAAGGCTGGGACAGAGGGGGACATCTGATAGGACGGCAGATGATCGGCCGTCTGCCTTGTAAAAGCATTGATTGTAGCTGGTTGTGTTGTGAGGGCTGGTGGAGTGATGTCAGACATCCCAGTGCCACATTTCTGGAGCTATATCACAGCCAGCACCGCAGCAGAGCTGCTGCCTAGATACATGGTAAGCCCTGTGTACGTCTGGATCGGGCTTCCAGGGCGCCAGAGGTTACACAGGTCACGTTTGCCTCCCTCTCAGCAACCATTGTGGTGTTCTGATGTAAAGCTCTGAGATGATCCTGTAGTATGAGGGGTCTCCAGTTGTGAACTTCATCTTTCAAGATTTTAAGTAGCTAATAGACATCACATGTTTATGATATTATCAGTGTGAAAGGAACAGTGAGGAGTTTCCATCATCATCAGCCTATTTTTATGCACATTATCAATTTCTTAGAAATTCCAGTACGCAAACATGGAAAATTCAAAAAGTCCTGAAGTATCACAAAGAAGTTTTCATGCTTGGAGGAGGTGAAAAAGTTGGCGCATCGACAAAGGGTAAAAGCCAAAAAGTGTGATTTAAGTGAATACTGATGAGATTTAGAAATCACTTGACTTATGTGTCACTATACAGCGACAGCGGTCCTCTGCACTGGAAAGGCAATGGCAGCCTAGTCACACCTTTTAATCATCACATCATTTAGTCATCACGTTGCTGTCTTCCTCTGCTATGGTAAATGACGTCTGATGTTCCCATAGTGGATGGAAACACACATAGATTCACATTTTCTTTTACCAAATTTCTAAAAATTCTGCAAAATGTTGTGATGTGGTCTCTGTAGAGGGCCAGAGCCAGGGCGGGGTCACATCACTTCAAATCAACACCACACCTGTTTCAAACGTTTTGCCACAGTCCAATGAATGAACAGGTTCTGTCAGGTGTTTTAAAATGGTGCTTATGAAGAGATGAGGCAGCCCACCATCTCACCCCCTGACTGGCTCTTTTCAGTTTTGACTAATGCAGCTTGGTTAGTGACCAGGTAACACCACCAGAGTGTTAAATTACTAGTATACACTGCCTCATTGACCTGTGGACGTCAAAATGATTGTTCATGATTGTAGATGAAGAAAAGAAATAATTGCCACATTTGAAATTATACTCCAGAACACCTGCACACACAGAGGACAGTGAGAGTGGATGTTTATCACAGGATGATGCTGTCCTTGTATTTGTTCTAAATGATGAGCACATGAAGCTCCGCTGGAAACATCCATCCAGTAGGGGAGCTGCAGTGCACACAGAGGTTAAGCTGAGCTGAGGATGTTTTGCTGCAGATCAGTCAATACACCTTAAATGCTAAATGACACCTTAGATCGTCCCTTAACCTCCATACAGTACGCTTTAGTTATTATTGGATCTTCAAGTGATTGAATCAGTATTGTATCTCCTCACTTGGAGGAAGGTGGTGGAGCGTTGCTCCAGCACCACTTGATCTGTGTTGGTGATGTCCTGAACCACACATGCTGCACACTCTGTGACAGATTCACTGAGAGACCCACCTAAACTCCGTAGATGGCTTTCATTGTCTCCTGTGCAGTGTGATTGGATATGTGAAGGAGCAGCAGGGGATGGGTTTGGGGCTTAATCCCAACTCCCTGTGCACATCTATCAACCTTTTTCTTCTCTGTCTGAATGTCCCACCTCTCAGAGCACACACACTCTCACACAGATTACACAGTTTAATCTTGATTAGATTCACAGAGGCCCGCGCTGCTCAACGCTGCTTAGCAGAGCAGAAAAGATGAAGAGAAGGAGGACAAGGGCGAAAAAGACAGAGCTGTGTGGCACAGTAGAAAGACTGCATGAACGGAGAGAACAAGGGGGGGGCTGCAGCCATTGTTTTGATTATCAATTAAACAGCAGGTTATGGCTGTGATTGATTGATTAATTGTCTGCTTTGACAAACTGTAAAAGTAACTTCACCGGCTGAAGGTGACATCTTCTCATGTCCTCCATGACTGGCTAGGACAGACTTCATCTCCTCGAGGGATGGTACCTTAAAGCCATAAGGTACCAATACCCAGTTTGAAATGATGTTTTCTGTACTTTTTTGTGTGTATCTGTGTTTGTTTATAAAAAAAAGACTGTCAAAATGTCTGAATTTTATATATTTATTTCTCAATATCAAAACATATACGTATTCGTCGTATGACTGTGTGCACCGAACCGTAACGCACATACCATGACAACATGGGACGAATACAAATACCGTTACACCCCTAATAGCATCGCAAGTGAAATTTCTCCAGCATAAAATTTAAGCTTAACCACTTGGAGCCGGCGACGTTGATTATGGCTTGCTTAAAGCCTCGTCATCGTTCTTCTCCCACGATGCCTGCTGCAGCAGCTGTAGCCTTTGCTTTGAGGCTGTCAAAAATTGTCCAGTCTTCAGTGTTTAAACAGATACTCTGTTGCCTTTACACATGTTGCAACTTACTGCAGCGAGCGTGGTCTGCATTGTATTCAGAAAAATGGAGCCATACTGGACCTCTGTCTGTCTGCTGTATTGAACGTCAAGCTGCCTCTGACAGAATCATCAGGCAAACACTCCTCCACTCTCACAGACACAAGGGTGCGTTCAGGTACGGAAACGTGGAATTCGGTACTCATCCCTACTCTCCTCTGCTTCTCAGTGATGTGGCTCTCTGGACTGACAGTGTTCAGAGGTCAATCACTCAACCAATCACATCCCCTGAACCAGGATGTAACTGAAAACCAGCTGAGAAGTGAAGTGTCTACAGTATAGTTCAGTGAAGGCCTCTTATTCTTACTCTGTTGGTCTTAATGTTCATCAGACATTTGAACACACTGTTCTGTCAGCATGTGTCCACAGGCACACAGAGCCCAGTGGGCTAACAGGAAATGGATCTGAACAAGCAAACCATGACGACCAGTTCTTTAGTTACCTAAATGATGACATCCTCAAATAGACCTGGGATGCTGAGGACAAGCAGCTTGTGCTCCCTCTCCCCTCCACCAGCAGCACCACCTCAGCGGTTAATCGCATACTGTGGCTGTGATGAGCTGGGCCTGTGGCCAAGAGACACAGAGGAGCCTGTCCTCAAGACCAGACAGGTCCCAGGAGGAGACAGCAGCACTCTCACTTTTTCTCTATGGGCTGAGCATGATGGTGGAGTTCATTGTGAGTATGCAGATTAGACCTGGGTCAGTGACCACACCCTGACAGAGAGGCACGTGGTCATGTCAGGTCTCCGGTTTGACTGGACTGTAGCTGACAGTAAAATCTGCCTCTGGTTCCTCCAGGGTCAGATCAGGATCACATGTCTCTCTGCAGACTGTCATGTCTGTCTCTACACATCACATGCAAAGTGAAAAAGAAAATGTGAAATATCTTGGCAGGTTGGAATTGAGATGTGTGTGTGTGTGTGTGTGTTATCAGCAGCTGGACAGTGTGTCTTTGCCTGCCTGCCTGCCTCGCATGTCAGTGTGTCAGACTCCAGTGTTTTCTGCTCTTGGCAGCAGATGAGATGAGGAACTGGAGCTTCCAGCAAACTCCACAGATAATAAGATATAGTTTAGGAAATCTTATCAGGGAAACAGATTTACTGTAAGTCTCACACACTGTTTGATGCTATTACTGACACCGTGATAGAATAAGATCCAGCTGTAGTGTTTGAGAATGTGATTTAGATCAGAGACTATTAGAGACAGGTCTGTCAGTGAGAGGCTGGGAGATGTTGGAGGAGGAAACATAGACAAACGTCCACCACAGGTTACAGAGCCACTGTATGTGCTGTACTTACTGTCAGTGCTTCCAGTAACTATTATTTAGCTGGTTCTCATGTGAGACAGTCTAGTTACTTATTATTGCCCATGTTTTTGTATGAAATCTCTGGAGAGACTGTTAGTGTCAAGAGGAAGGTTTTCATAGGACCCAAAATGCAGACAGTGGACACAGTGGGATGTAAATATAAATGTAAATGTAAAGGATGGAGTTTGGAGAGTGTGGAGATCATCTCTGAAGGAACAGGGGCCCGTTGCACAAAACTAGGATAAGGGATTAAGCCGGGATATCTTGGTTATCCTGGCTCAACTAATCCATGATCCAGTTGCACAAAAGTGGGATAGGGGAAAGTGAGATATGTTATGGCATAAGTTACCGTGGAGATTTATTCTGTGGAGCTAGCCTGCTCCAGACCAGGCTAAGTTGCAGGATCTCTTTCATCTCATCCCTTATCTCAGTCAGCAGTCATCACAAACAGAAACCAATAGTAATTCCACTGCCCACTACACAATGTTATCACATTCAACTAGATCCACTGTCATTATTTAAACATTTGTGATCATTATTTTCAATCATTGTAGATAAATGATGATTTGAGATGATGTTGCAACCATTAGATAATTTACAGTTTCCGCCAGACTATATATAAAATACACATCCCACATAAATATAAATACACACATGATGTTCCTTTATTGAGTAAGGATAAATCAAAGCAGGTAAACCATCAGCTCCTTTCAAAGCTGAAGGCACACAGTGACTCTACAAGTTAGAGAGTTGCCGCAATGTTGTGGCACAAAGTTGCCACAACATTGCTGATCAGACAGTCAGCAGTGCAGACCATCTGGAATTATAAGATGAAGACTATTAAACCTGTCGTCACACATCACAGGCAATGTACAGTGTTCATTAAATTGACACTATCAAAAAGTCATGTTCACCTGAACATTAATGCTGTGAAAGGATTTCCTATTCACAAAATCCGCCTCATGGGCACCTGGGGGGGGATTTAGAGAGAGAGAGAGGCTAATGAAACAGCAAACATAAGATAAACTTTATTTATCCCAAAGGGAAATTCAGTTAAGTCAACAAGCTCATCTATTTATCAAAGAGTTATACAGTGTGATGGAGTTACATTTACACAGTTTCACTCACATCTGCAGTCAGTTTCACGAACAATTTCAACTCATTCTTAACCAGATTACAGCTACGTTTTCGGGGATGATAAGTAACTATTTGGATTGTTATTGTGATGGTTTCAGCGGAGCAGTGAGTGTGTGTTTGTGCACTATACTTACGCATTCAGGCGGTCTGCAATACTTTGCCACACTTCCTCTTGTTGTTTAATAACTGTGGTGGTGTTGCCTTTCTTTTTGATTTGCTCCTTTACCTTCTCGTGAGCCTCCATGAGGATTTCTGTCTCCGACGGGAAAAGTACGCCGCTCCAGTTGTCATGGTGAATCGGTGAATCTGTGATCGATGGCGGGGTCTATTTGAGGAAGCCGCGTGCACATACTGATCCAGGATTGGCTTCACCTGGCTTGATGAATCCGTGTCTGCTCATCCTGGCTTTGTCTTTGTGCAACCAATTAAGCCTGGACGCTCTTGTTTTGGATTTGTTGAACCCAGCTCAGTCATTTAGCCTGGATGTCTGAATCCTACTTTTGTGCAACGGGCCCCCGGAAATAACTCCTGTCATTGGTTGTTGTTGTGTTTTTTCCAGGATTCTGATTGGCTAGCATGACTTTATGGTTCTTGTTACACTGCCACCTGTAGGTTTGGCTGCTCATAGTAGCACTCAACAGTGTGTTTATAAGGGTTTGTGTAAATGAAGAGGTTTTTGAAAACGAATGGGGTGAATGATGTTATTTTTGAAAACGTAGTGGGGAAATAGTTTTAGGAAAGTAGTTTATTAATATATAAAAAAGAGCTTCGCAGCGCCAGAAGTACGTACTTTTTAGGGGTGGGGGAAAAATCGATTCATGTAAGAACTGCGATTCTTATCCTCTGCGATTCTGGATCGATTCATAAAATTTAAAAATCGATTTTTTTTTATTAACATTTCCTCTGTCTCTCACAGGCTTCCATACACAGCGTCGCAGCAAGCTGTGTTGTTAGGCTAGTTAAGTTGCTGCAAACAACCCTGGCTGTCGGCACTATGGAAGAGCAAGTCATTCAGCCAGTCCCATCTTCTTTTTTCCCCCATTAAAAAACACACACGCTGTGCAGCCGCCGTGCAGCCGCCGTGCAGCCACATCCACTGTGCTCTGATCGCCGCTCAGATGGAGGTCAGATCTTCATATTTTGAACTCTTTTATACAAAGTGCAGCCAAACACCAGGCTAAAGAGAGAGGGAGAGCAGAGCTCCTCTGACAGCTCACCTGTGGAGCTACAGGTGAACCGGCTGGAGAGCGCAGCGCTGTCCCCTTTTTTTAAGCAGCGCTCAACTTAAAAAACCCAGAGAGCTGTAAACGCACCACAATCCCCCAAAACTTAGAGTTTGTCAGCGTGTCTCATTTCAGGATCAGTGAGTTTTAAATCAGATCCCCACTGTGATGTTTACAGGTTTTGAACACTGGCCTGCTTTTTGTTACATCTCACATCCTTGATAAATGCTCTGCCTTTTTCATTAGGCCTGGATGGTTCATCTGAAAACAGCAGGCTTGACTAAAATGGTGTTGTTTTGAAGAAATCTCGTAAGCCATTGTTTTACTGCTTAATTTTCATTGAATATAAGAAAGTAGGCATAACTAGTATAAAATATCATGATGCCATAGACTGGTTTTCCTCCTGCCCTCCCCAATTTTTTCAGTCACCAGCCACTACTGATGGTGACTCAGTGGTCATCTCACTCCTTGTGAGCTTGAATCTGGAACTGGTTTTCCACCTCTGGGTGGAGTTGATGTTGATGTAGCTGGGGGGACTGGTCACTCAAACATGTCAATGGGTGTGTCTTACACTCAGCCAATTACACATGTCTGTGTCCCGACAACAGACAAATGTTACTAAGATGGAGTGAGGATGGATGTAATCCACCTCCGGAGGCTCTCATGGGTATAGTAGGTCTTCTCTCATCTATTATATGCAGACTCCTCTGTTTGACGGCCTGTTCAGGCTGACTATCAATGAGTGTCTCAGGTGGTCTGATCAAAAGTGAGTGGCTTTAAACTTAGGTTTAAACACACCCAAGACCAGTGATGGGAATAATGGCTTTAGAAATAAACAACGTTACTAACGGCACTGGAGCGGCTTTCATCCAAGCAGACTGTCTGTCAGCAATGGGAGCTCAAAATAATGATGATGATTGGCTTAGGTAGAGTACAATCTAAGTAATTTGACTTATCTGAGCATTTTATAAAATAGTAACACTGTAGTTACTTTTCCTGGTAAGTAGTTACTTTTATAATGTAGTAACTCAGTCACTAACTCAGTTACTTTTGAGAAAAGTAACAAGTAACTATAACTTATTACTTTTGCCCAAGACACATTCAGGACCCAGAGGAGATCCAGTCACTCGGACCACGTTCTTCCAGCAGTGTGAACATGAAGGGATGGGTGGATTAAAGCTGATGAACTGACAATAGACCAGACTGTGTGCGTACTGGCTAAAAAGCTCAGAGCCATCTTTTTGCATAGAGTGGAGGGAGATAAGATCTGATCACAGGTGGCACTGTGAAGCAGATGTGGAGACAGACCTCTGAACAGAGCCAAATATAAGCAGGCTCAGAATTTGGTGGAGGCTGGTAGCTCCTCTCAGATGAACGAGCTGAGGAATAAATTACACGTGTGTTCTCTGTCACTGAGAGGGTGTTTCTGTAAACTGAGTGGGAAGCAACGCTCCATCCTTTGTTCTCATCTCTTTCCCCTCATACAATGGCCACAGGAAAGAATATTAATGTGCTGCACATGCATGTTCAGATGAACTCTGCATACCTTTATGTGTGTGTGTGTGTGTGTGTGTGTGTGTGGCTGTGTTACTTTCCCAGAAGGCCTAGTGTTGCTTATCCTCCTCTGAACAAGTTAGAAGTGTTCCCTGGCTGATTATTGCTTTTCATTTGCATAATAAATGGTTCTTCATTTCCTCTTTTGCAGCAGTGCTGTTGTTAATCTGGAATCTAAATGAGAGGTGAGGGTTGTCTGTTGGGGGGCACCAGTGGGATGACACCGTCAAACAAGAGGTGCAGCACAAACAGCAACAGCTGTTTGCAGAGTCACTGCAAGGGAGTGTGTGTGTATGTGTGTGTGTGTGCGGGGGGTACTATGAGAGATAAAGATACTATCCTTCATTTTCATATGTTACATTAGAAATGCACCAATTGATTCCTGTCAATCACAAACGGCTGTGATCTGTGACTGGACCATCCGTGGTAGGTGTTCACACTCATGTCGCTTTCACAACAGCACAGACCTGTGAGGTCGAAGAAAGAGGAGGAGGAACCACCAAAATATTCACAACAAATATGATCAGACATTTAAACACCATCACCTGCTACACACACACACAGGATAACCGGGAGCTGTTATTTGTTTCTCTGACTTGTCCTGTCTGCTGTGTTTCTTCTCGAGGCAGGTCACATCACAGGGAGATGACCACTGTCATAACCTGAATCCCTCTAAATGCACAGTCTGGAGGTATTTTGGTTGAACACTGATGGCAAAATCTGACAGAAGGTCATTGACTATAGGAGCACCATGTGAGCCATAGTGCAGTGATTAGCACTGAGGCCTCACAACAAGGACACCTGAGGCCTTGTGTGAAGTTTGGGTTGTGTGGGTTCTCTGTGTTCTCCAGCTTGACATGCACATTAGGTTAGACAGACTGATGACCTGTCCAGGGTGTACCCCACCCTCTGGGATTGGCTCCAGGCCCCCCCTCCCCATGGCCCTGCATGGATAAATGGTATAAACAGTGGATGGATGGATGTTTTCATGCACTGTTGACAGTTGTGTTGTCAGCCAGCCTGGAAACTGTACTTCCTTACTGAGATGTACCTGCAGCAGGTCAGGGAGCAGGCGTCTTGTCCTGTGTTCACTGATGATGTGTGTTAATCACGTGATTAGTCCTGAAACTGGAACCAGAGAACGTTTGGTGTCTTTGGAAAACAGTTTTCATCTCTCATCTTGAGGCACAGCTTTTGTCTCATGCACATGTATCATTTATTTGCAAGTATCAGTTGAAGATCACAGTGAGGGTACCTGCGGGCTGATGTCTCTAACATGAACAGTGTGTTTGCTAAAGCGGGATGACGATCTTCTAAAATTAGATATCCACTGTTTTTACTCAAAATAGATACAATAGGCACATGACAGGACAGTTCACCTGTGAACATCAGTGTGAGTTGAAGCATGTAAATGGTGTCTGTGTGCGACATCTGCCAGTGGATGTGATGATAAAGGGAGAGGGAGCAGGAGGGAAGGAGTGAGAGGATGTGTTCCAGCAGCCACGATACATGTAGCTGCTGGGAAATAATCCCAGCGATATGTCAACTTTTCAGTTCAGGTCAGGTCAGGTCAGTACCCAAAGACTCAGGAGGAAGTTTTATGTGTTTCTTGAAAAAGAAGGAGTCACCCTGAATGAAGCTGGTGCTCAGAATAATATAAAAATATACTAGAGATGCACCAAAAATTCAGTCACTGAAATTTTCGGCCGAAAATGGCTAAAAAAAGCATTTTCGGTTTTCAGCTTTGCGACTTTTAACACCGAAACATGTCTGAAACAGGATGTTGTGATGAGGCAAGCAAAACCTGCCAAACATGCCGACATCAGTGTCGGGGAGTACTGGAGTCCAGGCACCGATCCGATACCAGGTATATGTGTTTAGCAGTTAGCTCCGTTAGCGGCTACAGTCAAAGTTAAAGTTTAGCGTTCGGAGTCATGGAAACATGACGTACCGCTCGTATTTTCCGGTCAGTCGTCATGGAAACATGACGCTCTGTCAGTGGTGCAGCGTTTGGAAAACAAATGTGTGTACAAGCTGAAAAATGAAACAACATATCACTGTATACAGCCAGTATGTGTGAAGACCTGCTGCTACCGCACTTAAGTTTATGTATATATTTATATAACATTTAATTTTACAACCTTTCAGCAGCCAGTAGTGCTAAGTAAATATTTTCATAATTTTGTAATTGATTTCATTGAAACATGAATATTAATTTATGCAATTGTAATGCCTTGATTTAGTGAAGTCAGTACACAGTCATTGCCATAAACACAATGGTAGGCTACTAAAAATTGGCATAATTATTAATTTCGGTGTTTCAGTTTCGGTTTTCGGCCAAAAATTTTCATTTTGGTGCATCCCTAAAATATACATTTACCTTTAGCTTCTTAAAGAAGGTCTGATGTGTTTAACTGATGATAATGACTGTGTGGTCCTGCAGCCAGTACGTAGATGTTGTGTAGCTACACACAGAAACCATGTGAATACTATTTCCCACACATACATGAGTCTCTGTAAACACAGACTGTGTCACCCACTTGTTGCTCTGACCATGTCAACACACTGTTTTGCAAACTAATCCATGTCACACTGATGTTGTGAAAATATGAGAATAAGCTTAAACCCATTGTTTAACATTAAGTAAAATAAGTAGCTTCACAGGGCAAAGAGAAATGCTACAATTCATGTTAGTGTTCAGTGTTTCCTTCCTCTTCAGTATTCATTGTGATTTCTCCTGTAATCTGTTTGATGATATTGTGGTGTTGATAGTATTGGAGCCTGTCTGACCCTCAGTAACACACAGAGTAAAACAAGATTTTACATGAACAGTGACTGACACACGTTCTCACCTCAGTGTCATGATCAGTTCTTTCTACTCTGTGTCTGTGTGATGGATTCAGGGAGGATCTTCAAGGCTGCTTGTGTGAGTGGAATCTTCCCCTGAGTGAGATTTATAAGGTGCAACCTTACACACAGCTTTATAAATCAGTTTATTTTTGTTTTGGATCATACACATAGTGTTATCCATGAATCTACAGTTTCCCGCATCTGGCCTCTTTCCACTTCCGTCTTTGTCCATCTGCATCTGTAACAACTGAGGCTCAAGGATGAACCTATTGGCTGAGCTGAAGTTCCATGTGAAGGTCTCCATGAAGTCGTTGCTAGGATACAGACTAAACATCCTGAGGCACTTGACTTCAGTCATGTCTCCCTGATGGACTCACTGAGGATGTGGTGGAGAGATACATGCTGGTGGAGGCCATTCTCAACAACTCAGATCATCCTCTTCATAACACCTTGATGGACCAAGAGAAGAGCGGTGGTGGACGGCTCCTCTCTCTTCACTGCAGGACGGAGAAATATAGAAGATCCTTTGTACCTTCAGCCATCAGGCTTCTTCATTCTTCTGCAAATGGTTGATGAGCTGACAGACACATGAATTTCCCTTTGGGGATTAACAAGTCATTCATATTCATATTTGTATTAGATTGTAGGAGTTAAAGGTCACAGTGACCTCACAAAATGTTGTTTTGGCCTTGTCCTCCTAATACACCTGTAACACCTTGAAAAAATCTCTCTATAATTAAATATTCAGTTAATATTCAAATATTCAGTTGATTTAGATGAACTGTTTATGGTTTGTCAAAGGGTCAAGGGTCAAGGACACAGTGCTGTCACAAACCACATCTTAAGGCAAACAAAAAGCAATCATGTGAAACTGTAATGTAGTTTTTGATTTAATGTTCATAGAAACACTGTTGATAAACAGGGGTGTAATGATACTAGTTATCATGACCAACACCTACTGTGTCGTAAACCATTTGATATAAAGGAGACAGCAGCTGAACCAGAGGAAGTGTTGGCTTTGTGTTAACAGCACATAAAAGCAGAGGCTGAGAATCAGGCAGTGGGGCTTCTGGTTACAGAACAATAGGAACATCAAGTCTGTCTCATGACATGTCTCTCTGTGGGAGAGGATGAATGTAGGTTAAGTCTGTTTTTGAATATTTTCTGCCTTTATAGACCAAACTGTGTGATGGAGTGTTATTCAGTCAGTAGGCCTAGTCTCTCTGTCCTCCACCTCCTCCGCCTCCTCTTCTGTCCCTCTCTCCTTGTTCAGGACCCTCTTCCTATTCAGACCTTTTGAATGTGTTCTCAGGCTACTCAGCAGTCGCTCGGCAACAGTGCTGCAGTGATTTTACTGAGAGGATGTCTCTGGCAGAGGATCTCTGGACAGAAAATGTGCAAAACGACTTCTGTGGCTGGAGCACAGCAGCTGGAGCGACTGGCTGTCGGCAGTGTTGGCCTTTTCCCATAGGTTGTTGCTCTTTCATAATCACTTGGTGTGAAATGCTTCTCTTACATCATCAGGGGATGTTCAGGTTGCAATCAGGGTCTGTGTGTGTAGATATACTACAGGAGGTAATGGGTCTTCCTCTGATTGATGTGTACAATGGGTCATACGAGCTATTACTGTTGTGCTGCAGGAAGCACGTTGTCTCATTTCCAGTGTTTCTGTTCACTTGTCTTTTTTTTCAGCCAGTCTCTCCCTCCCTCAGTCTCTCCCACTGTCTGTTTATTTATTCTGTCTCCTTCAGAGATAACCAGGACCCCCACCCCCCTGTGTCACCTTCTCCTCGAAATTATTTTCATCCCTGGGTGGGAGAACACTTTGAGAGTGATGGTGGCGGCTCGACTAACGTCATGAGGGTTTATAACATATGTAAGCCCTGTGTCCCTGAACACACTGCAGCACGCTCACTCTCCATGACTGAATGAATGACAGAGTCAGTTCAAAGTCTATGGATTCTTTTGACTTGGTTCTGACTCTCTGACGCTGGAACAATCTGTAGTGCAGACTGTAATAAAGTCAGAGACAGACCTGCACTGTGACCACACTCCTCTGACAATGGCCTATTTATTATTATGTCGATGAATGGTTATTTATTATTAGTTTATTGTGTTGAAGTTTGTAATGAAGTGCTTTGGCTGAGTGGCACTATCCATGGTCCTGAAGGGAGGATTTCATTCTGACTTGTTAAATGAGCATTTGACCTTTACATGAGTGTCACAGTGGGTCACACACTAGATGTTTCTTTTACCCATTCAGCATTGGACACTGGGAATGAAGTTAGTTCATGGTTAGAGGTAATCCCATTTACATTTATTAACCCAGAAACTACTCCACAATAAAAGTTTGGAAACACTAGTTCAGTCAGTGAGTTCTCTTTGATAATACCAGTTGGTGTTGTGTTTCATTATTGTTGGAAAGCCTGATTAGTCACCTTTACAATGAGGTACAACTTCTGAGGATTGTGCGTTCCTGAAATGAGCAACGCAGCTAAACACATGGGTAGCTCCCCAAAAATGTGCAGGTACAGGTGACTAATTACGTGTAGGCTTTCTTATGACATAAAACAGAGGAGAAATAAGAAAGGAGAATAACATTTCCAAACTTTTTTTTTGAAGAAGAAGAATTTCTAATTATCCCTCCACTGATTGTATGTGTAACCAACAAAGCACAGGGCTTTCTTCAGATGGTTCCTCTGGGGCAGCTCTGGGTTTGAAGTTTCTGCTCTGAACTAACAGAACAAACTGTTAATTTTGAGGTGAGGTTTGCTCTGGGTGTGGTTTGGTTTGATTCAAATAAGGCTGAGGGCTAAAGCTAAGCTCTGTGTCCAGCAGCATGCACCCCAGGCTCACTGTCAGAGGAACCTGTGGCTGATTCCTCTGACCAGTAGAAACCTCCTTCTACAAGAGCTTTGACTGTTCCCATAAGAGAACATGATCAGCTCCGTTTGTGACAAAGCTGTAAACAATGGTTCATCCAGCCAGAGGAGCACACTCTGCCCAGGGCTCCTCATATCAACATTACACTGCTGCTCTGGTGGTTCATTCAAACAGTGATGCAACATGGACTTTTAGTCAAGTATGATCAGTCAGTGTGTCAGACATGTATGTCTAATGTACAACAATTACAGATTCATTCTCCAACAGCGCAGGGATTTGAATTGATATGAAAAATGACAGTTTTATTGGATCATAACAGGAACACTGGTTGAGCCATCTGTACAGATGTATAAATTGATAGGGATGATCTCTACTGGTTGCCTGGCAACCTCACAGTGCAGACAGGATTCCAGGAAGCAGTATCAATAAGCAGCAGACCTCATCAACAAACTGAAACATGCCGTTGTTCTGTTGTGGAGTTTTAAAAGCCTGCAGTTTATATTTTCTGACCTCATAGAAATGCACGAGTTTAGAGGCTGTGGGGGATTACAGCCTGGTGCTACAGGGCCGCAGTCTCTTTAGTGCACTGGGACACTCGTCTAAACTGGGTCATTTGGAGCACCAACACATCCACCAATTATGGCCAATTAATCCTACTATCTCCGCTGTGGATCTTTCTATTTAACTGGCTTGTTCTGCTCCATTTGACAAGCATCCACTCTGACAGCTGATGTACCACTTCTTTCTCTCCTCTTTCTCTCTCACACACAATCCACACACAGGAGCCAGTAGGAGCTGTGGATGCCCAGTGCTCACTAAGGCTGTGCAGCCATAAAGAGCAGAGCTGATTCACACTGGCAAAGAACTCTGCAGGGTGATGTTCAAGTCTGGAATCACTAGGAAACTGACAACAAAGCCAATGCCAAGATGGTGGCCACAAGTTCACTTCAAGGCTTGTCCAGCATACAGCTTATGTTTAATTTTTGGTATCAGATTACTCTAAACTGGGATGAGCCTGAAACATGACAGTGAATCCCATAAGTGGAAATGATGGGCATCTTTCCCAAGAAATGACCGTCACATCAGTCACATAGTGGCGCTGTAATGCCACATCATCAACACTGTTAGCCTGACTGTCTTAAAACTACACAGTCAGCTCAGTTTTCTGCACAAAACATAAATAGAATTTATCATGAGAATAAATGTGAGAGCTTGCTTCTGCCCACACCACGAGTCCTCCTGACTCCAGATTCACACCACACCTACACATTATGTGTCATAAAGTGATTCCAGTTTGCTTTGGATGCTCGTGAAGCTTTTGGTGGTGAATCCAAAATCTGTAATGAGTCTTTGAGACTCATTAGATTGAAGTAGGCGTCACTGTTTTGATATCATGAATGAGAAAATGAAGTGGAACTACTGGAGCACTGTGAGAGTGAATGGACACAATAGCAGTCAGGTTAACTCACTGACTCCTGCACATTGGATGAAGCGTTCATATACAGAAGCTGGATCTGCTCCATCATCACTCTACAGTCTGTTCCAGCACATGTTCCTCTCTCAAAAATGTTGGGGGCCCACATCCAGTGGATCATTGTAGTTATTTAAACTAAAGGATGGAGTGCATTTGTTGGGGAATGGATGCTGTAGGACCAGGGGATTGTGTCAGAATAAACCAGTTTCCGAACTCCTGTCAAATGGCTGGTGGTGAAGTCCTCACCCTCATCCTCATCCTCATCCTCACCTCCATCCTCATCCTCAGCCTCACCCTTGCCCTCATTCTCACCTTCATCCTCATCCTCGTTCTCATCCTCCTCCTCAACCTCACCCTCACCCTCACCTTGACCTTGACCTTGACCTTGACCTTCACCCTCATCCTCATTCTCATCCTCATCCTTCTCCTCTGTAAAGGTGAGTTGGACTGACGCACAGCTCACAGCCCACTCCCTGCCTGCTCAACACTTATTGATTGACCTCCTCTCCTCTCCATCCAGCTGGTCTGAACCCTCAGAGCTCATGGCAGCCTGCAGCTGTGTACTCTGAGAATCCTTTTAAAACCTTCAGTTATTAACTGTGTGTGTTTTTGTATATGTGTGTCTATGTTCTGTGAATGAGTCACAGTAATGCCTCTTCATCCTCCTCCTCCTCCTCCTCCTCCTCCTTACAGAATACAAACGGCTGCATTAGAGCTAAAGACAGATGAGAGCATGTGTGCTGGCATATGTAGGAGCAGGCTGTGGTTCTGAGCTGTGTGAGTGGGCTTCCATTTTATTATTCATAATATGTTTGAGCTCTGTGTAATCCCTTTGCAATTTTATAACGTTGTCCTCCATTAACAAGCTGCTGTGCACTTTTATCTTGTTTCTCTTCTCTTACTGAACAAACCTGTTCAGTCTGGTGACCTGTTCATGTTCAGCAAAAGTCTTCCACATATTTGGAATATTTTGTCTCTGCTCTTCCACACTGGTGACAGTCAATCTGGTGACAGTCAGAGCTGGAGGCAAAAGAATTTCTGGTTGCCTGCCTGTCTCACTCTTGTCCTTGAGGCAATTTCTTCAAATCCTGCACAAATGTCCACTTGGACAAAAGGCAGGTTGATTACATTTTGGTGGTTATAGGTCAAAGGTCAATGTGACATTAAAAAAAAATGAATTGCATGAATTGTATGAGCAGATGATAAATGTGTGTGGATGAAGATCACCTGAGCTTCAACCTGAGTGTTTGAACGGGGACTTTAGGAAAAAGAGAAAGGAAGCAGAATCAAAGAAACAGAGAAGGCATCCAGGAACTGGTTCATATGCAGCTGCCTGTCTGCTAAAATTAAAGCATATTGGGAGCCTAATTGAAATCAGAGTACAGTACACCCCATAGATCCATGTAGCTGGATTAAAAAGATAATCACATTATGGTCTTTACAGGGGCTCTGCCTTAATGGCATTGTTGCCTTAATTATATTACAGTTCTGATGGATGGAAGCAGCTCGGTGAGTTGTGTAGCAGACGTAGGATTCGGCCTGCAGGAGCTGCTCAGTACAGATGTTCTCAGACAACAAACTTCATTGGCAGTGTGTTTATTAATTAGCCCCTGTGCGGCAGGTGTGGACACACACACACACACACACACGCACACTACACTACACTACACAAATCCTTCATGGTGTCACTTCTTTGATAAAACACATCAGCCACTCAGAGATCGCTGAGATGATTATTACTATGCATCCACTGTTTTCTCATATGAATGTCATGTTACTAGTGTGGGAGGTGCCAATTAGTACACTGTTAAAAAATTTAAATTCAATGAAAGTATGGTCAAAAACATTATTCAAAAAATGTTACCTACAGAAAAGCTTGCCACCTAGCGCTAGCATCTTAGCCTAGCAAGCTACACTTTTTGTGCTTAATATAATATAATATAATATAATATAATATAATATAATATATATGACAGATTAGCAATGACATAAATTAGACACTGAAGAAATGTAGCACAAATTTGAAAAAATTACTGCTAAGTTGTCAATGTGGGTAAAATTCTGAGGAAGAACATGTGTTTCATACACAAGTAAAAGTGGCCATCTTGAATGTTGTATCCCTCTTTTCTTCTGTGTGTCTACTCATGGTTTGCTTGTTGTGTTTTACATGGTTGGACCAGTTTTCTGCAGCATGATTGTGAGAGCTGCTGTCACGGTCACTTTACCCAAAGTCTTACTCTGGACTCTTCTCCTGCAGGTTGGAGTGGGTGGAGATCATCGAGCCGCGCACGCGGGAACGTATGTACGCCAACCTGCTGACGGGCGAGTGTGTATGGGATCCTCCACAGGGTGTTCGGATCAAGCGGACCGGGGAGAACCAGTGGTGGGAGCTGTTTGACCCGAACACCTCACGCTTCTACTATTACAACGCCTCCACCCAGCGCACAGTGTGGCACCGACCCCAGGGCTGTGACATCATCCCCCTGGCCAAGCTGCAGACTCTGAAGCAGCACACTGATGGCACCACATCTCGTCCTGCAGGAAGCGGCGGCGGAGGAGGAGGAGGAGGAGGAAGGGTGTCAGCTGACAACAGCCCAGGACGGAACAGTGGGGTCAGCCGGGAGGGAAGCACCTCGTCCTCCCTTGACCAGGAGCTGTCTGAGAAACAGGGCAGCAGAGAGGAGGCAGACAGGTAGGGACGGTGTCTGGGCCACCTGACAGAAAACAAACCCTGTCACACACATGGGACACGTTTAGTGTTTTCACAAGTGAAAGATGAAAACCACAGTGTGGAGGTCTGACTGATGATATATAGGTGGGCTTTTGAACTGTCTGATACCATCAGAACAATGCCAGTATGTATGAACAATGTTCAGGAATTAGACCGCATCCTCCATCCTTGTGTCAGTCTCTCTCTCTCTCTCTCTCCCTCTCCCTCTCTCCATGTGTGTGTCTTACCATCCCATACCCTCCTTTCTGGCTCTGTCACTGTCCATTAATTCCCTCCTCTGTCACCTTCAGAGCCTCTCACCTCTCTGTAGTACACTCAGATTGTCTCTCTCACCCTCAGCATCATTTCCTCCCCCTCCTCCCCTCTGTCTAACCAGTCTTGGTTTGCTGGTTTGCTGTAATCTGCTGCAGTCTGCCCTGATTGGTGGATACGCCTGGCCGGGGTCACAGTGTCCTGTAAATGTCTTCCCTGCTTTAGCGAGAGAACACACACACACACACACACACACACACACACACATGTATGCTGAGTGCACACAGAGTACACAGTGTACGAGCACCCTAGCTGTTCTAGCCAGTTATTCACATTGTGCACACTCAGAGCAAATCACTGCTCTCAGAGACTATTACAGCCTGTGTGTGTGTGTGTGTGTGTGCAGCTCAGGGACAACAATACGTATGATGGCGCAGGCTTATCAGACTATTTTATTAACAAACACCAACGACCTGCTCATGAATCACACAGGTTTTGGAGATTGTTCACCCCCCCCCCTTGTTTTCACACCTGAGTGACAAGCAAGGCAAGGTAATTTTATTTGTATAGCCCGTTTTTACAAACAGTTTGTCTCAAAGGGCTTTACACAGCATTATGACAACATCCTCTGCCCTTAGACCCTCACATCGACTGAGGAAAAACTCCCAAGAAAACCCTTTAACAGGGAAAAAAATGGAGAAACCTCAGGGTGAGCAACAGAGGAGGGATCCCTCACCCAGGACGGGCAGACATGCAATAGATGTTGTATACAGACAAGAAAACAGTTTACAACATGGAATATGGAAAACATGGAAATGGAATCAGTCAGTTAATGAAAAATGATGAAGGCAGCTCCTGGTGGGCAGGGAGGGAAGGCCAGCTTAATGGGACTACTGGACGGCAGACTGGATCGTGAGCAGGGAGTGCAGACTGGTTTAACAGCAGGAGAAAGGAGGTGATGGAGGCGGCGGTTGGTTGGTTGGTGCAGGGGGATGGAGCTCTGAAGAGATCTGTGGAAATGCAGAAAGTGCAAGGAACCAAGGCCAGACTACAAAGTGCAACAGTTAATGACAGTTCAAAATGTGTGAGGGGAGAGGAGAGGAGAGGAGAGGAGAGGAGAGGAAGGATAGGGCTCCATGTAACCTGATGGGCCCCCCAGCAGTTTAAGCCTATAGCAGCGTAGCTATAAAATGGATCAGGACTACCTGAGCCAGCCCTAACTAAAAGCTCTGTCATAGAGGAAGGTCTTAAACCTAGACTTAAATATAGACAGAGTGTCTGCCTCTCTGACCCATGGAGAGAGCTGGTTCCACAATAGAGGAGCCCGGTAACTGAAGGCTCTACCTCCCAGTCTGTTTTTAGAGATACTGGGGGTCACTAACAGACAGCGAAGTGCTCTGGTAGGACAGTATGGAATAATGAGGTCTTTCAGATAAGATGGAGCTTTGTCATTAAGAGCCTTGTAAGTAAGTAGAAGGATCTTGAATTCTATTCTACATCCTACAGGAAGCCAATGGAGAGAAGCTAGAATGGGAGAGATGTGCTCTCTCTTATTAACTCGCTGCAGCATTCTGGACCAGTTGGAGACTCTTTAGAGAGGTTTTTAGACATCCTGACAAGAGAGAGTTACAGTAGTCTAGCCTAGAAGTAATAAATGTGTGGACCAGTTTCTCAGCATCACTCTGAGAGAGGATATTCCTGATCTTAGTTATACTGCACAGGTGAAAGAAGGCTGTCCTAGTCACATGCTTTATGTGAGAGCTGAAGAAAGATCCTGGTCAAAAATGACTCCAAGGTTCCTTGCTGTTCGACCGGAGTTCAGGGTAATGCCATCCAGAGTAGCAATCTGATTGGAGAATGTGTCCCTGAGATGCTTAGGTCCAAACACAATAACCTCTGTTTTGTCAGAGTTCAGTAGTAGGAAGTTAGAAGACATCCAGGATTTCATGTCTTTCAAGCAATCTTGCAGATTGATGAGGCGGCTTCTATTATCTGGCTCTATTGATAAGTAGAGCTGAGTATCATCAGCATCACAGTGGAAATTGATGGAGTGCTTACGGATTATATCCCCTAATGGAAGCATGTAAAGAGTGAAGAGAACTGGCCCTAAAACTGAGCCCTGTGGCACACCATACATAACTCTGCTGTACTTCAAATGGTCATTATTAACATTAATGAATTGAAATTTGTCTGACAGATATGAGTCAAACCATTTTAGAGCAGATCCTTTAATCCCAATTTCATGTTCTAGTCTCTGCAGCAAGATGCTGTGATCGATGGTATCAAATGCAGCACTGAGGTCCAGGAGTACAAGTACAGAGACAAGACCTCTGCTGGAAGCTATAAGAAGATGGTTGGAGACTTTGACCAGTGCTATTTCAGTGCTATGGTGTTCTCTAAATCCAGATTGGAAAGCTTCAAAGAGCTCGTTACTGTGCAGATGTTCATGCAGCTGCACTAGGACAACCTTCTCAAGGATCTTAGAGATGTAGGGAAGGTTGGATATAGGCCTATAGTTGGCTAATACATCTGGATCAAGAGAGGGTTTTTTAGTAGAGCGCTGCTTAAAAAAAGGGGACGGCGCTGCGCTCTCCAGCCGGTTCACCTGTAGCTCCACAGACGAGCTGTCAGAGGAGCTCTGCTCTCCCTCTCTCTTTAGCCTGGTGTTTGGCTGCACTTTGTATTAAAAGAGTTCAAAATATGAAGATCTGACCTCCATCTGAGCGGCGATCAGAGCACAGTGGATGTGGCTGCACGGCTGTAGCAGCGTGTGTGTTTTTTAATGGGGGAAAAAAGAAGATGGGACTGGCTGAATGACCTGCTCTTCCATAGTGCTGACAGCGAGGGTTGTTTGCAGCAACTTAACTAGCCTAACAACACAGCTTGCTGCGACGCTGTGTACGGAAGCCTGTGAGGGTGCGCGGAGAGACAGAGGAAACGTTAATAAAAAAAAAAGATTTTTAAATTTTATGAATCGATCCAGAATCGCAGAAGATAAGAATCGCAGTTCTTACATGAATTGATTTTTCCCCACCCCTAAAAGTACGTACTTCTGGCGCTGCGAAGCTCTTTTTTATATATTAATAAACTATCTTTCCAGGCTCGACGGTCTTCCTCACGTTGGCTCAAATGTGTTTTCATTTCCAGCTGTCTGGTCTTCTGCTTCAAGATGCGCAGGTTTGAATTGTACCAGGGAGCTATTCTCTTCTGGTTGATGACTTTCTCTCTCAGAGGGGCTACAGCATCAAGTGCTCCAAGGAGTGTTGCTGCTGCAGTGCTGTCTACAAGATAATCTACCTGCGAGGGAGTAAAATCAGCATAGCTGCCCATCGTATTACCAGAAGGTGTGGCAGCAAGCTCTGCTGGAATGAGCTCTTTAAATCTAGAAACAGCAGTGTCAGATAAACATCTACTGTAGTGGTATTTTTTCCCAGGCAAGGTGTAATTTGTTAAAGTAAATCCAAAGATTATTAGAGAATGGTCAGACAAGACCAGGTTCTGAGGGAAAACTGTGATGTGATCCACTTCTATTCCATAAGTAAGTACCAGATCAAGGATATGATTAAAAGAGTGAGTGGGCTCATGTACCCTCTGGGAGAAGCCAATTGAATCTAAAAGCAACTTGAATGCTGAGGCCAGACAGTCATCGTCAACGTCCATGTGAACATTGAAGTCCACTATAATGACTTTGTCTGAGTTCATTGCTAAATTTGACAGAAAGTCAGGGAATTCTTCTAAGAACTCAGAGTAAGGTGCAGGAGGACGATACACCACAGCAAGTAAGAGTGGTTTCTCTGGTCTCCAGTCTGGGTGGGAGAAGCTGAGTATAAGACCTTCAAATGAGTTATATGAAGCATTAGGTCGGGGGTTAATAAGCAGATCTGACTGATAAACTGCAGCCACTCCTCCTCCTTTACCAGTGTTACGAGGCACATGGTAGTTAATGTAACTGGGACTGGTAGATTCATTTAAACTGACATATTCATCCTGTTGCAACCAGGTTTCAGTAAGAGTTAGTAAGTTGCTATAATTGGCTCCTCCAGCTTTGGGTTTAGGCTTATACAGCCTCGAGGCAGACACAGTTTTGATGGGGTATAAGCAGGGTTGGGTGGATGGCAGCACATAGGAACCTGCAGGGGGGCGTGTAAGACTGCGGCTCTGCCTGCTGGTCTGAACTCTGGGTGATTGTCAGGGGTTAGAATGACTAACACAACGTGCTATGTTTCTCGATAAGAGAGATGCATTATCCAAAGTAGGATGGACGCCATCTCTCCTAATCAGACCAGGCTTTCCCCAGAAACTCTTCCAATTGTCTATATAGGCCACGTTGTTTGCTAAGCACCACCTAGACATCCAGCGATGGAACGACCACATGCGGCTAAACATGTCGTCACTAGACAAACTGGGCAGCAGGCCAGAGAAAACTACGGAGTCCAACATTGTTTTTGCATAGTTACACACTGATTCTACATTAATGAAGGTAAAGAGTTACACTATTTAGAAATAGCTTATCTTCACACCGATGGCCTCATTTGCTGACGTATGTCACAGAGACATCAGCAGAAACCAGAGACTTTTGCATATCCAGTTAGAAGTTCTTTGTAGGGGCTTTAAAACAGTAATATAACTGACATCACTACTGTACAACAAAAACAAGAACAGTTATGACTCTTCAAAAATCAACATTTATTATTTTTTAAAATCAACTAAGGGGGCAAATTGAATATGAAATGTTAATTAAAATCACTTTTTCTTTGTTAAACTGCATCTTACTCTTCCAGTCCATTTTCATGGAGCACATTTAAAAACAAGCAGGTTGACCAAAGTTTACAACAGAGGTAAAGTACATAAATAATCAACATATCAACATATAGAAACACACCAAATAGAAACATTAAAATTGGAGGACAACAATAAGAATGTAAAAGCCAAAGTGTTTCACTGTGCTAAAAGCCAAGGAATAAAAGTTTTTAAGATGTGCTGTAACAACTAGGCTAGGGGTTTGTCTGACATAAAGGGGCAGAGAGCTTGGGGCCAGTAACAAATCAGACTGTGTAATCAGACTGTGACAGGGCCATCAGCACAGTGGTCGGTCCTTCAACATTATCAAGTTCACACTGTTGAGAGAATGTGGTCCAGACCGGCTCTGAGCTGTCAGCTGGTGATCTGATCATCACAAAAATCAGGTCTGAGACTTATGAGATCACATGAGTCTTCACCCTCTCATCACTGTGAATATAAATGCTACAGTCTGATTCGTCACACACTGTTTATAAAGGACTGCAAATATTTTTCTGTTTCAAATGGATAAAACTTTATTTCACTGTAGAGCTGTGATCAGAGCAGTCAACCCCTCATTGCATATGAAGCAGGAAGTGAATTTGGATCACAAGTGGAGACCAAGACGTATTAAAGCAGATGTGAACAGATGATGCTGATCACTGTGACACATGCTGATGCAGGTCTGATCTGTTGTGTGGTAGGTTGTGGAGTCTGACAGAGCTGAAGATGGATCCATCTATGGATCCTCAGATAGATACAGTGTGTTCAAATATGTAATGTAGCTGTTTGTTCCAGCTGAACACACACCGTCCTCTATAACCTTTAGATCCTCACGTTCATCAAAGTGGCAAATAGACTACGATAAACAACCATTGGTGGCGCTACGCTACAGTAATATACTTCTACTGATGCACAAACCAGTGAACAGTGAGTTGATACAGCACACCTGACCTTGAAGAATATTTGATGCAGAGCTGGGGGTGTGTGCAGTTCACAGTCTGGTGGCGGCCCCTCATTTCGCTCTCCATGGCCTCTGGTGCTCTGCTGTGGTTTCATGGTTCAAGTCCAAGCAGCTTGTTTTAGTTCTGACACATGCTGTTTTGTTTTGGTACTAGTGGCAACCTCATCCCAACAAGACCAAGCATCACACGCTGGATATGAACCCACCAGGATGCCACAGTATATTTAATTTTCATATATTGTGTTTTACCAGCCTGACTGGGAAAGTTAATGATAGTTTTTCATTGGAATTAAAGTATTTCCAAACACTGAGAAACGCTTCATGTGGTTAACTGGTCACAGTAGTTAAGAATAAGCCTCTTCTACAGGATTCAAATGCAGCTGATAGACTGTGATTGGATTCAGTTAGTAACTGTATCCTCTGTTGTTGCACTGGCACAGTAACAGTGCCACACCTGTGGCTGCTGTCTGACACACTGTGGGACTGGAGGCCCCAGAGAAATTAGTCAGGACCTGGAAGCTGACTGAGAGGAGGAAATGTGCAGGTTGATGTTGCATCACCAGGACAACAGAGACAGATCGGAGGAGGCAAAAAATGTGTAAATTGATTTGAAGGTCAAATGGTCATGAATAATTTAAGGATAAAGAGAGAGAGACAAGCTTTCCTGTGTGGTGGGCAGAAGAGCAGTGGACACACAATGGAGAGAGAGCTGAGAGGAGGAAGCAGCAAAGCCCTGTACTGGTTAATCCTGCCCTCTGTCTTTCTCTCTCTCACACACATATGCATATTAATATCCACAAGCACACAAAAGCACACACTGCCACTATTGAGCCCTGGCCCAGGGGATGAGTGTGTGGAAGTATTTGGAAATGGAGGGTGCCCAATGCTGCAATCGATTTCACACTTCCCTCCCTCTGGCTCAGTTCACCTCTTGTTCTTCATCCCACACTACTCTTCATCCTCCTCAAGCAGAATGACAAACAAGCAGAATGTGAGGGCCCACTCACTGTGGAGTGACTGAGTGAATGTGAACTGATGAAGTGAAGGTCTGTTGGTGCCAGAGGCTGGAAGTGTCTGAAACCTCCTGCAACATGTTGGCTGCAAGAGAACAACAGCAGATTCCAACATTGATCCAGCCGCCGGGCCTGAAGGTGGAAAAACTTCGTGAAACTGTCTTTAAGATTCAACTGACTTCACTGAAGTCTGCAAAAATCTTCAGTTCAACATCAGTTTAAAAAAAATGACACAATACACATTTTTAGAAATGACATGAAACGGAAAGCCAATTATTAACATAAATAACCAAATCTGCGTTGCATTTAAAAGTGCTATATGTAAATTTCAACACATAGCAACACCATGAACACAATGTCTCACTGAACTGAAATTGGTGGATAAAGGTCGAAGGTCAATGTGATCTCATGAAATCCTTTCTTTTTACCCTTGTGTAATCACAGTATTGTTGAAATTCTGAAAGTATCCAAAAAGTAAAGTAACTGAATGCACAATGACATCACTTGTTGTGTGTCCTCATGCAGTGTAAAGCACTTTATTTACAGTCTATGATCTTGAATACAACACACAAAGTTACACACAAACTTAATGTGTCATCCATAAAAAAGTCGATTACCACTCACACCAAGCTGTGCTGATCTAAGCCTGGCTAATTTACTTGCAGGTTGTTTTAGCCTCAGTTCCTCTGCGAGTGGAGGGTGTGTGTCGGGCTGATGACCACCACGTTATCAAGACCAGCCTCGCAGACCTGACCTGTGATGCTGCTCCCGTGCTTAATGTTGTTCACAAACAGCCCATGTGTTACAGAATTACAGCTGTACACTGTCATGTTTTTAATGAAAAGACTTCAAGACATGTCATGTGAATACACACATGGGATGTTTCATTTCTTTAGTCTTGCTGGGGTAAAAAATGAGAGCACTGTTCACAAATTCAGCTGCATGTGTCTGAAAGTTTGTTCTCAGTTCTGTCTGAGAGGTTGCTGTTTTGAAATTATTCAACTTTGAGTTTAGATTTTAACTCCTGCCTTTGTTGATGTTCTGCTCTGATAAGAAATAATCTTTCCTTTCTTTCTCAGTATGCAGACACTGAGAAATGACAAATAAAGTGAATCTTGAATCTTGAAATCTAATCTAATCTTATTTTAAATAAAATAATCACATCCAAGTTGAATGGAGCACACAGTCCGAGCAGCACATGTTGATATGATACAGGCCCGATTTCCTTTTCAAACTAGTCAGCTTTAGAAGTATGGGGTCTTTCTGAGTGGAGTGTGCATGTTCTCTGGGGTGTCCAGCCTCCTCCCACAGTCCAAAGAAACGCAAAATAGGTTGATTGGAGACTCAATTTCTCATAGGTCTGAATGTGGGTTTGGCTCCAGGATTGGCTCAACCCTGCATTGATAATCAGTACTGACAATGGGTGGACATTCAAATACTGTATTTCTATAAAATTACACTCCAAAAGAGATTTAGTAAAGATTTAGGTTTCTTAAGTAGACAATAACAGGGTAGCTCTGCCACACCCACAGCAGTGAGAGGGAAGTGATGGAGCTGGTATTGTTTGTTTGCCTCATTAATAATGGTGCTTGTTGTGTGCAATTAGCATTACAACTTTTACATGTGCATTAGTACATTCACTCCCCCCCCCCTTCTCTTTAGGACCTCTCCCTTCAGGTGGAACACTGGAACAAAGGAGCGGATGCTGATCAAGGTAACAGACAGAGAGCCCAGCTTCTTGGCCCATCAGGGAAATGGTTACTCTCCCTGTGACCCCCCGACCCCTGGTGCTCCCCCTGGAGGGGGCACCGCCTCTCGAACCCGCCGTTCCTCTGGAGGAAACCTGCCCTCAGAACCCGACGGCTCCCCCGTCCTCTATGCCGACCGCCGTCAGTCCCCCTTCCTGAAGCGTGCTGAGCTTGGTGGAACCGGCACCCACCGCCGCTCCTCGGCTGACTCCCAGCCCCCCTCACCTCGCTATGCCTATGAACCTCCTCTGTATGAAGAGCCACCGTCAGAGTACCAACCCCCTCCCATCTATGAGGAGCCTCCTACTGACATGCAGCTCTCTGACTCTTCCTTCTATGGCACTGGCAAGTCACCTGCTCGCAAATCTTCCGCCCCCCTCTATCACTCCCCCAAACAGGGCCAGTCCCCCTATGGCCAGCTGGTTCTGACCAGGCAGAAGTGTCCAGAGAAGACTCAGAGTCTGGAGTACAGTCCTGTGGGGAAGGAATACGTCAAACAGCTGGTGTACGTGGAGCAGTCATCTTCCAGCCCTCGCTTCAAGACTGCAGATCGCTTGCTGCGTTACGGCACCACAGGGGGGTATGGTAGCTCCTATGGGGGGTCCTATACTCTGCAGCACAGCCAGTCTCTGATCAGGGACCCCCGCCTACTGCTGGATTACAGTGGGGAGGGTGGAGAGGGAGGCCAGAGATTGCTCTACGAGGACTCCATATCCTGGACGTCCAGCCAGACGCACTCCCTCTCCTCTTCCTCTACCGGGGGTTCTGGGGCTTTCTCTCCTGGAGGTAACCGCAAACGCAAGAGTCGCAAGCCGTCCCTCCCCCAGGAGCTGGCACGTTGCATGGGCCCAGACGGGGAGCTGACGGGCACGGCGTCCGAGGCGATGCTGGCCCAGGCCCGCCTGGCCTGGGAGGCCCAGCAGGTGATGAAACAGAGGAGCAGTTGGGACTCAGGGCAGGGGGGGGGGGTAGCTCAGGGCGGCAGCTCCAAAGATGGCTACGAAAGTGATGGGGCGGTGCCTCCGCCGCTCCCGGGGCCGGTGGTAAGGGCATTCAGCGAGGACGAGGCACTGGCGCAGAGCGACAGCCATCACTGGAAACGGAGCACCTTCGATCGCCTGGGCTTCCCTCAGGCTCTGCTGGAGAAGAGTCTGTCAGTCCAGACCAACCTGGCCTCCCCTGAGCCTTACCTTCACCCCTCACAGGTACTGATGCACTCTGGGAGATGATCCCAGCTAAGAACAACTTGGTCTTGTTCTCACAGCTGGTTGTCATTCCTGCAAAACACACACATGCACAGATATTGTCCTGTGCCAAAGCCCCACCCTGTTGTAAAGCCATGGATGTTTCATGTAGTGCTGCAGCTGAGCCTCAGATTGGCTTACATAACAGTCACACTGCAACCTGGTCCAAAAGACACTGTCACTGCACCTACAATAGCACCATGCTCAGGGAACACACACATACATAGATCTAGAAAGACTGGAGGAGAGCACTGGTGAATGTAGTTAGAATGGACATCCTTGGAGACTGTACTATACTCATCATCCAGGACTGGAAATACCACACACTCTGCTAGTTCTTCTGGGGCCTATGGTGGCCCAGAGAGCTCAACACACTGCAGTTTAAGAAAACACATAAACATATGTAAATAAACAAACATGCTACAAATTCATCAATTTGCTAACACAGGAAAAAATCACAGCACATGTAGAGAAACATGCCACAAATTCTGACCCTGTGTGTAGGAGGGAGGGGCTGCGCAGCACTCTCACACACCCTGGAGCATCATGTGCCAGCAATAAGCAGCATTAATAAAAGTAATTGTACTGTTAAAATAAAAAATAAATAAAAAGCTGGAGTCAGAATGTGTGTAGCTTAGATTAGCATGGGGACCAGAAACAGGAGGTAGCTCAGTTTGAACTCTGTCCAGAGTCCAAACATCTACAGGTCCACATGTCTGCAACTCAGTTTATTTGTTCTGGACTCAATGAGAGAACTGTAACAACAACATGTTGTGTTTTGAGGAGGAGGAGCCCAGTGACCATATGCAGCTTCCTGTGAACATTGCCAGGTTTAGTATGAGGGTGCTTGTACAGAAATCACAAACTAAAGTGTGTGTTTACTAACCCTATCTGGCAACTCACACCACAGGAGATGCTACACAATGTCCTGGATAAACTGCTGATCTAAACTGAGTCTGAGGACTGACTTTCCAACCAATCCAGAACAAATCCACAGCACCAGCTCTCTCATAAACTGATATAGGCACATTGTTTTACTTTTGTGACTTTTTAGCTCTAATGTTGAGATAGTGTGTCTAAATTGCAGCCTCTAGTGACCACAGTGATATTTAGCCTTGTTCTCACTCTTTGATCTCAGTGTGACTCACTCATTGTAATGAAATGTCAGTAAATCCACTTAGCTTCTGTTAGCTAAGATGCTGCCGATAAGTTCATGTTTAATGATATATTTCCAGTATCACAGTGCTGTGACTGGGTCTATCTTGCAGCTCCTTCATGGCTGCCTTTAACCTGTCCTACTCAAAATAAATCAACAATAGCTCCATGATCATCAGGTCAATGTGCATCATCTTGGTCTCAGTGGATAGTCAAGACTTCTGAGAATATAATTCCACTGTCAGTAACATTGTGACTGTTCCTATGCCTGAAAAAGAAAAAATACAGAGAATATCACAATATATAATATATGTATATATATATATATATATATATATATATATATATATAATATAATATGTAGTATATTGATTTTATTAACGTTTTAGTGAGGACAGTACCAGGCTGACTCTCCATTTGACCACTTGGAATAAGCATTGTTTTGACAAAATGCACTTGAAATGTTGTTAGAGCTTCTTATTTTAGAAACATTAGAAAGAAAATACCGCCGCAGCATTTTCTGAACTTTTTCATACAGGTATCCGGACCCTGTGCAGGGTCCAGCGGGCATCCTGTATGGTTTATCCACAGCTGCCACTTTAAACCTTGTTTTCAGTTGAGACACTGAGGAATAAAAGGACTCTTTGTTGCACTGAAATAACCTTGTGGATATTGACGTATTAACGCGTCAGTATTAATCCCAGTCAGCTCCCTGAGTGCTAAAGAAACTTCCAGTTCTCCAGCCACTCTGACTTCTTCTTCTTCTCTCCCTCACCTCTCTCTGTTTCCTCACCTTCATCAGTCAGAGGACCTCGGAGCCTGTGCCCAGTTCGAGGCCAGTCGAAATGCCAGGAATATGATGCCGAGCGCCAGCTGTGGCATTTTCCCAGAGTTCACCCTGAGAAAGCCCTCCTCGGAGACCGACATTGAGAACTGGGCATCCAAGCATTTCAACAAACACACACAGGTACTCAAGAGGACATGTGTTCCGCACTCACACAGATGCATGGACAACCACAACACACATCACAAATTTCAAACCCATATGCTTTGTTTGCATGTGTGTTTACCATGCTTCAGTCATCAGCATTATTACCACATGAGAAATGCGTATTTAACCTGAGCAAGTTAGAAATGTGCCACTGTTGACGTGTTGTGTGTGGTAACATGGGGTCTCAGAGACCAGATGATCACTAATCAGGTTTAGCTACTGGAAAAACACAGACAAGCTTGAAGATTGGAAACAGCAGGAATTCCCAACACAAGGTCCAACGTGTCTCTGAAGGCCTGGTGAAAAGCCTCACGAAATCTGAGCTGATCGTTTTTCTGGAGATTTGTAGGAACAGTTCTGTTCCCCCAGTCTGAAATACACACAAATTGAAGTTGAACCCAGAAGAAATGAGAACGCAGAGAAGTGAGTGGTGACAGTGGAGTCATTTTCACCTTTATTCAGGGACATGTTTTTCTAATGCTATATTTTTTTCAACCTGTTTTACCATCTGTCTGTTATATTGAATTTTTTAAATGAAAATCTTTTCATTTACTTACTTTATAGCTACCTACCTATTTATTTATTTATTATTTATTTATTTATTTATTTTTTTATGACTCACTTATATTTTTATATCTGTGGACTGTACACACACACACACACACAGGGTATAGCTCCTTTGATATTGATTTAGAGAATGTGAGTGCAGGACGTGATCAGACTGATGGAACACCAGCAGATCTTATAGCAGAGCTGCACTGATGAAGCATCATTACAGAGATGAATCCACATGTGAGAGTTCATTGGAGCAGAAAGCAGAGGCTCTGCTTGACACACATGTGGAGAAAAGTGATGTGGTCCGTCTTCCTTCACCACGCTCTGCTCAAGTGGGTGAGGTCACGCATGATGGACACCAAGAGAGAGAAGCAGGTCTGAGAGAGGTGGAGGGAGTCTGTGACTGTACAATAACAATGACACTTAGCGGACAGTAAAAGGAAGCCAGGGTCTGCTGCTGTCAAAAACAAGAGACTCCTCAGTCGGCCCCAGGCTAACATAGGTCTAAGACCAAGGTTACCATGGTAACAACTGATGACGCCCATGCTGAGCAATGGCAACAAAACACAGGAAAACATGGCTCACAGTGGTTTGCTGACATCTGCAGTGAGACTGCATCCGTTTTCATTCTCCAAATCAGAGTTTTCTCTTCATCATCACACTCTTCATTCACTCAACCAACCCTTTTCAACATCAGTCATGTTTTGCTAAGGGTGGATGGAGCGCTGGTGAACATGTGCTTCTGTGATGGAGAGAGCCTGATGAGTTCTTGTTGATGACGTCACCCTGTTTCTCAGCCACTCCTCTCAACCTCTCTGCTGCTCTCTCCTCTTCTGTGTCCCTCCATCCTTTCTCATCCTCTCAGGGTCTGTTTAGACGGAAGGTGTCCATTGCCAACATGCTGGCCTGGAGCAGTGAGCCCATCAAGAAGCCCATGATTGTGACCTCAGATCGCACCGTGAAGAAGGAGGCAGTGGAAATCTTTAAGCTCATCCAGACCTATATGGGAGACCGCCGCTCCAAGGCTGACCCCCCCTCGGTGGCTCTGGAGGTCTGTACTGCACTCCCCCCATTAGATTCACTCACCCCAGCATCATGGTGTAGATACAATAACACCAGGTTTAAATGGTAACCTGTTCATGCTGCACAGAAGTGTTACGCAGTGCTGTAGTGCGCAGGAGGCCTTGCACTGTGAAGCTGCGTGTCCTGGTCCACAGTGTAATGCACCATCATTCAGCCATACTACTGTAATTAATCAATGGAAACCTTTTCATGAACATTGATTGATACATGTATATTGTTCCTGTGGAGAATGGCAGTGGTGTTTTAAATTAATTGTTGCATAGTTTTGTTCAGAACTAACTGAAATTGCACCTTTATGTTTTTTCGATATCACAGCCTTTTCCTGGAGAATGATTACCTCATAACCACGCTGAAAACAGTGGAGCTGTAAACATATTGAATCAGACTTTGAAGGAGTGTGAGCACACAGCGGCAGACTGACATAGTGACTAGTCAACATCAAGTGGACTGAATCACAGCTCCAGATGAATGATGACGTTGCTCTGTGTCTGTTGAAAATGTTTTGGATTTTTTTTTTTTGGTCACTTTATGGCAGCAGGACGAACACAACATCAGTTTAGGCAATAGACATGTTAGCCAACAATTTTCTGTTTCCACATCCAGCAGGCACACAGCATGTGGAGGTGTTTGTCTCTGTTGAGCTTCGCCATATCTAAAGATACATGAGGCTCTGCAGCAGCTAAATGCTTCATTATATACACCAGCCGCTCTCTAACTTTGTCTGCTGTCTGGTTACAGGTGGGTGATAACTGGGTTTAATTGTTTCTTTTTTTTACTGAAACCAGCTGCAGCTAGAACAAGGTTGGTGAGTCTGAATTATAGTGAGGTTGTAGTAGTCTTTATGCAGCCTGTGTAGATCTTGTGTAGATCCTCTGTAGATCCCAGCTCATCTGTAGAGAAGCTTCAGGATTCTGTAAAGGAAGCAAAGTGATAAGAACACAGCTTTTCCAATATTTCCTCCACCCTCACTGACATCAGCAGCACTGACTACTGCCTCCAAAATGATCACAAATTTGAATCAACAAGTTGTTCACAAGAAAACTCACTGGCTTTGTGCCTGTCTCCATCAGGTGGTGGTGCGTGGGTGGAGTAACCAGGGTCTGCGTGACGAGCTCTACATCCAACTGTGTCGTCAAACCACAGAGAACTTCCGTTACGACAGCCTGGAGCGAGGCTGGGAGCTGATGGCCATCTGCCTGGCCTTCTTCCCTCCCACACCACGCTTCCACACCTACCTGGAGGGCTACATCTACCGACACATGGACCCCCTCAACGACACCAAGGGTGAGGGAGCAACACACCAACACAGGATTAGAGCAAACTCCTGTGGAGTCAACAGGAACCCTCCCAGTTCTGACCGATAGAAACTATATTCTATGTACTTGAGGTCTCCATGATGGTTCATAACTAGAACGTCCCACTGACCAGGGTGTAGAGACCTTTTGTCTCTTCAAAGACCAAACTCAGGTTAACTGCTTATGAAGCAGCTGTTGTGTGATTGTGTCACATGAGCTGTATCAGCAGACAGTTCACCACCTGACAGGGAAATGCTGACACTCAAATTTTACTTCTCCTCAGATCTCAGGTTCAAGCTTTGCTCTTCAACCTGAACCAGCAGTTAACAAAGTCACCATGTAGTAGTTGTTCATCCACAGATGGCATCAGTTTGTCCTCCCTCTCTCTGTCTGCATCAGGTGTGGTCAAATGTGAAATTGCGGATGTAGTTGTAAACTGATCCACAGTAAACAACCGTCAGTTGAAAGCAGATGCGACCGGAGACGTCACTAAGTGTCAGAACATGTCTCTAAGCCCTGCCCCTCAGCTCTGTGAGCAGGTTCAGCTCTAACATTTGAGTGCAATTTGCAGTGAGAGAAGGTTTTCCTGGGTGACTGCCAGCACTTGTGCACACACACACACATGCACTGCTATAAAGCTTCCATCAGAGGATCAATTTGATTGTTAATAGAAAACATTTTCACCCTATGAATGAGCAAATAAAATGTGATGCTCAAATGTGACTCATATTGAGGTGAGGTGGCCTGGATCCTGAGTCATTTATCCTCACAAACAGCCTGGTTGTTAGCAGGCTGCAGGCCGGCAGGTGAGTGACAGGAGGCTTCTTGGGAAGAAATTCATTTCCAAATCGAATAATTTGAAATGAACTCCTCTGAAGGCCACGATAGGGTGTGTGCTGTGTCTACGTCTCAGCACCAGGTATACTGTTTGACTGACACACCGGTGGCTGTCATTCAACACTCATGACCCCACCACATGCCCCAGCCTCCACCACACTCCGCCGCTCCTTCTGGTTTTCCTTTGTTGTGTGTTTACATCCCAGTCACCAGAACACAGTTCAACAGCTGGTCACTATCTGTCATATTATTCAGTGCAGATTCTTTTGCTTTTTTGATCAGAAATTCATGTCCATGGGAACATGTGAATTAATGTTCTCACATCACATACGTATCATTGCAGTTACACAGATTCTGCATTTGAAGTTGTTTAGAAGGGAAAAAAACGGTCAAGGTTTTTATAGTGTGTGGAATATTGATTAGAGCTGCACTCATGACAAGGATGAAATGTCTGATAAGAAGGAAAGTGATACACACATACAGTCCACATATCTTCAGAGCAGCTAGCTTCCCTGTCACCAACAGAAAATCAATAATCTACAAAGCCGGACGTGGTGTGTTGAGTCAGTTACTCTGTAGTGAGGGTCAACGTTCAACATGTCAGCTATGAAATATCATCCATCCACTGGTGCCAGACATCAACACTGGCAGTCTGAGTGAACTAAAGGAGTGTGTTCCTGAGAGTAACACTCTGCCTCCCCCTACAGGTGGAGAGGAGGAGGATCACATGCAGCTCGGGCCTGATTTAGAGCAAATGTATATGTCACTTGGCACTACATCCAGAGTGCGGCAGTGCTGAGGGACTGATGAGCTCATTTGTTTTACAGTCAGTTTTAATTTATATACTTGTGTTTAAAAATGCCACTTTTCATGACAGTGATGTCAGTGCCGCCCCCCCCCCCCCAACCAATCACATGCCCCATTAAACTAGCAACATTTAAAACCAGTCTAAATCAACAATACCTAACAATGTTAACATGGGCTCTAAGGAAGCTGTTAACTCGACACACATGGCAGCAGTTGTTGTTCACCTAAGACAGGCAGGAGGCACATGATTGGCTGAAAATGAGATGAAAGAGTTCTTCAACATAATACACCAATCAGGCCTAACATTCTGAGCACTGATAGGTGAAGTGCATGGCACTTCATCATGGCACCTGTCAGTGGGTGGGATATATTAGGCAGCAGGTGAACATGTTGATGTGGTAGAAGCAGGAACAATGGGCAGTGTAAGGATGTGATCCAGCTTGACCAGGACGACTGGGTCAGAGCATCTGAAAAGCTGCAGCTCTTGTGGGCTGTTCCTGGTCTGCAGTGGTCAGGATCTATCAAAAGTGGTCCAAGGAAGGAAACAGTGGTGAACCAGCCACAGGCTCATTGATACACATGTGGTCCCATCCAACAGACCAGCTACTGATGCCCAAACTGCTGAAGAGGTTCATGCTGGTTCTGATAGAAAGGTGTCAGAGTACACAGTGCAACGCAGCAAAGGGACCAACACAATATTAGGCAGGTGGTCAGAATATTATGCCTGATCACCTGATGATGTCTGTTTTAATGAAATAAATGTACATAATGTTGTAATCCAGCTTCACTGAACTTCCTCAGCTGAATAGTTTCTATCGAAGCACAAATAGCTGACATGTAAATAGCTCTTGTTTTCCCCGGTCTCTCCAGGAGTGGCCATCAGCAGCTACGCTAAATACTGCCACAGGAAACTGACGAAAGCTGCCCTGACCGGAGCTAAGAAGGTAAGACAGTCTGTTCCTGTCTGTCTGCATGGCTCTGATCAATTTTGTATTCTTTTTATTCTCCCATGAAGAGAGGATTGTCTCTGAGTGCACCAGTGTGTGGCTGCCCTCCTCGAGGTCACCAGAGGAAAAACTCTCCAATACATAGTTTTATTATTTTAATATGTCTCAGTAGTTTTGTAAAACAGCTGCTCTCTTGCATTATGATGCATCTGTGGGGAACCAGTTTCACTTTTGGATCCATCAGATTAATTGTCATTTGGTGCTGGAGTAAACTACTGTTATTATACAGTGCATGTTATTAGAATCTGCTCATTACTGGTTTGGGTTTGGTTTGAGAATTATAGAATTTCCCTTGAACGCTTTGGCAATATTATAAACACAGTCATGCCAATAAAGCTTGTGGAAGCTGAATTTCCCTTGAGAGTTCTCCTTGAAAATGAGGATGATGTGGTCATATGTGTAGCAAGGCAAGGCAGGGCAAGGCAATTTTATTTGTAGAGTCCATTTTTACAGTTTGTCTCAAAGGGCTTTACACAGCATCATGACAACATCCTCTGCCCTTAGACCCTCACATCGACTGAGGAAAAACTCCCCCCAGAAAAAAACAAGAGAAACCTCAGGGTGGGCAACAGAGGAGGGATCCCTCACCCAGGATGGACAGACATAAAATAGATGTTGTCTACAGACAAGAAAACAGGAGGATGGTGTGGTTGACCATCATCAGAGAAAAAGAACTCATCATCATTATCTGTAGTCAGTTTATATTTAATTCAATTTGTCCTGCTGCTGGTTTTACAAATCACTGAGACAGAGAGAAGTAGATACTTAGATTATTCCACAACAGCAATGATAGACGAGCCACTTCCTTAGGTTGAGGTGTTGTTCAGTGTGATGACAGTGAGGACAGAGGATCTCGTTCTGCTGCAGCTGCTGTAGCTACCTCTCTGACCTGACTCAGTGTAGTAGAGAGGGTGGTTGTGGTCTAAGACGTCCTGCGTCCTACACTGCATGTGTCTTTCAACAGCAGTCCTGAGTATCTCTGCCTTTTTAACCCACAGTCCACTGACCACTGACTGATGAAACAGGCAGCATTTCACTGCAGACGTCAAACGAACAGAGGAAACACTGTCCCTTCTGGTAGAGGACACCTGGGTTCAGAGACCAGTGCAACCATAAAACAGCTCTGTAACAACTAGTTAACAGTTATATAATGCTGATGTGCCTGCACACAGACACATAGTCTGACCAGCTGACTGTTACTGAAGCATTGATGGTTGTGTGTAGGAGTTACATTGAAAAACAGAGCGGAGGAGATCAACTGAACTGTGGGACAGTCATGGAGAAAGACAGAGAGACAGGGAGAAGGAGGAGAGAGAGAGAGGGGGGGGTGGGGGGGGGGGGGGGGGGGGGGGGGTGGAAGATCTTTTCTGAAACCCCACCCAAAGAGGTGGGAGCTGACTGTGTTGACCCTTCCTAATGCTCTGTTGGTTGAATAGGAATAAATCCCTGCAGGCTGGTGGAGCGCTTGAAACTGAAGAAGCGATTACAGATTATACTACTTTTGGTATTAAATGTCAGATAAATGTGTGTGTGTGTGTGTGTGTGTGTGGGGTTGGCAGGCAGCAGTTTGGCTCGGAGCGGGTGTACCATGTAGTGCATGAATCTCAGCAGGTCACAAACAGTGATGATTTGTCAGTGCCAGGCCTCCACAGAGTGAGACTGCTGTTCACCTGCTGACCTTTAACAGCACATTAATGAGCTGCATGTCCTGTGGACGGATGCATGTGTTTCTCACTGACACCTGAATATTCCACTGTTCTCTCCTCCCACTGCTTCCTGGCCCACATTGCTAACACAGTACTCAAGCTGTCCTTCATCTGCCCTGCTGTATTAATTCCTGTGTGTTTGTGTGTGTTTCTCTCTCTTCAGGGTCTGCAGAAGCCCTGTCTGGAGGAGATCATGCATGCCCGTAATGCCATTTTCAGTCCGTCCATGTTTGGCTCCTCCCTGGAGGAGGTGATGGCGCTCCAGAAGGAGCGGTATCCAGACCGGCAGCTGCCCTGGGTGCAGACTCGCCTCTCGGAGGAGGTTCTGGGTCTCAATGGAGACCAGACAGAGGGAATCTTCAGGTGAGTCAGAGAAACAGGATCGGCTGTCTCCTTCACATTCATAACGTGATTCACTGATGCCTCCTGCTCTGCAGAGGTTCTGTTGAGTTTTGTACAATGTGAGGCCAGAGTTTGAATTTAAATCCCAAACTTCACTAATAGGTGAGGTTGTTGGATTTGAACAGTTGCAGAGACAAACTTCAGGTTTGTCTGTGTGACAGAAACCACCCAGATCCTTCATTGCCCAGCTGTGTGCAGGATTTTTGCTTCTACACAACCACTGGAAACCTGGGAATAAAGAAATACAGGGAACATGGGAATGTGAATAAAAAGGGGCTCAAGTGACAATTATTTAACCTTTGACCTCCAGGGTGCCAGGGGACATAGACGAAGTCAATGCCCTCAAGTTGCAAGTGGATCAGTGGAAAATCCCCACAGGACTGGAAGACCCCCACATCCCAGGTAAACACACTGCTGCTCGTCTGTGGCCCTGCCTCTGTTTCCACACTGCTGCCATGAACTAACTCCTGTGTGTGTGTGTGTGTGTGTGTGTGTGTGTGTGTGTGTGTGTGTGTGTGTGTGTGTGCATCCAGCATCACTGCTGAAGCTCTGGTACAGGGAGCTGGAGGAGCCACTGATCCCTCATGAGTTTTATGAAGAGTGTATCAGTCACTATGACAACCCAGAAGCAGCTGTCAATGTGGTGCTGGGTCTGCCACACATCAACAAACTGGTGCTCTGCTACCTCATCCGCTTCCTACAGGTAACATACACACACAAACACACACACACACACATTCATTCCCATAGTTTTCAGCAGCTCCTCTTTTAGGTAACTTCATCTGGTTAAAACTGGATAAAAGTCACTGTTGAGCTTCTATCAGTTATACACAGCCCTGATACATGTTCATAGAAGATAAGATGTCATTGACAGGTGACCAGTGGATTGCACTGTAAAAGTTACAGATTCTAACTTTGAGCCAGCCTTCAGAAGACTCTGCTGTCTGTTTGTGCAGGTATTTGCTCAGCCTGCCAATGTGACCATCACCAAGATGGATGTGAACAACCTGGCCATGGTCATGGCTCCCAACTGTCTGCGTTGCCAGTCCGACGACCCCAGGGTGATATTTGAGAATACCCGCAAGGAGATGTCCTTTATCCGGGTGCTCATCCAGCGGCTGGACACCAGCTTCATGGATGGAATCCTATAGCCCCCTCCCACCCCCCACCTACTATCACCCCTCCCCACTACCACACACACACAGATACACACACCCACATGCACACACACGTTACGCACACATGCACACCAGACAATCCATACTTAACACCCAACCTCCTTTACACTCCTTCTAACCCTCCTCTGAACACAGAACAGGACCATAATACACATTGTTGCTGCTGAAAACCTTGTATCTCCAGCATGTTTACTTTTCTGAACTAACACTTGATTTGAGTTTGTCCACTTTGCGTTGAACCAGCTGTTTTTTTTCTATCTCTGTAGATCTAGTCTTGTATCTGCCATTTCCATAATATGGGAGCTACAAGGTTTTCATATAATAACAGAACTGTGTGTGCCTTCACATGATCGACTGTCCACATACAGTGTGAAGGAATCAGCAGGGATCTCATCGTCTCACAGGATTCACGTTAGCTTCACTGGCACACTCCCAGGTTCAGTCCCAACTCAGCTCCTACTGTTTAGAATCAAATGGTTTCTCTTCTTTTCCCCTGCTAACACACACACATACACTCACTGCTTCATACAAGTCCACACAAACGACACACACATATCAGTACCTACACACATGTATAGTAAGTTTTGTCCCAAGAGGTGCCATCAAACAGAGCAAGAATCCACAGGTGTCTAGTCAAGTCAAGTCTCTCTCTCTCTCTCTCTCTCTCTCTCTCTCTCTCTCTCTCTCTCTCTTTGTCTGTCTTTCTCTCTCTCTATCTCTTGCTCTCTCTTATATATACACACACACACACACACACACACACTGGCTGAGCAGCACATCCATGGGGTTTAACACCAGACTTCCACAAGGCATAGGGCCTAACTGTTTCATTAGATCAGGTTGCTTCATGTATGGCTCAGACATCAGGCTGAGAGCTCAAGCTCTGTCTGGCAGCAGCACTCCTGCACTCCACTGCCACGGCTCAGCTCTGTACTCACAGCGTAGTGAACGTGTGCTGTTTCCACAGGACGGACACTGTGACACGGAACGTTTTGTTCTGTTTGTCAGATGTGTCCTGTCAGGCCTGTGATTGGCTGACAGCTCTGTGAGTGAGAAGAACATGGACACTGGATCACTCATAGTTTGACTTCGACATGTTGCTGTTGTTAACATAGCTAACGTCAGCATTAGCGGCCATTTACTCACCAGTTCTGAGTTCAGCATCAAACCTCGTTCCTTTTCTTACTAACAGATGTGTCCAGGGGTGGAACCACATTGTTTAGCTTCTATTTCTCCCACTTTTCTTCTATTGAAGGTAGCATGCTAACCAGCTATCCAGTCAGACGTCTCGACACTTTCTGATACAGAGTCACTGCAGCAGAAGAGAAACACAATGATGATCGAAGCTCTTGCTGAGGCTGTGGACTGTTATTGTCAGTCACTGGCTCTGTAGCTACAGCAAAAAATGACAAGTAGCTGCTTTAAGTATGAAGTGAACTCACTGACTTTGTTTTATGGTGACAAAGGCTTGTCACACATCCTGCCTACTGTCTGGCTGTGTCAAGGACCACTGGCTTGTCACATTAGTTCATACAGGGTGTTTACAGGTCTTTAAAACGCAACTGAAAGTTTTAAAGAATTCTTGACAAAAGTCTAATATTTCCTCTTGTCACCTAGTCCAGCTGCAGTACAGCTGCAAAGCTCAGTCTCATAGTCAGTGTGGATGTCTGCCAAAACATGAGAATCATCATGACTCATTTTCAGTTGGTTCATAAACAGATATTAACATTTTCTCTGTCTCACATGTAACTTGGTGAGTCCTGCAGAAACCCTGCACATATGATAATCACAAAGTTTTAATGACTGAATCATTAGGAGCAGCTAAGTGGAACAAAACTCATTAGAGTCCCACTTACTTAGTTATAAATTCTATCCATAATTAATATAACACCAGTACAACCAGTAGCTACAGGTGACTGGAGATAAACCGTTGTACACTCATTAACACAGGCAGCAGTGGCTTTGATGTGCTGGAACAATGTGTGAACATGTCGATTGGGTGTTTTGCTGGTTCCTTCACATCAGCTTGTCGAGGCTGCTGCCTCACAGCCAGCACTCCACTAACTCTTTGACAGCAGCAGTTCTGACCAACTTGTGACCTGCACTAAAAACCTTGAGATCAATGAGAACAAGGAGAGGCTCAGATAGAGCTCACTTCCTGTTTTTAACATTCTCCTGTTTTTGCCAAGGATGTGATCCATAAGCACAAAATCAGACTAGTAAACATGGTCCAGAGCATTATCTCAGTGATGAGCTTTAATATGAATAACAAAACAATTAAAGAAGTTATTTATGGTTTTTTTTGTTGTTGTTTTGTTTTGTTTTTTCATAAATTGCCCCCATATCGTACCCTTTTGCAAATTATTCACTGGCCTACTTGCAATACTCTAACAGCCCACAAGTTGAGTCCAGCCTGCAGAACCATCAGTGACAGTAAGACACAGAGTCATCAGTTGACTGGGTGCTGGTCAGTAGAGTCTGGATGTGATCTGAGCTAACATGAAGCACCATAACACAACCATACATCACTTCTAATATGTAGGATGGATGAGCTCTATGAGGTGCAGGGGGTTGTGGTGTCTGTGTTCTGATCACTCACTGCCGGTGTGGGGCAGTCATGTGACATGGGAGCAGTGTTGGTGCAAGGTGTCCATGAGTGCTTGTGTGTAACCTGTAACCACACGATGAGGTGATCTTGATGAAACCTGGTGGCCTGCGTTCTGCCAGTTGTTTGGTGCCGTCCCATCAGCCCTCCTGAGCATGAGCTCCACACACACAGGAGGGCTGACAGCAGCACTGCCAGTAAGCATGCGCCTACTTCCTTGGAGGGATTTGAAAAGTGCCAGCTCTGCCCCACCCCCCCGCCCCTCCCGTCCAGCTCCCTCCTCCACCCTTCCACAGGGCCTTTCTGCTCACTAATGATTTGTGAATGTGAGTCGTCTGCGTGCTTGTCCGTCCCCCTGTCCGTCATTGTTTACAAAATGTAGTTGTCTTACATCCATATGGTCTTTGTCTATGAGCAGGTACTGTTGTTGACCGAATTCAGTTGAGATTTTTTGCTGTATTTAACAGAATTCTATGTTTTTTAACCCATTCTTTTTATATGAGTTAATTTATTTATATTTATTTGAGATTTCCTTAATGCCTTCTTGCGATATTGTATTCTAGACTCTGGTGTGTGTTTTTGTTATGACACATGAGCGTGTGTATGCGTATGACTGAGGGTGTAGTTTCCACGTGTTGATGTACACAGTACGACTGTGTGAAACTTGCTGTACCATTCTGATTCATTTGAAGGTTTATAGTTTTTTTTTTTTGGGACACAACTTAAAAGATGATTGTGCGTCATGGAGACACACATGGACCATCAAGGAAAAACAGACTTCCACCTTAAAGGTCCTGATGGCGCTCATGTCCGGCTGAATGAACCCTGTCTTCATGGAGAGGCAGTGATGAGTGTCACTTTGTGTATGTGTAATGTGCAGCTCACTCACTCTTAACATACACACTCCAGATAGAAAACATGTATATTGACACTGTACAGACTATGTAAAAATAAGTATATACAGAAACAAGAGAGGAAAAGCACCATATGTGACAGTGGAAATTGCTGTGGAAGTTAATGTAACAGAGTGGGGGGTTGTTTAATTTAGTTTTTTTAGAGTGTTGGTAAAATGTAAATTCTCCTCACATTGACAGAGATCTACAAGTGACAATTTAAACCCATCTCGGAACAGTCAATTTAAGCTTCCTCCCATTATTCCACACATATATTCAAGAACCAGAAAGTCCTGATACCTGTAAGTGTAGGTCCTCTTCATGTCCAAAAAGATGTGGTTTGTCTGGAGGAACAGTTTCACTTTTCAATGTGTGGAAAAAAAATCTGTAATTAGCAGACAGAGAATCCTTAATGTGTCAGAGCTGTTGTGCTGCAGAAGTGAGCATCATCATCGTCATCATCACTGAGCCATAACGTTATCCAGCCCTTGCACTCAAACCAGCTGCAAGGATCAGACAGGTTCACCAATTTGTGAAGAGCTTAAACTTCAAACTGATCAAATATGACAAGACAACTTCATTGTTTTTTTTTTTTTTGTTTGTTTTTTTTAAAAACTACATTTTTATGTATACACACTGTTGTATTGAGCCACATTTACAAAACCTGATTGATGGCTCTGGAACAAACTACTGACTGTAGAACCTGTAGAATAAAAAGCTGGCAGGATGTGATAAAGAGTCACTGAAAGTACTCCCCACAGCTTCATACAGTAGGAGAACAAATAGCAGAGCTCACTGTGACTGCCTGCCTGCAAAATGCTTGGTCACTTTGTCTGGAGAGTCTAAAAATGATCAGCCAGTGACCTTCAATGGTGGAGAGAAGTCTCACATTGTTCACTGATCAGACTGTGTTCAGACAGTATAAATATTTTCACTTAGTCTGATTCACTTAGCTTCGCTTAACAGGTGCTGCAACAACTGCTCATTTAGCTTTACCAAATCTGATCCATTGTACCACCAATGTGTCATTTACAGGTTGTAGCTGATTTCACAGCTGTAGAATCAGGCCTGAAATGGTTTGGTTCATTGTCCTGTTGTGGGGCTTCCAGGTTTTAACACTGTCCCAGTTTTACACCAAGTGGTGTCCAGTGTATTGACTATGGAGATACACAGTTTGTACAAAAAGAAAGTGCTGGCTGTCCTAGAGGAACACGCTGCTAACACTGCAGGTCAGCAGATGTTTCCACATTAAGATGAACAGAATGTTCTAGGTGTGAAGGTGACCTCCTCTCCTCTGACAGCCAATCATTTCTTTTGAATAATTTCACACTTCAGACTGGTCCCTCACTGACAAACTGACCTCTTTGTGACATGTCCTAACTGTTCCACAAAGGGCCTGTGTGGCTGCAGGTTTTTGCGCCAACCAAGCAGCAGCACACCAGACTTGACTCATTTAATCATATGATCTCAGTCTTCAGACAGCTGATTGGTCAAACTGTGTGTTCTTAAATTGGTTGGAACAAAAACCTGCAGCCACACCAGCCCTTCATGGAATAGTTTGGAGATGCCTGGTTTAGGCATTTTACTTCCAGTGAAACCACTTAGTAAAGGAGAAGCCTCGGAGAGAGGCAGCCCAGACTGAAGCGCTGCGGTGTGTATGAGTGTGTGTTTGTGAGAGTGTCTTTGTTTTATGTAAGTGATGGTTGTAGATAGACCCAACAAATCAACCAATTAGCATGCAGACATGTGGGGTCTCTATTCTCTCCAACTTGAATTTACTAAAACGTGAGAATATACAAGGAAAACAAACTGAATTTACAAAAAAAGAAGTGTTACAGTATTTAGCATTAAACATCCACTAAGAAAAAGATTGATCGCTTTTTAATCCGTTTTTCTGATTGTTTTTTTCTACTTGATTCCTACTAATGATGAATTGGTCGTCGGTGTTGATGCTGTTTGTCTAATGTAAAGAAAATGAAGAGAAGGTGTGAGACAGCTGCTGTGAAACTGCTCTTCACCTCAACATCAACCCTCCAGGTTTTTCAGTTGTATGTTATCGTCCACTGTCACCGCTGTCTGAGAGACGACTCTGGAAGTGTAACGGATGTTGGTTTAATAAATGATTCAAATGTCAAAAATTAACATCAGCTGCTTTTTTCCAACTGCATGAAACAGCACAGTTAACAAAATGTAAAATTCTGATAGGACAATGCTGCCTGGAATAAAAAAAAAAAAAAAGTTAATTACAAAAAAAGCACATTTTAAATTACAAAACAAAGTGAGCAATGCTCTGCCAGAACAACAGAAACTTCACAGGAGGAAAACAGTAGCTGCATTCTCTTCACTGTCCATCACCCTCACAGTCGACTGTGACTGACCAGGACAGTGAAGTACAGAAGCTGAGGATGGGTATACTCTCAAATATTATCCAAAGATAACAAAGTTATTATAGGGAGAAAAAGGGGGTTTGTTTCTCCTGAAAATAGCTCCCTAGCCAGTGTTTGTTACCTTCAGATAATGGGGGGAAAGAATGTGGATACAGCCTCCCTCTGCTTATGTAGATACCTGGCTCAACAGGTTTTTATGATGCTCCGTATGAGGTTTATTGACCAGTCAAAAGTCTGAGCTGAATTCAAAGTGACCACAAGTCACTCTCTTCGATCAAGAAACTAAATTAGAACCTTAAATTTTACAGCATCTCACTCCCACTGAGTCAGAGCAGGCATTTATTGTTCACATGTTGCTGATGTGGTCGGCCATCATGTCAGTGGATTTCCATCTTTCAGCCACTAGAGCACAGAATGGATGGAGCAGATTCAGAGCAGCATCCCACGTGTCGGGGTCTCTGTCCCCTGGGTTCCTCCTGAGGTCAAGGGTCAGCCGATGCGGGGGGCGATTTGTCCTCAGTTTCTGAGCAAACTCGAGCAGCTCAGCAGGCTGAATGAAGTTAGAGCTGTTCAGGACAAAAGGCAGCACATGGAAATGATGAAAGAATGTCTAATGGATAATTAAGAATAATTTTAGTAATGGTTTACTCTTTCATACTAATGCACAGAATACCAGTGGTGAAAGTTAAGAGCAAACGTCCTGCAAGTATTGAATTATTGGTATGTTACCACAAATATCTTACCATTGAAACAGCATCATCATGCTATACATGCACATACTGGTGGGGCTGTATTTGTTGAACATGTAGTTATGGGTCACATTTTATAATATGATCATATCACTTATGTGAAACTTTAATCTTCAGAATTAGTTTAAAAAAATAATAATAATAATAAGGCAGAGAAACTGATACTGAACTAAATGACATTTCCCAGGAGGATGCTAAATGTTTCTTAGAGAGGTACTTTTTTATTGAGGACACATTTCTATCACTATAATAATAAACTTTAGAGGTCATTGTTCAGTCATTTGATGACTTCATTTAGTAGAATCAGAGAGGCAGTGCCTCGCTGCACAGGCCTGTGAGCTTCTGTATGTGGTGTGTGTTCCCGACATAGAAAAATGAAAGTGTGTTCTGTGCTACGTCAGCAGCTGTCACCTGATGTTGAGATGTTTCACTGAGCTCGGTGAAGATCCTGAGAACAACTCTGCCAGCACACACACGTTCTTTGCTGTTGACACACAGATGAGTCATGGTTAGAGTCTTGCATACAACAGCACTTCTGCTGAGAGAAACAAAACATCCTGTATTTGACGAGAGAAAAGATGAGTTAACACAGCTTGTTAAAATAATAGACATGCAGTGTATGTAGACACCTGATTGGCCTCTGGATCATACATCAGTGTTGTCACAGCCTTTTGGACCTGGATTAACTGTTAACAAGCTCAATGGAGAGAGAAAAAAAATCTAACATCATTTCAGTGGGTCGTTATATTCAAGGGTTTAGGATTTTCATGGAGTCAAAATTAAAAGTTTGCCCTCCAGTTACTTAATATTTTAACAACTAAGGCAGTACCACTTTTTTTTCATGTGTGTATCAGTGTTGCGTTTAAATGCTGCAGTCATGCCTAACACTGTGTCCTAGATGCAGATATTGTAAACTAAAAAACAGGCCAACCAATCTGTCCAGTGTCCACCAGTATTCCCATTAAGATAGCCTGCTCTCCCTGCCCTCCCTGCCCTCCCTGTGTATGACCCAGCCTGCCCACCAGAAGCTGCTTTCATCAGATCCTCTTGACTGAACAATCCCCATTAATCTCATATTCCATGTTGTAAAATGTTCTTGTCTGTCAGGGCCGGCCCGTGGCATAGGCAGTATGTATAGGCAAATGCTGGGGGCGCCGCTCTGCCTGGTCGTCCAAATGGGGGCCTATATGACTTGTCTGACTTTGACTGCAGATTCTACCCACCTTGCCAGTCGCACGCTCAAACCTCTTTACTTTCAATGTATCATGCACGCTCACAACCCACGCAACGCCGTAGCAGCGCACATTCGGTGTGAATGAAACAACAATGACTAATGAAGTGCTAGTGCTCACTTGAGTATAAACGAACGAGACTATCAGTGAGATGATTGGCTGTTCCTATTTCTGTTATGCTCTACTCTAAATGCCTGCCACCGAGTCAGATACAGTTATCAGTCATTATATAGGCCTAGTCATTAATGAGATTAAGTTGGTTAATAACTCCACAGTACTTTCATGTGTATTCTGAACAAGTTCAGGAACCATGCATTTTCTTGTGTTGTTCACACAAGATTTCTTACTTAACTTCAGGCTCTGGTAGTAACACGTTTACCTATATATATTCATCTCCATATATATTAGGTAAACAAAGTAATATAGAATAAATGATCAATTGAAAGTACATTATGAGAGTTATACAGACATGTGAGTTTTGTAATAAGCTCCATGAAACAGCATTACATACAAATATGTCCCCTCCTCAACATCAAAGAATAGTTAGACTAATAACTTCTCAGGCAGAGAGAGGGATCGTCAAAATGTGCAGAATGATTGTTCTGTCTTACATTTCATAGGTGCAACCTATATTGCCTGACTATTGCCTGGGCTTCACCATCAGCAGCTTCAATAATATATATTTTACTAATATGATGATGTAACAGTCAATGATCACATTTACTCCTTTTTTTCAAATGCACTTTTAAAATATCTTCATACAGGGGCACCAGCTAAAATCTTGCCTAGGGCACCAACCTGGCTAGGGCCGCCTCTGTTGTCTGTATACAACATCTATTGCACATCTGCCCGCCCTCTGTTGCTCACCAGTTTTTTCCCTGTTAAAGGGTTTTCTTGGGAGTTTTTCCTCAGTCGATGTGAGGGTCTAAGGGCAGAGGATGTTGTCATGATGCTGTGTAAAGCCCTTTGAAACAAACTAGACTCTACAGATAAACTTGCCTTGCCATGGGGCACAAACCAGAACATGGTGGGATACCTCATGTCAGAGGTGAGTGTTTGACATGTAGTGACCCACAGAGACTGAAAAATCCCCTATTGGAGAGACAGGACAGACCAGGGCCCTGTACTACAAAGCAGGTTCAACATACCCAGGGTATCTTCCAGTTATTTGGCTTCACTTAACTGAACAATTGCGATCACGCTAAACGGTCGCACGATGGTGGTTATCAACTTGGTAAGTCAACCCAGGGTTTCCCAGTCTGGGTATGAGCACGTTCACATGAAAGGGGCGGAGTTTGCAGCATCTGACCAATCACAGACATGGACACGTCTGACAGCAGCTGCAGCAGCAGAGCGGTGTTTTTCACTAACCAGGAGCAGACAATAATTCTGCAACAGTATGAAGAGCCGAAAGATCAAATCCAGACAGAAAGAAACACAGTTGCTGCAGCAAAGTACAGAAAATGCTGCAGAGAATTACTGACTGTGTAAATGCATAAGTTCATAAGATCAAAATTATATAAAATCACTGACAGGAATGACAGGGGGGCTTCTAATATTCACACCCCTGACAACGGTGATGCCATTTTCCAAGAGAATTGATTGGTCAGGAGACGGAGATTTTCTCCCTGGCGATCTCAATCTGGAACATAATAACATGAAGAACCATTTCTGTAGAATGTAGTTTGTGGGCAGTTACATGGCAGCAGAGGTGTCACTGATGTATCAGAGCAATGGGCTGAAGCATCCAATGCAGTGTATGTATGCATGTGTGTTTCTGATTAAAACTAGGGCTGTGTGGTCACACATTACTCTGCAGCAGGGATCTGTGGCTTTGCACAGGGAGCTGCCTCTGTTTTTACAAACTATCTCCTTTACCTTGGATCAGAGATCCGAGGGAACTGCATGAATACTAGTGATTGCATGGTGCACCACAGCACTCTGCTGCTCCCACTGATGATGCACTGGAACTCTTACATGAGGTGCTGAAAGAGTGACATGTTTCAAGCTGGAAGTGTTCCTCGTGGTTGTTGTTCTTGTTTTTACCATGAGGGAGGGTTTTTATTACAGCTGAAATTTCCCAATGACGTTTCTTGACCTGCCTCACAAAACCTATTGACTTGATTAAAACCCAACAAGTTAGTGGACATCAAAATCTCTACAGCACAATAACTATTTCATTTTCATTTTCAATTCATGTGATGTGATAAAATAAAAATAAAAAAGAGAAAGGCTAATCCTTAATATTTATTTGCTGCAGCTGGATTGACTCCTTTATGTTTGAATGAGGGCTGAGGATTTAGCACAGATGGTACACAGTATATGAGCTATATTAAAAAAAAAACACTCCCAGGATGGGGATCAGTTATTACTCTTCATCTGATCAGCACACATTATTAAGTCAGGACCATACTCAATGATAGATTTGATGAAAAATGAGAAAGTCTGAACACAAAGATCAGAGATCAGACATAGTTGTGGTCCTGATGTGTCCCTGAATTGAACCCTGCCGCAGATGTGAGAACAAGCTTACCGAGCCGATTCTGAGCCAGGCTGAGTGTGTGGAGAGAAGGCGCTGACTTCACTGCAGCCACCAGCTGCTGCAAACTCTCTTGCTTGTCCCTTGACCTCTCTAAAAGGCGGCAGTCATTACACCGCAGCTCTGAAAGAGGAGGGAGTAGAGAAAGAAGTCAGTCTTGAAGCTGAAACCATCTCTGGACTCCGACATATCTGCCCAAGACTGTGTCAAGGAGGAAGTCATGGACCACCCTCCTTTTCTTACCCTCCAGCTTCAAGTGTCTTAGAAGGTTCAGGATCATTGGGAGACATTCAGACAAATTCATGTCTTCCAGGGTGAGACTTCTCAGGCACTGATTTGACTCTGAAAGTTGACCACATGGGTTGCACAATTAGTCCAAGTGCCAAATCACAGGAGGTGAAATTATTATGATAAAAAGTAAATGTGCCACTAACTTGTTGTGCATAGTAAGCACCGTGAGTGCTGTAGTGCTACAGGTGCCCAGGGTTACAAATCCTACTTAACGTTGTTGATTATATGTCCTGTTTTGCAGGAGAGTTTTGTGAGAAGTCTCAGTCTAGTTTTAGTTTGCAAAGCAGCCTTGTAGATTGTGGAGGTATGCAGGCGGCTCTGGGAGGCAAAGTTCTGAAAACATCTTTCGTGCATTGCAACATAAGATATACCATGGCTGTTGCTAGGCAATATGACATGTCTTATGAGTACTCTGCATTGTGCTTAAATACTGATGGATTTCTCTCTCTCTCGCCTCTCCCACGACTCCATTGTGAGAGATTCTGTGCACCGCTTGAATAGAGCCATTGACTTTAAGATCCTTGTTGAGAATGTGGTGACACTTTTTCACACACACTAAACATTAATGATACTGCTAGTGCTGCCAATGCTGCCAAAGGAAGTTCAAGTGCTTCAGAAGCTCAAATAAATAAGATGAACGATAGAAAAAATAAAATAAAGATCAATATAAGTGCAGCATGAACAGATACATTCACTCTGCCCACACTGTGTGCAGTCTGACCCAGTCTACAGTAGTAAGGATCACACACTGCTAGGTGAGTGACTGGACTCCGTCCCACTTATTTGTTTCAGAAAAAAAAAAAAACATGCACTAAATTCTATTCATCTGGATCACAATGGGGAAACTAACCCGACATCCTGAACCAAATGGCACAGCACCAGATTTATCCTGAATTGATCTGTGTGAGCTCTTCTTTCATATGACACCTTACCCATTAGAGTGAGGAGGAGGTGGCATAGAGTGCAGCCAGTTGCTAGTGCGACCCCAGCAATGTGAAGAGAGGTGAGCTGTGGAGAGCACCTCAACACAGACCTGATGCTGTCCACATCTGTTTGGACATCAGCCATTTTAATTGTCAGCTTCTCCAGGCGCAGATCTGTTGAGAGAAAATCAGGAAATAGGTTGATTTTAATACCCAGCTGCTGACTTATCAGTTCAGGGGGATGTGTTTCTTAAAAACTGGCCAATATGTAGCATACTATTGGTTGGCCCTTTTCTAAGGAAAGCCTCAGGCATCTGGAACAACTACATTTAAAAAAAGATGAACAGCTTTTGAATTTTGATTAAAATTGAACAGTTAAATTAAATCAAATTAAAAAAAATCTCCCTTCTGTACTACAGTTTTGCTGCATGCAGTTGGACTGATTCAAGAACCTTGTCTTTCAACAGAAACAATATGTTCATTTCAAGTGTTACCGTACTTGAAGCTGATAGAGGCTTTACAGCTCCTGACATGCCTGACTCACCGGTCCTGAGATGATATGGAAAACACTGTGGTCCCCAGACAGTTTGAATGTCTACATGCAAGGATGTCAGGTTGGGGCTGGCACTGAGCAGAATCTTTACGTGTTTGGTGCCTGACAGGACTCCAATCGTGAGATTGTTGAGGGAGTTGCGGCAGCTCCCAGATAGCTGCCTCAGGGCTCTGGCCAGGCCGGACACATCAGCATCCCTTAATAATACTAGAAATAAACAAAAGAGTCATCTTGCATTGTAACTATTCTATTAAGATAATAATTTTACATTTCATTTGTCAACTCATTCACTGGATCCAAAACAATAATACTCTTACAAATCTATGCACTTCAGCATGCAAAATATTCCATCCTAGCATTACACATTAAATAGTATGTATTTTCCACATTTTACAGGATATTTGACCTGGTGTTCAAAGTGTTTACAAGTATTTATTCAGCCTGAGTGACTACTGTATTTTCTCAAGTTGTATGGTAGTTCTGGCCTGGGTTTAGCAAAAAAAAATAATTACAACAATATTGCACTATTTTCACCAGGCAAACATCACTGTCAAACATTTTTGTAAAAAATCCTATGCGTGACTGAAGACGTGTCAGAGTGGTCATCTTCATCGGCATCCACATCAAAATACACAACATGACTTTTTAAGATGCGTGTCAAAAAATGCAAAGTACATCAGAACTCAGGTATCACATCTGTACTAGTTGCAAACGTGTTCAAACAATACCCAATCTGTCCAGCTCATTACAGGTAGTGGAAGTTAAAGCTGTGCTGTGGAGTTTTTGACCTATAACAGCGCAATTATGCAGTTTTTGGGTGCCAGTTGTGTTTGCCATTGTCATGCATTAACACAAGCATTCAAATGCTTTCCAAAGGCTTCAGAGGTGACTGGTACAGGAGGGTACAGTACAAAAAACATGCAGCTTTGCACAAGTTTTATGAAAAAGTCATGCATTCAGCAGGTTTGTTAGGCTTTATATATTTTGTACACAGGGCATGTTTAACTGTCATCCACCAAAAATGGCAGAGGAACTTTCTGATCCAACACTGACTCATTAAACCTGCTGTAAACCTGTATTTAATGGGATCAATGAGAAATCTCCCACTGTTACTCAGTGGTACAAAGAACTTCTTAGAGTTTTTCCTATGAAAAGACTAAGTGCAAAGTTCAAGGGAAGTGACAATATTTTTCTGGACATATGGCCTTTGATGGATTATCTGCATAGGGATCTAAGCAAAATTATCCAGAGGGGAAACACTGGCTTAGAAAGCCCCACACTGAGCTGACTGAGGCTAAGAAATGTTATTTAATGTGTGTAAGGACACGTATTACTTCATCTGATGATATGTTGTTGCTTTCTTTCATTCCATATAATTTTTGGTTTTGTCTTGTTTGATTCTTTTCTTATAAAATTCTACTCCTACTACTTCTACTTTAATTTTTATGTCTTTGTTTCTCCTCCCTAGCTAAGACCGCTACTTATTGATGTAAGATTATATGCATTGCTATAAAAATTATTAGAAAAAGAAAAACCTGCTGGCACATAAATTGCAAACCTACCAGAGCTGTGAAGACTTAGAGAGCGAAGGCAGAAAAATGTGGGGAGGGCAGAGTTCAGCACTCTGAGAGAGTCGGGAACACATTGTCTTATCTTCAGACACTCAATCTGTCCCCATGGACAAGCCCCTGCTGAGGGACAACCGCCTGGAGTGAAGGTGTGACAAAGAACCTGTGGGTCCACAGTTATAATTCCATTTGTAGATACCTCCTCCACAGGCCCAGAGGTCAGCTTGCGTTGTTTGCATGGGGTGACTTGATCATCCTCATCTTCTGAACTTGCAGTCTCAAGACCTGCACTGCAGCTGGGTCCATCTGCAGTGGCTGAAGCAGCATGTGGAATACAGGTTTCATTTGGGATTTGCATGAGATTCTTCAGCTCTGGATGAACATACTGAGAGCCCCTTCCATGTAGGACCCAGGCCAGGTTGATAGGACAGTCCGCATGCAATACGATTTCTCTGGCCACCCCATGGTCTACCAGGCGATGGAAAACATACAATGCAAGTTGTGCTTTGCTCTCTGATAGCTCAAAGAACTGCGTTACAGTGACAGTGCTGATTCGTGTCTCTAGGAGGTTAAGAAGAGGCCACTGCTCAGCAGTTAAACTTTGAAGACATGGATTTGGAAGAAGTAAAATCTGTTTCATGCATTTAGCAGCAGTCCAGAGGAAGGATGGTGTCTTTAAATTTTTGAGATTTCTATTCACAAAGGCATTTCTGAAGCCGTAAAATACAAGTGTAAACAGATTTCTCATTACTTCATGTTTGGCCTCTTCTTCTGTGGGGAAGTTTGGTGCCTGAAATCGAACACAGGACATATATATCACATACATGTTCTTCATGTTATTGTGTATGGGATTCTTCTTTAAATTAGAGACTCCACCTACATTGTTTCGTCCAGTCAGGGCCCGTAGGACTGCAGCCCATCCAGAGTGAGTTGATAACCCTGAAACATGCCAAACAAAAATTACATTAATTTGAAACACTGTTTAATTTGTCTGCTGGAATCAAAGGTGGCAGTCTCTAAGAACAATGGAAAAATACACAGCATCATGTTTGCATCTTAACTACAGTCCTTACCTCTCTGATTCAGCTCAGGCTGGACTTCGTCCAACTGACAAACGGTCAAATGAGGAAGAAGCTCCTTAATGAGAGGCACTGGAAGATCTATGTTGTGACAGAGAAGTTCGGACATTTCATCAAAGAATATACTTCCTCTGCATCAGTGAGTAACGACTGACAAAACAAAACAAAAACTGGAATGTGTCGACCATGAAGGGGTGCTACAACACTGAGTACACTGGACTGACAATAATCCATGTGAGAGACCAGGCTCCTATGATGGTAAAGAGACCACGATTGGACGATTAGCTTTGACTGTCTCTATATTACATTTACAACTAGAAAATTCCCTCTGGGAAATTTTGAAAGGGCCACGGGGGCTACTGCCAGGGGTACCATCTCTGTCAACATGGGAATCAAACCCACAACCAAACTAATCAGACACATGATCATCTTGTACTGAGCACTGATATTGAGGAGCTGTAATCACATTAAGTGCAGGTCACTTAATGTGTGTGTGTGTGTAACTGCAATCACATAAAGTTACCTATGCTGTGTGTGTGTGAGAGTGGAGTGCGTGCATACGCGCGCATATGTGTGTTGGAGTGTGTGTGTGTGTACCTGTAACTGTAATGACATAAAGTTACCTGTGGTGTGTGTGTGTATCTAGCTGTAACTGTGATGCGTGCATGTGTGTGTTAGAGGAGTGTTAGAGGAGTGTGTGTTGTGTTCGACAGAGCCTTGACATAAATGTATGAGAGACACAGAGACACACATACAAACACACATATGCGTACGTATGCGCGCACTCCACTCTCACACACACACAGAAGTAACTTCATGTGATTACAGTTACACACACACACACACACACACACAGGTGACTTCATGTGATTACAGTTACACACACACACACACACACACACACACACACGGGTAACTTCATGTGATTACAGTTACACACACACACACACCACAAGTAACTTCATGTGATTACAGTTACACACACACACACACACACACACACACACAGGTGACTTCATGTGATTACAGTTACACACACACACACACACACACACACACACAGGTAACTTCATGTGATTACAGTTACACACACACACGTAACTTCATGTGATTACAGTTACACACACACACACACACACACACACACACACACAGGTGACTTCATGTGATTACAGTTACACACACACACACACACACACAGGTAACTTCATGTGATTACAGTTACACACACACACACACCACAAGTAACTTCATGTGATTACAGTTACACACACACACACACACACACACACACACACACACACACAGGTAACTTCATGTGATTACAGTTACACACACACACACACCACAAGTAACTTCATGTGATTACAGTTACACACACACACACACACACACGTAACTTCATGTGATTACAGTTACACACACACACACACACACAGGTGACTTCATGTGATTATGGCTCCTCAATATCAGTGCTCAATGATCATGTGTCTGTCTGATTAGTTTGGCCGTGGGTTTGATTTCCATGTGACAGAGATGGTACCCCCGGCAGTAGCCCCCCGTGACCCTTTCAAAATTTCCCAGAGGGAATTTTCTAGTTTGTCCTACAACTCTTCAAGCTGTAGGACGAGTTACGGGACGAAATTTTGGAAGAAGAGATGAAAAATAAGAAAAAGCACGCAGTTTAACAACAGTGTCTCGGTGCGTTGCCCCGTGGCCCTAATAAGAGATCAATACGCTCTTGAATGAACCGCAAAGTGAAACGTCCCTCGGGATGTTTACATATAAACAAACCTTTGCTAGGCTCAGTTTAGGTATGTCAGTCTCCACTTGGCGTTAGCTCCATGTTAGCCTCTGCTAAAGGTTGAAACTTAAGCTAAAAGTAACTCCTGTATTAGCTGTTCGTGTTCTCCAACTGAAGTTACGTTACCAGTAGCATAAGCGTTGACTATAACATATTTGACAGACACGTACCAACAACAGCACTGATGCCCAGAGCAGAAAAATGTTCCCTGACAGCACGGAAACACAGCTCCTTCAGACACATCTCCTTGTCGGCTGGTTCTCGCATGGTTTACCATAAGCGTGCTTATCATTTAACGATGCTGGGACAGACCACCTGACCGCCTCAGGTAGACTCAGCAGCGGCTCTTCTACTCTGAAGTCTCTCCTGTTCCTTCACGTTGTCCGCCGGCTGTCCAGCTGAGATATAGCGAGTTAACGCCGCCAACCGGTTGTTGTTGTTGACGACCGTTGATGTTCTTCTTCGTCTTTCGGAGTTGATGGCGACCTACACACCAAAGGTGCAGACCGCCATCTACTGGTTCTTTACTGAATCACAGCGTCTGACTTCAATTTCTATACGTTCAAACATCTCCTGGAAATATTTACATACAGATTTGTCCAACCTGTTCTTACAACTGGCATTTCCTCGGTTAAAAACTTAAATTTCTAATTGACTAGGCGCCATCTTGAAATTTATTTTTTCATTTTCTCTGTGATCTATTTTGTGCACATTATTTGTACTTTATGAATCCCCAAATGCTCTACGTTTAGATTGTACTTTTTTGTCATCTGCAGGCCCAAGAGGCCCAAGGGTGCTTGAGCCACTGCCCCTTTTGCGTCATATTAAAAAGTGCCCAGACTGTTGTTGATGTAAGGCGTGCAGCAGGGGCTGTCGTCAATTCAGAGGTCTGTCCAGGGACCATGGTCTCTGGCACAGACCAGTGGTCGCTACCACTAGGCGCGCTAAAGATACTGGTCGCGACCCGTGGCACAGTGGTCATGACTAGTTCCTCGCTGACACAGACCAACAGACCAGCAGCTCTCTGGCACTTTACTGGTCCTGACCTGACCCCCAGTGATCTGTTCTGTTGTTTGGACCAGTTGAGTGATCTGTGTGTGTGTTTGTTTGTTTTTATTTTTAATAAAATTTTTCCCTTCTCACTGTGTAAGATAGACTGTCAGATGAATAACGTGGCTGTTGCTCGGCAGTGTGACGTGTCTCATGAGTGTTCTGCATTGTGCTTAAATACTGATGACTTTTTCTGTTCGGGGAGCTCCTCTCGTGAGAGATTCTGTGCACAACTTCAATAAAGAGACACTGACTTCAAGATCCTGAGAGTGGTGACTTTTTACTCACATTTGTCATCTTCACAATAACTTTATTACACAAATTCTTTGTACAACATTAAGGAAATGTTACAACAATCTTCATCCTTATAGTTTGGGTGGTCCAGCAATCTTCCAGCCCTCCATCTTTCCAACTTTTGTGAAGAAGGCAAGAGTTCCCAGACAGAGACACGCTGATGTACCTGTTATAGCACTATGTGCTGAGGATGTACAGAAACACACACAGAGAAGACAATAAGGCTTCATTTTGGTAAGTTGTAAGCATATTGTTAGACTTCCTATGCCATAAAACAGTACTGAACAGGGTAAATATTGTACATGGCTCCCAAGACACAGATTCCGTGGCCATGAGATGGAGGTGAGGCTCACTGACCTTTGGCATTAGGCTCCACTACTAGCCAGGTCGACTGCTGAGCAATGGTATGGTCAATTATTATGCCACAGATCTTGGTTACCTACCTACATAATACTGCAATCAACTGGTCTCCAATGAATTGTGTTTTTCTATGTTGTCTGGTTGCATTGTTGAGGGCAGTGGCTGAATAGTTGCATAATCAAAAATCTACAGAAGCAGTGAAAGCTCTGAGTACAGGCTCTGGACATTTCTCTGTAGACTCAATGTTTTGATCCTTTCACATCATAGAAGCTTGACCGAACTGATCAGTAAATAGGACATGGGGATCTAAACACTGTCAGAATTAGGGTAAGCAACTTTAACTTTACTTTAACTACTCTGGCATACACCTGTTCATTATTCATTCAGACCAGTCAGAGTGGGGAGAGAATCACATTATAACCAGGGTATAACCAGGCTTCTGTTCATACTGTCAACTATTGCCCAGTTTTCAAGCTTTGTCCATTCCTCTCAGCCTTCATCAGTTCAAGCTTCTGCCAGAGATTGTCTCTTGCCACCAAACACATTATACTTTGGCTTTAATGAAAAGTCTTATTTATAAGTCTTATCTGCATCTGTGGAATCACACTAATTCCTGAACTGTAAGAAAAATATCTCTTGTTCAGCAGGTCGAAGGTCTTGGTGCACATGTTAACAGGTTAACATTGACACACACTAGTGCATGTCATTCCCCCAGTCTCTCTCCCTGCTTTCCTGTCTCTCACTGTGCTACCAAATATAGGTGAAAAGAAAATTTCGTCCATTTGAAACAGAGGTGGAGGGTTCAGTGTCAAGTACAGCAGCAGGTCAGTGGTGGAAACAACCATGCCAGAATCAGAGGAGGCTCCAGCAACATCATCACAGTCTGCTGGTGTGTGAACGTGTCTGATGTAGTGTGACCGGGTGATGATAATTATGACAGCAGTGAGGAAGCAGGGACAGAGCTACAACAGTGGAACTTGTGTTGTGCATGCTAGCAGTAAGCACATCCAATATGCTGGCTTATCTACAGACAGAAGAACATCCACTAAGGGTCCTAGAAGCAATGCTGCATGGTGTGTGTCTGAGTGGATTTTCCACTAAGCTTAGTAGTAGATAACAATGGTAAGTGTACACAACATGGACAGCATAGACAGCTTCAACCAAAAATACCTGATTGCGTGACAGACTAAACTAGTAGAGTACCCTTTGACAAATGTGTATAGCTCAATTTTTGTTCAATATGGAAAGGCAAGGCAACTTAAGTTTATTTATTTGTATAGCCCATTTTACAATTTGCCTCAAAGGACTTCACACAGCATCATAACAACATCCTCTGCCAATAGACCCTCACATTAACTGAGGAGAAACTCCCCACAGAAAAAAACAGAGAAACCTCAGGGTGAGTAACAGAGGGGGGATCCCTCACCCAGGACACGGATAGTTGTTTTGTGCAGACAAGAAAACAGTTTGCAACACAGCCATGAAGAGAATTCATGTTTGGACATTATCACAGTTCCTTGGGGATGGTTCAGTGCTTGTTTTATATCTGGCTAATAGCTCCTCACTTCTTTCACTCAAATGACTTAACTCCATTCTACATGGTTGCAAAAGGGAGAGCAAGGCGCTATAGTCACTAAATTAAACATCATTGTTCATTTAAGTGCATAATAGTGTATAACTGAGAAGGTGATAGTTACTCACACGTCACAGCTACCTAACTGTCCTATCTAGAAATTATTAAGCAACATCATAGGAAAAAAGCAATCAATACCATGCTTTCCTAAATTAATGGACACTAGGGAACAATGAAGTCAGTGATTAACGTTCTAAATACTAATAAATGGCCTTGTTATATCAGGAATGGGTCTAACGTTCTTTTCTGATTGTACTCCTTGTCCTATTATTACACAGTTGTATTAAAGCTGCATGTATTTCTTGAATGAGTCAAGAGTCATGTGAACAGAAAATTCATAAAAAGAAAAGAAAGGCCCTCTCTCTTTTTATCTTCTCTAAGAAACAAGAGAATGGAAGACCTGCAGTGATGGCAGACCATTATCAATTTCAAGCCCCAAGAGTGAAGATGGATGGATGCCGAATTAGCTGAACAGAAAGCACCCATTTTTTTCTACTGCCAATGCCAGGACACTGATACCTACTTTTGGCGCCAAGGAAGATCCCAGAAGCACAGCCTCCAATGAAGTAGTTCAGGGGATCATCTGGAGCTTCACGAGCCTGCGCACTGAGACATGTCCCCATGCCAAAAATGGCTCCCATGGTGGCTAGTACAACATAGACACCCATATCATTGTTACACAATTTGATGCTATCATCCTAAGCAATTTGAGAAGTTCATAGAGCAGCATGTGAGCTCATATAAATCACATGACAAAATGTTTGAACGCTTCCTTTAATAGATATACAAGGTAGGGCTGAGCGATATGAGCGATATGTGAATTTCTCTTGGAGATGAATAAAGTATCCATCTATCTATATATCGCTATTGTAACTATATGTACATATGAACATGCAAGATATTAATATCGCAAAGGCAATGTCACAGAGTTTCCCCTGCTTGGCCAGAACAGGGTGTAGTGAGGGAGAGAAGGAGAAAAAATTCTCAACAAAAAAAGGCACCTTAGCTCGTCGGTATGGTAATAATGGAAACAGGCGTGGCAGAGCACACCCGCTGCAGCGACCCTGGGTTCACACCGCTGCACCCTGGGTTCGACCCGGCTTTGCTGCATGTCATTCTCTCTCGTCTCACTCTCTCTCCCCCTCCCTGTCTCTCTCCATCTGTCCTTTCAAAATAAATGCACAAAAAGCCAGAAAAAAAAAAAAAACACTGACTCACGAGCTGGTGGCGGAGATGTTTGGCCGTCTGCTGAGCATTTCCATACATTTGTTATTATATTGTCTGTAGACTCTCTCTCAGATTGAATCGAAGGCAACTGGACTTGTATTTGTCTGTGGAAGACGTTTCGCCTCTTATCCAAGCGGCTTCATCAGTTCTTATGCACTGGTCTCTCTAGTCCGCACTAGTCTGACCAAAGCAGAGTCAGAGTCAGTATGCTCAGTTTTCCCTGAAACCAGAGTCATGTATCAATATCGAGATATCTGGCATAAATAGAGATATGAAATTTTGTCCATATCGTTCAGCCCTAATATGAGGTAAACACTGCTGAGCAACACATCTGCTAAATTGTGGACTTTTTCAACAAACCAAAAAACTTACCCATGGTAACAGTTGTGCTGGTAGCTCTTTGTAGCACTGCCAATGCAGAATCAGGCTGGAATGCCACTATGTGATAGGCAGAACCAACCAAGCCTGAAACCACACATTCATTAATTACACTGAAATCATTATGACACAAAGGGTTGACTATAGGATCTGACGTTTTTGAATTAAGTCACCCGCCCCTTAGAACAAATGTGTGATACTGGAAATACAACTGAAATAGATCCCAAAAGGGACTTGAGGCAACAGATCCCCTTCAGTTAACCACTCAATGAAGTATACAATATTGTTCACAAAGAATGACAGTTATTTCATGTGAGAAAAACACTTTATATTGTGATTCACTATATGCAGAATTCAGTACAATAACTTCAACACTGATTTTGCATAAAGTCGACATCAAGAACTACGACTAAGTTTTGATGAAAATTGTCCTTGTGTGAAATGAATGTCAAACTGTAGCCTGGCTAACGCCAGACCGCATCTCAAACAGTCCAACACGTCAGGACCGCACACCAGTGCAGTGCATGTTACTGTCGTCAAAAACCTTATTGTTGGTTGGGGGATTCATCTATTGGCTGCTTTTGAATTAAGAAACCACTAACTGTAAAACAAAACGGTCGAAGTATCGCTGAACAGATGAAACTGAAAGCAGCTTGTTTATATACAGTCCCTGGCTAACCTGCTAGCTCAAACGCGTTAGCATTAGCTAAAGTATTAACTTTGATTTAGCACGACTGGCCAGCAATAACCAGCTCGACGGGAAACAGTTTTATAACTGCTTATATTTACCCAGAGCTGTGCCCAATTTGGTAGTTATCCATGTTTTCCCGACACAGTCGGTGCCCTCTGGTAGGTCCCAGTACCCCATTTCGGACTTCACAAGGACACACTCTGGGAGATGGAAACATCGCGAGAAATATTGCCTTCGTGCGTGCTGCGTTCATGTATCGTCGGAATGATCGGAAATATGAATTTTCGACCGGGAAGATTCACACGAACGCCCCCTCATGTCAGAAAAACAACTCGGAGATAATTTTGGTACACGAGTTGCCGACTTGGCTTGATGTTGACGTCACTTTTACAGGAAAATTGAGGACGAAAGAGAGTGTTTGGTCAAGAGACAAACTGAACAGTCCCGTTTCTGACTCTGGCGCTTTGAGCTCTGATGTTAAATGGAACAAATTCGGCCAAATCCCTGTTAAACAGACGTGTATCAGCATTTCTACGTCGCTCCTCTGCCGTCCAGTGTGAGCGGGTCGTCACTGAAAGCCTCTCAGGCAGAGACGCTGAATGGTTACTATGGTGTTGCTGGTTGGTTGCTATGTTGGGAAAATATACGGGACAAAGTGAAAACTACGTAGGCTACCTTCATGTGTGATTATTCTCAAGTTAGATTGGTTTCGAAATTCTCCTACATCTAAGGCAAATTAAAACTCTCTAACAAAACATTTGAATAACCTGGGAATGTTACTCTCACAAAATGTAAAACAAGGTTGCATTTTTATCAGGCCTATCCCATATAAAGATGACATTGTGGAGATACATGGTTTTCATCGGTCAGCAATGATATTAATTCAATAACTGCGCCCTACAGTCCCAATGAGTCCTTTAGAATCCTGTATAGAATCAACTTCATTACTGTTCTACTAGGTTGTACCTTTATACAGTGTCACTGACTTCAACAGTCATTTCAGACTTTCAAGAGGACAAGTGGAGGTAGGCTCATCTAAAGCATTTAAACCATTAGCATCCAAATGACATTTGCATGTTAGAGTGATCATTTTCTCTTATTTGCTAACTAGGATCTTGTGACCACTTTGGGACTGTTCTACATGAACAAACAACAAACCAAGCTGCCAGTCTCAAACAGTGTTCTTGCCTGTCTGTGGACTCTGTCTAACCAGGAGTCATATAGGGGTGTAGCAGACAGATTCAACATATCTAAATCCACATTGTCAACACTTCTCCATCACGTTTGCTCACTGTTCAACACATATCTGTCCCATCACATTTCATGGCCTACAGGAGAAGCACTTCACACATCACAGTTAAAATTTCAAACAGCTGGATTTTCAAATAAAGTCTGTGCTGTCCACGGATGACAATTGCCATTGTAAACCACATTGCAACAATCCCATAGCCTATCACCGGATTCTGTGACAGTGAACGGCGCTTCTGTCACATTAATTCTGTCACCGGGTAGTTGGCATGATGCTAGAGCATTTTGCAACACAGATGTTGCATGGCTATTGAAAGAAGATCCCCAGGCCCTGGTCCCAGAGGAGGGACTGCACACTATGGTGATTCAGCCTATCCTCTGTTGTGACAACTGATGAAGCTCTACAGGGATAATGGCCACCTAACTGCCAGGCAGAGGCGCTTTAACCAAAAGCTTAATGCAGCTTGTGTGGCTATTGAGCATGCTTTTGGCATCATGAAATCTAAGTTCAGGGGGCTAAAATGTCTGCACATGAAAGATATGGCAAATATCAGCGCAGCAATCACAGCATGTTGCATTCTTCACAACATTTGTTTAGATCCAGGTGACCAGTTTGATGAAAATGAGCAGGGTGATCATCAGCTCAGACAGGATCCACACCCACCACAGCCCAACAACCAAGGCGCATCTCATTATAGAGTCATGATTTGTGCCCACATTTAGGGATGTCTTTACACATTTTGTGAGCTGGTGTGCAGTATGCCACAGGGTGATGTGAGGCACCTCAGGTCAAATGTCAGGTTTATCATTTAAGTCTGTAAGCCAAGAAGTTAATTACCATTTGATTAAAGTGCTTCTACATCATCAAGATTTCTGCTGTGCTCCAAGTGGCAGTTCACGACAACTGGGTGGTGAGAACCCAGGCCACATCAGCAGGGGATCTTGGAGTATCAGTGGTCCCCAGAGGCAGTCATTTCACAGTTGTGAATATGAACCAGCCAACCACTGCTCCTTTTGATGAGTTTTTCAGTTTTTTGAGGAGTTGTATCAAAACCACAGACACAGCTATTATTTTTACATTTTTTATTTTGTGTTGCTTTCTAGTAAGTAATTCAATCATTTCCTGTTGCTGCTTCCCAGTCTCCTTTAACTGGTTTAACATTTGACCGATGCATGCGCACATTTTCTTTTCAAATCCTCTTTTCTTCTCTCCTTCAGCCACCTTGCCAATTCCAGCCTTGTCAGGAATTCCAATGCAGCTGTCCACTGCTCAGCATGGGCCTGAGGTGTCAGGGAATGACGGTCAGCTGTTGCCCTTTTTTTGTGCAGTTGCTTTTTTTTTTCCAGTTGATTGTGTGGTTTGAGTGGCAGTTGAGGGACCAGGCTGCTGAGTGTCACATGGTTGATCCACTAAAATATAAGATGTACATACAGAGCACTTACCAAGTAATATTCCCAGGTAATCTTGCCTTCTCTTGTTGCCTGAGATCAGTCTTTAGCCCTTTTGTATGTACTGAGCATGTTACCCATTTTTTCCCGTATTTTTTCATTTGTGAATGTGTACCCTTTTGCAATGAAGGTTTCTTCCAATTTTTTGTAAAAGGCTATTTTGTTCTGGTAGTAAAGGTGTATGTGTGTCCTGGTCAGCTCAAGAAGTAATAATGTGGTCCTGTGTTTGAATTCTGTAAAAACACTGTAGTATTGTTAAACATTCATATTGTATTCTAATCCATAGATTACAAACAGACAACCACTGTACCTGTCTGGGATGCGTGGCATTCTGGCTGGAAGAATGGAAATGGAACCAAATTTTCCGAAGAGGATGACTGCTGTGGTGACATATATGTTTGAGGAGTGGGGCACTGGGTGAATGTAGCTGCAGGCTGGGTCCGAACCTGAGTGGGGGTGCTGGAAACTGTAGGCTGGGGCATAGGAGTGGGTCACTGGGTGAATGTAACTGCAGGCTGGGTCCGAACCTGAGTGGGGGTGCTGGAATCTGTAGCCTGGGGCATAGGAGTGGGTCACTGGGTGAATGTAGCTGCAGGCTGGGTCCGAACCTGAGTGGGGGTGCTGGAAACTGTAGCTGGGGCATAGGAGTGGGTCACTGGGTGAATGTAGCTGCAGGCTGGGTCCGAACCTGAGTGGGGGTGCTGGAAACTGTAGGCTGGGGCATAGGAGTGGGGCACCAGGTGAGGAGTGGGAAAGACAGGAGGTTGGGTGACAACACTACTTGGGTTTACTGCAGAGGAGGAAAGTTGAAAAGACTCATCCATATATATTTTAATATTAATGTTTGGCATACTAAAACACGAAACCTTACCTTGATTGTGTTCTGAAGCTCTTATTTACCTCATTATGTCAGTGGCATAGCTGTTATCTGGAAAAATGGATCTCATTTAATAAATGCCATCCTAACCCTAACCCTATTGGGGTATCATACTTTTCTTTTTTACTCACCAGTTCTCAGTCTGTCAGCAGTTTCTCTGCTCACTTGTAGTTGAATGGCACCTTTGTCATCTCTCATGTTAATTATGACCTTATCCATTGTTGCTGGTCAAAACCAGGTTCTGCAGGTTCCTTATATACTCTGCTGTATACCTTCATACTGGACCGTCATACCACGCACCTGCCTGAAATTGAGCAACTGATCTATTGTGTGGGAACCCTTGATTGTGAACAGATTATGCCCATCACAGTGATTGCTGTTGTGTGTTTTGATGATTTTGCTAATGATGTCATTCAAGAACGTGTTTCTTATGCTTTACTGCAATTGTCTAATAAATAACCAATATATGTATCAGAACTGAAGTTTGACTCAATGTGAATGTTTTTTCTTTAGCAGTTACTGTTACTTGATATATAGCCAGAGAATAATGGTCACTTTGCACATAAATTCCCCTGTGTTAATCATCTTACTGGACATATGGGATGTGATGTGATTTTTACTATTTAATCTCACAAATGTAACAAATAGAAATACAGTCTTTGTACCAATAAATCCTACTTCTTAGACTTAACAGTCCAGACATTCTCACAGCTACATAGGCTACATATGGGGAGGACAAGCAGAAGGTTTCTTGTAATCTTTATTTATTGATGTATTTATATTTGTAATTATATACAGTACATATACTGTAGCCCCTTCCGTTCCGTTCCAGAACATGCGCCTCAGCTGGGAGCAGCAAAGTCAGAGCTTTGTACATGTTTATCACTTCCTTGTTGGTATGCCTGCTTGTCTATGGAAATTTGTAGGCCTATACCTGTCTTAAACCAACTGCCAGTGGGGGGCAAAAAGTTGGATTGTATTGTTTTTGAGTGGAGGGTTTATTGAACATATGAAACAATAAAGAGATGACAAATCTGCTGCTAGTTTGCTGCCCCAGTCTTCTGAAATGGCCTCCCACACAAAAGTATGTGCAGCCCTTTTCAGAAACAGAATTTGGAGATCATCCAGGTTGGAAGATGAAAATTCATTACACGGATACACAAATTTAAAATAATTCATCAATTGGTTTATCCAGCTTTAATAGGTTATTTACATTTCTTAGAAAGTGACCCTGCAGACAAAGTAAACTCAGCAGCAGTCTACTGTTACACATGGTTTTCAGAAAGTCATCCTGCCATTAAATTGTCCTTTCAGTTTCAAATTACTCAATTGAAACATAATGAAGGTGGACAAATGTAAGTTTTATATGAAACTTTGATTCTCAGACAGTTATTTCTGATGCCAGAATTGGCTGTATTTGTCAGCCTTGAAGTCATCTTCATAGTGGACTGTTGTTTCTTTTTTATCTTCCTGACTTCTCTCTTTTTCTGACGAACTCTACGCTCCTCTTCAGACAGACTGGATAGATTCACCGGCATCTTTGAAAACACAACAACAAGTTTACAAAGCATGAATCATGAATAAACATGTCTAAGCATGTGACAGAGCAGGGCATTGTAAAACTGTTTTACAAATTATCAATCATTAAATACAATATTACAACTTCTGACAGCAGGTTGTTCTCTGATTTAGCTTTGTTAGTTCTGAGAAAATAACCTGATGATGTCCCAGTGATGATCTGTGTGTGGTGACATAATGCCAAATCCTGAGCCATGTCATTCATCTGCTATACTGCCCTATGATACTTAACTGGGGACGACGAGTAATTTAATAAAAAAAAAATACATCAAAATAAATAAATAAAACCCAAGAATCAATTCTACTGGATTTATTCTTTAACTTTGATGACAAATCAATGATTAAGAAGCACTATAGAAACATTTCATGGTGAATGATGGACTAACCATGATGATGCGCCGGGGGTCTGTGTATCTGATGTTGACCGTAGACCCGTCCGGCCGGACCAGCATCACAGGGTACAGTCTCTCATACCTCTGGCGATCACAGCGCACTATCGACGTCCTGCAGGAGTTCAGCTGAACAACTTGAGTGTGGATCAGAGAAGCTAATTGTGGAGACCGGCATCTTGTCCGCGTGGACACGGGGGCAACACACCTGCACATACATCATTAAAATTCAAGATCAGACATTTATGTCTGTTTCCTTCATGACCGTTTACAGATGCACTGAAAACCCAAACTAGCATGAACCCGAACTGTCAGTCAACTATCAGTCATTATTGAACTGGTCTCACCAAAATAAACGAGTGTGAGGAGCACAGAGCTTCATCAAAAACATGTTGGCCGTGATGATGATATTAAGCCTCTACGCTGGTCTGGTGTCGGAGCACTCGCCCTAACAGGAACCATTTCCCCGAAGAAGGTCAATCCCTGGAGTTCACAGAATAACCATCCGACGGAAACCAAGTACAGCTCAGAAGCGTTCCGACAAATGCAGATCTTCGTGGTACTGGCGTTTGGCAACCAACTTTTAGGTGCATTCCGCCACCTTCTGGACAGGACTGTGGATCAAGAAACACATAGTCCGTGCATGAAGTATAATTCAAATACGTTGTACCACGAAAAATGCAAACATTTTTAGGGGTTATTTCCTGTTTCACTGACGTAAGACGTACTTGTGCCCGCTAGTTCCTCTATCCAACTTGTGACACAAGCACCAGTGACGTGCACAGACATTTTGGGGGGCACGTGCTCAGTGAAAAATAAGGGCACTTTGTGCGGCATGTGGAACTGCCGGCTGCCTTTTTATAGCAGTGTGAGATTTAAAAAAAAACAAACAAAACATTACAGGCACATGTTGAATGTGAACGTATTTATTTATGTCAATATGATAATAAAAATACTTGACCTTTCAGTCGGACTATAGCACTGGACAAAAGAAGTGTACAAAGTCTCATTTTGAATTGAGGAGTGAAGAGTGCAGCATTACCGCTCTCTAAAGCAGCATCCTCCTCAGTGCCATGGTGACCTCACTGACCTCACTGTGATTTATCTGGATGTCTTTCTCTATGGCAAGCAGGAGAAGGTCAGAGAGCCGTTCTGCCTAATGTAAACCTACACAACACTAAATATTCAGCTCAAATATACTGACAGATTCACATGCTGTAATGACAAACTCTGCCGACATGAGTGGTGGTCATCACATCACGTCATATTGATTTGGGGTAGCTTGTTAAACCGGTGGGCAGTCGGCTAATTGATGCTCAGCTGTGTGGCGCTGTATGAGACAGGCTACTTCACAACAGAGAGTATGAAATGCAAGTTATTGTTTGGCAACTGAGGTTTAAGGGGCAAACAAAACACTCGACTCGATTCATTTATGTGTGTTACCTGGCTGTGGGGGCAGGGGAGGGGGTGTGTGTGGGCAGCGCGTCACGTCTCCGTTTCTGTGGAGACGCGCTGTGTGGAGGGAGGGGCGGGGCGCATTATGGCGCATTATTAGACGCTTTTAATCGTTGAGTATTTATAGATGATTATGTTGGCATGGGCCACATACACTCTTAATAAAAAAAAAAAAAAAAAAAAGGAACTTTCAAAAGGGCTCTTGCTTGGTCCAGAGGGCAAGGGGCAGGTGCTAGAGTACCACCTAGTGTCTACCTGTGCACGCCACTGCGAGTACATGTAAGTCATTGTGGCTGAATTAGCCTTAATTTATGTATTTCGTTTATTGTCTAAGTTGTTTAGTGATGTTCTTTGGCAAGATCTGAATTTTTTCATTGCTTTTTAATTTTTTAATGTATTTGATTGCATTCATGCCCTCATTATTAAACAAATAAATCAGAGTTTACTCAGCCGTTACTCACTTGGGTACTTTTTTCACCAAGTACTTTCTTACTTTCTTAGGGATGCCACCCTGTTCCAGCTGGATGAGGAGGTGCTTTCATGGTTGCTGTGCTGGTGGTGCAGAGGTTAAAGGCTTGGAAGTGGAGATGTACTGTAGTCCTTTCTGCCGTCAGTCTTCATGCAAAATATCAACTCTCTGCTCAACAAGAGTGATGAGGAGCTGGAGATATAGATGAAGACTCAGGAAGTAGACATTTTTTCAAATCAAAACAATACTTGTGTACATCCCACCAACAGCTACTGCTGAAGTTCCATGTGAAGGTCTCCATGAAGTCGTTGCTAGGATACAGACTAAACATCCTGAGCCACTTGACTTCAGTCATGTCTCCCTGATGGACTCACTGAGGATGTGGTGGAGAGATACACGCTGGTGGAGGCCATTCTGAACAACTCAGATCATCCTCTTCATAACACCTTGATGGACCAAGAAAAGAGCGGTGGTGGACGGCTCCTCTCTCTTCACTGCAGGACGGAGAAATATAGAAGATCCTTTGTACCTTTAGACATCAGGCTTCTTCATTCTTCTGCAAATGGTTGATGAGCTGACAGACACATGAATTTCCCTTTGGGGATCAATAAAGTAACTTGTATTGTATTGTACTCTTACAATACAATACAAACTGTTTGTAAAAATGGGCTATACAAATAAAATTGCCTTGCCTTGCCATAAGTTGACATCAAAATAAAGTAGTATATAATTGTGACACCTGGACATACTACTTTGAGTATTCCAATAGAAACTAGCATTTCAGTCCATACTGGCCAGGACAACATTATTTGTATAAAACATATAGTCCATAAGCAAGACCAGATCTTGGTACCACTGAAGGTGGCAAAATCTAATTACATTTTTTTTTGTCCATAGATGATATTTTGGTATGATAACCTGCCCTAAATGGAAGCTTTGTGACAGTTATCAGCACATGAAGTTAACCACCCCCTACAATAAATAGGATATAGGCCCTGGTACATAATTTATGCTCATTTTCCAGACCTTTTAAATTATATTATCAACGTTAGTCTTTGCCAAGAGATAATGCTTCTGAGTGAAGTTTGACCTCAGCAGTAACATAGTGATTAATAATTAAGCTTAGCTCTGTCTTCACAGATTCAAGTACCTTTTATGGGTCACAGAACTGACTAACACAGTAACAGAAACGGAGGAACTTAATAGGAGAAAAGCTGGAGGACCAAGTGTCTTAAAGAAGTCAACACGATCTGGAAGACTGGATTTACCATGGCTGCCATTTTCTCTACAGGTCTGAATGTTTCTTCACTCATTTAAAGCTGTAGGCTTGTGTAGGCTCATAATGTGTAACTGCTTCTACACCAAGTTTTGCTTTTAAGGTATGTCAAACACAGATTTTACATAGAGCTTTCCTGAGCATGAAACATAGAAATACACAGGGAAACAGATAAATGAGAAAGATGTTCACTGTGATACATACAACAACAACAACAACAACAACAACAGTTAATGTATCTTGATTTTCCTGATTGAATGTAACTTGGCCCTAATTGAATGTTGATACAAGGCTCAAAAAACATCATGTTTTTCACCAGAGTAGAAAATATATTTTTACACCTTGTATCTACACCTGTCCACTAGGATCTCTGTCTTCACCTCAGTATAATGGAGGGGAATCCGCTTGTCATTTTCCTCCCGGATGGCAGGAAACTGAAGAAGCAGTGGGAGGGGAGGGTGAAATGACCTGCTTGGCAGACCAGGTGTGTGTTGTAGATGACCTTAGGGGTGTACTACAAAGCAGGCTTAGTGGGTTAGCGAGGTATGCTGAGTCTAAAGCAAATTCCCTTGCCTTAAAAGAGAGCCATAAAGGTGGAATTTTATTTGTATAGCCTATTTTTTTTACAAACAGTTTGTCTCAAAGAGCTTTACATAACATCAACATCCTCTGCCCTTAGACCCTCACATTGACTGAGGAAAAACTCTCAAGCAAAAACAGGAGAAACCTCAGGGTGAGCAACAGAGGAGGGATCCCTCACCCAGGGCGGGCAGATGTGCAATAGATATAATATACAAATAACTTTATTAATCCCAAAAAGAAATTCATTTGTCTGTCAGCTCATCTACCATTTGTAGAAGAATTAAAAACCCTGATGGCTGTAGGTATAGAAGAGATACAGAAGATGTATCCCTCTGTCCTGCAACGAAAAGAGAGGAGCCGTCCACCACCGCTGCCTCTTTGATCCATCAAGGTGTTATGAAGAGGATGATCCGTGTTGTTCAGTATGGTCTCCATCATCCTCATTGTGTATCTCTCCACCACCTCCTCCAGAGAGTCCATCTTTACTCCGATCACAGAGCCAGCCTTCTTAACAAGCTTATCCAGCCTCTTTGCCAGCCTTATTTATATATCTATATCTTCTCTCACAAATGTCAGAATGATTATCCAAAATTATTTTACAATATGAATAGATGTTGGACCCCACGCCACACCAGCCTGGAGTCATTAGCTGTGTCCCAAGTCAGCAGCAGCACCCTTCGGAGGTGGCATTTGAAGGCTGATTACATCACAGCATCGCGACAAGGCCTGTCCCAGTTCGAAGGCTCCTCCAAATGCAGCCTTCCTTTGCCGGTTCTAGGAGGACGCACTGCTCCCGAGATTCTTTGCGTGCCGTTGTTATTATTAGCTACCTAGCATGCTAGCTATCGAACATTGGCGGCTCCACGCTGTAGCTATGGTAGCCCAGGTGAGAAGCAGAGGAGCTGTTGGAAGTGTAATAAAGATGCCACTTTCAAATGTGTAACGTTAGGATGTTGATTACTTTCACAATCAGGAAATGCTCCGAAGGCTAGACCATCCCATTTACCAACAGTTGATGCGGCTGTCAGAGGTGCCTCCGAAGACCACATAGCCTGGGTCCTCCGAAAGCTGTGGCCACTGAATTAGGTCGTTGTTCTTGAAGCAGTTCTCTATCTTCCTCTTGTATGATTCCCCTCCTTAGGTTGGCTCTGACGGTGTTGTAGAGCTTCCTGTCACCTGACCTGAAAGCGGTGTTCCTCTCCCTGAGTAGGCCCCGTACTTCTTTGGTCATCCAGGGCTTTTTATTTGGGTAGACCCGGATGTGCCTGTCCTCAGTGGCAATGTGAGTGCAGAACTTTATGTAATCCAGGACTGCTGTTGTATGCTGCTAGATCATGTTGTTCAAACACATCCCAGTTTGTCATCTCGAAGCAGTCTTGCAGCTTCAGAGACGCACCTTCAGGCCAGGTCTTAACAGTTCTGGATGTAATGGGAGCGCTTTTCCTAAGGGGGATGTATGCTGGTATTATCTTACCTGTATATGCTTGCGCAGGTTGGAAGGAGTTTTTGTCGGTGAAAAGCTGCCTTTCTTTCAGCATACAAAGTTTACATTGCATGATGAAATTGTTGTCATTCACGAACTTGAACTCAAAGAAGTCCTTTCAGTATGGCCAGGGATTGACCTCACGTTCTCTGTGCGTGTCTCTGTGTTCCATATTCGACCCTTCTCCATCGATACACTCGTCTCCATCCAAACACTCGTCTCCACCTGTCTCCATCATCTTTTAGCTAGCTCCTCTGTGGCACCAACGTCTTGACGTTTCTGACCTTCTGACACCACAGTTGTCCAGAGCCAATCAGATGGACAGTTATTGACGCACAGACGCGTTTTTTTTTTTTAACCTTTAACCCTAATGGAAGCTATTGAAAATGTAGTAAAATGTAGTAAAATTAGTAGTAGTATTAGTAGTAGTAGTAAATGTAGTAAATTACTTCCAATTATATGTACTTAAGTAAAAGTAAAATGACTGTTTTTAAAAATTACTCAAAAAAGTACAAGTACATAAAAAACTACTCAATTACAGTAACGAGAGTAAATGTAACTCGTTACTTTCCACCCCTGATTGTTACCAGTAGTGCTGAACACCCTCTCTCTCTCTCTCACACACACACACACACACACACACACACGAACACAATGAAACGTCAGATAATTCAACGTGCAGCATCGATCGCCACCGTCACGTGATACTGTCAACAGAGCAGTAGTTAAAAGGTCAGCGCTGAAGAGAGATTATAAACAGAAACGGACATGTGGTGTTAAACGTGTGGACCATAATAACCTCATTGACGTTATTTATTGATGAATCGAGCGCCGTCCATAGAAACACTTGAGGAAGTTTACAAAGTGACGGTAAGTGACTTCTCCCTGTCACTCCCTGCAGCTGGTACTTGATACTCTTATCTTTCCTTTGCACCCTGAGTCAGGAACTTCTCTTTTCTGCTATTTGATTTTCCTTCTGTAAAGCCAATGTCCTTCAGGAAGTGAAGGGTCGAGAGACTTCTAAAATTGCAGCAGCTCACTTATGCTGGATAAGTTGTTGTTCTCCAGCCTTTCTCCTGGCACTCTGCCGCTTTTTCTTTCTTTCTTTCTTTCTTTCTTTCTTTCAGTTGTGTTTTGTGGGTCAATCAGAAAGTAAAAATGCTCTCTACTATAGTGAAGTTCTGTTGTGTGCTTGGCATGCAGGAAGCAGCTCCTCCGGGTTCATCACTGAAGAAACTCCTGGTAAACAACTCAGCTTGGATGCTGCTGACATCGCTGTGGTTGTTGTATATTTTATCTTTGTCATGGTGGTTGGAATCTGGGTAAGAAATGGCTAAACTCACTTTATGCTTAAATGTTTAGTGTTATTATGAAAATATCACAAAACATGCTCTGGATAATATTTGGTAAAAAGCCAGTTTGTCCTTGAAAGGTTGATTATTTATTTATTTTTATTATTATTTACTAAGCCTTATTTATTTATGAGCAGGTGACACTGTTTCAAGATGGGTTAGGGTTAGACTGTAGATTCTCTGTAGGTGCTACAATCTTTCTTTCAATTTTTTGCTGCATCATCAAAAGCACATTAAGGGTGCTTCTCTCTTTTGGCTCTTGCTCTTTAGTGAGTATGTATTTAGGTGAAGCCATCCTAGTTTGTCATTGAGGTGTACAGCTGTTCTTATTCTCTGTCTCCTCTGCAGTCATCTGTACGGGCCAATCGCAGCACTGTGGGAGGCTACTTCTTGGCTGGTCGTTCAATGACCTGGTGGCCTGTGAGTACCCGCTGTGCCCTGATGTTTTCACCTCAGTTCTATGTGTCACTACTGCCAATATACAATGAGATAAAGATAAGAATTACTTATTAGGGTTCTAACCCCGAAGGGGTAGTACCCTATTGAAATTGTCCCGGTTTATTATTAGGGTTCTAACCCCGAAGGTGCTGTAATTAAGGTTTTAAAAAAAGTTTTTCAGAAGGCCCCTTGCACCGTGAGTCTGATTGAATTGAAATTTGACATGCAAGTCCAGCTCCATGTGCTCTACAAAAAAGCCAATGGGACCATAAAATGGATGGATGTTTTGCTAATTTGCATAATGTGAAAAACAGTAAAATGAATAGAACTTTTAATACATGGCTTCGGGGGGGTGGAAATACAAATTTCTATTATATATGAGCCAGATCAATCAAAAAACACGCTGCCACAGACCAAATTATCTTTGCAATGGGCAGGCTCAGAAATTATTGGCCATAACTCCCACACCCTTTGTCCTACCATCACAAAACTTGGTGGTTTGGTTCAGAATGAGGCTGGGAATCCACCCACCGAAGCATGTTGAGCTCAACCAATAGGGGGCGCTATAAATGCCACACATGCGTTTCTCAAAGACCATTGGACGGAATTTCACCAAATTTGGTGTGCATGCTCTAGGGGCGAGTATTAACTAATATCTTGAGTTCCATGTTTATTGGTGAAAGTGGGCATGGCCTATTCATCATTAACTGCCATTTTTTACGTTTTGTTCATTTATGGCGAGCTGGAAGGACCTAGAGACACAAAACTTGATACATTGACTAGAAATGACGTCCAAATGCTGCAAAAAAATTTCATCCAAATCAGCTTAATGGGGGCACTAAAACATAGAGTTTAAACTTTGAAGGGCTCTCCCTGCCACACCACAAGGGCTATTGACTTGAAATTTTACACACATGTCCACCCGATAGTCCTCTACAAAAAAGCCCCATGCACCATGAATGCCGCTATTACAGATTTTTTGTTAATTTGCATACTGTTAGTACAGAACAATTAATAGAACTTATAGATAATTATTAAACAGAAATATTGGCCCCAAATCATGTTTTTCCGATTGTCATGAAACTTGGTCAATATATTCAGATGGGGACTAAGAATACGCATACCAAAACATTTTTAGCTCAGCCCATAGGGGGCACCACAAATGCCATCAATGTGTAGCCGAAAACCTGGTTTGGCAAAATCTGGGGCTTCTAATAAATGTGTATTTCATGGAGCTCTCAGGGATTAGGTGGGTGATGTCATCTGCTGCAGTGGGTGAGGGTCAGGGTGGCTACTTTGAGCGAAAAAGGTTAGAGCCTGCTAACTGCTGCTTGCAGCTATATTTATTATTATTATTATTATTATTATTATCATTAATCCCCAAAGGGGAATGAATTTGTCTACCGGCTCATGTTGTATATGTTGTGCTGTCTGCACTCATGTCCTGCTTTAGAGTTAAACTAATGTTATTTCAGGTGGTGCACCATTTCTTCACAGTTATTAAATTTTTTTATTAATTTTGATTTATTTTCTAATTCAATTTGTTTCTCCAAACAATGCAAAAAAATTGGTTTATCCAAAATCTCTCTGTATGAATGAATATTCTGAAACATGACATACTAGGCAAGGCAATTTTATTTGTATAGCCCGTTTTTACAGTTTGTCACAAAGAGCTTTACACAGCATCATGACAACATCCTCTGCACTTAGACCCTCTCATCGACTGAGGAAAAACTCCAAAGAAAACCCTTTAACAGTGAAAAAATTTGAGAAGCCTCAGGGTGAGCAACCAGGTCAGGCAGACAGTTTACAGCATTGAATATAGGAAACATGGAAATGGTCAACATAGAGCTAATGAAGGCAGCTTTGGGTGGACAGGAAAGGCAGGGAGAGCAGGCCATCTTAAGTACTGGATGGCAGGCTGGTTCATGAGCGGGGAGTGTAGGTCGCTTTAACAGCAGGGGAAAGGAGGTTATGCAGGCGGCAGTTGGTGCAGAGGGATGGAGGATCTTTACTAGTTAAGACAACTTATTGATGTGCAAATTTAAAGCTAGTTAGCATCACAATAAGTTAGCATGGACAAAATAGTGATCAGATTTACAGACAGCAGCTGCAGTGCTTGATGTCTTAAATTTTGTCATTGTCTTAGTGGACATCATGAAACTTAGCTGCATGAACACAAACATGTTAGGCCTTTCCCTTTCCTCCTCCTCTGCATTTACGTATTTATCCTGGTATCCAATACAATTATATTTGACTTTTGTCAACAAAAGCAAAAATGAAAAATTTGTTGTTTCTGTGTATTGTCTGCTTACAGATTGGTGCTTCACTCATGTCCAGTAACGTTGGCAGTGGTTTGTTTATTGGTCTAGCAGGAACAGGAGCAGCAGGAGGTATTGCTGTCGGGGGATTTGAATGGAATGTAAGAAAAATTGTCTGTGAGCTTGTCTAACCTCTATTGCATGCTCAGTCAGTTTTTTAAGATGCGGTGAGGCTGGTAGATTTCCATTTCCCAGTAATTGATTCAGCTGTGTTGATTTGCATGTTTATTGTTCATTGTTGGTTATCGTGTTCCCCTGCCTTGACTTAATCATAGTTCCTTGTCACTGGTGAACAATTTTAAATTTCTTACAGTTGATCAGCATTTAAAGAGGAACTATGCAGAATTTTAGCTTAAAGGGATTAGCTACAAATTTAATTCCTTCCTAGTAGGTGTCGCACTCACCCTTGCCCACTCTCGCTCCAACCTTCAATTTTACTGGTTGTCAGGTACACCAAATGCCAGAGGTGGATGGAGAACAAGACAGATGTCAAGCAAGGAGTCTTTCGTGGTATATTAATTATTAAATCATAAATTCTTTCTGTGTGCCTATATATTGCCATTACTCACTGTAACAATCTCCTTGTAAAACATGTTTAGATCGCTAACTAAACAGCTGACTGACAAATGCCATCATATAACGGATTTTTAAACGTCATTTAACATTTTTTTTTTTTTTTTTTTTTTTTTTTTTACTTCATCAGTGATTGAACCTGTTATTTCTATAATAATGATCATTTATTCAATTTTCAGGCATTTTAGATATCCTAAGAAAGATCATGTTAACTAACTATTTATTGTCCAGACTGAGGGAAATCCATCCAGCACCAGTGAGGGCATCCCAGGTGTAGAGAGAGGCAGGAGAGGCCAGGGAGCTCCTGTGTTGACAACAGACTGAAAACACATCTGAATCATTTCACACTAACTCACCTACAGATGAACCCGACAATCCCGCAGCATCACACCTGCACCGGAAACGTTACAGTACCATCTGACTGTTAGTTAGCATTAGCAACGCTACAGTACCGGCTTTATGCTGGCCTCCCTCTTCAATATAGCCTCATAAACAAAATCATCATGACATCATGATCATGGCATCAGATAACATCAAACAACATACATGAACAAGTTGGATATGAACAATGGTGGATAAGTGCAGCAAAACACTTGAAAATAAATGAAACAATGTCAACATGCATCGTATACAAGCTACATGATTCATAAACTAGCAGCGACCAAACGAATTTGTCTCATATTCAGATAATTATTTTAATAGATAACAAAGAATGTTTGAGTTCTATAACCTTCATTTATCAAACTTATAAAATAAAAAAAAAACAAAAAAACAAATAGCTTCAGTACCAGAACAATGTCCTTCTACAGCATAGACCACGTGAAGTTTAATTGCAGCACCGACCATGTGCTCTCCTACCGTTCAAAACGAAAGTGAAACTTAACTCAGGACAAACGCCGCATTTGCCCCTTGTGTCATTAGGTGGCAGTATTGCAGTGAAAAAGCATCAGATAAAACTACATTTTAGGCTATGGTACACAGGGGCCATGACAATGCTGGGACGTTGCCATTTCTCCACAGAGCTATCACAATCTGGCGCCCCCTGAGCTCCGCCTCACGTGACATCAACGTACTAATGCTGTTGGCGCAGAGATCATTTCATGTCGACGTTGCCAACGTAACCAGATTTATATATTTTGGACCCGTAAACATTTATAAAACAATTATAATTTTTTTTCAGTAAAATTAATTCTTTTATTCTGCACCCCCTAGACGTTCTGTGGATGTAATATTTTTGAAAAATTAATAATTTTGATGAAAAAGTTGTAGCTATGACCTTTAACTATGCTACATTTTACCTTAACGCCCCTACAAGGAACTTTCATTTTGTGTTGATTTTGGTGACCCCTGTGGACAAAAGCGGTGGGATTCTTTTTGTGGATCCTGTCCCAATACCATCCATGAAGAAATCTAGCGATGAAATTGAGCTCAGTTTTTACTTGCTAACATAGAAGCAACTCAATAATAATTTATGGCTTTGTCAAATGTGCCGTCTGTTGGTGGACCAACCCATCCACTGTCTCCTGAAGATAAAGAGTTACACTATTTAGAAACAGCTTATCCTTCCTCCGATGGCCTCATTTGCTGACGTAGGTCACACAGAGACATCAGCAGAAACGAGACTTTTGCATATCCAAGTTAAAAATTCCTTGTAGAGGCTTTAATTGAACAGCTTTGAAGTAATTGTGATGGTTAAATAAATAACATGCAACTTGTTAGGAGAATGGAGGCTCTCTGCCATCCACGTAGCGTCTCTTAGTCGAAAACCAACCTTGGAAGATCAGTGCCACTGACCTGGTGTCCCAGAGCTCATCTAATCTCTTGTCTATGACAGATTAGACTACACAGGTATCCACATCGTAAAATCATATATGATATATAACATTATGTACTGCTCTATTGATTGCTTTTTCGCTGGCTTCATTGAAAACAAATGCACATGACCAGGAGGAGGGTTAGCAAAGCAGCGGGAAAGCAACTGGACTTGCATTGTTCCTCTCTAAGGCGAGACACTACAGGCAAAAACATAGATTTTTCATGCACTGATCAATTTTCAGATTTTGGGCTACTTTGCATGCTTTGCATGCCCAAAACATGTCTTCTTAACATGTCTTCTTCAGAATAGTGGAAAAAATGGTAGAAAATACACATTAAGGTGGTTATTTTACTTACTTTTTGTAGTTTGTTTAGTGCCAGCCTTGCATTATTCTTTGTGTACTGCATTCATTGTAGGAGGTTAAAACAGAAATAGCAGACAATACAAACATTTTGTGTTTTTGTAACCTGTGTGTTTATGTAGGCAGCATGGGTCCTGGTGGCTCTGGGTTGGATTTTTATTCCTGTCTATATTTCTGCTGGTGTGGTGACCATGCCTGAATACCTGGCCAAACGTTTTGGAGGCCAGCGGATACGCATATACATGTCTGTCTTGTCACTCATCCTCTACATTTTCACCAAAATATCTGTAAGATATTCTCGCTAACACTCACACTTTTTCCTTTGGTAGATTCTTTTATACAAAGTGACATTTCTGTGTGTGTGTGTGTGTGTTACCAGACAGATATCTTTTCAGGAGCATTGTTCATCCAGGTGTCGTTGGGCTGGGATCTCTATCTGTCAACAGGTATACTGCTGCTGGTCACTGCTGCTTACACTGTAGCAGGTAAACACACACACACACACACATACATACACACACGTGCACACACTGAAGGCCCCCACCCGGCAAATGGACTGTGTCTACCTCTGCCCTCAGTCTGAGGAGCATCAAAGGACCTTATTGCTAAGGTCTAGCTTTTTTTCTAGAGGCTGTGCAATAGATTCACTGCCTCATAAACTGAGATATGTATACACACACACACACATGCATCTGTGGATTCAACTAGCACCAAGATCTGCAAGAGCTGACCACTATCACAGTCTCCAGACAGAAAGCATGAAAAAGATTCTGGGTTTTCAGTTGTTTCAAATCAGTGATGTACAATGTTTGATTTTATAGGTTTTCCAAACTGTCTGATGCCATCTCCTTGTTGAATGCTGACTTATGTTGGTCATGTATGATGTGTGTGCGTGTTTGTATCATGGATGGGGTGTGTGTGTTTAGGTGGTTTGACAGCAGTGATCTACACTGATGCTCTTCAGACTGTGATCATGGTTGGGGGAGCCTTTGCACTAATGTTCATAGGTAAGGTGCACACTCCTCATACACACACAGAAGATAAACCATTCAACATGCAGACTTTGTGAAAGAAGGATTTTTGTGTTAACTTTTGTTTGTTACACACACACGTGTGTGTGTGTGTGTGTGTGTGTGTGTGTGTGTTTTACCAGCATTCTCCAGAGTTGGCTGGTATGAAGGCCTTGTGAACTCTTATATGTCAGCTGTTCCCTCGGTGACAGTTGCCAACACCACCTGCCACCTACCTCGCAGTGATGCTTTCCACATGTTCAGAGACCCAGTGTCAGGGGATATACCCTGGCCAGGTCTGGTGTTCGGGCTCACAGTGCTAGCCACGTGGGTCTGGTGCACAGATCAGGTGACTTTGACTGCACTAATACCTGCTGTTCATAGAATGTTCTTTGAACCTCATGGGGTGTTAGGTTGTCCTGCTCACAAATCCATTACCAATCCATTCTAAAAGCATTAACATTTGTGGTAAACATGAATTGCATATTGGGAGTCAGTATAGAAAGAAATATGTTTCGAATGGCCGAATGGCCAAACTGTGTTAGCAAAGAGCTCTGCTGCCTGGGAGAAGTACCTGTAGGACCTGAGCATTAACAACAGAACACCATTTCAGGGCAGGTCTTTGCATCATTATGACAGGCAAGGGAAAGGAGAACAAAAGTTGTTGACATACTGAGTCAATTTAAATTACTTTATTTCCTTTTACCTGTTTGTACTGAGTTCTGCAAACAACTGGGTATATCAACTGATTGAATAAATCATCATGTCAGTCATCTATCAACCATCACCTTGTAGACTGGTTGGTTTGCTTTAGTACTAAAAAGAAAATTTTTTTTCAGTCTTGCCAAACAGACATCATGCAGCACATGTTTTATATTTTAATTTAATTTATTGCAAGTGTCCCTCAAAGACATAAGACAAAAAAGGTTATGACCACAGTATCTCAAAAATAATTATCTACAATAAAATGTCATGATTTGATCAAATTGTTATGTTCACATCCAGTTTCACCATCCCTATCAAAGTCAATTTCTGTTTTATCCAAGGATATTTTGACCAGTGTGTGTATGTATGTGTGTGCGTGTGTGTGTGTCTGTGTTTATGTGCAGGTTATAGTCCAGAGATCTCTGTCAGCCAAGTCTTTGTCTCATGCTAAAGCAGGAAGTGTGTTAGGAGGCTACCTCAAGTTGCTGCCCATGTTCTTCATTGTCATACCAGGCATGATTAGCCGAGCACTGTTCCCAGGTCAGTCTGCCTCTCTCTCTGTTGAGCTGTCATGTCAAATTTTCTTTATGTTAGAGTACAGGCAATATTTTGAGTCAATCACTTAATTTAATCAGACTTTGGGGTTACCAGTCAACCACTCAACTGTTATAGTATAATATGAAGACTTAGTTGATAATAATTCCATTATTGCTGATGTTATTTAGAGTTGTTTTATACTGGATTGCTTTAAATAATAATAAAAAAAAAACTATTTATTGTTGCACTGGGCAGTATGATGATGAGGTGGTTAGTGATCTCAATTCCCCTGCTTGGGGCCTGTCTGGGTGGAGTTTGCATGTTCTCCCTGTGTCTGCATGCGATCTGTGTGGGTACTCCAGCTTCCTCCCACTGTCCCAAAACACGCACATTAGGTTGCTTGCATTCTCTAAATTGTGGTGTTCGTCTCTGTGTTGACCCAGCGATAGACTCGCAACCTGTCCAGTGTGTACCCCGCCTTCACCCTATGTCAGCTTGGATTGGCTCCAGCACCCCTGTGACCCTGCATATTTAAGCAATATAAAAAATGGATGAATATTATTATTCCTCTTGTCAGAAGTAACTTGCCTTTTTCAGGGCTTCCCATGCTCAAAAACCCTTGAATATTTGCACAAGCCCGGCAAAAATTTACATCTGATATGATTATTGCATATGGGCAAAGTGGAATACCTCAATAACACCCCCAGAAAATTTCTAAAAAGCCTCTACTTTGGGGTTACTTTGTAGTAAATGGAAAAAAATCGGCATGTCAACACACACAAAAAAGCCTTGCCAACCATAATCCAAAACAAACAGGAATTCAGGAATTATAAGGGTTTATAAAGGGGACTTGGGCCTGGCCACCAATTCCGATCATTCTGCACAAAAAACTGTTCAGGCAAACTAATACAAGCACACATTGTTAGAGCTGCCCCAAACTCAAGTATCAACTGGAAGAAAACTAAGCAAATGTTCCATAGCACCCCTTAGAAAATTTAAGCTCCAATTTAAGCCCTCTTAGCCACACAGGGTCATATATGCACTTAAGCATGAATGTCTACAGATACCTTTGCTTAAACTGAAGATGGGCTGTCTTTTTCTGTGTATACTAAAAGCATGGTGCTTTTCATCTAAGATCAACTATGTTTGTCATTTAAATTCTTAAATTGATTGAACAACTCTACAAATAGGAAGTGAGTTGGGGTCATCTTTATTGAGCAGTAATTGAGAGTGCCCCACCCATAGCGCCACAGTGTTGGCCAAACATGCAGTAGACACTGTTAAAAGCTGTCACCTCCTCCTCCTTACTCAGCATTAATATGTTACCATATTAACAGCCAGACAGATAAATGAAACTATTACAACCTCATATGGTGTTAAAATGTCACCTGACCAACTGAATCAAGTTTTCTTCTCTGAGCCTAACATGGCTGTAGGCTGAGACATAGTACATGCACAAAAAGTATCAAGACAGTTATCGCAAAAACTATTTTTTAATTGATCAGTTTTTTGCAGCCTATAGTTCAACAACACTTTAGAAATATGATGCAGCAAAATGTTTTACTGCCACGTGTGTCCCACAAAATATGATAGTGGGCCCACTCATGTCCTGAAAAGTTAGCAACATTCATCCACCCATTGTCTACCACTTATTTATGCAGGGTCACAGGGGATACAGAACCAATTACAGCTGACACTGGGGTGAGGGCGGGGTACCCCCCTGGGCAGGTAACCAGTCCAACCACGGGCTGGCACATAGACAACAATAGCATAGACAACAATGCACACTCACATTCACACCTAGAGGTGAATGAATTTAGACATGTTGTGCATGTCTGTGGACATCAGTGATGCAGAGCAAATAGAAATTACGTGCATTGCTTCTAAAAACACAGATAAATAAAAAATTAACAGGATGCAGAGGACTCAATAAATATGTAGAAGCACTCAATATACACTAAAAGATAAAAAAGAGGATGGACTGTGGGAAAGAGCCAGAGTCCTGGTAAGTCCTGGTACTCTGGAGACTCCATTGTTCTGCTGGGGGACTTAAACGCTCACGTGGGCAGTGACAGTGATACCTGGAGGGGCGTGATTGGGAGGAGCGGCCTCCTGATCTGAACCCAAGTGGTGTTCTGTTGTTGGACTTCTGTGCTAGTCACAGTCTGTCCATAACGAACACCATGTTCGTGCATAAGGGTGTCCATAAGTGCACGTGGCACCAGGACACCCTAGGCCAGAGATCAGTGATCGACTTTGTAGTCGTGTCATCTGATCTCCGGCCGTATGTCTTGGACACTCGGGTGAAGAGGGGGCTGAGCTGTCAACTGATCACTACCTGGTGGTTAGTTGGATCCGGTGGCAGGGGAGGAAGCTGGACATACTTGGCAGACCCAAACGCACTGTGAGGGTCTGTTGGGAACGTCTGGCAGAACCCTCTGCCATTGAGGTCTTCAATTTCCACCTCCAGGAGAGCTTTGACCAGATCCCGAGGGAGGCTGAAGACATTGAGTCCAAGTGGACCATGTTCTCCGCCTCCATTGTTGACGCGGCTGTTCGGAGCTGTGACCGCAAGGTCCCCGGTGCCTGTCATAGCGGCAATCCCCGAACCCGGTGGTGGACACCGGAAGCAAGGGATGCCGTCAAGCTGAAGAAGGAGTCCTATCGAGCCTGGTTGGCTCGGGGGACCCCTGAGGCAGCTGATGGGTACCGGTAGGCCAAGCGTGCGGCAGCCCAGTCAGTCGTGGAAGCAAAAACTCGGGTATGGGAAAAGTTCGGGGAGGACATGGAGGAGGACTACTGATCAGCCTCAAAGAAATTCTGGCAAACCATCCGGCACCTCAGGAAGTAGTGCTCTGCCAACACTGTTTACAGTGGAGGTGGGGAGCTGTTGACCTGGACTGGGGATATTGTCGGACGGTGGAAGGAGTACTTCGAGGACCTCCTCAATCCCACTGTCATGCCTTCCATAGAGGAAGCAGAGGCAGGGGACCCAGAGATTGATTCATTCATCACCCAAGCTGAAGTCACTGAGGTAGTTCGGAAGCTCCCCAGTGGCAAGGCACCGGGGGTGGATGAGATCTGCCCTGAGTATCTCAAGTCTCTGGATGTTGTGGGGCTGTCTTGGCTGACACGCCTCTGCAACATCACGTGGCAGTCGGGGACAGTGTCTCTGGACTGGCAGACCGTGGTGGTGGTCCCTCTTTTCAAAAAGGGGGACCGGAGGGTGTGTTCTAACTATCAGGGGATCACGCTCCTCAGCCTCCCGGGGAAAGTCTATTCCAGGGTGCTGAAGAGGGGAATTCGGTATAGTCAAACCTCAGATTCAGGAGGAACAATGCGGTTTTCGTCCTGGTCGTGGAACACTAGACCAGCTCTATACCCTCCACAGGGTACTCGAGGGCTCATGGGAGTTTGCCCAACCAGTCCACATGTGTTTTGTGGACTTGGAGAAGGCATTCGACCGTGTCCCCCATGGTATTCTGTGGGAGGTGCTTCGGGAATATGGGGTTGGAGGCCCTCTGCTGAGGGCTTTAAGGTCTCTGTACGACCGGAGCAGGAGCTTGGTTCCCATTGCCGGCAGTAAGTTGGACCTGTTCCCGGTGCATGTTGGCCTCCGGCAGGGCTGCCGTTTGTCACCGGTTCTGTTCATTATTTTTATGGACAGAATTTCTAAGCGCAGCCAGGGTCCGGAGGGGGTCCGGTTCGGAAGTCACCGGATTTCATCTCTGCTTTTTGCGGATGATGTTGTCTTGTTGGCTTCCTCGAGCCAGGACCTTCAGCATGCACTGGGGCGGTTCGCAGCTGAGTGTGAAGCAGCTGGGATGAGAATCAGCACCTCCAAGTCTGAGGCCATGGTTCTCGACCGGAAAAAGGTGGTTTGCCCCCTCCAGGTCGGGGGAGAGTTCCTGCCTCAGGTGGAGGAGTTTAAGTATCTCGGGGTCCTGTTCACGAGTGAGGGAAGGATGGATCGTGAGATTGACAGGCGGATTGGTGCGGCGACCACAGTAATGTGGTCATTGTATCAGTCCGTCGTGGTGAAAAGGGAGCTGAGCCGAAAGGCAAAGCTCTCGATTTACCGGTCGATCTACGTTCCTACCCTCACCTATGGTCATGAACTCTGGGTCATGACCGAAAGAACGAGATCCGGATACAAGCGGCCGAAATGAGTTTCCTCTGCAGGGTGGCAGGGCACTCCCTTAGAGATAGGGTGAGAAGCTCTGTCACCTGGGAGGAGCTCGGAGTAGAGCCGCCGCTCCTCCACATTGAGAGGAGCCAGTTGAGGTGGCTCGGGCATCTGTATAGGGATGTCTCCCTCGGGAGGTGTTCCGGGCATGTCCCACTGGAAGACCCAGGACACGCTGGAGTGACTATGTCACACGGCTGGCCTGAGAACGCCTTGGGGTCCCCCCGGCAGAGCTGGAGGAAGTGTCTGAGGAGAGGGAAATCTGGGTGTCCCTGCTCGGGCTGCTGCCCTGCAACCCGGTCCCGGATAAGCAGAAGAAAATGGATGGATGTTAATTGATTTACATATTTTATTTTCTCATCTTACTTGTGTTTTTGTGTGTATATAGATGAAATAGGTTGTGTGGATCCAGTGGTGTGTCAGAGTGTGTGTGGAACCACAGTTGGTTGCTCCAACATCGCCTACCCTAAATTAGTGATAGAGCTAATGCCAGTGGGTGAGTTGTTTTCAGTCTTGCATCAGACATATAATTATGCAGATCCCCCCTTTCCAAGTTTTTGTACCTGTAGGTTTTTGCCATTCCTATTCCAATTTCCACACAGTGTCTGCTTTATCTGAGGCTAACATGAGTAGAGTGTGTGTGTGTGAACTGAATGGATACTGAATGCTTACTGCCAACTGTCAGGATCTATAGAAGAAACTTCTATAGGTCAATAAAATAAATTCAACATTCATAAACTAGCCATGAATGTTTCTGTAGAAGTTCTGTAGAACACATTGATAGTAATTATGAAGCCAATTGTGTCATTAATTCATTAACATTATGAAACTAATGCTGACAGACAGCATTCAAGTTTATCTGTGGAATTTTGAAACAATCAAACAAATAGCTTTCCATTTCCATGGTTTTCCATATTCCATGTTGTAAACTGTTTTCTTGTGTGAAGGATCCCTCCTTTGTTGCTCACCCTGAGGTTTCTCCTGTTTTTTCCCTGTTAAGGGTTTTCTTGACAGTTGCCCTCAGGGCAGAGGATGTTGTTATGATGCCATGTAAAGAGACAAACTGTTTGTAAAAATGGGCTATACAAATAAACTTGCCTTGCCTTGTCACTTAAATCATGAAGATGCCAGTAAATAATTTAAGAACAGACAACAAAACATTGTATTGATACTGAACTATAGGTGTGTATTTGAACTATTTGATCTTTGAGTATTGTTTTTTTGTAGCCTCTTTTTTTATTATTGTTTTTTTTTTTTCTCCGGTGTAAACCTATGGTAATCTCTGTGCAGGTCTTCGTGGTCTGATGCTAGCAGTGATGTTGGCTGCTCTGATGTCATCGCTGACCTCCATCTTTAACAGCAGCTCCACTCTGTTTACCCTGGACCTCTATTATCGAGCTAGACCCACAGCTTCTGAGTTTGAACTCATGATTGTTGGGAGGTAGGGTATAAAAATTAGCTAGTATTGATACAAGTATCAGTGATTCAGCATTCATAATTAATTCATAAGACCATGATATGAACACCACCAGTCCTTCCATAGTCCTCTTACTTGCCCTCTCCTCTGTACACACCTCTATGGAAATTAGCCGAAGTAAAAAAAAAAAAAAAAAAGCAAAGCACTGACCTCTGAGATAGGTGTGTCAGTTGTTATGATTGAATTATTTAATATATGATGTAATGTTTTAAGAATTCTGCTTTAAGTTTTAAGAATTCTGCTTAATATTATGAAAGCTGAAGTATGGGTAGATATGACTGGCACCAACAGAAGGTGTAAGTGAATGGTAGTTGTTTTGCTATTTCCTATGGTCCAAAATTCAAAAGACAAACCCAATCTAAAGACAAAGGATTCTGTATTGTTAGACTTTAGACACATATCTCTTAAATCGTCACTGCACTTGTGAAGTAAATACAGTGATAATAATAATAATAGTACTGTGTGTATTTTCAGGGTGTTCATTTTGGTTTTGGTGTGTGTCAGTCTGTTGTGGATTCCAGTCATCCAAACAGCCAACAGTGGCCAGCTGTTTGATTATATCCAGTCAGTGACCAGCTTTCTAGCTCCTCCCATCACTGCTGTGTTCCTAATGGCTATCTTCTGGCCACGTGCCAATGAGCAGGTGTCACTCCTTTCTCTCTTTCTTGGTCACACACACACACACAAACATTTGTTATGTTCAAAAACACACTCATATATTTGACAAATTTCATTCATAAATTTGACAGATTTCCATTTAGAATTTCAATTATTTATCAGGCTAAATTTCTTAAAGGAACTTGGGGCAGGATCAACTCATCATTTGTGTGCTCATCTTGGGCTTTGATTTCCCCCATTCCTTTCTCTGTTTACATGTAGCTCCCCTGTGTTAGGGAACAATTTCACTTCTCCGTATAGTTTGTGTAGTTAAAGGTCAGTCCCTCTTTGTTTATAGGTGAATGTTGAGAATTAGATGTTTTCTTTTAGATAAATTTTAAGATCAAGCTCTAAACATGACCTGTAGTGTTTTCTTACCTGGTTACTAGGAAATGAGTCATGTCCGCATCTGTTTGCAGCCCCAGTTCAAGCTGAAGCTGCCTCTATGACTCAGATGCATATCCAATATTTATTTGGGTGCCAGACCGGCTTTTGTCGTAATTGCGTTTTGATTGACGAGATGCCGCTGATAAACTTTTGTTTCTTCTTTGTGGGACTTTTCAGTGGACTCTGTGTGGTGGTGGGTCATTTGTTTACCATAACAGAGTCCATTACTATCGTGCCATAGTCTTCTTCCCTTATTGAAAGCCGTTGAGAACATGCATTCAGCGTCATCCGATGTCACGCGGGAAATTCGGACCCAGAATTGCAGTACATTATGCAGCACACAGCCTGTTCAAGGCAATGGAGAGATACGTGGGTGGGCTCACTCTTTTTGGATTTGAATGCTTCATCACCCATTAGCATTTAAAAAAAACTTAAAATGCATGTTTAATTTTTCATAAATCCTGCCCCAAGTCCCTTTAAATGTATGTATCTATGTTGTTTCTGCTAGACATAGTTTTGACTTTGGACCTACATGACTGTGCCAATTTTATGTGTGTCTCAGGGTGCTTTCTGGGGTCTGATGATTGGATTAGTGGTGGGACTGGTCCGTATGGTTCTGGAGTTCTCCTTTTTAGCTCCTTCATGTGGTCAGCCTGATCAGCGGCCTGCTGTCCTGGCTGATGTCCACTACCTGTACTTTGCTGTCATCCTGTTGGCTGTCACCTGCCTCATCATTGTTACTGTCAGCTTGGTCACTGCCCAATACCGGAAGGCAATGTAAGGAACATGCCATACAGTTTATGGTTTCATCTATAAATTGTTAAACAGAAAATGAGTACGAGATATTTGTATTTTTTTTCCCAACCCAGTTTACATGAAAACAGACTGTGTATTGGCCACAGTTAGAGATAAGACCTCTTGGTCATTCTGTCATTATATGTGTTGTATAGTGTAACATTTGAGCCTCATAAATACTATTACTCAGTATCTCACAATTTGCATCAAATATTCATACTGGGTAGTTTAATAATGTTCAGCTGTGCCACAAAGTCAGTTAAGTATCTGCTATGTCTGCTTGTTATTGCAGGCTGCAGAAATAAACACCTAAATTTGTGATGGGTGCACAACAGTTTAAATGCTTAGCACTCAAGATTCATTCATTCAGGAACTGAACAACCCAGCAGGATCTTAGACAAAGCTTTGGTGCAAGGTTCTATGTTGCATTTTGACTGTATTGTGCAAACAAGGATGTTTTGTACATTTATCTTGAAAAAGTATTACATGTTTTAAAGTGGTACAAGTGCACAGTTTTTGTTTGATCTCCTCATCTCCCTTCCAGCTGCACAGGCTCACCTGGTGGTCCAGATACAGTCAGGAGCCTCGGATGGACCTCACAGGACCTCAGATCACATCTGAACCAGTGAACCCTAACAACCGCTGTGACTCTAACTGGTGGCAAAGAGCTGCTTTGTGGCTTTGTGGTCTAAATGGTCTAAACTCTGTCTCTGCACCTCCAGTGGCTGAAAACAGTGGACTGAATTCCCTGCAGGAGTCTCCATTCTGGAGAAGAGTCTGTAACATTAACGCTCTGCTGCTACTAACTGTTAATGTGTTTCTTTGGGGATACTTTGCTTAATGTGCAGGTGTCATTAAAGCCTGAGCTAGATGTTATCAGGCTGATACATCTATCAGCGGGTAAATTTTAGTTTCTAATGATGATCCTGCTGAAATCTGATTTAATCACTGATAAGGTCTTGGCCTCTGCAAGGTCTGTAATCAGTTTTCAAACACTCCTAAAGGAAATTTGGAGTCCTGTGGAGAGACATTCATGCGCTGACTTCTCTGGAAGGTGGGGGTTGTAAATAAATGGTGAATAATGGAAAAATAATTTTAAAACACATCCTGAGGATCTAACTCACAATCAGACATCTTGCTCTAATTAATTAATCCTTGTTTGAGGCTGTAAAGTAGGGGTGGGCGATAATTTTGGTATCGATCCGATACCAAGTAAATACAGGGCTCGTATCACCGATACTGATACTTTTTCCACACCACGCTCCGCTTTCTCTCTGCCATTGCGTCCGGCTGCTCTCTGGCAGAGCAGCCAGGGAGGGGAGAGAGGGGTGCGCTGTTTGCACAGAGAAGCGGCGTTCTGAGGAAATTCGAGTAAATTGCTGGACGACAGAAGAGAAACTGCAGTATCAATCTCATCACGCTAGTATCGATCCGATACCAATACTCACCTTGGTATCGATACTATCGATATTTAGATCGATACGTCCACACCTACTGTGAAGTAAAGATTGCTCAATCATGGGAAAAAATCAATCATGGGCCCGACTGATGGATTTTTGGGGGCTGCTGCCAATATTTGAGAATAAAAATAAATTAAAGCTGTTTTGCAGCAGTGGTTGGGGCCAGGCAATTTTTGATAAATTAGGAAATTGTAGACAAATTTTGGGCAATTTTCAGAGACAAAATAGGGAGAAATAGAGACAACAAGAACATCAGCATTACAACATCCTTTCTGCTTTAGCTGAGACTTGATCTCACAACTCCTGATACCAAGAACCAGCCTCTAACTCATTGAACTATTTGGCTGGAAGTGAGACCTGGTGTGGACTCAGGCAGTCACCAGCCAGGCAGCAGTTGTCAAGGCAGATTTCGAAAATTGTCAAAATGTCAAAAATTCTGTTATCAAGACAAAAATCTGATAAAACATAAATTGTATGTTGACAGCATGAAAATGTTGGTGATTTGTTTTTAACGATAAGTGTTTTGCTTCATGAGAGAAAATCTGATTCTTCCATTGACTGCAGTTGTTCCCATGAGAGCAGAATTGAAAATGGTTTCAAAAATTCAGTTTTTGAGTCTTTTATTTGAAGTTAAGTCAGCACTTAGAGCACATAGTGTTCCCTGGCAATGTCCTTTACCTACCCACCCACTCCGAGATTTATTCACTAAACAAAACAGAGCTTGAGGGTATGGTATCCAAACTATACCATTTTTTGCAGGTAACAGGCCTTGAGCCACTTACTGTGGAGAAGGTCTGGAGGAGAGATTGCCCAGATCTAGCGCAGGACTTTGAGTGGGACGCGGTGTGGTCAAGCGTTCCTGAAGCATCGTGTAATCCAGATCATCAGCAAATTCACTTTAATTTCTTACACAGAACATACCTTACCCCTGTTAAACTCCATCACATGAAATTATTAATGAGTCATGTTGTAACCTGTGCTCTTTGAAAGTCCAGGGCACCTTTATTCATATGTTCTGGGACTGTCCTCCTGTCAGACAATTTTGGGGCATTGTTGCATCCACATTGTCTGATTTGATAGACGACACATATGTGTGTTGATTCTAAATAATTTGTCGACCCTCAATATTTCTAAACTCAAAAAGCGAGTCATCCTGGCTGGTCTGACAGCAGCTAAGAAATTGATTGCGACTCGTTGGAAGCCACCTCATTCTCTGACTACTCAGTCTTGGATTCTCTCTTTTTTGGATGTCATATACATGGAGCTTTCAACAGCTCGGATTAATGATGCTAATGAAAACACCCTTAACACCTTTCATAGCACCGCTGACTCTCTGAAAAACATGCTGTAAGTTAATTTTCTGCTGGTTCTCTCACCCCTCATCCAGTGCTTCTAGATGTCAAGTCCCCTCTGTCTTGTCAATATATGTCTGTGTGTATGTATGTATTTTTGTAGATTATTTATGTAAAAAAAAATTTATTACTCCTATATTTTATAATTATAATTGTTTGTTTATTTTATTTTATCTTATTCTCATTTACTTATTTTGTGGTTGTTGTTGTTATTGTTTCTTATTGTCATTATTACTATTGTCACTGCGTTCTTATGACACGTTCTTATGTCTTGGGCCAACTGTTTTTCTTTGAGAATCTATCCTAATAATATTGTATATTGTATTCCCTGGAATATTTCTGCTGAACCTATGAAAATGAAAATAAAATTTGATCGCAAAAAAAAAAAAAAAATCAGTTTTTGAGATAAAATTCTGATATTTCCCAAACTTCATCAGCCACAACTCCAAATATTGTCAATGTTTTTCAGTAAGATTGAAAATGTATTTATCAAGAATTGGCTGGTATATGTTTACATTACTGTTTACAGTCAAACGTTTTCATGCACTGTAGGCTCAGTATTTTAGATATCAAAATCCAAGCGTTAACTTTGTGGAGGATGGTCTGAAGATGCAGTGTAGTAAATTTGGAGTCAAGTGAGCAAAAACTGTGGGACAAGAAAGGTTTGATAAGTTTTACAGTTAGATTTAAGAGTGATGGACTTCGATGGACTTCCGGGGGTGACGATGTAGGAGAAGGTCGGTTGGAGGTGGTCTCACGGTCGAACTGTTAATATATCCCTGTAAACACCACAAGTGGTTCGTAAAAGTGACGGATAACAGTTATAGCTTCAACTCGGTCGTGATATGAGTTGCTCCAAATCTAAAGCCAGTAATACTCCGAGCTGCCCAGTTAACCGTGGTGCGGCTAGCAAACTTGCTGGATGGAAAACCTCGGCCCTTGCGTCCTCACCAAACCCCCGGAGCTCGAGAGAGCACATCGCTCCCTGGTCTCTAATCCTGGTCCAGGAGGTAGACCCAGACCTTCTGTGATATGTTTTCATCGTTTTCAGGAGAGGGAGAAAGTGCACAAGCACGGCGAAACAACGCTGCGAGTATACCCAGACGTCAGTGCTATCACCGCAAAGAAACGGGCTGCTTTCAATAAAATCAAGCAAGCCCTCTACCAGAAAGGAGTGAAGCTCAGGCTTCTTTCCCTGCCTACCTCCTAGTTTCATATGAGGATAATCGTTCACTTTCGAAACGAATAATGGAGAAAGAGCAGGACGCTATGATGTTCCCTGTTGTTACCCACGCCTGGGGTTTTCTTCCCCGCCTGTTTGGAAGAGGCTATATGCTCCTACCACTGTATGTTGGCCCGTGAACTTTATGTTTTGTGGACTTCTTCACCAAGCGTCATGGTAACCACGGAAACGGGTAGGCACATGAGCTGTGTTTATTTTAATCACGCTCCAGGAGCTATGTGCATAAAATTTCTTGCTCTTTGCCCTGTCACATTGGGGTTTTTGTTTATTTCCAGTTGTAAAGTGTGGCTATCATTTCTGTCCTGAGTATGATGGTAAACTTGTGACCTTAGTTTCAGTGAGACTTCCGTTTGGCTGATGTGCCTCTGGTGCACTCTTATCTTTCATAGAAGGCGTTACTTTATTAGCCCCCTTATTCAGCACTTGCCTTCTTTTTTTTCTCAAACTTCACTATCTTTTTTTTTGTTTGTTTTTTTTTTTTTGCTTTTGTTTATCTATACCATGCACTGCCCTGCAATAGGGTTTATTATGTGGTATGGTTTCTTTAAAAGAGGGAGAGCCACACAGCAACTAGTTAAATTAACCAGAAATTTATTTAAAGAACAAAATTTAAGTGCAGATCAGTAATCACTGGTGTGGTGAGAGGTGTTGGATGTGTGAAGTGTATGTGTGTAATCATAAAGAACCGAAAAAACCAACGTAACACCACCTAAGGCAAACCAAACCAAACCAATGCTGGGGCTGCCTGGAGGCACCAGCCATCCAGGAAAAAATAGAGAGCCGTCTTGGATTGGCCATGCCTTTATAGACAAGGCCACAGGTGGAGTAAATCCCCTGATGAGGTGGGCGGGAGACAGGCAGGGAGAACTGGGAAAGGAGGAGCACAGAGAGACCAGCAAAAACACAACATGGCCGAGGGCCATCACAAGGTAAATGTTGAGCCAAACTTATTGATGGCCTGTTCACCTTAGTTAAACATCAAGACTAACACTGCTTTTCTGTCATCTTATGCCATTCTGTAAAACGTGGTGTATGTTTTATATATTATTCACCTGGATGACCTTAAGCAAGAGAAGGCTATGGAAGCAGAGAGTGTTATCCTGTGGGAGTGAAGATGTGGATGTGTTTGGTTGGTATAAGGGAATGGGGGTGGGAGGGAGGTGGAGGGATGCTTTGTTGTCCCTTATTCACTACACTAATTTGAGGCTTCTCGGATTTATCCCAATATAACCGACTCGTGTAATAGGTGCAAACAGTCTCCAGCCAACCATTCCATATGTTTTGGTTTTGTTCCAGGCTCACCACATTCTGGTCTGAAATCTTAGAAACTCTTAGCACAGCATATAACACTACAATCTCTCCAGATCCTCTCTTGGCTCTGTTTGGTACAGCCTTTCTGTCTGCAGCCTTTTAACTCTAAAGTGATGCAAACGTTCTTGCCTTTGCCACCCTGCTGGCCAGGCGACTCATACTCCTCAACTGGAGACTTCCCCAACCTCCAACCTCCATCTCATAGCAGATGGCTGAAAGAGATGTTACTATCCATCAGACTTGAAGAGCTTAGATTTTCCCTCAGTGGTTCCTTAAACTCATTTGAAAAAACTTGGAGACCCCTCCTAAACTATATTGACTCTCTAACATCTCTGCCTGGCTGTGACAAATGAGCCCCCCCCTCTTTTTTTTTCAGCTGCTGGCAAATATGAGGTCAGCAACATTGAGATTTTGTTCATCCATGTTGCTTTCACCACTGATGGTTGGGAGTGGTGCTCTTTTGTCTAGAGAGGTCATTTGATGAGTATGCAAAATCAGAATGTGTGACGACTGAGAATAACAGAGAATCAGAAACCAAACATGGGTATCTGCATTATCACTTCAATACATTCCTGTTGTATCCATCCAATTAAAACACCTTAGGGGCTCAGAAACACCAGAGTACATGGATGTCAGATGCAGACACATAATAAAAATTATGCTTTTAAATCTCAGAAGTAATAGTGTGTATGTAACCACTGTTTATGTCAAAATCATGCAATGACTTAAAAGGAAGAGACAATGAACAGGCACAGAAAATTATTTATTATTTTCCAAAATTCAAAAAGTGTACAAAGATTGGCTTGGTAAGATGTGACATGAACCAAAATACAACACATTTAATATCGGTTTGTTGTGTCTAATTTGTGCTCACTATGAAGTGGAGGGCCACGGTGGGTAGTATGAAGTCTCTGATAGGAGACACCACTCTTATCTGGTATTCTCTGATAGACAATATAACCCAAACTGCACCTCAGTTTCATCAAAGTGATCAGAGATTGGTCCTGTTCAGATGACAGCCCTTTGCTTGGGGAACAGATGCTGCTTTTGAGTTTTAGCTGCTGTTCAGGGAGGCCTGCTGCATGATGACTGAGCAGAGACTCAGCATCTGCAGGTACTCATCTGCACCATCTGCCAGGCATTTAGCCACAACCTGAATCAGAGAGGAAACAAACACAAGCTGTATGTAGAAGGTGTCAGTCCAGCAGAAGGACATCAATTTTGACAGATCAGGGTAAATTATGGCAATAATAACTGAAACCACTGAATGTTGGACTCAAACACTGCTCATGACATACTAGTGAACTGCTCCTTTTGCATAACTAAAGCCTGTACATACTCCACAAGAACAAAGAAATTTGTTCAAGGTGGCAGGAACAAGAACAAAGGTAGTTCTGACCAGGACATGTCACACTTCACAAGAATCTTAAGTGCAGAACTTGAAATTTCTGACCAGTCACACAATAGCTGTCGAACACCATACAAGAAAAAAGTTCTGCCCAGATGATGCGTCAAGAATAAGCTGGAAGAACTCCCAAACCAGGGCTGCAAGAAAAGAATGACGTCATTCTTTTCTTGCAGCCTGGGAGACAGAACTAATTTCTCTGTCTTGTGGCATATGTACAGGTATTTAGGTCTAAAGGATGTCTTGTAGGAGGGTAAAATTTAGCATAATTATAGTATAATGCATAATTATACACCAGATAATTTTGTTTTGAGTTTTGAATTAAATCACTGCAGTATGTACAAACACCATTCAGCATATATGGAGCAGTAAACACGAGTCTAATTTTAGTCTAAAGTACCTAAAGGATATGAAGCCAATATGGATTTAAAATGTGTCAGATCTGCCTGCATATTAAAGGTCTAGTTTATCATTTGATCATACTTATTAGCAAGTCTAAACTCTTCATCCCATCCACTTTTACCAATTAGTTTTGATGCTCCAACCATGATACTTTAGTCATGAATGTCACACTGAAACTGTGAAAATACAAGTGTTTCCTTAACTTCCCCGCTTGACTATAATTGCCTGCCTGTTTTTCCATGCCCCTGCGCACCTCATCAGATCACTTACCGCCATCTTTTCTGTGATGGCTGACTTCTGCTTGTCACTCAGGTCCTGCTCTATGATCAACTCGTGGAGTTGACTCAGGATCTGCGTAGCTGAGTAGCCTTCGTCAACCATGTTCTGACAGACAAAACAGTTGCCATGTGAGAATGTGATGTACAGAGAAATGAGTTCACTACTTTGTCAACATCTGAAATGTGTGACACCACAGTTGAAATTGGCTCTTCAACATCAAATAGAAGTGATTGCCCTGAAACTTTCCATCTGAAATCTTTCAAGAACTAACAAAAAAACAAAGTGCTGTGAGTTCAGACAAACACAGGAACAAAACACTGACAAACACCTACACTGACTGCAACCTCTAGTTTCTCAAATGTTCCTTTGAAGCAGATCTGGAGCAAGTTGTCAATCATCTTTTCGGGGACCACCTATAAGACAGCACAAGAGTGACCGGACCAATATACAGTGAGGTAAGATTTCAGATGTACAGTTGTTTGAATAACTAATTCATGCATCATCAGTTACCAGTATACATCTGCAATGTTACACAAAGATGGCCGTCTCACCCCAGCTATTTCAATGACAGTGCACTCTGTGATCTCTTTGTCACTGCTGAGGCGTGCCACACTCTGGAGGAGGGTGATAGCTCGCCGCAAGTCTCCCTCAGACACTTTCACCAATGCTGCTATACTCTAAAAGAAAAGAAACAGTCATTAAATCTCCAGTAAAGAGTAAAGCAGCTAATGTTTGTTTTCTGGTAAACCTGAAGCTTTAAAAGATTCTCTTGGCAAGGAAAGGACCACCATTTGATGCCAGATTGTGACATTTCATCTATAGGCCACTGGTGAGTAAAGTGCCAATGATAACACTGGCTATGCAATAATAGCAAAACTTACAAATAACTCATTAAATATTGCATTGACTGTCCCTTCCTGTTGACTGCCTCTCATCTGGTGGCTGTATCAGTGTTTGAATGGAACCACAGGCAGGACACAGATCAATAATTTCTAACTGATCCACCTTAGAGCAACAGTGTCATATACTTTGTTTTTTGTTTTTTTTTTACCTCTTTTGTGTAGTTGAGGTTCTCCTTCTCACAAATCTGTAGCAGGCGCTCCTCTTGTATCTGATTGGCTAGAGGTTTGAAACGAAACTTGGAACATCTGGAGGTCAGCGGTTCGATAATCCTAGACAACACAGACACAGCAATGTAAAAATCAGACCCTCACAAAGTGTGCATGCTGATCACTGTGATTAGTCAGCTGACCTGCTGATGTAGTTGCAGATGAGGCAGAAGCGAGTGGTGCGTGATTCCTTCTCCATGGTCCGTCTGAGTGCGGCCTGAGCTGGTGCCGTCATAGAGTCTGCCTCATCCAGGATGATGATCTTAAAAGGAGGGCATGGCTTCCCACTACAATACAGAACAACACAGTGACAAGACTGCATTTCTTTGGATTTCACACACCAAATCTATTTATCCCAACTTTAACATTTTTTCAAACTAATTCATGCTTTTTTTTTTTTTTAGTTTAATGGCTGCTACCTTACAACAAGAGAATTACTCCATATTATTATCATCATCAATACTGACTCACTCTGAGCGAGTTCCAACCACGGTGAGCTGTGCAAAGTTCTTAACCTTCTCTCTGACAACCTGGATGCCTCGTTCATCAGAGGCGTTGAGCTCCAGCACTCTATGTCTGAACAGCTCAGGGCTGTAGGAGACAGTGTAAGGTTAAAAATCCATGAAGAGAAAGCAAAAAGGCAAATAAGGTAACTGAAACAAAGTGACAAACAATGAACATATCTACTTCATTAACAGTTTACTCACCCATAAAGTTCTCTAGCAGCAGCTAAGATAGTAGAGGTCTTTCCTGTGCCAGGAGGACCATAGAAGAGCAAGTTGGGAAGCTGCAACACAGCACAAACCCCAGTGAGCCTTCTTGGCTTTGTGGAACATCACAGAAAGACTACATCATTTAGCTGATTTTTGTGTTTGTGTTAAAGCCTCTGTAAACATGGCTTTAAATAGTAAAAATGTTTATATTATATCAAAGTCAAGTGTCTCATCAAGCATCCACAAAAGTCTGAGTGAAAATAACCATTCATAACTACTAGAAAACCTCATTTTGCCACTTCGACCGCTTGTCAGGACAGAGAAGGCTTGGCAGATAACGCTCTGACAGCTCCCTCATTTTTACTGACATCTCTGCTTCTGTTGAAAATTAAAAAATGACAAATGGCATCTGGGGACTGCACAAATGATCAATCTATAGATAGATTGGTGGATAGCTAGATAGATAGAAAGGTAGATGGATAGACAGAAAGGTTTTGTTGCTCTGCCACTGGGAGGCAGGATGAGACAACTGACATGGATGATTTGTGATTGGTTTGGATTTCTTGCATAATAAATCTCAGAGATAACCACGCCCAATTCAAACCCAATTTCAAAAATGTACAAATATTTTGAATCTGGATGGAAACTGATTTCTAATTATTTTACATGTTTAATATCATGTACAAAAGACCCTACATTACAAAGTAAGACTTTTGTGGATTTGGGTTTACAGAGGCTTTAATTTAATTTCTCTTGTATAATGTATATTTTTTTGTATCGTCAGCGTCACTTTATTTATTATATAATGTACCATGTGATAATGCAAAAACCATGGGTTCAGTGAACTTCAGTGGACTCCCATTGACACTACTAGATCTGAATACAACAACAAAACAATACAAAATGTAATAAAATGGCAGACTGGCGGCATGAAAAATCTGACAAATCTTGTCAGCAATCATGTCAACAAAGAACATAATCTCAAAGAAATGTTTCCAGCATTTTATGGAATCAATACCACAAAGAACTGATGCTGTTTGGAGAGCAAAGGGAGGTTATACCAGAAGTAACGCTACTTACATCTGCTCCTTCCAGAGACTTCTTCAACACTGCTACCACCTCCTCTTGAAAGGCAACCTCGTCAACAGACTTTGGCCTGCTGAGGTTTGGAAAACAAACAGAGCCTGTTAACATTCAATTGCCCTGTCCCACTAATTAATCAGACAAATATGATATAGACCAAATGATTAATCTTCACAGATTACATACTGCACTCAAGTCACAGTTACAAAGTTATCATGGACTACATAATGAGATGCGTTTCCAATTTTTTTTATTGTTCCTTCCATTTACACAAACATGAGGACAGAACATGAGATATACCTTTCAAAATAATGCAGTCCAGTACAAGTCAAACACTACCTATAGCCATAGTGCTTGTTAGAGAAGAGGTATGGCTGGATGATGCATCATCAAATACATTTCATTTAGGGCTGACTGATACGGGCCATAACTAATATTGCAATAATGTTAGGATCTACTCCATTGAATTGCATGAATGCACAATCTAACCATTTGATACATAAAAAGACTCACTCTCATTCTTCATCTTCTCATTCTTCTTGATGCTTTGTGTGCTTTAGAGATTCAGTGCTTTGTTTATGTTTCACTGGTGACAAACAGCTCCCAGCAAATAAAAAACCAAGGCCATGACTGAAACTCATTCACTACTCCCTACTCACTATATTGGAAATTTATATATGGACCATATAGTGAGCTCACTGTTAAAAGAAAAACACTTTCAGACACTACTCTGCTGTGTAGTTAATTACTTTATTACTCTTATTATTCCATCCAGATCAATCTGTGATCATGATCCAGATTCGCTATATATATATATATATATATATATATATATATATATAGATATATATATATATATATATATATGATATATATATAGAGATGATAGTGTGTATAGAGAGAGAGAGAGAGAGACCAAATTCAATGCATCAGTTTTTACAATCATGGTCCCCAGATCAAACACACACACCTCCTCACCTGCAACACACATGCAGATAGAGGAGACCCAAGAGAGAGCAGTGTGAGATGCAGATAGAGGAGTTTATGCAGGCATATTAAAATAATTTTGACAATTTATACTCAGTGTTTGCAAAATTTTAGTCTACTTAATCCCACATGGAACAAGCCACAATGTACTGAAAAACTACTCCTAATTCCATTAATTAACATTTCTGTTCTTTGGCAATGCGTCAAGTGCCTAAATTGTCACCAGTCAGTTATTACAAAATGCACAACGAAGTGCAAGTCTATTCTATTCTGGTGGATTGATACAATCAAACAGTGACAGTACACAGCAGACCTTTGAAGTTCCACTTACTATTTTTCTACCCAAGGAACTGCCTTGGCTTTCTTCTCTGTGCTGGGTCCGGCTGCTGCCTTGTCTCTCTGAAGTCTGGTAGTGTGAACAGTTGCTCCTTTCAGAAATGCCTGCATGATTCCAGACTTCTGCCTCTGGTAAAACACACAGAAATTAATATACATACTGCTACTTAATCACGCCTGGATATATATATATATATATAAGATATATAACAAGGCCGAAGCACCAGATTGATATTGGTAAATAACGCGCCGACAACAATTAGCTGGAGTGGGCCGGTTCACTGTAGGTTAGCTAGCTGAGGGTCTATACAGACACATCGAGCTTACCTTATGAACCGCTGCTGAGCCAAACTAGCCGGGGACTACAGCGTGTTTAAGACTGACTATGATATTGGTAACCAGTTGCTGACATGTATCTTGGATCTATTACGCATGACATGTATAGCGGCAGTGTGTCTTCCCGCTTTGGCGGCAAGTATTATTTCCGCTGACGACATTGCCTGACTTCCAATCGTCTTCTGCTTCTTCTTCTTCTTCTTTGGTGTTTAACGGCAGCCCGCATCCACATACTTGCATTGCTGCCACCTTCTGGATTCACTGCACTTTACGTTCCTAACTAGATTTGATCTTTCCTCCCTGTGCACTTTGGCCCTTCTCCATTATACTGCTCATCACATTCGTTTGTGTAGCTAGTTTGTGCATGATAAATGTACATGTTCTATCATTTCCCTCTCCTGACACGACAGTGCTCACATAATCCTGTATTATGCTTTCCAGTAATATTGCCATTTCAATTACTGTGTCCTATCCTTAATCTTGATACTGTACTTTGCTCTTTCCTCTTATTTCTCCTGCTTCTTAATGACTTTACTTTATTTTGTGTTGCATCTAAACACCTTCCTTTGTTTCCATGTCCCACTTCTGCTGCCAAACACAGCCGATCTTCTCCTATGCTTTGACCCTCTGATTTTGATCTAGTGCACCTTTCTTTGTTGCTTCTTTATCAAGACTGTCTGCTCTTTCATTGCACAAAATGACCAAGTGTGCTGGGACCCACAACAAAACAACACCACATCCCTTCTTCCCAGCTCTCTGAAACACCGTCAGTGCTTCATATATCAATTCAGTGGGTGGGTTTTTGTCACCCACATACTTACACTAGTTAGAGCAGCCACTGAATCACTGTAAATAATTACTTTCTTCTTTCTGATCTGCTCAGCCCACTCCAACCCCATTATTAATGCACATACCTCTACTCCAAATAAATTAAGGCAATCTGATGTCCTTCTGCTGCATCCAAAGTTGAAACAAGGTACTGCTATTGCTGCCCCTATGGGTCCTTGGATCCATCAGTAAACACTGGTATCCACTCTTTATATTTATTCTTAATATGACAATAAAACTCATTTCAGTCAGACAACTCTGAAATTAGAACAAATAATTTATTTGAGCAGAAGCATGACAAGCTGAAGCACAGTATAAGTATTCTTGAGCGTGGCTGCAGCAGGTTTGGCATCAGGCTCTGTCTCAGTTATTCATTCCCTGAATAATGATCTGCTTGACAGACCTGACAGGGAATGAAAGCAGACCCCCACAGGGGATCATAGAGACAGAGCCCACAGGTGGATGATGGGGAGGTGGTGGGTTTGCAAAACCTCATGGGCAGCAGGAGCAGCAGCAGCAACATGATGATAAGCGGTAGCAGCAAGGGCAGCAGGGCAGCAGCAGGGCAGCAGCAGGGCAGCATGGCAGGATGAGCAGGTAAGATAGGAGATTTAAATAACCAGCCCTATTTGGAGAGGCAAGCATGTGACTGATCAGCTGATCAGGATGGGCGCAGCTTGAGTTGTCCGCCTGAACTAGCTTTGCAGGCTTCACATCATTACCTAAATCTGTATTATTATTTCTTTGCTTCCTTTGCAAAACCTCAAAATCTACCACTCGTTTCTCAAGAGAGATCTCACTCTAGTCTGGCTCTAATTAGAGTAATAGCAGAGACCCAAAATCAGCACCCCGCTATATTCCTGCAAGACACCTCATGATATTTATCACTTTCTTGCATTTATAGACTGTTTAAAATGTGCTCTCCAGGTTATCCTTTAGTCAAAATGGACCCCATGATATCAAAATTTGTCCACTCTTTCTAATGTATTTCCATGCATTTCAAGCTATATTCTCTAATCTTGTAAAGTACATGACATTTGATTTTTCAAATGAAAATTTAAATCCCCTTTTGTCTCCCACTTCTCTACCTGATTGAATCCATCCTGCACCTTTTTAACGAGCCTATAAATTCAAAATTCCTTCCTCTTTTCCAGAGAAACAGTGGGCCTCATTCACGAACTATTCTCAAGAACAAATTCGTTCTCAAGTCATACTTGCGAAGATTGTGGCATTCATGAATGATTTCTTATTCAGGATTAGTTCTTTGCTAAGAAAAAAATCTAGGCACACTCAGGAGCTTATACTTACGCACATAAAGAGCTGACACTTGTGCAAAATAGGCCTAATTGATCATTGTGTTTTCTTCTGTTCTGCAGCTGTATAATATCATATGATTTGAATTAGAATAATTGTCTTATGATGTTTTTAATAATTATTTCACAAATCATTGTGGTCTCTTAAAAAACACTATAGACACTTAATTCATATCAATTATGTTTTTTTGGGAATCACTGCACCATCCGAAAGCAATTAAGTGATGGCTCATATGATATATGATATATGATGATATTTATGACGGCACACCTGAGAGTGTGGTCTCTCTCTGATAATAGCCCAGTATGCAGTTTCTGTGTGCTCACGGCCCTGCAGTCTCATGCCTTCTTATGGGCATTGCTGGGACATTTTCCTATGCTAATCCTACGTTAATTGGGATCACCTGGCACGTGCTCTCAGCTTACGAGGAGATAGGTTTCATCAATGTAGGTACACAGCTGCCAACAATTCTGTGGTTTGAGAACGCTGTCATGAATCTGACAGAGTTTTCTTAAGAACCTTCTTAAGAACAGCTTAAGAAAGAATCTAAGAAGATTCTTAAGAAGACATTGGTGAATAAGGCCCAATGATTTCCCCATACCATACGGAACAAAAATATATTGCAAATATATTAATCATGACTGAGAATAAAGTTGGATTTACTACGCTCCCCTGTGGTGTCCCATTCTCAATCCTGTATTTGTTTCCTCACCCAGGGTAGTTGCTGGGAATTCTGGGCCCCTTGAAAGAATATCGGTTTGGTCCCCTCCACCCCAGGATTTTTCATTTCCAATTTTTTACAACTGTGTATTATGCTTAATTTTTCTGTTTTTCGGTGTCAACAGCAGTTTAGTTTTAGTAAACACTGAGGTAGGAGGGAAAAAATAATTTAGTAATATCAGCCTTGTCAGGCATTTTTTTCTAATATTACAGGTGACTGCATGTAGCTGGCTAGCCTCACCTAGTCTATTTGTAGGCTACAGCTAGAGAGAGCTGTGTATGCAGGAACCACCCTCAATAAGACTGAAAGACCATGTCATGCTGCTACTGGATACTTTGACAGCATATAGTTAGCAAATGATAACACAGTTAACTCGTACAAGTGGACTCGTACACAGTGGACTCGTACTCGTCGAGCTCCGTGCTGGGATGTCCCCTTGAGTCTGTGGTTGTGGTGGGTGAGAGGAGGATGTTAGCGAAGCTGACATCCATCATGGACAACCCCCATCACCCTCTACATGAGACCGTGGGTGCGCTGAGCAGCTCCTTCAGTCAGAGACTGAAACACTCTCGCTGCAGGAAGGAGTGCTTTCGCAGGTCTTTTATCCCAACAGCAGTTAGACTCTACAACGCATCATGACGCTGAGAGTCACTCGGACACTTCACACACTCACACAGTGCACATATTTATATACATACATACATACATACATCTACAGCCGATACACACATATTTATTTTTTTTTCTAAATACCTCCACAACCCAAATTGCATACCGTGTATGCTTGGTGTATTTGTACATAGTATTGTATAGTGTATATATCGTTTCTCCTTTTTTGTTGACATATTGTGATACTTTTTTAAATTACTCTCTGTCTTTCCTGTACTTGAGCTGTAGTAACGCACAAATTTCCCCGTCGTGGGATCAATAAAGTACTATCTTATCTTATCTTATCTTATCTTAAATAATTGAGTAATGTCACCCTTGTCAGGCAAAAAAAAAAACTTTTAATCCATCCCAAAGTCAGTGTAAACTGTACAAAATTCAAAATTGTCTTTTTCTTTTTACTTTGTTATTGTCAGCTATGGTGGAGTCTTTTATTTTATAACGCTGTGAAAACAACAACAAAAATCTTTGAACGTTTACCTTTTTTGTTATTCAGATGTCCCACCAATAACAAAAACTGCTAAATCCGGCTCTGCTAATATACTTTTAAGAAAAAAAAATCACATGTATTTAAGAGAATATGGAGAAGATAATGACATTTTCGATTACATTTCAATATTATCAGCTTGCCATTTTTTCATTTACCGACCGCAACAGTTTACGTGCAGGCAGGAAACAGAGCACAATTCAATCGCATAAAATATAATGTGATGGAATAGAAAGTCAGTACAGTAGATGGCGGTAAACACTGACTAGAAGACTTCACCTCCTCGAGACCCACCATATCCGGCTTATTGTTTGACGTTGTTTCCGGAGAAATGTGAGCTAACATTGTACAGAACACAAATTTCTAAATTAACCGCCAGTAGCTCTCAGATTGTTTGACATGTTTGACTCATTTGGTCGATTCAAAGAAGAGTAACGTGCTGTGTTGTGTCGATTTTTTTCCACTCGTCCTCTCTAACCCGGTCTAACTGTCTCGCTACGTATGGACGGGACAGTGCATTGTTAGCTGTTAACCTAGCTTTAGCCATGCTCTCTCCGCTTTCACTTGTTTTCTGGATTGCGGCTTGCTTGCGACAGGGTTCGCGGATACTAGCTAGCTACTGAGCTGGCTAAGTATTTTAGCCATTTCCTGTTTTCGTGCTTTAACGTCTCTCGACTATTTTGTTTTCCGTATAGACGCTGAGGTGCGTTGAAACCGCATTTAATCCGTTTTAACTCTTAAAATTAATTGTTAGCTCAGTAGACAAGCTAGACAGCAGGCTAAGTTTGAGGAAACGTCAGACATTTAAGTCACTGTTGACGTTGTCTTTACCCGGCATCATACGTTACCGTCATTAAGAAGAGAAGGTCTTTCAACGTCTGCTAACATTTTTTTTTTTTTTTTTTTTTTGTTTTTTTCTTTTTTTTTAACCACACAGCCAACAACAGGAGTTTTGATTTATCTGGTTTGTCAACATTTTCCTGCCACGATGGCTTCTTCCTCTGGAAACGACGATGACCTTACAATTCCCAGGGCAGCTATCAACAAGATGATTAAAGAAACCCTTCCCAACGTACGGGTGGCTAACGACGCCAGGGAGCTTGTGGTTAACTGTTGCACAGAGTTCATCCACCTGATATCGTCAGAAGCCAATGAAATATGCAACAAGTCCGACAAGAAGACTATATCTCCTGAGCATGTCATCAATGGTGAGTCCACAACAGTTTAATTCAGAAAAATACAGGAGGGGGTGTGACCATCTCCATGCCAAGAGTTTTGTACAACTTGTGGTAATCATTTCACTTTCATCTTGTTTTCACACCACAGCCCTGGAGAGTCTTGGTTTCGCATCATACATCACAGAGGTGAAAGACGTCCTGCAGGAGTGTAAAACTGTAGCTCTGAAAAGGAGGAAGGCCAGCTCTCGGCTGGAGAACCTGGGCATCCCAGAGGAAGAGCTTCTCCGACAACAGCAGGAATTGTTTGCCAAGGTATAATCTTAAGTCACTTAACATAAGTCACCAAAAATCTTCGTCTTTCTGTCTTGCTGTTGTGGATGAGAAGTATCTCAATTACCGGACACCTCATGTTTGATCCAGAGACTTACTGAATAGATTATTTGTAAGATTGTTGTTTTGTTGTCTGAAACCGAGGAAGTAAAAACATACTTAAATATGTTTTACTCTCTAAGAGTGTATTATACATGTTTTTGCTTGGTCACTCTTTCTACATAATTAAGATAAGATTAGATGATCCCTTATTCCTCCTACAATAGGGGAATTTACAGCACCGCAGCAGCAGACGACAGTGAAGAATGTAGTAATAGAAATAAACATAGAAATAAAAAGAGCAATGTTTGTAAAACAATATTTGCATTTGCAGCAGTGTGTGTGGCAAAATATACAAGAAATCATTAATTCTGTACAGATACACTATTGGTATTACACTTCACTGTATGTAAGTATGTACAGTCCAGTATGTATATGTTAAAAAAAAATATGTACAGTCCGGTGACAATACATACAAAGTGAATAATTCTGTACAGAAATAAATGTCAGTATTGTATACGTACATATGCATTGAGTGCAGTGGTAGATTGTCCAGAGTATGTTGAGGACTGAGAGCAGTGCTTGTAGAGTCTAACAGCTGCAGGGAGGAAGGACTGACAAAAATACTCCTTCACTCATTTTGGGTGAAGGAGCCTGAGCGAGCTCTCCTTTCCAGTCAGGATGTCCCTCATAGGGTGGGAGACATTTTTTATCAGCTTGGCTGTCATTCTCTTCTCTCTATCAACAAAAAACAAAAAAAATAACATATTAAGTTTTAGTTTTGTGTACAAACAGGAAATCAAGTTGACATTTAAATGTAGAAAGGAAGAAACAGCAGCAACTTTGTCATAATTATTAGGGCGACTAGTCTAACTGATGACCTAGATGATGAGGCCGACGATGATGGTTGTTATAGCTGGACACTAACCTTTTAGCATGCCACACTTGTTTCAGTGATGTATTGCATAAAACCCTCTTGTGATGTTTTTTTTCTTGTGACTGAATATTTTAATGAATTGAGTTCTCAACAAACATCAGATATTAACCAGGGGTCCTTCTTTAATTGTCTAAAAATACCCTTATGTTTGGGGCACCGTGTGGTACAGTGGGTTAAGCAGGCACCCCATATACAGAGGCTTTTTTTATCCAATAAAAAAGGCAAAAATGCCCCTCTTATGTTGAGTTCCTTGTCTAACACCACCATTTTGTTTGACGGTACCTGCAGGCACGGCAGCAGCAGGCAGAGCTTGCCCAGCAGGAGTGGTTACAGATGCAGCAGGCCGCCCAGCAGGCACAGATGGCAGCAGCATCAGCCAGCACTGCCCAGCAGGTTGGTTCCTCTCAGGATGAAGACGAAGAGGATGACATGTGATCCCAGAATGCTGTTCAACATGCCTGAATCCCTTCCTGGGACAGTGTTGGCACACCGATCCCAGCAATGTCATAGGCAGAGACATGACATGTTTCACCGCTGGTATCAATCAGCGAAACATGGAGAATGCACATTGAGAATGGTGAATGGGGTTTTGAAGATAACTACCCATTCAGATATCAGTAAATGAAAAGGATTTGAAAAGGCTGTTGCTGAAGTTTTTGATTAGTCTCATCTACCCCGCCTTTTTTTGTAATCACTTGTGTTAAATTTTGTCTAGGTCTTATTTTGTGTGTAATTTGTAGAATTCTGGATCTATTGTGGACACCATGAGGGCAGCTGTTGCCAGGGATTTGTCAGTGAACTTCAGTGATAATGCTGGAAGTTTTCAATCAATAGCTTACTTTTGTTATCCATTTCATTAGATCACTTTGGTGGTTTAGGAGAACTGGATTTGAATAATTTCAGAGATGTCGATTCCTGCTTGCCTGTGGTTTGATGGTTAATTTTACAGAAAGGATTTTCTTTACTCAGTTTTGGTATATTTGTTAAACAGAGGATCATTTGAGCAGTTGTGAATATCGGAATTGTTTTCGTCAAGTAGAAAAATAAATTGGCATTTAGCTTTATTTTAGCTCAGTTATTACTCTCTACCTTGAAACACCAACAGTATTGTTCATTAGCTGCACTTTTCAGAAACAGAATATTTTTCTCTCAAAGAACCAAAGACAGAGGAGAGACTAACAGCCCAATCCTAGTGTATTTTAAAAGTATAGGTGCTAATGTGATTCTTGTTACTGACTCCAAGTCAGCTGGTCAAGGTAAAAATGTTGAGGAATATAAACCTATGACTTTGTGAGATGCTTTGATATACAGGCTGAATCCCCTCTGCCCGGGTGCAGTGTCAAACATTTGCATTGTGACTGTGGTCAGTCCTCAGTGTAAAGACAGGTAACTTAGTTGTGATACACATACTTCGAACTTGTATTCTTTAAGCAATAAAGGAATCATGTTTTTTAGACATTTGTTCAGTTTTTTTTTCTGAATCTAAACACATGATGGTTACACCCACCACTCCTCCTTCTATGCTCTATTTCACAATGATTTCTGATGTATTCCCGAAGACAGTCAGATTGGTGAGAACAGGTAGATGAGCTGCTGCGAAGCACCTGGCTCACTGGCTGTCAAATTGTTTAAAATGGCAGGGGCAGTCATGGAGGATGTGAGCACTAAGAAATCAAGAGTTCATTTATTTTTGTTCTCCACATCCTTACCATCATGGTTGGGGCCTTAATTGGTAAGTAGACAAATTCTGATTTCTAATTGTAAGTAAAATTAGTGGAAATAAGTGTTTCATTGTTTGAGCTCTTTATTTAATAAAATGTGATGTTTTTCTGTGTGATTCAGCTTTTCCTGTTGCAGCTTAAGGAATAAGGTTATGCTTTACAGATAACATTGTTTTTAACAGATCACAACTCAAACATATCTGCCACACATCATTTCCTATTTGGCGTAGCAGCCCGCCTCACCATTGCGATCCGATACTTTAAAGCACCACAGAGCACATGGCTGGCTCATGCCATGAAGATCGAATCAGTGCCGTCAGGTCTACTGTTTTGATGAGCCTTTGGCAAAAACTCAGAATTCAGTTCAATTCAACAATAAAATGTTTTTGTCTTTTTTTTTTGCTTGATTGTTTTTTTGTTGTTGTTGTTGTTGTTGTTGTTTTTTGTTTCTTTTGCAGCTGCATCAACGTGGTCGCATCATTACGTGGCAGCCGTTCTGATCCTACAGCCGGTCCATCACTGTCTGCACGTATTTCTTATTATAAGAGGCACAGGGCAGTGTAGCGCTACAGCTATGACATGTGGTCAACCCGTGATCGTCTCTAGGCCGAATGAGGGCAAGTTTATCTCTTCCACTCCTCCCCCGACCAAAGAATTTCAAATGGTTTGATTTGTTGTGAACATCAGAAATGCAGTTATGACACTGCATACTTAAAATCACGAGTAAGTTTAATCATGTACTTTTCTATGAAAGTAACACTAAAGTAACATAAAATTCCACAGAGCTATGAATGTTTTTTTTTTTTTTTTACTGCTGATGACAGGATTACCCATCTACTGCGGTCAGAGTCAGAGCAAGTCGACCGACCCAACATGACTGCCTGTGAGTTATGTCCGCGCATAGCCCGATCCACCCCCTTGCTCCTGACAGTGGATCCGGCCTTAGAGTGGAGCTTGCACCGGAAGCGACCCCACGCTGGAGGACTGCAGCCAGACTCTCTTGACTGATCCTCGGTCAGTGGTGTGGGCGGGGCCGTGTGAGCTGAGGAGAGCGCAAATGGCGTTGCCAAAAGGCGCAGATGAGAGGTGATTTGCATTCTTTCTGAATATTTAGGCAAATCAAAGCAATTTTATTTGTATAGCCCATTTTTACAAACAGTTTGTTTCAAAGGCCTTTACACAGCATTAGCATTTAGCTTGACACTCCGCCAACATTTAATATTGACAACATTTAACAATTGGTTTTAAATTTAGATCACACATTTAGATTTTAAATTTACCTTATGTGTAGACATTTATAGCAGTTGTACATAACATGTTGTTTTACATGAATTTCTGTCTCAAATGATAGAAAAATAGGCTAAATGTGAGGAAAGTGAGCTAAATACTCACAGTGTTTCAGCGGTAAAGCTGTAACTGAAATTTTTTGTCATCCCATAGGGTCAGGACATCCTCACAGCTCCTGGGCCATTGAATTTCCATTCAGTTTTTGATAATGAATCTCCATCTGGGGATTAATAAAGTAATTTGTATTTGTAGTAATTCAGATTTGTATTGTGTCACATTATTATGTGAGTTCACTGACATTGTGGGACCTGTCATATTGCTGCAGTAGGACATTTGTAGACATGTGCTTTGTGTAGTCCCATATGATGTAGCTCAACTGACACAATTACACAAATCATATCAAGGTCTTTGTGGTGTATCTGCGCAGTATCAGGAAAATGAATCTCATAACACCACATTAACTTTAACTATGCCACTAATGCCACCCTCCAGTCTCCCTGTTGGTCTGTGAGTCAGGGATACAATGATGTGTGACTGATATTTTGGGTTGCACTATATATACCTTATACTTGAACTTCACATACTGACTTCTTAGATTACTTTCATTTACAGTTAAAGATCTCTCTAATTAGGAGAAATTGTGCTTGTAATTTTGCAGAGTTCCTTTAGGGATCTTGTAAATGTGTTTCAGGTTTGAGTGACTGTTTCATGTTCCAGTTTTAATGTGTAAACAATTGTCCAAACTAGTACTGCAGACCTTAGTGCTGTAGTAATATATTTACTCCACATGATGGCACTATCAGGCAGTCTATAATCTCTATATCTCATCTTCAAGAAGAACATTCCACATTGTTGATCTTTGCACACATATAATGCTTGAAAATAGAATAGGAAATAGAAAATACTTTATTGATCCCAAAGGGAAATCCATCTGTCTAATAGCCCATCTTGCATTTGCATAAGAATGAAAAAGTCTGATGGCTGTGGGTATGAAGGATCTTCTGTATCTTTCTGTCCTGCACCGAAGAGATAGGAGCCGTCCACCACTGCTGCTTCTTTTCTTTTTCCTTGGTCAAATCACTTCTCTTAAGTCATGTTTGTTTATATAATTGAAGCTATTTGAATCTAGGAGCATATTTTTATGACTTAAGGGTGAACATCTTCTACACTCCTTTTGGTATTTTTGTTGTGTTTTCCATGTGTGATGGACATACATATGTCGTGGCAATTGTTGCTTAAAGAGGCCTATCATTGTTGTGCATTGAAACAGAGGATGAAATATAACTCTTTTTTTACCATGTGTAGGTGTGTTCCTAATTAGCCCCAGGGCCTCTATTTGCACAGTTGGCAAAATAGAAACTTGCTTTCTGTTAAAGGATTCAACAATGAAACCACTGGTAATTTAAACGATAAAAATTTCACTCCCTGGTTGCATTGTAAACACCTGTATTGGTCATTCAGGGAGGATGTTAATGGAACACTTTGGACAAGGTTGTAGGTGTTAGGTTGAATGAAAGTTTGGGCTTGGTACAGCTTGAGTTTCTCACTGTTTGGTGCATGTTTATGCATGTAGGAGGATGTTTACACATTTACTGCATTATTGTTGCACCCAGGGGGAGATCCCAGGCCTCTTCAGGCATGTCTTTCATCCGGTTTCATAAGCATCTGCTCATATATGGGCATCTTCCTTCCTTCCTTCTTCCCTCTGCTCTGTTGCACTATATCCGCTTCCTGAACAACCCCCTTCCTGCATGGAAACAGCATATATGTAACAAATGTGAAGCCATTTGTTACTCTCATGCTATATTTTAGGGGGGGAAATGTAGACACATATTATTGTTATTATGTACAAAACCATTTTCTTGTCTCAGTATGTTGCAGTCTTTGTTGCGTACAGAAATAAATTTTGGACTCCTAGAAATTTATGTTCTTAATGTTATTTATGGTCAGGGACTTGGGTGCACTGGGTGGCCTCTGAGTTCCCTAGATGCATGCAAATGCTGCTGGAGATTAGCTGTGCTATCTGTCCCATCTATAATGTAGACACACTTGGCTTTTTGGCAGAAGGGCTCATGGAGTGACACTGGTGTGTTTTCAGGTCCTCCACAGCCACTGAATTCAACCATTTTCCTTTTCCCATGAAAAAGTATTTACAATTTAAACCATATACATCAAATTAATAATATAAATATTAAGTAGTTTCTTAGCACAGGAACACTCCCATATAATCCTTTGTGGGAAGAAAACAGAATGCTCATCCTGAGCCCACACATTACCATTAACAGGAATGAATTATATGCTACAGTTTCGTATGTGCATTTACCAAGTGGTAATTGTTTTAGATATCCTTCAAAGTGCTGCTGCATGGCAAAATAATATTTTCTCTTAAAAAACCCTATAGTTGAGGCCACAGGGTCCTAACCATAAACTGTCCACACCGACTTCTTTATCTTTTCATGTACTACTGTGTCCACTTTGAGACACTTTTGTGCCACGTGCCTGCCAGAAAAGAACTCCAGCCGCCCTGGTCATTGCTGCAGGAGCCGCCCAGTGAATGTCATCATGCAGTTAACAAACATAAGGTTCTGGCAGTTAAGAGAGGAAGACTAAGCAGCAGTCAGGATGTCACATTGCCTAGAATGTCTGAGCAGCCACTGGTTACATGCCTCACATGCTTTCCACAAGCTACGCTTTTCTGGTTTTATTTTTTTCCTTCACCAGACAGTGGTAAAGGAAATATTTTCTGGTCCATAAATAAGTTACTTTTAACTGCTTTGGCTTGCAATTATGCACTTGGCAGCCTGTGCTGCTGTAAACATGCACCTTTGATTGATGTTCATTAGGGGTGAAACAGGGTGGTGTACTGCTCAGCATTGCAGCTGCATTCCATTGGAGTTATGTTGTTCTGAACACAAACCATTGCAAATGGCCTGCACATATTTTCCCTGTGAGATCCTGGTCGGTGCTTTGAATTGAATACACCACCCGACATGCAGGGCAGGTAGTCTTAGTCATGGTTAACTCAGGTAATGCAGAGCTTTGGTTGGGGGTTATCTTATTTTGGAAAATAAGCAGGCTAACACTGCAGTAAAAACAGATCTCTGCCCTTTCCTTTTGAAGAAGAAATCTTCTTTTTTGTAACCTCAAGATGACATAAATGTTATTCCCTCATGTAAATAATTAACTCAAGCATGATAATGTGTGTTCAAAACTCTGTTTACCTTGCATTGTCAAACCATATTCTGTTAGCGTTCTCAGGAGTAAAGCTGTTGAGGGTGATCCAATCAGCATATGCTCATCACTGAGGGAGCATGGTGGTGGTAGGTGATAGGGAGGCCTCTTCACTGCTGCCACCTGACTGCTTATTGTGATAAACAAGACAGAGCATAATAGGCATAATAAGGGTAGAACTGGGAAAAACACAGCCCTCTGACCTCAGTGACAGAAATGACTCTTGTCTTTCCTGTGAACTTTGGAGTGCCCCAGAGCTGAGTGAGCATTAAACTTCACATAATGAGCAATCATGTGGGAGGCAGAGGAGAAGGCTATGGACATAAGAATTGCTGGGGTGGATACCATATCCAAAGTGTCCTTTTAGGGAGGCTCCACAACTGGTTGTAGCTTTTGTCTCATTACATTTTGCCATCTGAAAGCCTTATTGTTATTACCAGAGAATTTGCATACACAGTCAGCCAAGAGAATCAGAACAATGAATAAGGTATTACTTAATAGTGAAAGAATCCCAAACATCCACCTCACCCAGCTCTGTGTGTGGGTCACTGCAGGTACTTGTGCACATTTTCAGAGGGAGTACTCACATTTTACTTGCCTTTGTGCTGAATGTTTCAATTGGTTGTTTCACAAGATTTTTGTGAAATGCAGGAACTAGGAACTTATTACTGTAGATTGGAAGTCCTGCTTTTTGTTGGAAATGCAAGTTTTGGTTTAATTAACAGCTGTAACCCTACTTCACTGGAAGTAACTTGTGAACCAGAAATGACCAAAAGGTTTTACAGAAGTGTCTGAGATTTATCTAAGAGACATTTACTGACTGACAAGTAGGTACATGTTTAGCGTCACTGTATGCAGTCTGCTCAGCACATGATACAGATGTGACTGTTGTTATGAGTGTTAAAACAACAATGACAATTGCATAGACATTAACAAAGAAAGAATCTGAAGTATGCATTAATTCTAATTCAAATGGCTGCAGCATTTGCATGCCAACCACATACCTGACTGTGTAACAGTCTGGAGGTAAAACTCCATAACCAAACACACAGACTTTTGTCATTTCATTCATTTGTCATTAGTTGTGCAGGAGCTGATGTCATTCGATGAATTCAGGTTAGGGTAAGGGATCTATTTTTAATCGTGTATTCTGTTAGAAATTGGTTGGTTTAGAGCTACTAGTTATATGAAATTGAAATGCTTTTACATTAAGTCAATCCATTCATCAGGCATTTGAGGAATTATTGGAATGGAATCCTGGGCTCACTCTTATGAGCCCAGGATTAATTAACCTTAAATCTATGTCTAATGCCTTAGATTTAGACTAAGGCATTTTTGTCTATGTCTAAAAGCATTTTAGTCAATGTCTAAAATGCCTTAGAGGGAAGTTTAGGCCCACTGCCAGTATCAGTCTTAAAGTATCCTCGTCTGATTCCTCTGTGCTCAGCCATGTTTGCCCTGCTGTGTGTGTGTGTTTGTATGTGGGCGTTATAACCATGGTTTTCTTGTGTGTAGCAATAATTGGATTCACATGAGTTTTAACTTAAAAATTATTACAACATAGTCTACTTGTATTCCACAGTTATGCTCAGTAAATGTTCCCCAACTTTTTCCAGCAGGACAGCAGCCAGGTCAATCAGTGTGTGGATGAAGGACCACCAGATCAAGACCCTTTTATGGCCAGCCCAATCTCCAGACCTGAACCCCACTGAAAACATGAAACAAAGCCGAGCTGCTTGAATTTTTGTGCCAGATGTGGCATAAAGTCAGCTAACAGCAATGTGAAAGATCGGTGGAGAGCATGCCAAGACACATGAAAGCTGTGATTAAAAATCATGGCTATCCTACCAAATATTAATTTCTGACCTCTTCCTAAATTAAAACTTTTGTGTTGTTTAAAAATGATTATGAACCAGATTTCTTTGCATTATTATTTATCTGAAAACTGCGTCTTTTTTGTTATTTTGACAAGTTGTCATTACCTGCAAATAAATGCTCTGAATGACAGTAGATTAGATTAGACTTTTTATTTGTCATTCTTATGCATCACATAAAACACACATCCACTGCTTAGAGTTCAGTGCAAACAATTTAAACAATAAATAAACAAATCATAAATAAAAGCAAAGAATAAAATGGTCAGTAAATAAAGGAAAAATAAAAGAAACTGTTAAAATAGGTGCTCTGATGTCCATATTGTACAGTTCACATTCTTTTGTTCAGAAGTCTGATTGCTGTGGCCCCTGTGGTTGCTGTAGCCCCCTTTAACAGCCAGGTGGTTCTTGCTCTGATACTTCTGTACCTACTTCCTGACTGCATGATTGTGAACATGCCATGACAGGGATGTTTGGAGTCCTTTAACATGCCCTCTGCTCTGTGCACACAGCACACTGTGTAGATACCCTGATGTGGCAGTGAGACACCAATGATTTTTTCTGCAGTTCTCAATATCCTGTTGAGATTGTGTCTCTCCTCTGCTGTGCTGCTGCCAAACCAGGATGAGATGCGTGAGAACACTCTAAGTGGTGTCTCTGTAACATACAGTCATGGCTGGAATGGGGAGGTTCACCTTTTTAGCCTGGGATGTGAGTTGTTGTTGGGCCTTCTTGATGATATCTGTGGTGTTGACTCTTTATGTCAGCTCATGGTCAAGGACTGCCAGGAATAGTCAGAGGGAGATGGTGAATTTATCACTATCTCCTTTGTTTTGTTGATGTTTAGGGCTGCCAGCTGCTCCACCTCCTTCCTGTACGCTGTCTTGTCACCATTTGTCCAATGGTGTAATCTGCAAACTTAATGATGTGGTTATGGCAGTGCAGTCATGTTTTTTGGCAGAGTAAACAATAAAGGGCTCAGTACGCACCCTTGTGGTGAACCGGTGTTCACTGTTATTGTTTTGGATGTTGCTCTGCCAGCTCTGATTGCCTTTCCTAGATCCACACTCAGCAGCATTTTGAATTTGGGAGAAATGTTGTCAGTAGTTTATAGAATAAAACAAAATGTTCATTTTACTCAAACCCATACCTATAAATAGTAAAATCAGAGAAATTGATCATTTTTGCAATATACATTTCAACAGAGATCTTAATCAGAGCTGTATATTGGGAAGAATAAACGTGCCTCAACATGCAACATGCCTCTCCTCCTTCATTTTTTCCTGAGGCCAGAAAGCTCTCTAATTTAATTTGGAACAGTAGGAGGCCATCACTCTTATATTTACCTTATAAAAAGGGAGGGTTACAGTTGCCAAATCTAAAATGGTATTAGTGGGCTGCCCAGTTGAGAGACACAATGTTTTGGTTTTCTGAAGATGTTTTCCCTGCTTAGAAATGGAAAAACTGTTCTCAAAGGTATCTGGTATTGAATAGCTATCTGTACTCTGCATGTTTAAGAAATTAAGGAAAATTAGTACTAACCCTATGTAAAAAAAAAACAAAAACAAAAAAACAACAACAAACAAACAAACAAAAAACACTATTGTTGTGTGGCATGTGCAAAGAAATTTGGGTGACTCCCCAGGGTGTAGTGTAGTGACTCCCCAGGGTGTAGGCTGTTACTCCCTAATCTAGGATAATGATCATTTCACTCCGGCTGCCGGCAAAAACAATACAGGTTTTAGAGCACTGTTGAACAAGGTCATAATAAAACTACAGGATTACAATCTAATGCCATTCAGTGAGTTAAAGGCAAAGTTTGCCTTTTTTTTCTGGCACACCTAAAGAAATCAGTGCATCAACCTTGATTCTCCATCTTAGAAACATATGTTACAAAAATTGTTTCAGCAAAAGACTGGTCTCCCACTTTTATAACATGTTGGTCGAAGACCTTGTGGATGACTCTGAAAGTAAGAGAGAGGATTTACAAGATATTTCACTCAGTGAGTGGAGTAAAATATGTTTTAAGACACATGCTTAAACCATCAATACCCAATTGACATTGATACAGTTTAACTGGATAATGTGAATGTGTGTCTCCCCTGTACAATTAAATAAATTTGATCCTAATACTGTATACTTGACCTATGTTATAAGTGTAACAATCACCAGTGTTCACTATATCACTATTTGTGGAGGTGTGAAGAGATTTAAAAAATTTTTGGAGCTCAGTGTTAATTTATATCTCTCCGATCACATCTTCCCCTATACCTTTATGTCCAAAGTTATATATTTTAGACATTGATCCAGATGACTGTTCCTTATCTTGTAAGGAAAACGGTCTACTTTTATTTATTCCAGGCCAGACGTTCTATTACATTATGTTGATAGAATGTTGCTTGCTTGCCCCTTTCTTGACCACTGGTTAAATAACTTAATTCACATTTGTGAAAGCTGTGTTTTTCCTTTGCAGGTAGTTAGAGGTAAAGGTGTACAGTGTGGAGCCAAGAGAGGTACTTTCAGCCAAGTCTTGGAAGCCTCATTGTCTATTTAAATCTGCAGCGCAAAAACTGACGCCTTCTCCTCACACAGTAGATCCAAAGCTTTTTGGATAGCATCCGTGACACTTTGAAAAAGCTGTCACCATGAAATTATCGAAAATTGACAGAGTCAGAGTCACACAGTTTGTCTCACCAGAATACAGAAGACACATTGTGTGTATATTTCTCTTTGGGAGGCCTCTCTTTCCTCTACATGGCTGACTGGACAGTCTAGCTCCCAGATAGTATCAAGCTGTCTGAGATTAGCACTCATGAGGGTGCAGTTAAACTTGTAAAAGCTCCTCTAGACACCTGCCATGGTGCCTCTGTTCTACACAATGCCCAAACATTAGTTGTTAGTGTGGCACAATACTGATAGCCCATCTGCATTGTCACTGCCTCTCACATATGCCTAAGCCACAGTGCTTATTGTAGTGGCAGCCACAGATCCTGGCCCAGGAGTGGAATGTGGTGCTTGCTGTTATTGTTGCCAGGCAGTTTTAGCACTGTTATAGGCAGATAATGGAGGTGCTCAATGTCCCACGACCCAGCAATTTTTAAACCAGACAGCTGATAAGTAATCATTTAGCCTGTAGCTTTCAGGCTGTTTTCTATTCATCAGATGCTGAACAATACCTTGGTTATCAGAAAACAAGATGCTTATTATGCTTGCTTGTTAGGCAATAAATATAATAAATGCTAGAGGGTTCGTTGTCATGGGTGAGGGGATATGTCTGATTTAATGCATAATCACAGAAAACACTTCATGGGGCAGCAAAAAATGATTGTTTCATTGGGATAATGTTTGCTGATAATGAAGACTCACATGCCCACAAAGAATCTCCCAATTTTATTGTTTCTATTGTGTCCAGAATCAGGTCATGTTGGTCTTTTCCTAAGCTTTCTGTTTTGTTTTTTTTTTAAATCACAAGACTCACAGTGTTTCCATCCCTCCACATCATGTCAGCACACATTGTCTACTGTGGCAAAAAGGATTCCAACACAGATCAAATGTGAGCTCAATTTCAAACAAACTTTAAATTCTCTCTCTCTCAAAAATGTTTTTTTATAAAAAGGTTTCTGAATACTGGAGAGATACACTGGGATCTCTGTGTGTTGTTTGGGCAGCAGATCTAAGCAGTGAGCAGTTGTACATTTTAGGGGGCAAAATAATGTCATAAACTTTGCAGGACCTCTGTGCTTGGCACTGTGTAACCCCAAATGTGTAAAACACAAAGAAATCTCACAGCTGAAAGACTTTAAATATACGATACAAATTACTTTATTAATCCCCAAAGGGAAATTCATTTGTCTGTCAGCTCATCAACCATTTGCAGAAGAATGAAGAAGCCTGATGGCTGAAGGTACAAAGGATCTTCTATATTTCTCCGTCCTGCAGTGAAGAGAGAGGAGCCGTCCACCACCGCTCTTCTCTTGGACCATCAAGGTGTTATGAAGAGGATGATCTGAGTTGTTCAGAATGGCCTCCACCAGCGTGTATCGCTCCACCACATCCTCAGTGAGTCCATCAGGGAGACATGACTGAAGTCAAGTGCCTCAGGATGTTTAGTCTGTATCCTAGCAACTACTTCATGGAGACCTTCACATGGAACTTCAGCAGTAGCCGTTGGTGGGATGTAAACAAGTATTGTTTTGATTTGAAAAAATGTCTACTTCCTGAGTCTTCATCTATATCTCCAGCTCCTCATCACTCTTGTTGAGCAGAGAGTTGATATTTTGCATGAAGACTGACGGCAGAAAGGACCTACAGTACATCTCCACTTCCAAGCCTTTAACCTCTGCACCACCAGCACAGCAACCATGAAAGCACCTCCTCATCCAGCTGGAACAGGGTGGCATCCTCCAGACTTGCTCCATTTTCAATGACAGAAGCTCCTCCCCTGAAGAATCTCCTCTCCCCACAGAAGTGTCCATCAGTAGTTGACAAAATACAACAAAACACACAAAAACACAACAAAATAAAGCAAAGGTTGAGTGAAAACTCAGAGCTACCAGACTTTGCTGCTCCCAGCTGAAGCGCATGTTCTGGAAATAAAATAAAAATAATAAAAATAAAATATAATAATAAAATAAAATAAAAAGAATTAGTGTTAGTGCAAATTGTTCCGAAGATTTTATTAAGTAAATCAAAGGTGCATTTCCGTGTTTACACTTATAGCAATGCATCATGGATCTATTATAAGATATAAGTTCATATAATACATATAATACATCCATGGCGGCCATTTTCGATCTGGTATCCAGTTAATATAATACATTAATGGAATCCACTCTATTCAGCCATTTATATGCGGCATCAAGCTGATTATCAATCGGTAATCAGATCCGGGTGAATCGTATCCGCTAAGGTGTTCACATGAAACATTTTGAATCTGATTGACCTATTAATCCGATTATAAATAGGATTTTTGGACCCCTGTAAACGCAGCTAGTGTCTCATTTAAACACCTTAGCGGATCCGATAGATAGATATAGATGGATCCATAGATATATGTAAGAAGATAGATATATGTAAGAATGCGGCCATATTGAGTCAGTCAGCTTGCTCTGACTCTAGATTCATGCTCTGGCTGCGGTAGATGGGTGACCCAGTCATCTGCACTAAAAATACTATTCATAACTATGGAATTTAGTCCATATATAGCTATTACTTTAACAATTTGTTTGATGTTACTATAATGTTACTTTCATAGAAAAGTACAGGACTAAAATTATTTGCAATTTCAAGTAGGCTGTGTCATAACTGCATCTCTGACATTCATAACAAACCAAATCGTTTGAATATCAGTCAAAACCGTCTATCTTTGTAGAGTTTTTATGGGGGTTATACGGTGTTTTTACTCAAAGTAAAAAGGTTCCTCGTTTTTTGCAAGTATAATTGCTCTTGGTCCAACAGATGCAAGTTGTAGAAAAGGTTAGAAACATGTTGAGTATATACCAATGGTGGCCTAGTGACATGCTGGGCTAATATCCAAACCTTGTGGGGTAACTTGTTGCTTCACACAAGTTGGCTCTTGGCACAAGAGGCATGCACATGATGTGACTTCCTACAAACATGCCAAACCTGTTGTGACAGGAAATCACCAAGTCACCTCTAGAATTGTTAGTTGTTTATTTCATTCAACTTAACAAAACTCCATGAACTGCACAATAAATATAATTAATTAAACACATACATATTATTGGACAGCTCCAACTCCATTGCCCTTGAGATTATTACAATCCACTGTAAAACCTTTCTTTTTGAGTTATCAAAGTGATTCATCTTGTGCCATTAAATAAATGTGCTACTAAAGAAATATGGTTGGATGTGGTCACCCTCTGAGCAGTCAGCTCCTCAATGGTCCAGCTCTTGGAGTCTTGTCCAGTGAGGCTCTCTTTCTGCATTTCTCCAGTCCTGTGCCTGTGCTAACCACCATGTGTGCTTGTCCACTCACATGAACTCACATGTTTCCTGTAAGGCCTTCGATCTTGACAGAGAAAGGCAATCCTGGAAATCCTGAAACCAAGACTGCTGAGTCACTCCTTGTTGGCCCTTGAATTCACCCTGACCTGGTAAATTAGTTGGAATGTTTCTCTTCCTTGTCCTCTTTTTTCCGCCCCTCCTCTCTCTGTCTCTCAGGCACTTTCCAAATAAGTCCAACACAGACAATAACACAGGCCTTGTGAAGTATCCTGCAATGCACACAACACATGAATATTCCCAAAGTTTCATCGGTCAGGCAGGTTTATGACAGGCACCCACTGATCCAGACAACGACGGTCTCTGCAGAATCTGTTCACTTTGCTGAGTGCAAGGTCCTTCCACATCTTTGATGGAGGATTCTGCAGAAGAGAGGACAAAGCAATTACTGACTGGTGATGAGCAAACTGTCTAAGAGTTCAATATTCAGATTGCACAACCATGACTAACAGTTTCATGCAAGTATGACAATGGTCTTGATAATAAGACTATCCTGCACAGTGACAACCTAACAACAATTTTTTTTTTTTACGGCCTGAAGGGAAGTGAGGAATGTGCTGCAATATTATAGTAAACTGAGACATGAGTAATTTCACTTACAGTAACTAGAATACAGTGCAGATCCGTGGGCTCTGCCCCAGATTTCACTCCACCAAGGATTTCTGCCAGACGCCTCATGTTGCTCACCCTCAGGATGTTGATGTCATTCTCACAGCAGAATGCTTGGATTAAGGTGAAATGAATCTGGAGAGCCACATCCTCCTCCTCGTCTGTAGCCAGCACACATAACACCACGTTGTCTGGATCCCTTACGGAAACAAAGACCAAGAGTAAATACTAGGAGGGGAAATGAGACGGATGTCTCACACTTACCAGATCTGTCAGAGCTGCAGCAGTTATACACATTTTAAACCTACGCATTTAGCGACTTTGCTGCCTCATAGACTCCGACAGTGATGCAACCCAGAGGCAATGCAGACTTTAGCACCTCTTCTAATGCTTTAGCCACCGATTCCATCCTGAGGAAACACAGGTATTTATATTTGCCACGTTCATCAAAACCTATCAACAATAATCAATCTCAGGAAAAACAGCAACATTGTCGATAGGACAGCTGACTGTTATGCTAACGTAAACCAGTTATGTTATTCATATGAAATAAAAGACAACGTATGATGTCTGATAGACACTGCAGGCTTTCGTTTTAACAAACACATTGTGTTACCGTTAGCCAAAACTGGTCAACTATCACAACTGAAGGCAGAGCACGTCAGCTTCCAACTTTAAACAAGTCACAAACAAAGAAGAAACCCTGCATGTGGTGAGAATAAAGCATGCCACAGTAGTTCATCCAGCAAAGTCATACGTCACGACCTGAACAAACACAGCACACACAGGATGCAAAGCAACAACAGCGAGCTAACCTCTCTGAAGAAGTATCTCCGCTGCTTTCTTCAAAGGTCATATTGCACATCCGAGCGCTGGTGTCCTACAGTATCCACGGCGGAGGTAAACTTTGCGTTTGTGCACGCAAACAAACACCGCGAGTGTCGGCTTCTCTCCTGCTGTGTTTCCACTGGCAAAGGCATCGGTCTTCACAACTCACTGGTATGAGCCCGTCTCATTGGACATTTGCGTAGGCTACATTTCGCTCCTGTCTTTGAGTATGGCGACACCCCGTGACCGAAACTTCGTGATAATATCGCTTTTGCCCTGGTTCATGCAGTCACATAGACAGTAGCTAATTATTAACCTCAGCTCCAGTTGCATACAGAAGAAATATGATGTCATCTACAATGGTGTTTTAATAACATCCTCTGGATATATGAATAATATAGGCTACACATAAACATGCCCAGATGAACACAGGGCTAAACACGATTAAGTCGGTAAAGAGAAATCCAATCCAATCCAATGGAAAGTATGGGAAACTGTAAAGAAAAATGACACAAGAAGTTAAACATGGAGGCAAGCTCTTCTGTTCGGTACAATAGCAAAGTCAAGAAAAATGAATAAAATAATTGAAATGTAGAGTTGTGGACTACTGCAGTGTGAATGGACATCAGTGTACACAGGCACAGAGAGCCTCTGATGGAGGTTTGGTTGAATGTCTTTTACGAGGCAGAAGAAAGATGTCACTACTGACTCGGGATCAGTTTCCAGCTGTCCCAGTGTCCCACTGTTCACTCTGACAAAACTGACCGGAGAACAGCCGACCCCGGTGACCGTCCTTGACAACGTGGCAACGCTCAACACCGAAGATGCACTTTTTGCCTCATACGTTGAAATCCGAGGACACGGACTGCCATGTCTTCTTTTCGCCTGTCATTGCTACATGGGGGTTGACACGATGTCCTCTTCCAGCCTGGTGCCACTGCGACTAACCTAACACCTGCATTTCGTGAACTTTGTCCTCGTTTATCTGTTTCCTTGTTATCAGCCCATATCAAGCGTCCCCAGTGAAATGATGTGGCAGTCGAGAATGCACTTTGGCACTTGGAACCTGTAAGTAACCAAACAAAACTTTTGAATTTGAGTAGATTTTACTTTAAAACTGTACTTCCTATAGAAACAGGCCCGCGAGCCGTTCAGGTGGATCATTATGGATCAGAAAGTACACCCATGGCCACTGTCTGGCCATCACCTCCACAGACCTAAAGACAGAGGAGACTATTACAGGTACTCTCAGCAGAACAGGGACCAGAGCTTTCCACCACTGGTCCCCAAAGAGAGGGACAAGCACCGGGCTCACCCTGATCCACGCTACACAGCTGACTTCATCGACCTCCCTGCCAGACTGGAGCAGTTTCCTTACAACTCCCATCTCTTTCCCTGTGACCACGGACCATCAGACTACCAAAGACCACAGTCCAGGTGTGTATGGTTGCAGTTCTATTAAAACTATGGGAGGCTGTTTTCTAATAATGACCTTACCAGGTCTCTCTACTCACTAATTTCCCTCATTACATGGATTTTGTCAGTGACCTCAACTTAATATTAGGTATAGGTTTATTAAGTTGAGAATGATTTGAAAGTAAGTTATTATGCAGTGCAAGACAAATACAAAAACCTGTATTGTACAGGTTTGGGGGCAGTGTGGTGGTGCAAAAGCCCAGGACTAAGTACGTAATACATTGTGTTGAGTGCATGGCTCTTTTCCTGCTGCTGTTAATTGAGAGGGGTTAATAGGGTTACTAGGGTTATTACCACTATCACTAAAACTAGTCATATTATTAATTGATATAGGGATTGGGGATGTTAAGAGCGTGAACAAAGGCATTGATGAAACCAGAATTTGTTTGTTTGTTTGTTTGTTTGTTTGTTTTTCAGGCATGGGTACAACTATCCGCCCCACAGCCACTGGAACTACAGAGAAAACTACGGTTATTATGACCTAGACTGCTATAGAGGACAGCATGGGCAACAAAGTATAGTCACACAAAATTTTTACACAAAGCTTTCATGAGCAATGTGCTGCAATGTCTATTGGTTAAAAATACAAATAAATAACAAATGAATAGCTCCCATCCTGAATGTTAATCTTCTCTTTAAGATGCTGGCCAGTGGAATCCCCAATACTCACAGAGAACAGACCAATATCAAGTGAGAAACTACAAGCAGGATCATTTAAGAAGTTCCTACTCAGAGGAGAACAGGTGAGGAAGAACACTACACCTGTATGAAAGTCTGTCTTTACTTGAACTGAGAGAGGGGAATCGATTAGTTGATGAATTAGTTAGTAAATCTATAAAATTACCACAACAAATTGAAAACTCGAAATGGAAATCATGGAAACCTCCATCTCTATGGGGTTACGCTTTGTCTCAGTTATTGTATCTTTGTAGTCATTTTATGTCTATTTGTCATCATTTTCTTTCTCTTCGTAGTAATTTTCCATGTCTTTGTAGTAATTGTCATCAGACAAGTACCTTGGTCTAGGAATCTGGAAAATACCATGCATTTTTGCAGTAATAAAAATTAACAAAATTGACTTGTATTTATATGAATAAATATTTCATAATAATAATTCTTTCAGGTATGACCAAGGGAGAGACAACTCCCAGCATTACCTCAGTGACTATGAGGAAGATCCTTCTAGAGAGAATGTAGAGGTTTCCTCGTATTGCTTTGGGATGTTAGAAAGTTCCAAAACTTCCGGGTTATCTTCCAGCAGCTATGAACTGAGTCAGTACATTAATGGAGCTGAACACGCTGACCCTGTTCCACAGTCTGATGAAGGTGAGTTTGCAGTGAAAGCTGTTTTTTCCTAAGGTTCACTTTACTCTGTTTATCATGACACGTTCCCCGTACTGCATCATATCTCCTCAGAACATGGACCTGTGCCTCATATGTCAGCCCCTCTGAAATACTCAGTCCCTCATGCAGTAGTCAGCTTTGGACCTGCGGGGCAGATCATTCGGGTCACACAAAACCTTTCGACACAGAAGAATGTCAGCCGGCTGGAAATTCACAGCCTGGAGGTAGGTCCAGTATTAACAGAATTTCTTGTTTTCAACCAGGAGTACTGATTTCTTGAATAAAAATGACTTTATGTCTGCACAGGTCATTCTGAGTGAGACAGGGGAACAACAGGAGATGAGAAATTTCCCTGGTCCTCTAACTAGGTATTTGCTTTGTGATTTTACTAATGCTGTTTTCTTTTCTCCATTCTGATGTTTTATTAGTCTTAGATACATAAATTTCAAATTCAATGTTGTATGAGTTTGATAATTTGTCATATTTCTGAAGGGAAGATTTGCACAAAGTAGATGCCATAGAGTTTGCGCACCAGAAGGCAGGTGACTGTATGAGAGATGAGAAGCTGCATGATAAGAGCTCTGCTGCCCTCTTGTGGAACCTACTGATACTGCTTTGCAGGCACAATGGAGTAAGAGCATCATGATAAATCTGACATAACATCAGAAGTTGTGCTGAAACAATTCTCATTTATTATATTTATTATTGTTTCAGCAACTAGTTGGATCAGATATTGCAGAACTGCTGATGCAGTGCTCACATTCAGATGGAAGCCAGGAGTCAGATGCTCCCACACTCATTGACTTCAGTGAGAGTCCAACTGCTGAAGCACCACCTAAAAAGAAGATGATATGCTCACAGGAAACAGCAGCAGCTTCAGCTCTGACAACTCAGAGGCCCTGCAGAGCTACACTCAACTGCTGCTGGCTGGAAGAAAGAAGGTTTCTATATCTCTCTCCCTATTCAGTGTGGCTCTGAATAGCAGGCACAAGATTTCAACAGGTTGGGGGGGGTTACTGATCAGGCTGTGGCTGACTGTCATCCAATGAAAATGTCTAAATCTAGGCTAATAAAAGAGGAATGAGTTGTGTCAGCTTTTAATACTTAATGATCTGAAAGTGATATCTGGGGTCAATATTTGAAAGGCTGTCACAGATACAGCAGGCTACTTGAAAAAAATTACTGCTACAATACTAGCGGCCATCAATGTCATACTGTGATTAGAGCTGAGTGTTTGTCCTCTCACTCCTCCCAGGAGGCCTTGGAGTCGGCTATGAGCAGTGGCCTTTGGGGACATGCGCTTTTTCTAGCCAGCAAGATGAACAGCAGGTCTTACACCACTGTGCTTAATAGGTGAGAAAGTTATCCTAGGCATGACAGCTGCAAGAAATCATTATACAGTGCAATGCATGAGCGGTAATTTGTGAAGAGATGCTCCATCTCACTAAACATAGGAACTCATGGTCTGCTTAGAACTTATGTTACAGCCACAAGCAAGTATAGACTGTGTTGCATTTGGAATGTGTCATTAATTTTCTGTATGTGACTTTAAGTCATGCAAGCTGTATGGCTCTGTGGAGGGCAATGTTGATCTGTCCAAATTTTTGAACCAGAGACTAAAGTAAAGTATTGGATAGATTGCCATTGAATTGTGTAGAGATCTTCATAGTTCCCAGAGAATCAATTCTGATTCTGATCACAGCCTGTTGTCCAGTGTCACAGGCAGGTCAAATTTCACACTGACTGTGGCCCTCTGACATTTCCTGTAATGCCACCATTTCGAAAGTATTACTGGTTATTTAAAAAAAAAAAACCTCAACATTTGTCGGAAAGATCATAATCATTTGTAAGCCAAAATACTCCACAGTAAAAAAACGGCTGCAATTAGCAAGTTATGATTACAAATTAAAATAATCAACTATCAGCAATTATTAAATTAAAGTTAAATTTAAAATTGGCCATTTGTTCATTTAGGGGTCAAAATTAACATGGTCATGTAATTTTTCACAACAATCCATTTGAAATCTGTTTGTAGAAATTGTTGTATTTTCAATCAATATTTCCATGACAGATGTTACACACATTTAGCAATGAAGAAAAATGAGTATATGTCTGCATTCAGGGCAAAGGGACAAAGTTGAAAACTGAGTTTAAAATATGCAGCACATGGCGAGAGACATGATAGGGCATCTCCTTCATCAACAAATCTCCTATATTCTGCACATCCCAGTGTCCAAAATATTGTGTTTTATTCAGAATTTGCAGAAAGTAATTAGATGATAATGATGGGTTGGGGCGAGGAATACTGTATGGATATAATAATAGACATGGATTCACATTGTAAATATTTTAATCAAAGAACAAATGGTAAATAAATAACACATAGTTTTATATCCTTGCAAAATTATCGTGGTCATGGTGTTTAGGGACTTAATTCTGAATTGGAACTGCATGAACCTTGTTTGCCTTGGCCACTGAGTTATTTATAATTTGCAGTGGGTGATCTTATGACACTACAGTAACCGAGATCATTAACACTTCCCTGCAGCATGTAATAAATCGTTTGGCTTGACATTTAGTAAGTTCAGTAAAAGAATTTCACTTACTACCCATTTTCAAAATGAGGCTCTTGCCAAGTGACAACTCTGTCTTTAATAAGGAGAAAAACTACACTTAATTTATTTGTCATGTAACATGTTTCATGCATTTTCTAGAAATTTTGAGGAAAAAGTTGAGGAATGTATGGGGGAAGGCTGACAAATAGCCAGGCTTATTTTGATTTGTGATTGACTGAGGACTAAAATTTGAACTAAGCATCGTGTACAACAGAGTAGCAGTAGGGATGCTCATTAAATGTTTTAGGACAGTGGTTCTGTTGGTGTCATGTAATAAAGATGTGTGATGACACAAACCGTTCCTTTGGCAGGTTTACAGGCCAGCTAGTGGCCAGTGATCCCCTCCAGACTTTCTTTCACCTGCTGTCTGGGAGAATCCCTGCTGTTGCCACGGTAAAGCATGCAAAACACAATTTAAATTCTCAAACAATCCAATTATATATATATTGTAGCCTAAAACTTATGATAATTACTTAATTTTTCCTTTAGGGGTACTGTACATTGAAAAAAATGAACATCAGAGTCATTGTCACACAGAAATAGACAGTATTGTGACATATAGTGCAGTGCAAACATCATAAAACAAGAAGCAAGACCAGGACATCAGAGAACAGAAAAGGATTCACTGGAATGTTTTATTTTGGGCTACAACAGTTTAGGGTACCAGGCTTTTTCCAAAACATCTGCATCTCTCAAGGGGACAGTAGTGGTGGTGAAGTGGTGGCTGAGTGGACAAGAGGTGTCCTGTGCTATGGTAACTGTGTTGCATGCAACTACAGTGTATACTTGATTAGCTGGTTCTGATTGTGATGTTTTGTGCCCAGTGCTGTGGAAATGAAAAATCTGGAGACTGGAGGCCCCATCTGTCCATCATGCTCTCCAATGAGACGAGAGATCCTGCTGTTCATCAGAAGGCCATCATCACCATGGGAGACACACTTGGTACTGACACAAAGTTGTAACTGACTGGTGGGCTATAATACTGTTTCTTCCCAGGCCCAAGAGCTGATTGTTTTATGCTTCTCTTTCACATGCAGCCTCCAGAGGCCTTGTACATGCTGCCCATATGTGCTACCTGACAGCTGGTGTTCCATTTGGGCCGTTCACACAGAAAGCAGAGAGACTGGTGCTTCTAGGCAGCAGCCACAAGTGAGCTGAGCTTGCTCTTTGATGCTGCTTATCAGTCTAATTGGTGTCCATCTAGTCATAATTTCATATGCATAAGCGTCACTCTTACAATAACTGATCAGAAAGTGGTGAGTTATGTTTGGAACAATTGTTGTGAGTTCATCTAGCCAATGTTTGACTTGCTGTCTTATCCTCTCTCTTTTAGGCAAGCTTTTGAGGATTTTGCCACAAACTCTGCCATCCAATGCACTGAGTTATATGAGTACTGCCAGATCCTTGGGAACAAATGCTTTTTCATACCGTCTTTCCAGGTAGCCCCACACTGCCTTCAATGTCTCCCTTGTTTGACTATGGCAATGGTTCTCAAACTTTTTTATACTGATGACCATAAACTGACACAAATTAGATCACAGACCCACATCACCAAATGATGAGACAGATAAAGGCGAAGATTGATGTTTTATTACAGAAATAGCAGAAAATAACAGAAATAACAGTTATTCTACCATTGAGGATAAATTATTTGCTCTGTCCTCTCAGTCCACTTTAAGAACTACTGACCGAAGGTGTTGGATCATTTCAAATATCATTTAAAATGGATGTTGTGCTGAATCATTCTGTGTTGTGGTCAGGTGTATAAGTTCCTATATGCCTGTCGGCTGTTTGATTGTGGGCTCACATCTCAAGCCTTCCATTACTGTGAGGTGGTGGGACAAGCAATCCTCAGACAGAGGGAGCCTTTCTTTGTGCTGACTGGCGAGGTTATTAAGGTATATACACACTTAATACATAAGTGTCTGTCTGTTAAGACCTACGTGGTTATATTGTATGTATGTTTTCTCCTGCAGCTGGCAGACAGACTGACATACACTGAAGGCCAGTTAATGAAGGCAGTGTCAGTGGAGCCATGCAGGAACCTGACTGGTTAATACAGCTGCGTGCTAGGCACCACAGTTTCCAGGTTTGTTTACTTCTATCGGAGAGGAGAAGCCTCTGGCTGCAATGGAAAAATAATGTAGGCCTGAAATTGGAAAATGGGATAATAAATCAGTTTTAACACTATTCATGAACTGTTACATACCATTTTAGCAGCAGAAGTGAGCAGGGATTTTAGTGCACATTGCAAAGTTGCTTTATTTATCAGTGCTTGAATTGGGCTAGCACCCACTGCGATGTTAACCACCAAGGGAGTGTTAGGTTTATGCAAAAAAAACAAAAACAAAACAAAAACATGTTAGCACTTATTATTCAGTTCCCACACTTTTAATAAATGCAGGTGCTCATGGTGTAGTTTTTGGAATCTTATGAAAAAGTAGGTCAGCAGGGAGTGAGAAGTGGCAAAAATGCAGCTGTGTGAGGAACATTTTGTAGCCTTGAAAACAGAAACGGATTTCTGCTTGTTCCTTCAAAATCCTCAGTACATACTGTAGATGGTCTGCTTAGAGCACAGTGTAGACAGCCATTCTGTACAGGGTGCGTTATAAGTATTTCACATAATCCTAAAACTTTGTTGAAATTTGAACCCTCCAATTACTGGTTAAATTGTTCAAGGAGAAGACAGTTGAAGAGAAGGGAAAGAGAGAGAGGCAGGGTCTCAGTGATCACGTGCTTAGGGAAAAGCAAACAGTTAGTCAGAAAGTTTCAGCAGGACAACCTAGACTATACTGTAGCCTATAAACTCCAACACTAGCCATGAAATATTGTACAGACATTCCTCACACATAAAATGAAGCAAAAATAACTTTTCCTTTGATGCCAATAAGAGATAATAGTAATGAGTTAAACAAATGTGGTTATCATGGTAACTACATCTGCTAAATATCAGCATGTTGTCAGTGTTTCAGTGTGTCAGTATGTTTGTATGTTGATGTTAGCATGCTGATATTAGTATGCTGTGTCTAGTATAGGCTCACTTAGTGTGGTTATTGGTCATGTTTACATGCAGTGCTCTAACTATCTAAACCTGTTGTTTTGCTCAGATGGGGAATTATGACTGTACCGAAACACACCAATCAGCTCCAGAGGGATGTGCACACGAGAATAGAAGTGTGTACTTATTATTTCAGTCAATTTCTGGTCTACTGTGGATCTTCTTTTGTGTGCACCTGCTAGTTAACAATACCTGGGAAAAATAATTGTTTTTCTTTCTTTTACTCGTATAGAATCTGGTTCAGATAATCTTACGAGCAACATCCAGAGTCCAGAGCCTGAGCTCCTTTACATCAGAGGCAGTGAGGATCAAGAAGGCTTTGTGCATCAAACTGGAGGAATAACTGAGCAAATGACAGCATTGCCATGGAACATCAGAGGAGCCCAGGAGTGGTATGAAATGTGCAACACCAGGTACCACCCACTAATGTCAACCTCACAGATGAAAACTCTTAATGGCATGCTGTAGTGTGCTCCTCTGTCTTACTTTCTAGTGGGACCTCTTTACCCTTAGATATCTATTGTGTAGCCTGTCTTGCCTTAATTGGTTTCATGTCTTGGTGGATATGTAGTTATCCACCACCCACTTGTAAGCCTGAGGCCGGTACCACAAAGCAGGATCTGAGGTTAGTGAAGTCATGTAAGGTTTAACACTGAGTTTTTTGAGGTTAGTATTGCTGTTAGTTTCTTATCTGGGCGTATTACCATGATAATTCATGCTAAAATCCTAACCCGCTCCATTGCAGGTTAACTTCAGAGAATAAAACCTGTCAGTGCCCAAACCACTGACCAGTCTGATTCCTGGAGTCCTTATCCTGATGGAAACGAACAAACTCAAATTAAGTGATAAATAATAATGGGCATTTGATATTTTTATCACTTGAATCATTTTGCTGTTCCAGACTGTCCAAGTATACTCTCTGGTTTCAAGATAAATGAGTAGCAAGTTTATCACATGAAATAAATATGTAATAACAGGATTCCTTACTGTACTAATCCTTTTGCTCTTCTTTCATTACTGCAGCCCAGAGTGACATGAGGAGACTCTGTGACGGTAACTGGAAATCAAAACTTAACCCTCTGATTTCTTTTTATTAGAAAAACAATCTGCACACAGGCCATTTATAATCAGGGTAAATATTTAACAGCTCTATTTTGGCCTCTCCAGTCATCAAGTACTTTTCTCTGCATTGGCAACATTTTCATAATCATTTGTTTGTCAGACAAAACAGTGAAATACTCAGTAAGAAACAATGACCAAAGTCTTATTTGGAGTATAACTTCATCTATCCATTTTCTTCCACTTATTTAGTGCAGTGGCAGCAGGCTGAGCAGGACATTCCAGACATCCGTCTCTTCAGCAACTCTCTTCAGCTGCTCCTGGGTTATGCACAGTTGTCACCTAGTTCCCAGTATAGTCTTGGTCTGACTTTAATCAGAAATTACCTCTACCATTATATGCGACCATATTGTTTACATTTCACCTAACAAAAACTAATTCTGACAATGAGAACCTGCTTTGTAGTGCCAGCCTCTGGTTTCTCCACCACACCACCCTGTCACTGTGTGTCTGCGTCTGGGTCATTTCCTGTGTTCCTGGCTTCAGCCAACAGATATGATATCCTGTCCTAAAAGACTCGGTTATGTCACCATCCTCTCCCTGTTGCTCTGTTTAGGCCACTTGCCAACCCTTCAATTCCAGCCTCCGTAGTTTATGTTCCCCCAGTGCCTGCAGCAGCCTCAAGCCAAGACTTAAGTTATCATAACACAGATAGTGCTGAAGTCAGAGCGGCCTCTGCACATTGTCCTCTGAGTGATCTCCCATCAGCAGCAGAGGGTGAGGCTGTAATGTTAGAGAGCAATCATTCCTTTTTGTCTTCAGACATTTACTATGTGCTGTAAGGAGTCAACTTGGGAGATATTTTTATTTCATTGCTCTTACAGGGGCTGGTTCATCCTCTGGAGCCGACATGGTGAGTAATGTTTTTATTGATGAAATAAAGCAAGGAACAATAAAATGGCAGCCTCTTGGTCACATTTATCAAGTCTTCCTCTGTATTAATTTGTATTGCAAGAATGTAAATCTTTACTATCTGCTATTTCAAGATTTTAACTGTTTTAAATGTACAGAGAAGTTACCTCTTGTTTGTATTTGCCTTGAAAATGGGGGGACAGACTCTGGATGTTGGCCACCAGGGAAAAAGCCAACAAAGTATACCACAGAGTTTAGAGCCCTCTGAGCAGATGGATGCATCTCCTCAACAGGTGGGTGGATCCCCTGTTATATTCACATTTGTTAAGCCACATTAGATATCTGTCACTTCTTCTGTGTTACATGTAGAGCAAGAGGGGGTGGTTCAGTGGTTGGTTTCAATCAAAACCCAATGACCTCCAAAAGGAAACCCCAGAGCAGGGAGGTTCAGCTCAGAAAGTAAGAATCATGTGGACATGCATCGCAGTTTTCAGATATAATCAATCAATCAATATAAGAATATATATATATATATATTGTCTTATATTGTCTTAGGCACCACCACCCACAGCTGGATGCCAGCAGCCCTCCTCTGCTGGTTTAATCCCTTTGCAAGAAAATCAGGTGAGTTATGTGATAATATGCATAATACCATGATTCAAATAGATCTATTTACTGTTTACAGCATAAATATAAACTATTTATGTTGCGGTATGTGGGATTTCTGTGGTTGTTGACCCCTCTGGAAAACCCTGACACATTTTAATCATTTGTTTTTTTATTTTAAGTATTAAAATCTAACATTGTGGTGATTTGGCTGCCAGTGATGGCTTTTTACCTGTATTAAACAATGCCTATGCAATGGTTTCCTATAAATCTCTCCACATAGGACAGCAGCTCGGGTAGGAACCTCACATATATAGTACCACTGTCCTACACTACAGGTAAATTTGGTTTCACTGAGAAATAGATTCGCACCATATTAAATGATATACATGAAATATCTCTTATGTGTTTGCAGGATCACTGAGGCCACTAAAACCAAGAAGAGGATCTCACACCTTAACAGTGCAACTGAACTCAACTCAACTCAAATTTTATTTATATAGCACATTTAAGAACAACCTCAGTTGCCCAAAGGGCTGCACAACATAAATACAGTCTAGTACCAGCAATATAGATAAAAACAGCATTAATTATCAAGGTAGGTTAACAATAAAAATTAGGGCAATTAAACTATCAATAAAATAAGGTAAAACAAATAAGAGCTATACTAATAATACAATAAAATAAAAATAAAAGTTAGGGTGTCAGGGTGAGTTGAAGGCCAGTGAGAAGACATGGGTCTTTCAAAGTGATTTAAAATGCTCCAGGGTTTCAGCTGCTTGAATGCAGGGTGTTCCAGAAATTTGGGGCCACGACTGAAAAGGTTCTGTCGCTCTTACTCTTCAGTTTGGTTCTGGGGCAAACCAGCAGTAGCTGGTTGCTTGACCTTAGTGCTCTGGCTGGAGACTGTGAAGCTTAATGAGATCAGATAAATAAGGTGGGGCTAGTCATTCAGCCATAGGCATTCAGGACCCTGAACTGGACAAGGAGCCAGTGTAGAGAGGCAAGTACTGGGGAAATGTGGTCACGCTGCTTTTTACGTGTTAACAATCGGGCTGCTGCATTTTGGATAGCCTGCAGGTGGTTCATAGACTGCTTTACCTTACTTAGGAGCCTTAATTCAAAAAAGCTGGCTTTGACTACTGAGCTTATCTGTGTGTTGAATTTAAAAGCAGAATTAAAAATGACTCCTGGGTTCCTTGCAGCAGGGTGACAGTAGGAGGCCAGTGAGCCAATAGCACTGTCACAGCCGTCTAAAAGATTGGATTGCCCAAGTAGAATAATTTCTGTTTTTGATTTATTTAGGTTCAGGAAATTTAGAGCCATCCACATGTGAACATCATTTAGACAGTTCAGCAGAGCTTTGGTGGAGGCAGAACTATTAGTTTGAATAGGAAGGCAGATCTGTAGATGTATGCCTATATGAGATTTTTACCTGAACTTGTAGGAGATCCATACCACTTACCACTGCCCTTTCAATCCCCTGCAGCTTACCCACTGTCATGTTGCATGCTAGATACAGAAATACTCTTGATGGACTAACACAGTAACTCATATTGCAGTGACGGAAACAGCTGAGTTGAACTTCCTAAAGGCTGACAGCAGGGAAACTGCCACTGGATGCAGAACATATGTGGGGGTGGTTGGGTGGTATCTTAACTAACCTGAGTAATGTGCCAGCGATATGACCTGGACCATCTCTGCCAGCAAAACTGAGGGAAGCATTGGTGTGGCATATAAAATGTTTGGCATAGTTGTTGTAATTGTAACCACCAGTATCAGTATCATTTGACCCTCACAGCTCAGATTACTTCTTAATAATTATCTGTGCTATATGCTGCCAGACAGTATGCCTGTGCTAACTTTAATGTTCAAATGTACCCATCAGTTCTGTAATTCTGTGCACTTAAACATAACATACACACTTAACATATCAACCATGCATTAATTAAAATGAAATCAGTCCTGTGGTCATTTAATAGTTTCACAGACGCCAGCTTAATTGTTCCAAGCTGAGCAAGGAAATTGAAATTGGGAAGACCCCAGCTATGCAGAGAGCCAACAAACCTTAAACCCTCAGCCAGCAGACATGTGTACAGGATCAAACTGTTTATAAACTTTTTTATGTATGGCTTAAATGTGCTCTTGATATTTTGCAATGCCTTCTTCTAAGAAAGGGCCTTATAAAAAGCCCTGTTTTTGTTGTAGAGGGTATAGGACACATGGTAATAATAATAAAGTAATACTTACTACGATACTGAATTATGAATTAATTTAATGATTAATTGTACATCTGTACCAACACCTAAAATGTATTGATTATCATTGTATTTGTGGAATTCTGCCTTAGAATATTTCTCAGTATTATAAACTGCTAAAAGCCGAGTTCATAGTTGTTTGTTGTTTGTTTGTTGACATATTATTCTGGTAAAGGTAATGTAAAAAGTCACATCCTGAATAAATCAATCTTGCCAAGAAATAGCTGGCACTCCCAAGGGGGCCTCTCACTTAATGTAGACCAAGTGACAACATGGCAGGTGCTGTCTCCTTTTACCATTAGTCTGCAGTAGTATCCAAGTGTGAGTGAGACACACACACTGCAATGTAAGTCACCAGTTCATGTCAGAGCATGAATGCATTATGAACAGATAGCTTTATTAAGTGCAATAGTGTTGTAAAAATATATAAAGTGTATAAGTTTTATAAATTTGTTGTATCCTGGTGTAAAATGATGTTTAAGTAAAAAAAAAAAAAAAGAAAAAGAAAAAGATATTGGCCTGGTGATGTACTGATGACCATGAGGTAGAGAATTTTAATTCACCTTCACAGTAAAATTTTACACAACAATTTTACTGTGTTTTTTTTTCACTTCAATCCACTCCTTTAAACAAACCATTCTTCTTATGTTTGTGTGTGCAAATATTAAGAGGAACCACAGTTTTATACTTAATATAACATGCATGTTGAGGTTTTAAACACACAAAAATATGATTAACCTTAAGACCATAAGTGTAAAATATGTAAAACAAACCTTGCAGCAGGGAAACTGCTATACTGTGAAACACATGGCACTTCAATACCAAAGACATCATGAGTCAATTGTACAGTTTGTACGGAATAATTAGCCTAACATTGCAATGTCCTCTGGCAGTAAAAAAAAAAAAAAGCAAAACAAACAAACAAACAAAAAACCCTGCATAACCCTGAACCTTTAAAAACCCTAAAAACTTTATATATTATACATGATACATCAGGTGTTAAAGGGTTAAACAATTGTAATTTAAACAAAACGTTGTAATTTTCAGAAAGGGGGACTTTTTGTAGGCCTTTTGGATTCAACTACATTAGTTTTAGCTCAGTGGTCTGACCATCTTCAAACTGAGTGCATTTTGTCACTGTGAAGACTGTCAGCTCCAGTGTCAGCAGTGTGCTAGTGACAATTCTTATCTGATAACATTTGCATGGGAACCCAGCACTGAGGGGACAGAGGGTGTGTAAGTTACGCATTTAAAATTTAATAAGACATAATTCTTAAAAGTACAAACCTCAACATTAAATAAACTGGTGCCCAATGACCTTTAAAGGATCCCATTTACTTTGTATATATTCATTTAGATTCACAATGGTCAACTGAGTAAGGAATAGTAATACCGTGATGCTGAACAGTGGGCTACCTTACTTTAAACACACATTCTTGTCACAGTGGTTCAGCATATGCTGTGTAAGCTTTGCAGAACAGTGGAAAGATTTGTCACACTCTGCACAGACAAAGATCCTCCCAGCACATGTCTGCTCCTGGTGAAGCTTCAGTGTTGCTAGGTGGCTGAAGTTCATGCTGCAACCTGTGCAGTTGTGGGGTTTCATTTTATTGTGTACATACTGGTGACGAACTAGGCGGGAGGCCATTGCAAAGGTCACACCACACTCTTTACACTTATAGGGTCGTGCTCCGCTGTGGATAGCCTCATGCTCGGTCAGATTTGAGGACTTTGTGAAGCACTTGGAGCATACCGAGCAGACATATGGACGCACTCCTGTGTGGATCTTCTGGTGCTCTGTCATGCGACTGGGCAGAGCAAATGCCTTCCCACAGTCAGGGCAGGCGAAAGGCCTCTCTCCCAGGTGCTTGCGCTCATGACGCTTCAGAGAGAGGGGTTTATTGAAGGTCTTGTCACAGTGCGTGCATGGAAAGGGCTTATCATTGGTGTGCATGTTCCGCTCATGCTTCCGCAGGTCAGAGGAGCGAATGAAATCCTTCCCACAAGTGTCACAGACATAGGGCTTTTCACCAGTATGTGTGCGGATATGCTTGCGGTAATCTGAGGACCAGATATAGGTCTTGACACAGAAGGGGCAATGATATGGTCTTTCACCAGTGTGAAGACGCTTGTGCTGCTGCAGTGTGCCCTGATGCGAGTAAGACTTATCACATATATCACACACATGTGGCTTGAGACCACTGTGTGTTTGTAAGTGACTCTGCAGGTTGCACAGCTTCTTAAAAGCCCATGTGCAATGTGTGCACTTGAAGGGACGGGACTCTGTATCAATCTCACTGCGCTTTTTCATTGTTACCAAAAGTCGAGGGATCTTGTCATCTTGATGCTTTTTAGATAATTTCTTAATAGGACAATTCACATTCTTTTTTGGGGTCTTATTCCTACTTTCACCTGGAGAAAATTCCTCCACATTTAGCACTTTGAGCTTAGATGTCCTCTCTTTGGCTGAGGTATTCCTTTGCACTTGGTGACTCTTGAGGTATTTAGAACACTTCTTTTTTTGTGCAGCATCCAAAAGCACTTCATTACATATATGTGTTTTACTGTTCTCAGGATACATAGAATCACAGACTTCTGTTTCTTCTCTTGGAGAAAGTTCAGCAAACTTCTCCACAAGAGACCAGTTGGGTGTTTGAGGGTTTAGATAAAGAATCCCAGCATCACTACTCACTGGGTTCAGACCTACACAAATGCTATCAACTGTATGATCAGTCTTCACATCATTAGCGTTATTTACAAACTGTCCATCCAATAGTGAATGACTCCCATAGTGTCTCTCATATTTCTGTCCATTTCCTTTTTCATCAGCCATCCCTGTATATATTTCTTCAGTCATGGGCACTTCCACCACGACAAATCATCTGCATGTCTTTCAAGTTGCTCAGGGACTTCCTGACACAGTTCTTCTTCAATGACTTGAAAAATGAAATACACACATTAGCATTCCCATAAGTTAATTTTATATTTTAGTCATATTATTTACTTTGTTGCACTCTTCAGTCTCTTGGGAAATATCATACACATAGCAAGACACATTGCAGCCACATTACACCTGCATTCAAAGACTGTAAAATATGTTTCTTCAGAGTTCAGGCTCATCTTTCCTCAGAAAAATAAACATTGAATCAACCTCATTAATTTTAAACTTGGAAGAAGAAGAAAAAGTGAAAACATTTACAGAGACACTTACCCTCCGGTCCCCTTCCAAGCAGGTCGAATTCAGGAGATGCCACAGAGACATACTAGCCCCAGCTCTAGTATAACTTGTGTTTAACTAAGGGTAGATGTCCAGTGGTGTTAACGGGCGGGGTTTGGCAGGAGCCTGTGGGTCGGCATCTATCCTGCCAGTCAGCAACAGCGATGCTTTCTTCACAGCCTGGCTCAGCTTTCCCTCCACTGACTTGGCTTAGCACCCGTTTGTGTAAGTCTTAAGTTATACAGCCAGTGTCAGAGACTTAGAAGTTCAAATTCCCGTTAGGATATCGAATGACATAAATTCAAACTATCTCATTAGATTAAGTTGTTGTGTTTAAATCTGTTTATTGGCTACTCACATCATAAAATAACATCTTTATAAAACTGATGCTGCAAAATTTATACTTTTAAATTTACTGCGTATGATCATAAAGATGCATCAGTGAACTCAGCCAATGAAAACGACTGACAGAACTCTCTCTCACAATATGTGGACATTACAGAAGAAGAGGAGCTGTAGACAGGTTAACTATCACCTTCAAACTGTTAGTTGGCCAGAGGGTTTCTGATGAATTAATTTTAATACATGTTTCACTGCAAAGCTTCAGGGGCCTGGATTCTAGTTGAGGTAATGAGTATTTCTGTATTTTGGCCACAAGATGTCGCTGTGAACTCGTTAATTCAATCGACCATGGCAAATCACTCCAAAAATAAATAAATAAATTAAAAAAGACGTCGTGTGGTACTGGGCATGTATGTGGCTTAACACTGTGTTTTCATTGGAATTTGCTCTGTTTAAGTTCATTGTTCTTCCAATGTTCAAAAATTGGAATGTCTTCAGCTTGGTGTGTCTACTTTTGAGTACTTTTGGAGACTGTAAAGCTTATCTTCTTCTAGGATAAATCATTTTAGATTTACATTTTGTGCACAGAACTCAGCTGGAAACTAATGAACATGCATACACACTCAGGCATATCTGTATGTTCATTTTAAAGACGATACATTTTGGCAAAAAAAGAAGTTTTGACATTTTTATACATCAGTCTATCCACAAATACATCTATCCCACTAATTGCTTGGTTTTTAAAACTTTATCTATCTTTATTCTGAAGCACAGGCTTGTCATCTTCATTTTTTTCCCCTCCTGAATTTATCCTATCTTAGTGTGGCACTGGACTGGCACAATGATCGCTCACCATCTGTGGCTCTCTACTTCACATAAGGATACAACTTTTGAGCAACATGGCTGTTTAAGTTAATCAGAAAGTTCTTGTGATCCTTCCTGTAGTTGAATAGACAGTGATGGTTTGACCTTAGTGCTTTTTCCCAGGAGAGAAAGACCGAAATTGGACACTTAACAAATCGCCTTCAATTTGCTGTGTTTTAAACTTTGATGAACTTCATATACACAGATTTGTGATGTTTCATCTCTTTGCAGTTTCCCAAACATCAACACAATATGTATACTAGTATATTTCCTCATGTAAGATTTCAGATATATTGTAAGATAGTAAAAAATGTGTCATGCAAATACATAATGTGTATGACACAACCACCGGAGCTCAGAGAAAAGCAAAAGGCCATATTTGTAAGCCAACATTATGACTGGCATCCATTTTTTCTATTTTTTCTGTCATTGTTATATAACTGTATCATTGTGCATCTATGTATTGCATAACATACATTCCAAGGATATTAAACTCTGTTTCTAATAGTAAAAGTCAAGATAAATTCCACATTTATACTTAAATTTAAGGTTCCAAAAGTGAATGTCTTTGTATGTAAATCATTTTAAGTGGGCTTGGTCTAAAACTAGAGCTGGTCAGAGTGAGTTGAAATGTTCATGACTGCATCTTGGTGTTTGTCAAATGGAAGCCATCACAACAAAGCTGTGGTGAGTGTTATGTAAGTCCTTTTCGTAGTGACGGTACAACTGAGCTGTGCAGTTGAAGCTGTACTAATAACTGTATTAAGGAGCATCAGCCAGGAAGTCCCTGATGGGATGGGATGGGAACACTGTGGTTTGTTACTTTGTTTTTCTTCCAGACCCCTGGTCAGGAAAGTATTTTCCTGTAATGACTGGCTCAAAGGAAGAATACATGTACATTGGTTTCTCTTCTCCTTTTCAGAAAAGTCTGGGCTTCATTTGAATCCTGCTCATTCATTTAATTTTACCCACAGCATTGCTGTATTTCTGTGAATCCTGAGAATAAACCGAGTTTATGAACATGTTGGACATGAACGAATATTCCTTTGATTCATATGTAACCCAGTGGCACACTACAGAGAAAAAGAAAAGTGCAGAGTCATTCTGGGGGTGGGTCTGGATCCTCATGCTGGAGTGGACAACCTTAATTGAGAACATACCCGATCTTGGAATTTTCCACAGAACTACATTTTCTGGCAGGGAAAATTGTTGGATTTACTTTGCTATGCATCCAGTTGCATAAGCTGTACCCTTCAGGACATCAACACATGTTGTTCTTAGTGCAGACTCGATGTAGTTGTACTTTACAATATATTCTTGCTGTGAGGATTTGTCTCCTTTGGCTAATGGTTCATAAAAACAATTCATTTTCTTTTGAAAATAATTTAAAATTTGCTCATGAGAAAAGTATGCTGTATATATGATATTGTGTCTTATAGAATCACAGGGGAAAAAAAGAAAAAAAAAGCTTTGTTGAACCGGAGCTCTAAGTTTAGCAATTTTCCTCTGCACCTTGCCGCTCTTGTTTTTGTCATAATTTATCACAACCACAGAAATTAGCAAAAAAACTTGACTTTGATTTCAGCTTTCTATAACTGGAGTATCAGAACAGATGGTAGACATGGTGAGCTAGAGGTAAAAAAGGAGGATGTTTGACACATTTGGACAGAGCCTGGATAACTTTTTATACTAGCTTCATTTTCATACATGGGTATTGTGAAAAATCTTGAGAAATGTTACAGTGATTGTATTAATCAATGAGTTGGTTGGTAGATTTTATATGAGAACAGAGCTGTTTATCTCATTATTTCTCCATTTAAGGTAAAAACGAATGGTGATGCTTTCCTGGCTTTAGCTTCATATTTGCTTAATTAATATGGGAGTGGTATTAATCCTCTCAAAGGAGCATATATCCCAGAATGACAGTGTGACGATTGTAGATCACAACTTACACATTTTCATGTCTCTGAAAAATAAAATTTTTTGACCAGGTGTCTTCTATTACTACATCAAAGTTTGCAAAAGTTTGCAAACACCCTACATTTGTTCCCAGCTGGTTTTCACAACAATGCATGTGTTTCATTGTGGGGAATGACACAGATGGTAACATGGTTTGAGACTGACTGCCACCGTGAAGTTGAAACATGTCATGGCATTTTGATTCATAAGATCCACTAAACACATACAAAAATATATTCTTCTGAAAATTCTGATGAACAGACTCTGAACATACATGTGTGTGACACATCCAAGTATTATTCTGGGTGCATCAGGCCCTCAGGGATGGCTCCATCAGGTTTTTGGTCATCCTGTGCTAACTCCTATGACCTTTGTAAAATTTCATTATCTTTGTGGCTGGAGGATGGGAGTGGTGTTACCTTCATAGCCCCTAAAGGTTTCGGCATGGGGTCTTGTTACCTACAGGACAGGATTTGTCACCTGTTGTGTCAGTGCAAGCTTTCCTACACTTGAAAGGGAAGGGCCTCACGCTCTATAAAACCAGACGCTGGACTTCACTCACTTTGACATGGGGGAAAGAGAAAATTGCAACAAGGTCATCAAAGAAAAAACTGTTATAACTGTTATAAAAGAAAGTCCAAGTAAACAAATCAGTATAGAAAGATCTTCAGCATTTAATGATTGATTTGCATTGTTTAGTTGCTTTCAGAGCGATTGTGAATAAAAGCAAATGCAAAGGCGTTAAAGAGGCATTCACTATTAACAAATTTGCTCTGCAGGACAAAGACTTGTATCTTTGTACACAAAACATGGATAAACTTCCAGGAAATATCACATTTTTCAAGACTATGTTGCATTCTTTTACATCTTTGTAAATAACATGCATGTACTAGTAGGCAAGGGTACACGCACGCACGCGCGCACACACACACACACAACTTTTTGTCCCTGGCAACTTGACACCAGGAAGTCCAGCAAAACAAGACTGAAGAAAAAAAAGTCTAGCCTGGTCATGTCAGCCAAACACTGAGGAGAAAAACAGATGAAGCATTCATCCATGTTTACAACTTCTCATGTTTACAATGACTTTTTGTGCTGTCATCTTAACTTGCACATTATGCCATTCAAGCATGAAGAAAACACACTTGATCATTTTGATATTGAGAACACAAACCTCTATGGCTCCATCTGAAATTTACATTTAGGTTTCTTTTCTTGTTAAACTTCAAACAACCTTGTGCTCACCTACAACCTACCTACAAGCAGTTTCAAAACAGACACTATAAAATAACTTTTAAAACTATAAAACTATAAAACTATAACTATAACTAAAAACTATAAAACTATAACTATAACTAAAACTATCATACATGCAGCACAGGGGCTGTAAAACTGAAAGTTTGTAATGACTGTTGAATATAAACATATAACTCCATATGTCAATGACTTTTATTGGGGGTGGGGGGGGGTGGGGGGGGGGGGGTTACCCACAGCCTACAAAATACAGAATATATCAAAGGAATGGTTTTACATTTTGGGAAATATCTTGATTCCAATATTTACATAAGAAGATTGATGCTAACCACTCTCATGTTGGCCTGCTAAATGGCAGCATCCAGATTAGCTTTAAGACAATACAATCAGCAACACTTTTTCTGCCAGTCCAGACCACAATACGACTTTAACTGAAATTCCAATTCATATAAATACCAAAAATGATAGGCTCATAATTATGATATGGATGATATGATCTAAATGTCACATAATAAACAAAATATATTGGGTGTTTATTTTATTCAAAAACCAAAATGTAAAAACAAGGTGCAAATTTATTTCTTGACAATTTCTTGGCCTTGTGCAGTAACTCTTGCAGTAATTCCACTGTGAAGTTTTTTTCTCTTCCTTGGTCCCAAATATGACAGATAAATGTAAAAATCATGCAAATCATTTCTTTGTCCCATGAATTGAGAATGTCTTCCTGTATTTACTCAATGTTTTGCATGCTAAAATGCATTGAGCTTATTCTTAGGCCTGTGGCTTCTCCTCCTGAACTCTCATCTTTCTCATCACCGAGTCAGCTGTGGTGCATGTGCGGCAGAATGGCTAAACCTAACAGGACATGCACACACTGAGTTTTTTATGCTTAATTTGGATGTATCCTGACATGAACCTTGTTGTGTCCCATTATCTAGCTGGGCAAAGTATTCTACTGACTACTGACTACTTAGTCAAAGGTGAGATCAAAGCTTGGTCCTCATCATAAAACTATTGCAAGTTTGTGTGATGATATTTGAGCTCTGTCCACGTTTCTCTGTCCAGTGTTGTCTAACCTCTCTGTCAAACTGTGCAACCCTGCTTTCACAGCTGCTTAAGTTTCTGACCATTGGGACAGCCACACTGGGATGGTGTACAATTCAGGTCCTGAACCCACCAATGGTTGGCTGGTGGAGTTGAGGGTGGGGAGGAATCATAGTCAGTCTGTTGATAGCAGTGATAGCTGAAAATAACGGGCCATCAAAACAGAAGAAACTGCAGTCATGTGATGAGATAAGACCTAAGGTAGACAAGGAGGGTGCTTCATTTGCTGTTTGGATGCAAGATGTCTGATTAGGTTTAGAGCCTCAGATTGAATCACAATTCAGATACCATTTTATTTACAATAAATAGTCTGCATAGTGTGATGAAAGGTCAAAGTGTCTTGATATTTGATATGTGATACTACATTGACTTTTCAGGACATTGTTTTAAAAAAGGGTCACAGTTGCACTTTCTAAACCATGGTCTTTGTTGTTTGTGCTATACATAATCTTGACCTGCCTGTTATGTAATAGGCTCAAATAGAGCACCACCCCCGCCTCTCTTCCACACACCAGATTGCCTGTGCTCAGATTCTGAATGCCATGGAAATGAGGCTCAAGGTGTTATGTTGTTCTTCATGAGCCCTCCTCTTTCTCCAGTTTATCAGCCCTTGTTACTTTATCTGAAATATCAGCGTTTACCCTCGTATTGTGATGCTAAAGTGAAGCACACATTACACAACGTGATACAGACTGAACAATGGGATCAAATAACACAGGACAAAATGTCCTCCTCAGACGTTACTACAATGTGTGCAGATTGCCTCAATCAACATTTGTGGTCGAAGGGCTTCTTCTAATGCCTTCTTGTTTTGTATCTCTATTGTACTAAAAGGTATTTATGTGAACAGCACAATTTCCTGTGTTCAGTTTGTGGATATAATCAAAGGAGGCCAATGCAAAGTGATTTTGGAGTTTTTAATTTGGCATGGGACCCTGAGCCAAATTCAATTTTGAGTGTTCTCAGACCACTGCCAGATATATTGCTGCAAGCAATATATATAGATAGATGTGAAATATGTCTCACAGTTGCAAAGAAAGACTTCACTTTGATCTCTTTAAGCCTCCATTTCAACTGCGGGGTCAAACTGACCTGAACAGTATCTATGTAATAGAAACGTGCCTCAAATAATGAGGCACAAAACATGCCATTCAGTTCTTTCATATTAAATTCAGGAGAAATTCCTCAATAGAAAGGTTAAGTCATTCAAGGATAAACTTAAGTTTCAAAACATAATATCTTTGACAACTTCAACACAGTGTGCTCTCATTTCTGTCGATTTTAATACCTCATAGACTCTTACAAGAGTGCAGCCTTATGAGCAGCTCAAGCATGAATGGTGAAATGAATGGACTCCAGTGCCCGGAGAAAGCAAGTAAATTGGAGGAAAACAATAACCTGTGGAAACATCTAATGAGGAAAACAAACATAAAAATTACAAAAACCCTGTTAAGATTGAGCGGTTTATAAAACTTTTGAAAAATAAATAAATAAATAAAATGTCAGGCCTGAATGTTTGGCCTGAGTCACCCTCTCCAGCTCTGTACATATTGTACATCTACTACAACAACCTGCAGATCCACTTTTTTTTGCAATGTTTTCAAAATGAAAAGAACCAGACACCATTAAGTGAAACCAGAGGCAGTCACACTGCTGAATCAGATTTAAGTGCAATGGAAACAACATGGTGAAGGTACTGTGAGTGCAGCACGAGAAGGTTAAAAATTGGCTTTCTAATAAGCATTAATAATCAATTAAAGTTGTTCTCACTTCAATTACTAAATTATATTGGTCACCAAAATTTGTTTTAGCAGCTAATGCAATCCACAAACTGACAAATTTGTAAGCGCATGGAACAACTGGCTTCTCAGGTTTTCAGACAGATTTTTGTAGGAACTCCCCATTCTGCTTCTACTTTTCTGACCTACTTTAAGAAGTAGTTCAGACTTGTGTCAAAACAACATACCATAAAGTCACACACTATTTTTGGACTGAAACAGGCCATGGATGAGAAAACCCCCTATATAAAGTCATTCTGCTCACATGTGAGTGACAGTAAATGATAAGTCTGTTGAAAGTTCTTAAAAGGTTTGACTTCATGCTGGTTTTCTAATGACAGCACTCTGGTCTGCTCAGCTGTTTCAATAAGTAGAAGGATATGGAGTTTGCTTGTCTAAATTAAGCACCATTTGTTAAGTATTACAGTGTATTTTTCTCGTAATGCTGGTCACATTTCATTAGATCAAGTTCAGTTGACTGTATGGATGTTACAAATGGGTTTCTGTCAGAATATAAGGCAAAACAGGAAATAATATGGACTAAAGGTGTAAAAAAGTTAGCTATTTTTATTAAAGATTTTTCGCATGTGGCATTTTAAAGTGAAAAAATTAGACAAAACAGACATGCATTATTAAAAAACAAACATACAAAAAGTATACTGGCTTACATAATAACCTCAGCTATACACAACAGAGGCCGAGAACTACTAAAAACATTCAGATGCCTTTGGGATCCTTTATGTCAGAGGTAAAAGATCAACAGCAAATCCTGCTGCATTTAAGTACAAGTTAAACCCATTACAATAATGTACTTCTATACAAATTATCAACTACCATGGCAGAATGCATCACTGACAGAAAGGCAGCGTTTGTTCTGAAAGGAATGCTGCATATAACTGAATCAGGATTACCACATGATTTCATCAGTCAAGTACAAAGTTTAAAAGAAGAGGAAATGATCAATTTGTTAAGTCTTGGAATAGACAAGGCTAAATACAGTACTGGTAATGAGCATTTGTTTTACATTGTTCATTTAATGTAATCTGTACATTCCTCTCCCTCTTCTTTCAGTAAACATGTACGCACTAGAGACTCTGTGACACTATAAGGGTCGCAGTTAGCAGATGGACGGCGGTCCTCAAAGTAACCCTTCTTGTCCTGTACCACAGAGCGAGGGATGCGAATGCTGGCACCACGATTGGCTACACCAGCCGAAAACTCCTCAATGTTGGAGGTTTCATGGTGACCAGTGAGGCGTCTGGCGTTGTCCAGGCCACCTTTGGGATCGTAGGCCCTGATGTGATATCTGTGTCTCTTTGCCAGCCTCTCGACTGACTCTTCGATGACTCTGTGAGGAACAGATGGGATAAGGATCATGCTGCTCTTAAGCATTCAAAATCACAACACTGTGAAATTCATCCTCACTTCAGTCCACCATCCTCTCGCATTTCTTTTGTGCTGAAGTTGGTGTGACAACCCGCACCATTCCAGTTCCCTGTGATAGGCTTGGGGTCAAAGGACACCACCACGCCAAAATCCTCACACACCCTGTGAAGGATGAAGCGAGCAACCCACAGATGGTCCCCGATGTTGATACCTTCACACGGCCCAACCTGGAACTCCCACTGACACACAACAAAGGCAGTATTTTTAACTGATTATTTAATAGTTTTTAATGGTAATGTAACAGTCTGGCCTCTAGAAATGCATTTTGCTGGACAGTACCTGAGCTGGCATGACTTCAGCATTGGTTCCACAGATCTGAACTCCAGCATACAGACAGGCGCTGTAGTGGGCCTCCACTATGTCCCGTCCATATGCCTTATCTGCTCCCACTCCACAATAATAAGGCCCTAATTAAGGAAAGACCAAATACCAACACTGATGATTCTTGCTATATCTACTGTGTAATATTTAGGCAAACAATGAGACAAGCCAGAAACACTCACCTTGTGGACCTGGGAAGCCGTTTGAAGGCCAGCCAAAAGGATGTCCATCTATGCCCAGGAGGGTGTACTCCTGCTCCATACCAAACCATGGATGGTTATTTTCCACCATGCTCATGATCCATTTACAGGTGTGGCGCAGGTTGGTTTCTGTTGGTACAGAATCAAAAATGAGCTCCCATACTGTAACACCATAAGACAGTTTTAATTGAAATGATGCTCTGGTCTGTTGTTACTCTTCACACCTGCTGGTTTGCGGTTGTATTTGAGCACTTCACAGAGTACCAGCTTGTTGGGATCTTTCCTGAATGGGTCCCTGAACATAGTGACAGGGACCAGGAACATGTCGCTGTTGGAGCCCTCTGACTGGTAAGTGCTGGAGCCATCAAAGTTCCACTCAGGAAGATCTGACAGAGGAAAACAAGTGAAAATAATTATCTTTTTCAAAAGCTTAAATATCTATTGATTGCGCTGCTGCTGCTACTTATCATAGTAGCAAGATCGTACCCTCAATCGCCTTTGGTTCAGAATCTAAAGTTCTGGTCTTGCAGCGTAGTCCCTCTCCAGAGCCATCTATCCAAATGTACATGGCTTGGACTTTGTTCCCCTGAGGGAGGTTCATGTACTGCTGTTTAACAGCTTTGTTCAGTTTTGAACTTGCTGAGGTGGTCATTTTCTTGACCTCAAATCCTACAGAGTGAAGAGGACACACACTAAGCATCAGACACTCAGTCTGGTTGCACATGAGATAATATACCAAAAAATAAAAAAACATTATCACACAATATACAACAGCAACCACAACATCATCAGGGGTTCAGACAAAAACCTGCTCATCTATTGCTCACTTAAATGTGACATATTACATTACACATTATAAAAGTGAGAGTAGAAGAGAATAACAGTGAGACAATGAGAAAAAAACACTACCGCAACAGACGCTAAATGTCAATGGAAGAGAATCTAAACATTAAAGACATTAAAGACATCTAAACAGTTAAGACAAAGAAAGTTTCAACAACAGACAAACAGGAAACAACCCAGCAGCAGATCTCTGAGAGTGAGTAAGAGTCAATCTTACCGTATGTTAAGTATAGAAAAAAAATAAGAGCTGACAGGCGTCGTTACGGAGGTATCTACTGTTGTCGTTCATTCCTACTCCTTGGCTGCTTCTTCGTTGGATTTATAGTTCTGCAGAGCATCCCTGCCGCCTCTGATTGGCCAGAAGAAAACGTGATCAGACCGTGATGAGGACGTGTAGGAGTCACTGTGGTGAATAAAAAAAGGGGGAAGACCCCACAGATATGCGTGTTAACTTCCACTCATCTTATTTGTTAATAAAACATGCGTTAATAAAACACTGTCAGAGTCGAAAAAAAATCTAATACGTTCAAAAACAGCCACACAGAGAGACACACATGCATAATGGTAGTAACCATGGAGTGGACAGGATACTGATAAACAAGTCGTGCGCCCCCTAGTGTCAAGTAAGTGACACTAAAAGCCGATTCTCATAAACGACAACAATTAGTTCTCACAGGTTCAAAAGTTAAGTTGACAGCCCGATGCACTTTTCAAATAGACCTATCCATTCATCAGAACTTCACTGATAGCACCGATCCAAGGAGTGTACCACAGGTCTGAGACACCCTGTATCTGTGGCCTCTTTTACCTGACTATTATCTTCAGCAGAACATACAGTGCTGCTTTACCAATGTTGACATGCAGAATATATGAAGGGATTGTAAAAAAAAATGCAGATTTCCAATGAATGAAAGTATTAAGTGATGTATACAAGGAGATTTATCTATATAATAATAATAATAATAATGTTGATGATGATAATAATAATAATAATAATAATAGTTGTTGTACCAAATTAGCAAACACCATGTACTACCATATTACATGCAGATCTTTTGGGAGCTTAATTTATGCCATTTGCAGGGTGGAGAGGGAAGGGTGGCGTGTGGGGGTTGAAACTTGTAACAATGTGTGACTTAATTTAAATTAAATTCATCCTTAAATATGCACAGTTGTCACACGTCTGTTATTCTGTGTTGTCATGTATTGATAGGACAGTATGAATCAAATCTTTTTCTGCATACAATTAAAGTACATGTACGTATATAATCAACAGTTAAGTATACATGTACACAAGTACTGTCTGTACTCAAGTATGTATCCTGTGTGTCTAATGATGTTCCATTGTCATGTTATCATGTTATCATTTTATCATCAGGGTAAAAGAGAATGGTTTGAGATTCCACATTGGCTTAATAAAATGAAACAAACTGCGAATATTTCACTATAGCATTTCAGACTGCTCTACGTCTTACAACCTAAACTATCCCCAGGAATTGAACTTCATATTTGAGCTCTCCCAGAAAGTGATAATGAACTTGGACCACAATAAACTGTCTTCAAAGGTCCAAGCACTTAAAAATAAAGATGTCCCAGTTAAGTAACTGGGATGGACAGTAGCCACCTGCATTTTGGCTTGATGGTTATGGCCATCTTGATCTTGGAACACATTTTTATCATCGTCCCATATGCTGTAGCTGGATGATTGCTGCTGAGAAACAGATTTTTTGATGACTGGGAGTATTTCAGGAGCATCTAGCGATGAGGTAAAGATCTAAACCATGATATGTTATGATTCTTTCCTGCGTGCAAAACCCGTGAAACTCATGAAATTTGCGAAATGCGCTAGTTGGATTTTCTGTTCAGGCTGCTGTACGCTCTCTAAAGCAAGACCCTTGCTATATGTATATATAAAAGAATAAATATGAGGCTACGAAAACCAAACAAATTTTATTTTATAGTGATTATACACTTATACATATTCATGGGTAGTAAATTCAGATTTTGCCAATAAACTTTGCCAAATATTACACACTGGACCTTTAAGGCCATGTTTCTAAAAGTTGTTGGACTTTTGAATTTCAGATCACATTTCTTAGACAAATGTAACTTTTGCATTTCACTAGAAAATTGAAAATGATGATTATACTTGTACATGTCTTAAGCATGCAGTAGGTACCCCAATTTTCAAGGCAAGGCAAGGCAATTTTATTTGTATAGCCCATTTTTACAAACAGTTCGTCTCAAAGGGCTTTACACAGCATTATGACAACATCCTCTGCCCTTAGACCCTCACATCGACTGAGGAAAAACTCCCAAGAAAACCCTTTAACAGGGAAAAAAAAATGGAGAAACCTCAGGGTGAGCAACAGAGGAGGGATCCCTCACAGACGTGCAATAGATGTTAAATACATAAAGCTCCTTTCCTCACCTTTAAATCCGCTGCGGGCAGGGTGCACCACAATTTTGTCATCGCAGAAATGCACCAGATGCAACACACTGTCATCTGGAACAACGAGTCATTCCAACACCATCCACAGTTTACAGTACTATATATACCATACTCTCTGTTTCTAAACCAATCAAAGAGTTTTTCTTGGCAGCCTCAGGTTCCCTTCATTCAGGCCATGGAGGAGGCCTGTGACCAGGATTCAACATTCAAGACTTCACACGTTGTCTGGCCATTGAGGTTATCAGCTGTGATGCTGATGAAATTCTCTGGCCTGATCCAGCTAGGTGAAGAGAAAACGTCTAGTATTGTCTCTACTGTATTTTCAGTGTTTTGTTCTTTTTCTTTTTTTTTTGTTTTTGCTGTGATTTAAACCTGTACCAGATTCAGTATGTTATGTTTGTCTGATATTTGCTGAGCTTACAGTGGTATGCACTCTGCTGTAGTAGCATAAAATCTCTGCTTTTTTGTTGACATGTTGACTGATTTGGGTCTATGAAGAGAAATGAATGATATTTCCATCAGTCTGCAGCATTGGTCTTGCGTAGTGTTTAGTGAGTATATTGTATATTTGCACTTTCTCTGTGTACTTCACCTACAGTACTTTAACCAATGACAAGTAGAATTGCTAAAAGTGTTTTAGGTTAAACACAGCAGTGTGTAACTGGTTCAAACTGAATGAAGTCATATGAAACGTGTGTGCTTCCATATGGTAACAAATATTTTATAAAAAATAAAATAAAATAGTGTATAGTTTTTACAAGAGTGTTTCATTTTGCAAAGGATCTGAAGTGTTCTGCTAATGAGTGTATGGTTGTGATTATAATGTGTAGTGTTTTGACAAACCAGGCCCAATTTTCAAAATCATGCTTAAGCAATCGAAAAAAAAAAAAAAAAATCCTGTATTGTATTTTGGAAATGTGTGTTTATGTTTAGTTTACACTGTGTGATTCGGAGCATTAAATTAACTGTTTTGGGAATTGTGTGTTTTAGGTGTGATGTGCGTTAACAGCTGAAAAAGTGTTTAAAGCCTTGACAAACAGGTCACAAAGATTGTAAAAAACTGAATACACCTAATCACACTCACACAGGTGTTGAGGTTCTTTCAGTCACATGACCTATTTGGGCTGATCTTGTTCAAAACAAAAAGGAAAAAAAAAAAAAAGATAGAAAGTCGAGGGATAGGAAAACAGAAAAGCTGGCAGATAAGCAGTAACTTAGTATTTTTAATTTTTACTGTATTTCCCCTGTTTGTAAACTGCATTCTCACACATCTGTGAATGACCAGCAGTTATATTTGCAGATTTTTTTCTGCAGTAATTTTCAGTTGCTTTACTGCAGGAAATTTGTCAATTATTGTCCTCTTTTTTTGTAAAGTGCTCATTCTGTAAAGCTGCTCTGAGACAGGTTGTTCACTTTTTGTAGTGTTTGCAAAAAACAAACAAACAAAAAATGCATTTACTGAACCGAACAACAGCAAAATGTAGAAAGGTTCAAGGTAAACTACAGCACAAAGGTCAGTTTATGATCTGTGGACACATGTAAAGTGATTCAGTTTGTTTTATTCCATCAGTTGTTAGTGTTTTTATGACTCTGTGCTGTGACTGACTAAATGTTTCTGTTGGAGACAACAGTGTTTTGGTAGATTTGGTGAATTGTGTATTATTTATTATTTATTGTATTATTGTATTTTGGAAATCAGTGTTTAGTTTACACTGTGTGATTTTGAGCATGAAAATAACTGTTTTGGGAATTGGGTGTTTTAGGTGTGATGTGCATTCACAGTTTTTGAAAAAGTGTTTAAAGTATTGACAAACGGATCATAGAGATCGTAAAAACTGTAACCAGTTGTGTGTTTATGTACCTTTTTGTTTGTATTTAACCAACTGTGTTTGTGTTTAACCAACTGGCTCATGGGAGTGGTCATTTGATAATCAGTGCTTTGGCATTGTAAGGAAAACAGCAAAGTCTGGTAGCTCTGAGTTTTTACTCAACTTGCTGATGGACACTTCTGTGGGGAGAGGAGATTCTTCAGGAGAGGAGCTTCTGTCATTGAAAATGGAGCAAGTCTGGAGGATGCCACCCTGTTCCAGCTGGATGAGGAGGTGCTTTCATGGTTGCTGTGCTGGTGGTGCAGAGGTTAAAGGCTTGGAAGTGGAGATGTACTGTAGGTCCTTTCTGCTGTCAGTCATCATGCAAAATATCAACTCTCTGCCCAACAAGAGTGATGAGGAGCTGGAGATATAGTCATTGCTAGGATACAGACTAAACATCCTGAGGCACTTGACTTCAGTCATGTCTCCCTGATGGACTCACTGAGGATGTAGTGGAGAGATACACGTTGGTGGAGGCCATTCTGAACAACTCAGATCATCCTCTTCATAACACCTTGATGGACCAAGAGAAGAGTGGTGGTGGACGGCTCCTCTCTCTTCACTGCAGGACAGAGAAATATAGAAGATCCTTTGTACCTTCAGACATCAGGCTTCTTCATTCTTCTGCAAATGGTTGATGAGCTGACAGACAAATGAATTTCCCTTTGGGGATTAATAAAGTCATTCGTATTTGTATCACATTCTTCAGTGTCTAATTTATATAAGTGTGTTTAGTGTTTTGCAAATCACCCTGTGTATTGTTTTGCAAAAAGTGTGAGGCTGACATTGTGCTTATAGTGGTGCAAAACTGGGCCCATGTTTTGCTACTTGAGTGTAAGGTTTTAATAATTGTGTAATACATTTGATTTTAGTGTTTTAGCAATCCAAACAAAAAAACAAAAAACAAAACAAAACAGGAACACACACAGGGTTGTAGTTTTGAATTATGTGTGTAATGTACATGACTTATAAATTTGCAAAAGTGTGTTTTAGAATTGCAAACCCAGTGTAAAGTAGGGGTGGGCGATAATTTTGATATCGATCTGATACCAAGTAAATACAGGGCTAGTATCACCGATATCGATACTTTTTCCACACCACGCTCCACTTTCTCACTGCCATTGCGTCCGGGTGCTCTGTGGCAGAGCAGCCAGGGAGGGGAAGGAGTAAGTGTGCCTGAGTGGGCACTGAGCAGCAGAGAGAGAGAGAGAGAGAGAGAGAGAGAGAGACAGAGAGAGAGAGAGAGATGCGCTGTTTGCACAGAGAAGTGGCGTTATGAGGAAATTCGAGTAAATTGCTGGACGACAGAGGAGAAACTGCAGTATCAATCTCATCACACTAGTATCGATCCGATACCAATACTCACCTTGGTATCGATACTATCGATATGTAGATCGATACGCCACCCCTAGTGTAAAGTAGACAATGTGCTTACGGTTCAACGTAACTGGTCAATAGATCATCAGCTACTTGAGTTAGTGGTTTCAGTAACTGTGCCAGAAGCACAGTTTTAGCAATGGCAAAAAACTGCAACAGTGCACAAAACAAAAAGGCACCCATGCTTTTCACCACAGGGTGGAGCACCTACTCCATCTAACAAACAGTTCTCTTCCTTTAGTGAAAGACTGCTGAACAAAGCATTGTAAGCAATGGATAGATACACCCAGTTGATCTTACAAGTTGTTTTTATGGAGGCTGTCAGTCTGAAGATGTGCACAGAGTTTAGTGCTGAATTTCCTCCTGTAACGTGACTGAGTGATAATGGATAATTCCAAATAACCCACTGAACTTCTATATAAAAAGATTTTAAAAAGAACATTGTGGATTTGAGTGAATCAACAAATGAGTGAATCAACAAATGCATAATAAGAAACTGTGCACATGTAATTGCACATATTTGAGAACGGATATATTGGCCTGGTTATGAGCTTTCTTTTGGCTTGAAATACTGAATATATATATATATATATTTTTTTTTTTTTTTTTTGGGGGGGGGGGTTAGAAACCATTAAGTGGGACGCATAAAAGGGAGTCAGGTGCTGTGATGGTCATTTTACCCCTACAACAGCCATGATAATTGGCTAATTTCTGTTCTAATGTGTGCCATAAAAGCCTTGCCAGCCCATTTAATTATGCCTCCATGAAAAGACTTGCTTTGCACAATAAAAAAGGTGTCAATTAGTATACGGAACAATGTTTAACATATCAGAAAATTAATCTACACACCACTTTGAATTAAAAGTTTCTTTTAGAAATAACTAGGGCAGGCCAGCTGAGAATGCTATTGTATGTGGTCTAAATTACTCCTTTGTTACCACTGTTGAAAAGCAATTAAAACAGGGACTCAAGTGTGGTCATATTCTCCGCAAGACTGTCAGTGTTATATGGTAGAAATAAAAAAGCTCTCTGTCTCCTGTATCTGTTCAAATTGAAGCTCTGGCTCATTTATGTGGAGCCTCAAAATGAATTGGAGTCTGAAAGGATAAAGCATGGAGGAACTGGCTGCTATAACAAGGATGATTCTTGCCAAAGGAAGTCCTGTTTACTCATTTTATTGTTATAGAAAAGATGAGCTTATCTGATACCTTGCCCTTATTAATAGTGAAGGACTATGCAGCTTAAAAGCTGCCTTTGGCAATGTTTTTATGCAGTTGGGCTATATTTCTCCAGTTGCTTCGTGAGTATTTTTATGGCAAAATGCTTTCATGTTAAAGATGTTTTTTCATAAAAAAAAGGGGGAAAACACTAACCTGCTGGTTTTATTGTTGCTTTATTATTATTTTTGTTGTTGTTGTTGCATGCAGTTTTCACCTCCATATCTAAATGATCATGTGGTCAAATTATAACCCAATGAATGAGGCATTCACAATAAAAACAATACAGTTTTTTCTGATCAGTTTCTCGATGTAAATGTCAGCAGCTCACATGCCAGTGTACCACCCCAGAGGCCATCAACAGCGGCTCATTTCCCTAAAACACAGTCTTTTAATTAAACAAATGAGTATAATAAAAGCGAGAAAACAAAAGGAGATGCTCCTGCTATTCCCACGTGAAAGAGAGGTTCATTAATATTTAGAGACCCTGTGGGCTTCCAGATTTTTTGCACTATTCTGCTTGGCCTTTGCCAGTAATAAGGCAGAAAGGCATCAGGAGTCATCCTGGTAGTGCAGTGTTTAAATGAGTACTCAGCTCTGGTTAAAGGAAGAATTATTGCACATGTAAGATGGTCTCCTGAAGTTAAATCACAACATGTTAGATGAAAAAATGAACTCATATTCATCCACTAAATTTGATCAGGAGTTCTTTATCTAGAATGAACGCTGGAGGCACGGAGGCTCACCAGCCTGGTTCTGTCTTAAGGTAAGAAAATCAACACCTGTAAGCCAACATTTTGAGATATTACAGCAAACCAAATCAACATTGTGTGTTAACCAGTGAGTCTCCCTATGAGTCTTCATGGGGAGTCATCTCTATCACAATGAAATCAATCTCTAAACCAAATCAGCAAAAAAGAAGAAAAAAAAATTTAAACAATGAAACCAATAACATCAAACAAAGAAGGAACATTTCAACCTGATCTCCAGTCAAACAGTTCATAAGGCTCAGGAGAAAGAAGCAGGTAAATGTAGACTGGGCAGGTCAGAAACAGGACAGCAGATTCTCCAGGCAGCAGGGACAAGCATACAAGTTGGGTCAAGAAATGCAAGCAAGTTGGCATGGAGGGCACAGAACATGGTAAGGTGGGAATAAAATGAGCTGTTAGCTTATAGCGGAAGACAAAATGGTGAGTAGGTGGAGGGTGAGATTACTGCAAGGACATGGGTGTGTGGCAGGGTTGGATATGACAGAATTAGTCACATAAAAAAAATCTGAATGCATCAGTAAAGTGTGTCATTAGATGAAGTTAGCAAACAGAAAACACAAATATTTTTGTTCACCTTAAGTATTTTAGGGACCTAATAGTGTAAGATTTAGGGAAATATTACTCAAAATAACACTGCCATTTCAGTTTCTTGAGAACAAATTTGAAACCTGTTTTATTCCTCCACTAAGGTTCCATGCAACTTTGGAAAGGCTGCTGTAAAACCTGACTTTGATATCCAAGGTGGCTACTGGGTTTGTTGGGTGGGTGTTTCATACTGTAGGCCTGCTGTTGCCTTTGTAGTCATCTTGTTGCTTTTTCTTAATTGACAGAGAGAGAGAGAGAGACCAGAATGCTATGGATTGTGGGTGTTATCTCCAGTCTAGCATCCCCTCAGATCACTGCACAACTCATTTCTCACTTTGGTTTCAGGGGCTTGGAGCACATCTTTCTTACAGCCCTCCAAAGTCAGGAGGCCCTCGGCTATTCCAGCTGCCTGTCAGGAGTCATAGTGAATCAACATCACACGGGAGTGTTAAAAGACAATCACAGGGTTTTACATGCTACATTTGTCTTTAATCAAGGGGAAATTGCGCACAGACCCAAGCCCCAAATAGAAATCTCCAGCAACACTTCTGTGAATGTATAATTAGCACAGTAAATCTCCTAATTAGCTTGTTTTGTTGTCAGTGGTTATAACGGCATCCAGATGAGGGTGGATGGAGCGATGGAGGGTCTGTGGTGTGGTGGAGGTGGTGAAGGGGGGATCAAGCAGATGGCTGCATGTTGTCTTGCAGGCACACAGTCATGGAAGCGGAGAGGCTGAGGCTGTTTGTCAGAGATTCCTCTGTCAGGCCAAGCCCCCCCCCCCCCCCACACACACACACACACACACACACACACACACACATACTCACACACACAACCACAAACACACAAACACACCCCGCCCCCCCGTGTCACCCTAATGCCCGTGCCCCAGTCCTGCCCTCCTCCACCCCAGCAGCCACCGAATCAGAAGTTAAGAATAGAGGAAGTTTTGTCACATTGCATGTAAGGGCATTCTGTGCTCTGAGGGGTGATACGCACTGGAAGTAAAACACTCAGCTATGCAACCATGATGTTTTTTCCCCTACTTATTAGACCCTTTTGGTCAAATACTGTCACAGATCTGCACCATTTGCAGTTGAATTTAGGCCTCAAATTGACATAATCCTGTGTGGGCCCTACTGTTGGCTTCCTTTATTGAATAGAGACTGAATATGCCACTGGATTACAGCACCTACGCTGATATCATTAAAAATGCTATGCTGTCAAATCTTCTCTTTCAAGTTTTCATTCCACTGTATTTGTCAGGGGAGTGTGGATAAAAATGCTTTAATGAGATGACAAAGATTCTTTGTGTGGGATCAGTGTGACTTATTTGCTAAACTTGGAATAAGACTCGGATGTGTTCCAGTCCTGGGTAAACTGCCCCCCCCCCCCCCCCAGTTGGTCACTGCAGCTAAAATGCACTGTGTTTTGGATAAATCATTGCTGCCCTCAGTCATATCTCAGTCTGTCCGAAATTAGTTCTGACACAGAACAAAAGCAGTTTCGGGGACTTCTTCCTCCTTCAGATGTTGAACTTGATTTGAAAAGAAAAGGTGATTTTGAGGGGGTTGGGGGAAAAAGGGAGGAGGGAAAGGGGGAGGGAAGGGCAGCTGCTACAAGCAGAACAGACAGCAACGGGGCATCACAGCGCACAAAGGTGACACAAACACAACAACATTACAGGACAACAGCAGCATTGGGCAAAGTGGGCAAGTGTTGTTTTTTAAGAATTTTTCATCATGTTGCCTTGTTTCAAAAATACAACTATAAAGATCACTTCTTATTGTGTTACACTGAAACCCTAATTCCAGTTTTAGATAGTGCAGGTAATCATAGCAGGTAATGATAAGAATCATAAGAAAACATATTTCTAATTTCATTCAATTCACCAACAATTATTACATTACAAAACTCTGATAATTGTGTTGGGTGCAATGGAAGGCAGTGATAGACCTGGATTCCTCATTTTCTTTAGCAAGATTGTCAACGTTCACTGACCCACTGACGTTACGTCTCATGTTCACCATGTATTCATATGTTTATCTGCAGTGCTGGTCTCCTGGTGGTTTCAACTAATGAATTATGACTTTGGGTGACAGGACTTCCTGCTCTGGCTCAGGTATGAAACACCTCATCTGAATGCCTCAGAATCACCAAGTCTGGAGAGTCTTTCATTTCTTAAAACTAACTTTAATTGGGAACTCTTTTTTCAATCTCAACCAGTGTTTTTCAGTCTTTTATTATTTTTACTTGATTTTTTTTTACATGCTCTTCATTGTTTATTGACATTCCATTTATTTTACCTTAAACTGTTTGAGACAGCTCTCTTAGGTTTATAGTTTAAGAAAAAAAAAAACCCAAAAAACATTGTTCCACTTCCTTTTCTTCTGGCCCTTTTATTTTAACTGTCACCAGTAGCTTGGGCTCCTCATGTCTCTAAACATCAGATCAATTCCTTCTGTCAAAATGTATGATAAGACCGTACAGTTGTATTTGTGTGTAAATATAATCCAACTGAAGGTTTTGTGTAAAATGCATGTTTCAGGACAATCATTATTTATTTTTTTTATTTATTAATTTTTTTTAAATTATAATATGTTTGATCTGTGATATGTCAGGTGTCTGTTTGCCAAAGGCACAGAAATTCTGAAAGTGTCAGATTTCAAAAAATGAATACATTTTGAGAGGCAGAATGTCCTATATATCTTGATATGGTTTAATTAAATCACATACAGTGATTGAAAAAGATATAGTTTCAATTAAAAGGCTTTAATTGAAAAAGGTCATTTCAAAAACTAAATGTTCAATTAGAAATTCAATTACCTCCCAGAAAAAGGAATATAATGTAATTCTTCATAATGGACTCTGGAAGTAATAAATTGGCAAATTAACTATTTTTTTTTTTTTTTGATTTAGGTAGATTTTATGATCTTTGTTCACACTATCAATTACACAGAGAGCTTTGTGTAGCCAGGGTTCATAATAACTGCAAATGGCAGAGGAGGAAAAAAAACCCTTGACTAATTAATGCATCTCTAACCAACTTTCAATTATAACACAAATCATGCACTAACACACATCTAGGTCATGAGTTGCTGTCTTTTGTTCAACATGAAGTTTTGGGGTTTTATTGCAGAAACTTGAACTGACAGTCATAAAGTAGCAACATTATGGCAGTATATTTTTAAAAGTTACACAGTGCATCTGCTTGTGTTTTTGTTTGTTTTGTTTCGATTGTTGAACTCCGCTTTTGACAGATATCTATCAATGCAGCAGATGAGGTCAGCTATTTTAATTTGCTGATCCTCTGGGGAAATTGATATTTAGCATTTTGATGATAGCCCTTTGGAGCTGATGAACTCTGTAGACATCTGTCTGCTGGAATGTTTTTCTGTTTTATTTTTGTCTGTGTTAACACCGCTCAGGCCGCGACATGTGCATTTGTACTGATAAAATTTCTGAGAGAAATTTGATTGCCATTTATTTTCTTTTTTCCCATGGTTGAGTTCTCATCAAACTACTGGCATAAACTGTTTCTTTTTTGACAAACAACAAATATGTGTGGGAATCAGTTGTACGCATGACATACACTTACAGATCTGTAAAAGGTTAGTTCAAATATTATACTTTGCTGTTGATTACATTTGAGGAACATCTGCAATTTGTAGTTACCTTTGAAATAAAAATGTTTACCCACAAAACACACAAAAACTTCAAATGTGATGAACAGATTAAATTGTATAAAACCTGGCTCTGCTTTGACTGACTCTAACAATAAAAATGGTATACATTTAATTTATGATTAATATATAAGCTTCATTGAAATCCTGTCACTCCTCTCCAAGCGCGTGAATCTTTGTATTTTGTCTATTTCAGTTACATTATAGTTATACATTATAATTAAAGATATCTGGAAAATCCTATGCTGACACATTCTGTTTCAGAGCATAAAACACTGGTGAATTATGAAAGTTACTGCTGCAGCTCTACAAAACATTTGACTGAATTGAGTTGAAAATATATGAAAATACTTTCACTGTACATCAATTTTAAATGCAGAGCCTTTCCTTTTAGTGGTGTATTTTTCAGGATGGTACTACTGCTCTTGCCTAAGTCAAATAAAACATGAAGGTGGTAATGTGGCGCACTAGTCATTATAAAACAAATGATTGAATACAAAAGATAGTGGAGAATTTTTCTGTGTCTCTCCTGGAATTGATCTTCACTCATTTTATAAAAATGTCAGTGAACAATAATGTGCATCCTTTGGTATAACATGTCTTTCTCCGACAGCTGAAACAATTAACTTACTAGTTAACTTGTCAGTCAATTGACAGAACTGCTGATAATCAGGTTTCAGTCATCCTTAGCAAGCTTCTCAAGTGTCATGATCTGCTGCTTGTACATGTGTAAAATGAAGAGATGTTTGATGGTTTTTTGGGTTATTGACACCACAAAATCTGTAGGCAAAGATTATCTGTGTACTTGAGAGAAAGGTGGCAGATTAACTAATAATGGAAATAATGATCTGCAGCCACACTTTAACGTTTTTGCCGGTGATGAAACTGTAACATGATGATGTGGCCTCCCAGCCCAAAGATGGCAATATCAGTTGTTCTTCCAGCAGGGGGCAATGTTAACCAATAGGCAGAATATACTTCACGTAAATAATCAGCTCCTCATTGAGAAAGTCCATACTAAACAAACACCTGCTTCACAGAGACACTGTGATACCAGACCAAATGACGTTACACATGACCTCATTTATATCACAGGTAGAAGAAACGTGTTGCTAAAGGCGACACTTTGCACATATGCACACTTGCCACCCAAAGCTGTGCAAGGCAAAGACAAGTGAGACTATCATACTGAGCATCAGATTATTTATTACTGCATTATGTACTTTCACTTTGACATGTCAAATGAAAGTTTGAATTTTTACATAGAAATCATTGCTTTTGTCAGAAATTTTTCAGTATTATTAGCCATACAATTTAATTGATGTTTTAGGATGTTAATATACTGCAACTGCCTTTGGAGAGCAGGAGAAAATAATGTTTAAGTTCTGCATTTAGCACAGTTTAGAGGTGCTTTTATACTGCTTTAATACATTTCACCAGAACATTTTCTACAACATTCCACTATTTGACCGAAAGACTTCATACACAACAAAAATAAGGTGTGACCTTTTTTTTTTTTTTACTTATTCTTTTCACATTACAAACATGTTAATGAATCAGTAAGAAATATAGGCTATAAATATGTGAGAGTATGTAAAGTAAGAATTTCTGAAAGAGCATATTCTATATTATATTTTAAAAATACATAGAACATTCTTATATCTTAAACGTCACAGTGCTAATTTATATTCATCTGTAATGGAGTACTGTTAAATTGTAGTATTATTCTGTATTTAAATGTGCATGGATCCCTCAAAAGATCCATGGACCCCCACTGTTTCTTATATTCAATGTGATATTTTAACAAAACTGCTAAATATGGTAAGTTTGAAAGGATAACTGACATGAGGAGAGTGAAACTTCATCAAAGTTACACCTTCAGTGTAAGTGGTTATTTTATTTTCTTAAGTTTGTTCTTCAGCTCAGCCTGAGTCATGTGTGTCTCAACTGCAGGACATCGATCAGAGTTAAATTAAAGGGAGATTAAACTCCTATAGTTATTTGTTTGTGTGTATGTGTGTGTGTGAGTAAAGGGTTTGGGCAGGAGTTGGCTGTTTTTTCAGTGCACCTGCCTTGGGGAGCCCCCACTCCAGCTGTGATTGATGCATTCCTGTTGCTGACCATGCAGAGGCCAGAGCACAGGGACCTGCTGAGGGTGATGTTTATTTGTGGTCAGAAACTGCCTTGGTTAGGGGGTCCTGGTCATCAAACATCCCACAAACATGGCTTTGTGTCCTATTTTCTCCTTAGGAAGGACACAAGTTCTTTTTTTTGCTCTTTGTTGTACAATAGGCAAAAGTTTTATGCCAGTTTTTTAGCTGTTGTTTGTTTCCTTGAATGTTCCACAAGCTACAGATCACAGGAGAAAGGTGAGTGTTGAGAAATCCTGTGTGTTTTTCTCTGATGCAGCTAAATATGGTAGCACAGACAGTAGAGTGTAAACACTCAGGACTTGTGTTTCAGTGGGAGAATGGGAAAGCACCAGATGCGCTTATGTCTCTTTGGTCACAATGGATGCTGGTTCTAAATGTTGAATGAGGGTTGCTTTTTGTATGCGACATTCCACAGAACTTCAAAGGAAATGACCCGCCAGAGGCGGGTGGACCTAAGTCCATGTGGGGCTCTGAAGGTAAAACCACTAAACCACCAAGCCAGTGGGGGGACATGGAGGGACGGAGGGAAAATTCTTAACAATTACAGCCAGTTTTGCATAAAGCTAACACTCAAAAATATGGATCACAAATGCTTAAGTATAGCTTACATTTTGTTATCTCAGACAACATGTGAGAAAACAGTCATTATAGTGATAAACACTTGCTGTACATTAAATCACAGATCCACAGATTTAGAACAATGAGTGAGTGACTACTTTTTTTTCCTAAAAGTTCATAAGCACATGTTTTTCAATATTGTACAACTCTGAATCACTTTACTTGAATATTTCTATTTTATTATATCATTATTGTATTGTGCTTTATAGGTCATTCAATTGCATTAATTTGACAATTATTGTCAGTGGCAGATTTGGATGGAAGAAAAGTAATACTGCATTATACAAATAATTCAAGAATGTATGTTTATGAATGTATATTTAGAATATCACTGTTGTACTTTGCTGAGGTGAAACATTATTTTAAAGTTAATTTTTGGGTGTTGTATGCCCATTAAGTAGAACAGTGAGGAGAGAGAGGAAGGCAGAGGGAGAGAGACTGGGGGAATGACATGCAGTAAAGGTCCTCTCAGTCGGGAGTCAACCAGCGTTCACTGCTTCAGGCAATGCCAACATGGGATGTGCAGTTACCACTCAACCCCCAGGTGAATCACCTTTCAATGATTTCATATAGTGTTAGGTAGCAACAGTCATTTTATATTTTATGAACATATGTTTTATGTAATAATGAAGACATACTATAATAATAAAACTACTGTAATAATAATGTACTTTAATTTTACATTTTGTAATTGTATTAATTGTGATTTGTGTGAGTCTTGGCACTTCTGCATGGCTGTTTGTCTTTATGGAGACCTTACCTCTCCCATTCCCCTACTCCATATTACACCCGAGGTTAATGGTCGACTTGTAAAGTTAACGACCCCTATATACAAGGTTGAGGTTAAAGACTCCATGTACAATTTGATTTCATCTTTAATGTTGGCCACAATTTTCAATCTAATCTCAAAACCAAAAGAGAAAGTTACAGAGCTACATTTATTTGTATATTCTGTCGATGTTTGTGGTTAAAGGAGTAAATAAATAATGAGGATAATTGCTCTGAACTCTGCAGAAGAGAAGAGGCCAGTGAGATGGCATAATATATACAATGCAATAAGTATGTGTAAATGATTAAGGTAGCACTGAGAAGCAATGCTGTGCTGTGCATCCTTCCAGGTTAAAATTAAGCATGTGTGAAAGTGATTCTCTCATTGCTGTGTCCAAAACATTCAGTGGAACACCCAGCACTTTAACCTGGATATGCCGATTTCATGTGTGTGTGTGTGTGTGTGTGGGGGGGGGGTCTTTGTCTTGATGAGACAATGAAAAATGGGCCTACCCAGTGACAAGTCAATATCAGGGCCTGAGATGCACCGATGGTCCTAGATTCTTATTTAATCCGTTTTTTTTTTTTGTTTTTTTTTTTAAGATGATAGTTCTTGTTACATTTTCACTGCCTGTCTGTCAGCTTGACATTGCAATATTCCACCTCTCCTCACTTTCCTGTTTGGTTTCATTTATTTTAAAACACCATTTCACACACGGCTGACTTTAACAAGGCATTATACAGCACTGAGGGAAGGTCTGAGAGATAGAATTGTGACAGATACAACATTTTCTATGGTGGAAATACAGAATATTGTAAACAGCAGATCATATAAATACGGAAGAGTTCGGAGAGGAAAGCTGCTCATGTATGTATAGATGTCATTCTGTCTCATTCTCCCTGTGGAAATAATGTCCCCTGTCAGGACTCCTACTCTTTCAAGGTTTAGAAGCCACAGCAGCAGCAACTATTCTGGCTTCTTTTATTACAATGCAAGCATTAAGCAATTACAGATTGCAGAAGGCATCGATTATATGTTAATGAAAAACCATAAACTATGTCATACAGGCAAATGTATGCAGATGTAAATTTTGCCAGCAGATATTATGTGACATTCTGCGTTTTTCTCAAAATGCTACTTATGTATCCTGACCACACGGAAACGGATACAGATAATCTAACAATCTATCTGTGATGCAGGTTATGGCAACAACATGAAGGGTTAGTATTTTCCCCTCTCTGGTTTGGATTTATCTACTATGGCATTTTACTGTGAAAGTGCAGTGACAGTAGGGAGTGTAGTGCTCATGCAACCTCCACAATGCAGCTGTGGGTGAAACATGCTGTGGCTGACATATCAGTGATGTTTATTAAGAGACAAGTCTATCAGGTCTCAAAAACCAGTGCTTGCAGGCGGCAGATTTTTTGTTTCTTCTGGAGGGTGTCATCAATCTTGTGTGGCTGCTCACTCCTGAGCACTTGATGGGAGATCATGGATTCCTCCCTCTCATTGCAGTGGGTCCAGTGAAGGCAGGTAGAGAGTGCACACACAAACACACGCACACCCGCACACGCGCTCACGTGCACACATCCACGCACACACATGCACACACGCACGCACACACACACACACACACACACACACACACACACACACATACACACAGCAAAGCCTACATGCTCTGCAGAGCACCTCCACTCTAGGGCTGAAAACACAGAGGAAGGCTCCATTGTCAACATACACACACACACACACACACACAGAGGAAGGCTCCATTGTCAACATACACACACACAGTAAAGCCTACATGCTCTGAGCATAGCAGTGCATACTGTGATGATACTGTCATAATTAAGAAATTATTATACATTGTATTGTATTATATCATTAGATAAATCTTCTCTGTCTTCTCAAAACTTTATTGATCTATCTCTTATATATCTTGGATATTACTGTGAAAATTAAACCACAATAAACCTTTATAATAGTTAATTTATTGCATTTTCAAATAGAATCAAAACTACAAATTAAAAATACTTGTAACTGTACTTGATAAATAATTGTAATAAACAAATGATTGAATCACTCTGAACTGGGTCAATATGAAATGGCATGTAAATGTAAATTGTGCAAACACAAAACACACACACAAAAAAATCTCCAAGGAAATAGTTACAATCAATGTGTTATTATTGTGAACTCCAACCTAATACATTTTGAATCATCTATTCAGTGTATTTATGAATCAGACCATATTGTGGTTGTAGCTATTTGTAAGATATTAACAAACTAGCTTGTGTTTAGGTTGTGTTTTTACAATTAACAAAAAATGTCAATGTTAATAATTAGTTAAAAAAAAAAAAAAACTCTTTAAAAAACTCTACTCATTAAAAACTGTTAGATTATGAAGTTGAACAGTTCTAATAGGAATGATTTCTCACATCAAACAGTGGACTTGCTTTATAATCTCCAATATATGTCAAAGTGAACATATAGCATGTTAATCTAAGAAGTATGCTTTAATACTACCAGTACAAGAGAAGTAAATCCAATGCCAAGATAAAGACTGTTAGGAATATTTTTATGGTTTGGCCTGTCTCTTGCTTGCAATATGAAATCAATATACTCGGCACAGAGAGACCTGGATTAAAAAGTGCCCAGTGCACCAGCTAAAACCAAATGAGAGTAGATAACTGTATTGACTTGCAGCCTTCTGTAGTGTCATAACTTGTATGTAAATCTCTGTGCCTGAGTTCGTAGACCTTCATTAAGTGCACTTCAGTAGATTTATGAAGTGATCTGAGCAGAAGTCCTTTGTAAATGCTGTTCACTTTAGACCAGGACATGATGAATATACTTCACTTGGCTTTGACTGGACTGCTTAATCTGAAATTGGTGCTGCCCATAGAATGCTGCATGTGCTGCAGGTTTTCAGAGCTCCTGTTTATTCTCTGACACTACTCTGCTGTGTTGACCTTTAACAAAATATGCCACTGTCACAAAGGACATTCATTGCTTTAAGTATTTATTGCTGATGATTCTACAACATGATTACCTTTGTCAAGAATTTTAAATGTGTAACATTAAGCACCTCTCAGTGCTTCAGGTGTTATTACAAATGGTATTCAGACCACAAAAAAAGTTTAGCATTTTGGGCCCAGATTCCTCACCTCTCTCCTTGTAGTGATGAATTTAAGGGATCATTTCATAGTTGCTTTTTAAGGATGATAATCCAAGCAATAAATTGCAAAGAGGCATCAGCTGCCTACAGGGAAATACACTCAAATGAAAGAAATACCCATTACTTATGATTCAAATCTGTTCAGCTTCAGAGCAGAATGTATGCTGGTGCCTGGACACAAAGAGGGCAAGGAAGTTTGAATCAATATTTCCTATTAGAGACGCTGATGTTTAATCCAACAATGACCCATGTTGAATGAGGTCCAAAGCATTGTGTGTTCAGGTGTGTGGAATAATTGAATTCTCTACTGAAAAGACTCCTCTGATTAAACCAAAGAATGACAGGAAAATTGAATCAAAGAGGTGGTTGCATGGGACAAAGAGTTACCTTCGAAATCTGTCATTGAAGTTATTTTGATTAATGTGAGACTCAGTCCCTCAAATGAATTTACAAGGAATATACTGAAAGATTTTATTTTGACAATGTAGATGCTTGTGACTTTCTCTACGTTATATATGTTCAACTATTCTTTTTTTGCAAGATTTTCTTTAAAGTTTATTTTGCAGATCATCAGCGCATGTGCTATGTTTTTATTCATGTGTGTTTATAGCTGCCAGGTGGTGTATTGTGTTAAAAGACTGATAAAAATCAGCAAGGAAATGGCCCTCCCAGTGCTGACCCTTCCACCACCCCGGCTCTATCTATCAAGCTGTCCTCCCTCTGACTTTTCACCCTGTGATCCCCATCTCCTGCTCCGGAGTAAGAGAAAACAGACCAGCTCTTCCAGATCACGTAACAAACCATTCTGAGAATGCTGAAGAAATGCCTGGATATACAGACCCACATTGATAAACACACACTGTACAGCCTGCTCAATGCAGACAAATGCAGAGGTAGTAAGTGAATTGATCTCTGAATTTCTTCTCCATTTAAAGTCAATAAATTAGACTTTAAGTTTAGGCGTCTGGGCTTTAATGTCCTGAGTGGGTATTTCCCATGGCAGCAGATGACTAATATTTGAGGACTGGCTGACTTCAGCAGTGTGCTACTGACTGGGGAACATCACACTGTACAGCCTACAAACATTGACACAGTATAAGTTTAATGTAGTTCAGGTTACAACTACAGTTGCTGACTCACTGAACTACCATATTACAACCAACCGACTGCACTGAGGTTAACACTATTGTTAACATTATTGTTACACACTTATTAGAAGACAGGTCATGGTTCAGCAAGTAAAAAATATAACGAAGACACTGATTGACAGCAAGATAAAGTAGGGAAAATATCCCATAGAAAGAATATACTTGGAATGACATTGTTAGACATTTCTGTATACTGAAGACATTTTTCATAAGTTAGTACTTAACGTCAGAAGTTCCCATCTGCTTCTTCTGGGAGCTTCATGATCTTACTCTACTGCAGGTATGACAGCTGCTTTAACTAGACACAACACCTTAAAAATATAAATACAAGTAAGCCAAACTATATCCTGACTTGGACTTGTTACTCCCTGAGAACCCCTACGTTTGAAACTGCGGTGTCATGATAATCACCGAGAGCTGGCTGCACCTGCAAATCCCCGACGTGGCTGCAAAGCTGGATAGCCGCTCATTACATCGCCAAGACAGAAACCAGGACTCAGGTAAGAGCCAGGGAGGTGGGCTCTGCATCTATGTACACAACAACTGGTCCACTAAATGTACCATAATTGACTTCCACTGTTCTCCTGATCTGGAGAGCTTGTCAGATGTCAGCCCTTTTTTCTGCCAAGAGGGTTAGGGTTAGCGTTAGTTAGTCGGTAGTCATTTTAACTGCTGTTTATGTCCCACTGGACACTAACATTAGCACAGCCAAGTCGCTCTTGCTATGCATCATAAACAAACAGCAGTGCAACCACCCTGATGGCGCACACATTATAGCTGGTGATTTCAACCAGGGTGACCTGAAATCTGTACCCCTTGCTTTCTATCAACATGTAAGATGCCCAACTAGAGGGAAGAAGACTCTGGATCGTGTATATTCGAACATTAAGCATGCATACAGAGCTATTCCCCTGCCTCAACTGGGCCCGTCAGTCCACCTCTCTCTGTTGCTTGCACCTTCATACAACCCCCTCAGAAGAAGATCCCCACCTGCCACTAAAACCATCACAGTCTGGCCTGAGACAGCACTCTTGCAGCGCTAGGACTGCTTTGAGAACACCACATGGGAAGCAGGACAATTTGTCATCTTTGACTGATTCTGTTCTGCCATACATCAACTTTTGCACTGAGAATGTCACAGTGGTCAAAAAGATATGTGTTTTTCCCAATGTAAAACTGTGGATGACTGGCCATGTTTGCATGAGCATGCAGTGCAGCATTTCAATCAGCTGACAGTGCTCTCTACAGTGCAGCCCGTGCAAACTTGAAAAGAAGAATAAAGGAGGCCAAAGTCAACTACAAAAAACAGATAGAGACCCACCTCTCTGACAACAATCCAAGGCAGGCATGGCAGGGAATACAGAGTATTGCCAACTACAAAGGTCAGTTGGGGACACCCAGTGGCTCAGACATTGCGTTAGCATGCTTTGAAGCATATCAGCCACCAGCCCTTCCACCATCGCCCACTCCAGCCCCCAGCCCTCCCCCACTCACAATAGAGGAGCATGAGGTGAGGTGGGTGCTCAGGACGGTGAAACCCAGGAAGGCTGCTGGCCCGGACAGAGTACCAGGGAATGTGTTAAAAGCATGCATGGCCAGCATGCACAACCAGCTCTCAGGCATCTTCACCTCCATCTTTAACCTTTCCCTGTCACTGGCTGTCATCCCATCTTCTCTGAAAGCCTCTACAATCATCCAGTCTCAAAGAAACCCACTGTAGGTGGTCCTCACACCAGTTATCTGTAAGTGCTTCGAGAGACTGGTTCAAAAACATATCACAGCCTGTCTACCTCCCAGTTTTGTCCCTAACCAGTATGCCTACCATCACAACAGGTCTACTGAGGATGCCATAAGCTGATGAAACCAACTACAGAAACAAGGTCAAGAAGCTGACTGCATGGTGTTCAGCAGATAAACTGCTGCTGAATACCACAAAAACTAAAAAAATCATCTTTGACCTCAGGAAGAGTAGGCCCGACCTATCAGGTAAGGCAAGGCAAGGCAAGGCAAGGCAATTTTATTTGTATAGCCCGTTTTTACAAACAGTTTGTCTCAAAGGACTTTACACAGCATTATGACAACATCCTCTGCCCTTGGACCCTCACATCAACTGAGGAAAAACTCCAAAGAAAACCCTTTAACAGAGAAAAAAAATGGAGAAACCTCAGGGTGAGCAACAGAGGAGGGATCCCTCACCCAGGACGGGCAGACGTGCAATAGATGTTGTATACAGACAAGAAAACAGTTTACAACATGGAATATGGAAAACATGGAAATGGAATCAGTCAGTTAACGAAAAATGATGAAGGAAGCTCCTGGTGGGCAGGGAGGGAAGGCCAGCTTAATGGGACTACTGGACGGCAGACTGGGTCATGAGCAGGGAGTGCAGGCCGGTTTAACAGCAGGAGAAAGGAGGTGATGCATTTGGTTGGTTGGTGCAGGGGGATGGAGCTCTGAAGATCTGTGGAAATACAGAGAGAGTGAGACAGTTAGTTAGTTCACAAAAGCAAATGTAATGACTCACTGTTAACTGATAAGTTAATTTGTTGACTAGTTAGTTGCTGCTCATAAAACGTACATTTCGAAGTGAATCTCTTTTTTTATTAGGCTTACATGATTCATGTGAAAATAGCAGGATCTTGTAAGCCATTATTTTACTGCTTAAAGATAGAGTCTAGAGGGTTGTTTGTTGCAGTTTGTAAACACAACATTCAAACTGGGCTCCTTGCAGGCCTCCTGCCCCTGCCAGCAGCAGCAGCAGCAGCAACGGGGCTAGTCAGGACTGCAAAGGAAAAAACAGTCCGAGTGAACCGCTGGAGCCGCGGGCCGATACACGGCCGTCGCCGGCTATGGGAGCCGCCAGGACCATGGTGCGACAAGTAGGAAAACCGTCGTGGTGAGCTGCCACCGCTAGTGGAAGTTAGCGTTGAGCTAGCGGGTGTTAGCCGTGGCGAATAGCACCCGCCACTAGCACTCGCCAGCATCCGGAACAGCTAGCGGGGATGCAGCTTACTCTGACAGGAAATGCCGACACCAGCCCTGCTTTTGTAACATTTCAATTGCCTTCGTGCTAAAAAAATGGGTCGGTGCCTTTTTCCGACTGAGTAAAGCCATAGTGGTAAATTATTACCAAGCTAATGTTGCTTAGCTTGAGTTCGATATACTTGCCTTGCAGCTTCGTCCTTCCTCCAGTCTCGATATTCGCTGCCGAACAATGTCCTTCCACCAACCCAAACAGTGTTCCAACAGCCAATGGCATGTCGCGTTGTTCTCATGACGTTGTTCTGGCCCCAGTCTGCAGACTTGTTTCAATTGCACAAATAGTGTGAAGAGAGACGTTGCAGCAGCAGAATATTTAAGTCAGACATGCTGTGAAAGAATTCAAGACTTTGTGATTTATATTGTTTGCAATTCCTGCCTCTACATGTATTTAGATTTTTTTTTTTTTAGAAATAAATAACACGGTGTGGCCTTGCAATGTTTCATACTTTCTCACTATTACTTTTTATTCCTATAAATTATATTTTCACTGTTTACCTCACATGTTTTAATTTGATGTATTTTTGTGTTAATACAGTTATATAATTAAGCCCTTACATGAAACAAAATGAAAGATATTTGTATCTTTATACCAGCACATGCTCAATATCTATTTCCTTTTCGGGATATGCTGAAGGCATACCAGGAAGGTGGAGTGGCTCTGATGGCAGTGGTCATTCAGGAGCAAGGCTCTGCAGGAATTCCTTTTGAAGCTCAAGACAAGTCATTCATACTCAGACTACAGACTCAGACTTTTCCTGGATTAAAATTAAAATAAGGTGGTGGTACTGTAACCTAACGCACCACCACCAAAAAACTATTCTACAGATATTATCCACAAATGTCTGAGTGTTAATGGGACTGTGTTTGCATCCTAAACTCATTTACACTCAACAGTTTGTCTGCTTCAGTTCTGAAGCAGCAGCAGTAATCAAGCAGTGGCATCTCCATCAGTGAAATGCTTGATTGAAAGCATTAAATTGCAGGTGTTTTATAGCTCACTTGGTAGTGCTGATGCCCCATAAGTAGAGGTCCTTGCTGCAGCAGCCCTAAGTTCAGGTCCACCTCTTTGCATCTTGCATCTTGTTCACCCTCTCAAGCTTTCCCCTTTTCCTGTGTCCTTTCAAAATAAATGTTAATGTAACGTTAATAAATGTTACCATCTGGGAAATTACAGTAATTATGGTTATTTTCAATGAAGATATTAGTCAATTAACAAACAAATTCTAGTAAAATTACAAATTAAACAGTTCTTTTACTATTAATTTCTCAGTAATTTTATATGATTTCTTTTTTTTATATATAGTTTTAAAGTTGAATGTAACAGTTTAATCTCTTAAATAACAGACAAATATTTGTGAAATTACGGTACATTTGTGAATGTATTTTAACTATATATATATATATATATATATATATAATTTCATATATTTAATATGTATATATATATATATATTAATGGGGTTTTTGTAAAAGAACAGAAATATCGTGTTTTTTCACAGTTATATCATGTTATTTTACATTTGACATGCAAAATCACAGTCTATTTTTGTAATTTTAATGGTATTTTAAAAATACAGAAAAAATCTGTAAACAGTAAAATTCTGTTATACTACGGATTTTTTTTTACAGTGTACTGTCAGCTAGGTCTGTTAAAATAGATACACGCCTGACTCACAGCAGATTCACACATATACTTAGCACATATTCTGCACACACATCATAAACCAAGAGTGGACAGCATCATCTGACTCATCACACCCTATCATAAAGTCCAACCTCTGCATTGGGCAGGACCAGCCCAAGAAGATAACTGTGAATTATAAATGTGAACTGTTTTCTCAAAGCTGTGTTCATTTTGGCTGAGATCCTGACTGAGCTCCGTCACTACGCAACCAGCGCTGCTGTACTTTACCTGTGACCTGAATAAATTCTTCGTCTGTGAACTGCAGACTTCTCCAGTTTGTTCTTGGGCTTCCTTTAAAAGAACTGATTCTAACAATAGTCTGACACTGAGGGATCCGTAACCATCCTTCCCCTAAACAAAAATATTCCCCTATTTTTACATTTCCCAGGAATATTTTTTGTTTTCTTTTTGTTTTGTTTACAGTAAAACAAATGTACTGTAACTGTTTTGTATTGTATTGATAACTGTTACTGCGCAGTATTCTTTCATATTGAATTTGTTGTAAGAAATTTATATTTCCTTGTAAAAAAGAAAAAAGGACAAGAACGTTTTATTGTGAAAGAAATTATTAGCTGACTACTATAATTCTACTTTTGAGCTTCACAGAGAATTGTTCGAGAAAATGTCAATACAAATAATACAGATGGCAGTGTTTTGTGATTGTTTTGGAGTTTCAATTTGACATAGCTGTGAGCTTCTTTTCATCAAGTGTTGTGTCTTATCTTGCTTGTGTGTAGAGTTTTGACACAATGAGCCGAATTCTGCCAAAAGCATGTAAGCAATCTACAAAAACTGTACTAGAGTTTAAGGTTGATGAATGCAGAGTAATTGCTGAATCTGCTGAATTGTAAAATATTTTTTTTTCTTTACTTTTGGAGATGCAAAATGCAAGTGCTGACAATAATTTGTTGGCACAAAAGAAACAGCAATTGCATATCTCTCACAGCTACATGGCAGCTACGCTGCGGTGCAACGGTGGCTCAGGAGGTAGAGCAGGTTGTCCAATGGCCAGAGGGTTGGTGGTTCAAATCCTGCTCCATCAAGTCAGCAAGACACTTTACCTACCTTGGTGGGCTGTTTGGTGCATGATGGCAGTTACACTTCTGTAGCTGGGCAGCTGTGGCTACAGACGCAGCCTACCACTGGTGTGAATATAGTATGGCTGAATAATGGTTTCTGTAAAGGCGCTTTGGTTATCATGAAAAGCACTTTATAAATCCAAGCCAACTTTATAAATCCAAGCCACTATTGTTATTACACAGCCAGTACACAGTATGGCTTCTTTGTTCATCAATGTTACATTAAGCTATATATTGTGTAATTAATGCCTGAAAAAAAATTTGGTGTGTGCTGTGTACACACACACACATACTGCCCTTTTCTGACTTTGAGCCCCTGCCCTAATCATGTGCACATCCCTGCCACAGCATAGGCCTGTCTCTCTGAAGCACTTACAAAACTATATCTGTCTACATGCAGAGAATGTTTGAATTTGATATCACTGAGAGACCCCATTAATGCAAATGGTGTTTTCCATTTTTCGTGTAGTGTCTACTGACCACTCAGTAGTGTTTCTATTTTGACTGCTCAGTGCAAGAGAAAAGGGCAGGAAGATAAAAAAATGTGTTTCAACAATTGTGAAAAACTGTAATGCATGAGGGCCAGGGGCACAAGCAGCAGCTCTAACATTCACAAACAACAAAGAACTCCAGTCCTTAATGGGAATTTTAGTCCTTATTGTCACATCAACTAGTGTTATTTAGAAAGTGTAGAGGAACTGCCATGAGCAGGACTGCCCAACCAAAGCCAAAGTGAAACACTGTAAAACTGTGTCAAAATTTCCATCCTAAAGATTCTGTGAAGCAGAAAAATGTGAGTTTTGAATTTGTCACAAAACTGAAAAATTGGCCATAAAACACCATGTCAAATGTGAATAATTAAAAATACTGCCAATTATACAAAACAACATTTAATTTTATTTTGGATGTTAAAATCCACCCTCCCCCATTTGAAAGCATGTAAGTGTGCATGAGTATGAGTATGTGCATGTGTGTACATGAGTACATTAGAATTAAGTGAAATGCATGGTGCTTTTTTTTTTTTTTTTTTTTACCCCAGTCTGCCCTGCTAGTCAGTAGATGAGAAAATGATTTTGTAATCCGTTTAGTATTCAGCCTAATAAATAAATGAATTTGCCTCATACTGTCATGCCTGAATACTTCAACAGACAGCCAGCCACCATTCATTCCCAGTCACATCCTCACTGCCTCAGAGAGGACATTTTAGGCCGAAACATCTCAGGCATGATGTGCCTATTAGATTGTTCCAGAGAGCAGACAACAAAGCTAGGAGAGGAAACAGCAGAGAGGGTGGCACACTGGAAGCTAAGCCTCTCTGAGTGCTGGCAATCAGGTGATATTAGACTCTACCAGTTAGAAGCATCAGCGAAGCAGACACTGCTTGGTGTTAGCCGTACACATGTAAGCTGCATACACTCAGCCATCATCCCATACACAATAACGGGAAACCAGATACCTTATCAAGCTCAAATTTCAGCCTCGACTGTCAGGTTTAAGGCTGAGCTGTAGAGATTAGGTGCAGGTGTATGATGGTGCAATGCATGAGGTCGGGAATTGGGCTGGGAGAAAGTGTGTGAATGCAAGTAGAGGATGGTGGGGTAAGTTGAACTTTCTGAGGTTTAGTTGTAGAAGATAACTGTATTATCTCTGCTTTGTTACAGAGATGGTGCAGCATGGATTTGTTCTCTTTATCCTACTAGGAGATCCTTAGAGGGTTTCTTGATTGATGTTGAAGTTCCACCCACTTTGGGTTGCTAATGACAAAAAAGCCCTGAGGACATAGAAATTCAGCAGACATTACTCTCTGACCTTTGTGAAGTTTGCTGGGGATGCCATGGCAGGGCGTGCACCCATTGAGTTGTACGAGCCTCAGGCTCCCCAGGGCACCGCTCAGAGACACAGAGTAACACTAGGGAGCCTCATTATGTGCGCACCATCAAAACGAATCAGGCTCTGTCCACCACCCCTCATCTCAGGCCCCCACTGTGGGCTGCAGGGTGAGTGTGTGGAGGTAATGAGACCATGGTGCTCCTCAGCCCCCCTGCCACCTCTACTAGGAGACACTAACAACTACTGGTGCCCTGGGGATGTCCGTGAGATAGGCAGTGAGAAAAAGAAAAAGTGAAATGGGGGTAAAAAGGAGAGTGACAGAGAAAGAGAGACCAGGCAGTCTACCTAAGCAGCTGAAGTGGAAGTTATCCTCAAAGTGTGTTTGTGTGGGTGTGTGGGTGTGTGTGTGCATGCGTGCGTGTGTGTGAGTCATGCACTGTGAGGGGTTTTCAGAGGCATTAAAGGAGCTGTGCCGAGTTGTGTGGAAGTTTCTCTTGTTGTCAACAGGCACTGAGCAGTCAAGTCTCCTCCTACAGTTACACAGAAAGCATCTTTGAATCTTAATAATAATATATGCACGTATAATCATTGACAACACTACTATACTCTCTCTTCGCTCCTCTCTCTTCGGTGCAGGACAGAAAGATACCGAAGATCTTTCATACCAACAGCCATCAGACTCTTTAATCATGATGCAAATTTACGATGAGCTATCAGACAAATGAATTTCCCTTTGGGATCAATAAAGTATTTTCTATCTATCTATCTATCTATCTATCTATCTATCTAGACCAGACGTGGTCAAAATTGCTGGTACTCTTCTGTTAAAGAAACAAAAACCCACAATTATCACTGAAATAACTTGAAACTGACAAAAGTAAAGGATTAAGGACATTCTCCCAGAAGCTTTGTGGACAGAGGAGACAAAACTCGAGCTTTTGATCCAAAACTGGAGCTTTTTGGCAAGTCACATCAGCTCATCGCACACAGATGAAAATGAAGCATACAAAGAAAAGAACACTGTACCTACTGTGAAACATGGATCAGGCTCAGGTCTGCTCTGGCTCTGCTTTGCTACACACAGCTAAAAACACCCAAGAATGGCTATGAGCAAAATATTCTGAAGTGGTCTTCTATGAGCCCTGATCTAAATGTGTGGAAGGAGCTGGAACGTGCAGCCTGGCGAAGGCACCCTTCAAACGTGAGACACCTGGAGCAGTTTGCTCACAAGGAGTGGGCCAAAATGGACAGGGTCACCATATAGCTCAGTGGGTTGAGCAGGCAGCCCATATGCAAAGGCTACAGTCCTCGCTGCAGCTGGCCCCAGTTCGAATCCCGAATCTGGTGGCTCTTTGCTGCATGTTATTCCCCCTCTCTCTACCTCCCCATTTCCTGTCTCTCTTACCTGTCTTATCAATTTAAGGCAAAAATACCATAAAATATACTTAAAAAAATAATTACTTTTGTCAGTTGCAACTTATTTCAGTGACAATGTGTTTTTTCTTTCTTTAATGAAAAGGTACCAACAGTTTTGTCCAGGTCTGGAGGAAAGGAAGGCCCAAGCTGTAGCGCTGCCTAACAAATAATACCTGAGTGTATGTAGCAGGCTTGATTTCTATGACTCTTCTCTCTGAATAAAGATTTGGATGACCCAGAGATCAGCAGCAGCTTCTTTGCCAACCAGAGAAAACAGAGACTGTCCCCATCCTGTATTTTCATTCTTCTTTTTACAAATACAAATACAAATTACTTTATTGATCCCCAAAGGGAAATTCATGTGTGTGTCAGCTCATCAACCATTTGCAGAAGAATGAAGAAGCCCGATGGCTGAAGGTACAAAGGATCTTCTATATTTCTCTGTCCTGCAGTGAAGAGAGAGGAGCCGTCCACCACCGCTCTTTTCTTGGTCCATCAAGGTGTCATGAAGAGGATGATCTCTGATCTCTCTGAAGTCAAGTGCCTCAGGATGTTTAGTCTGTATCCTAGCAACGACTTCATGGAGACCTTCACATGGAACTTCAGCAGTAGCCATTGGCCATGTTGTTTTGATTTGAAAAAATGTCTACTTCCTGAGTCTTCATCTATATCTCCAGCTCCTCATCACTCTTGTTGAGCAGAGAGTTGATATTTTGCATGAAGACTGACAGCAGAAAGGACCTACAGTACATCTCCACTTCCAAGCCTTTAACCTCTGCACCACCAGCACAGCAACCATGAAAGCAGCTCCTCATCCAGTTGGAACAGGGTGGCATCCTCCAGACTTGCTCCATTTTCAATGACAGAAGCTCCTCTCCTGGAGAATCTCCTCTCCCCACAGAAGTGTCCATCAGTAGTTGACACAATACGACAAAAACATACAAAAACACAACAAAATAAAGCAAAGGTTGAGTAAAAACTCAGAGCTACCAGACTTTGCTGCTCCCAGTTGAAGCGCATGTTCTGGAATTTGGTTTGGTGGACTATAATGCAATTATATGTTTTCAAGACATGTTAGAAGGAATGATGGCTGGCAGTATATTTTATCTTTCAAAAAGCTTCAGTAGAACTCAACTTGCAATGTACCTTGGCAAGAAAACTGGTCAGACAATGAGATCATTTTGTACTACTGATATGGCTCATATGAATTCCAGATGAATTCCAGAACATGCGCTTCAGCTGAGAGCAGCAAAGTCTTTCCCACTGCGGTCAGAAAACAATTGCTAGCGGGTTTAATGGATCTATTATAAACATGTTGTTATTCACTGTGGTGTCTGGACCACAGGGAATATGTTAATGCATAATGAATAATATGCTAGCTGAAAATTAAACAATAGCTGTGTTCGGAATCGTCCACTCATTCACTCACTCCCTATTCCCTACATCATGTATATGATATAGTGCACTACAATGATGAAAGGAGATTTCGGACATTACACCGGAATTTTCTGTCCATGGTTACATCACTCCTGTGGCGTTAGAGGACGCGCTGTGCATCATGTAAACAAACCGGACCAGATGGGACCATTTAAGGATGTGATTCTGCATGGTGGTTGTGTTTCTTGATCAATAAATTTTTAAAATATCAGTGGTGTGGAAGTTTGGTTTGGTTTTGTGTCCCATCGTGAGCTGTAATAGGTCGCGATTGTGCATGCATGAGCTATAAGCTACTTAGCGTGAGCAAACTAAGTGGCTGTTAGCTTAGCTCGCAAGCTACTGGCTAGTTTCTATCAAAACCAGTTGTGTCTTTAGTTGATGAAAAATTGTACTGCTGCTATTGTTTGGATGTTGCGTGCCCAACTCCTGCTTCTCAGGCACAGACGGAGGCGAAGGCAAAGGCGTCTTAGGAGTTTAATTCAGTTTAATTAACTATTTGTTGATTTGCCAACATCAACTGGTAAATAACCAAAAGAAAATGATTTATTTAGAATGTTGAAAGACCGCATTGCATTGTGATATACAGGAGAACAATGTAGTGTACATCACTTGCTCACTCAATTTCGCTATGCATTGTGGGTATTTTAAAGTTCACTATATAGTGGAAGGAACTGACCACGAAGTATTCGAACAACACTACAAAATGGTGAACACAATATATAGTGCACTATATCCGTGACGGGGGGGGGCGATTTCGAACACAGCTAATGTATCATTTTCACATACTGGTGTGCAGCAGACCAGTGTGAGTGAAAACACCTGTGGTGAGAGAAATGGACATGTCACTGCCCTGCCAGTAGTTGAATCTTGCCTTGAATGGAATCAGTGCCATTTATTTAAATTTGGTTTTGAGCTTTAACTTTCCTTATTGATGAGTCATGCCGTCATCTTTTTCTCTCTCTGGATCACTGTGTGTGCCAGTGTAAAAAAACAGTGTCTATAGCTGTAAGTCCTGTGACCGTCGGGGAGAGAGAGAGAGAGAGAGAGAGAAGCTACTTCAATTATCTATTCTCATTAATTAACAGAGATTGGTCACAGGCCCGCACAGGACCATCACTCATGGTCCGGCCCGGAGCACACGTATACCTGTGTATTGTAGACTAGATCACTGGGCGTATGGAAATCATTGATCTTTTCCAGTGGGTATATGGCATGTACCTGCATATCAGTGTAGACTATACCACTAGTTTCACACAAGTTTTGTCACCTGACAGCATGAGGATTCATGTGTTGGTTTTTATTTTCATTTAGTTTTTCAGTTTACATTTTTCCAGTTCATTTTTAGTTAGGGTTAGGGTTAGGGTTAGGGGTTTAGGGTTAGGGTTAGGGGGTTAGGCGGAGGGTTAGGGGTTAGGGTCAAAAAAGTGATTAAGCAGTTTTAGTTTAGTTTTTATTTTGAGGAATTAGCTAGTTTTATTTTAGTTTTTCTGGTAAGAAGAAAGCCTTGATCTGTAAAAGCTGGAAAGGATAAAATAATGCATGATACCAAGTATGGTTTACCAAGCCCTTAAAATGTATTCTTTAACCATCACCCAGAATTAAATCAAAAGTAAAACTTTAAATAGTCCACAGTTGTGAACCAAAACAAAATGTTATTTTTTCTTTTTTTAAACCTTTGGCATACAACACTGGTGACACTCCTATCAAAAAAGCAAATTAAATTTTGGGGGTTAAGTTAGGTTAGTTGTCCTTACTATGCTTTAGTTTCTTTTTGTGATATTCATGTTTATTTCTAATATTTGTGATTGTTGCTGTGCTGCTGAATGTATGAAGATGTCTTTTCAAAAATTATAATAAACATTTGATCCCAAAAAATACACACTAAGCATCTTCTTCTGGAAGATGCTGAGTGTTTCTGGAAGCAGCCCGTTATCTCAACCAGTCAAACTGGAAAGGGCACAATAATCTAGTTTAAGTTAGATATGCATTCTTCATTGTAGTTTTTAGTTAGTTTTCATTTTTTAACTGTCATTTTTATTTTTATTTCAGTTAACTATTTTTTTTCACCGCTAGTTTTAGTCTTAGCTTTTATTAACTATAATACCCCTATTTACTATATGATTAAAAATAAACTTTTCACATGTGGATATATCATGAGAGACAGCAGCTGATTCAAACAAATGATCTCATTTACCTTTAGGCTAATATGTACTGTATACTACATATGGTATTACACTCAGAAATAGTTTTTTGAGTCTTCCATTACTTCTGTTGTTGTGTGTCAGGTCATTTTGAACCAGGTAGATTTTGGCTTCAGCACAAATTAAACTGGTGAACAGGAGGAAGTGTCTCCAGCAGCATGTGGCACAGCAGCTCAAGCTGTTAGCAGCTGAACAGGCACAGCTGAGGATCAGTCTCCTTTGGTCTCTGGGGATCCATGCAGCAGTCTGTCTGTCCTTACCTTTTTCACTTCCTCTCTGCTGTCTTTGGGGATTTCTCCTGTTTGTGTAGTGTTTGCTGTAAGACACGTGTCTCCTTTTCCATCTGTGCCCAGTTTGAGAGTGAGTTAAACTGCAGTCAATGTCACACAAGAAGTTGCTGAATTATTAAGAGTTCCAGATTTGCTGTGTACTGCACATCTTTGATCCATCTGTTGGAGAAGCATTCATATATGGCAAAGTGTTACCTGCTGCAGTTGCTAGCAATCTGTCGCGGATCAAATTTTGATGGTTCATGCATTTGTTGTCACCAAGAATTTGGGCTCTCATTGTGTCTCCCTCCATGTTATCAGCAAGCTTCGCTCCTATTCAGCGTGTCATGATGCAGTGTGGATAGAATCTTCTAAGTGAGCTGAGAGACCATCATTCCACCTTATCCAGCACTTATGAACAATTTGTTTCCTGAAACAGAGAGAAAGAGATAATAAGACAGACTGAGAGACTGTGTGTAAAAATAGCAGCCCACTAATATCTTCCCTAAGCATCACTTCCATTTCCTCAAGGTGATATGTTATAAAGGTTAGCACTGTATGTCTTTACTGAGAGCAAGGAAAGACCGATTTAATCATTACAGCTTTAATCAACAGCTTTTATTAAGTGAACGGTCTTTTTAGAAGAAGTGCCAAGGGGCATATCTCAGTTGTTTTAAACTCATCCTCTGACTTGTATCTGTTGTCCACATCATTGTTCCTGTCTTTTTAGATAGAAAAGCAGTGTAGATTACACTTCCTCTCTGTAACTGCTGGACGACATGGCTGTATTACAATGAAAACATTTCATTCCATACCATATTTATCATAATACTGTACTGTATGCAATGGTTGTAAATAAGCTATAACTTGGGGAATATCTGTACAGTTAAAAACTGAAAAAGACTAAAAAAGAGTGTGAACAATACACGATCACATAAAGACAACAGCTGTCCCCAAAAAGATCTTTGGTTGCAGTAGTCTTTCCCTCCTTTAAGATAATTGCAATTTTCATTTTCCGTGTTCCAGGTAGCGACTATTTTCCATCAAATAATCTTGATGGACATTGTATTTGTACAAACTGGAATGAGGCGGAGCCAAATTGTATCAAAATGAGATATAGGGCTCTAATTTCATACCAGGTGCAAGCAAGGCGCAGGGTGGTGCAGGGTGGCAGTCCAATGCAACACGGCGCGCAGTCAATTTAGCAATTTGGTACACCAACATGTGCCGAGATGGGTATGGCAGCGCAGTAGGGGAGGTGTCGACAGATTCAGCTTGGCGCAGTCACAATTTTGTGCTAAAAGGTTGCCCTGAGAGGGCGCTGAAAGCTTGCCAGTTCCAACCTGGTCTACTCTCACTGCAGCTGGAGCACAGCTGGTTGAGTGGTAGTTTGACTGACTGATGCACAGTGTGCACACGTCACCAAACCTTACAGGTTTTCTAGAATGTCAGGCACATTTCAATGCAATAAATAATCACAACAACCACTATTCAATGCAAATATCTGAATCAGCACATAATTGTATATTGTCTCATCACATCTGATGTCAGATCAAAGGTGGTTGGCACGTGTAATGGAAACTCAACCTGACTGAATTAACACAGCTGAAACTGCAATGCAAACTAATGAGTTCACATCTCTCTCAGCCAATCACAGACAGCCTCAGCATCAGACAGTGAGTATTTGGCAGCTCTCATCTCAGAGAATTCAAAGAAAAGAAAAAGAGAGACGCTTAACGACAAGGGTCAGGCCATGGAGCTGATTTCATCCCCGTTATGCATGGTATTTATTTACTGTATGTACACTACTCATCTTTGTTAGATGGGAGTTAAATATAGGTTACTAAATGTGAGTGTCTTCATTAGTGGAAAAGGGTGTTTTTTTTTTAATACTGGGCAACGGTTCTCAGTGTATCAGGACAAACCTGATTAAAGATTAGTAGCCTCCTCCCAGACTACATTTGCCTCATCAGTCTGTGGAGGTCTGTTCATGTTACCATATATTTAAACATTGTGAGCTTGGACCTTCCGGACCAAACATCTGTTTCCACCTGGGAGAAGTCTGGCCGCCTGGTGTTGCTGTCTCCTTCATCCATGTTGAAATATAAAATTTTGTATTATATTTTATATTTGTATTATAAAATACAAAATTGCAGTGCGCCCTGCCTGCAGCGCATTTAAAGTGAGAAGAGGAGCTCATTTGATTGGTGAAGATCTGAGTCAGCTGTGTCAAACCCACTCACACCTTCTCCACTCCCTCTTTCCCACTTGCACCAGTAGGAAGGACGGAGGTGGGAAAGAGGTGTACTTGCGCCAGGGTGCACGCCCCACAAAACTTGCAAAGTGCTCTTGGACACTTTTATTTGAGCATGTGCTAACTGTTGGGTTTCAAGAATATGCAGTTTATAGTCAACTTTTTATTTACAGAAGTTGTGTTTGGAGTGGTACTTACTACTTTTGAGAAACCCACACAGCTTAGCTCCCTTTTCATGTTTTAGAGAAAATATAAAGTCAGCTCTGCATACGTTTCAGTGCTTTGGGGAAATGATGGTGGCGATGAATAACAAATAGATGCAAGTCAGTGCAGTTGAAAAGCCTTGGCTTTTGTTGCTGTTATTAAAGCCATGGTAGCTGAAGAAATGGATCCAAAGTATGCTGTTGAGCTCTCTGCGAACACATATCAAAGCCTGGACAGAAAACGAGTGGTAAGTGCTGGGGGACAGGAGGATCCCTGGAGCAAACTGAGGGTAAAGATGAAGGGATGTAGAGGAGATGAAAGGGGAGAAGAAAAGAGAGGCAGAGAGAAAACAGTAAAAGAGGGAGAGACTGTGTGCCATTGTGTGTCTTTGTATACCAGTGTCTGGTGGAGGAAGGACTTAAAGACCCAGCAAACCAAAGGCTGCTTCTCTTTTTCATCCCCCCCCCCCCCCCCCCTTTTTTCCAGCAAAGCTCCTTTCGTGTTGGATCCCCCTCCATCCCTTTCTGATTATTCATCTGTCTCTCCTAAAAGGCAACCAGGCTTATTGGATTCTGTAGGGCACCACTGACATGAATATTTCTGCTGCATCAGAGACATTTGTTGTTGGTGCCCCACAGCCCATCAACTGTAATTGAGCACATGATCCTTGAAGGTTTTCACAAAGTGTATTGACTGCATTATTAGTTGCATTGTGGACTGCAATACTGCTGTCTTGTGTCTTTTGTGTTTTTAGTGCATTGTACTTTCAAACTGCCTGGTTTTTACAAAATACAAGTGTATAACAATGTATCATCACATCCTCCTGTTCAGTTCTTTATATTATATCTTTTGTTGTTTCTTAGGACTTGCCCACCAGGGACAATATTAAAGATCTACTCTGAGGGGGCGGGACAGCAAAAATTGACATGGTGTATGTTAATGTGCACTCAACAAACACATTGTGGCCCCAATGACCCCAGTGTGATACCAACCACCCCATTGTTACAACCTTCATGCCCAGTTGTGTGCAGGGGCAATCTTGCTTGTTGGCTTCTTGTTTCTACATTTTTGACATCATAATAACATTGGTTAAGTGAAATGCTAGCAATATCTTTATTAGTATTATTATTTTTATTATTATTTATACACAGCCTACGAAATATATATTTAGTTTACATTTAATTTATTAGTGATATGTTAAGCTTCTGCAAGCACTAACTGAACAAAATTACCCTAGCAATTTAAATGGTAAATTAAATGATAAATGGACTTACCTTTATATTGGGCTTTTCTAGTCTCTATTACAACTCAAAGTGCTTTACACTACAAGTCACGGCCACTTACTTTCTTTCGTTATAATAGTTACTTCTTTGGAGATTGAGGTGCTCTTGTGACATTAAAATAGAACTTATTTTAATATTTTGTCGATCAAAATATGTGTCACGTCAGGTTTTTTCTTCATAAAAAGTAAACATCACTTGTGCCTCACAGATGAGAGCTTGCAATTGTGACAATCAAAATGACGTCAACGTGCTGATATGGATACGGTGTGCAGTGAAGTTCAGGGGCAGAATCACATTAACCAAGTGAGAGGAATGATTTAATGAGCTATTATTTTGAAAATATATATTTCTATATCGGACCCTGAACTGATAAATTTGTGTTTCATATTCAGGTTGACGGTTGGCTGTTGTACGCCACGGAAATTACGGAATGGCGGCACACTAAAATTGACATTATATAAACTGGCATTCATTTTGGTTTTCCCTGATTAATGAAAGAGAATATGCTGCAGCTGATTTTACAATGCAGGGTTTTCCCTGCCAATCAGAGCCAAAGGCGGCCGCCTGGGTGATTTTAGCAACCTCCTTGGTTAAAGCATGTGTTACTTTGCGCACACAGACCTACTACTTTCAATGTAGACATACGTCATGCGCTCACACGCCATGTTTGGTGCGACGCGCTGGTTTTCCGTGCACCTCAAACTAGTGGTCAAATAGGTTTTGTGGCTCTGAGTGGGTTTTAATTTGGTGAAAATTGACCTTCTTTTAATGCGAAAGGTTGCCGATCCCTGACATACACGGTAAAAATACAGCCAACAAGTATTGTAACACACTTGATGTGTGGGAGCTCTGGTAAGCAGATCAACTCAAAAGAGAGAGGTTCTTGCTTTCCCCTTAAATACCCAACCAGAACAGAGACACTTCTAAATCACATAACAATTAGAAATTACATGGGGACGCTATTCACGTCTGGGGACCTTTGACCATCAGGGGGTCTTTTCACATGACAATGAACCACCTAGACCTTTGTACTTCTCGCACTGAGACCATCATACATGTAACATTTCAAAAGGAAGTCAGGTAGAAAGGAGATGTTAAGGAGACACTAACCAAAAGGCATAATACACAAAATGATTACATCCAGTCTGGGAAAGACCTTCTTTGTTTTAGAGACAACATTTCAGGGTGGGGGTCAAACTGTCTTACATAATCAGTAATTTCTCACAGTTGGAATTCATTTTCATGTTGGTGCTGTTAGTTACAATAATAAAGCAGCAAGGGAGTTGTGTGTTTCTTCCTAAATAAAAGATATTTATTATAATATTTTCTTATTGAATGATGCAGGTCTGTTAAAGTTTGGGTTATCTACACAAATAGAACAGTCTCACTAATTCAGAACAGGAAAGGATCTGAGCAGTTAATGGTAATATTCATGAGTATGATCATGTAGAGGCTATTTGTTAAACATAGTGTCTGAATATTATTTTCTTCATTTGTTGATGCAGTCATTTACTTAATGATCAGCAAGTTTTGATAATTGTAAAACAATCTACCTTGAGTCCAAATTTATATCATAATATAGTCTGTTTCTACAGTGACCTGTGGTGGAGAGCACACAAAAATGTTTGGCTAATTTTAAAAGTTCATAATGCAATTACGTGGATTGTGGGCTGGAAAATAGTCTATTGTAAAGCAATCATGTCCACCAAATATATGTGGTTTAATATAATTCAGCATTAAATATTTCATGTTTCTATTTGATTTCCATTTGTGTGACCCTTCACCTACTTTATTTATTTATTTTTTTTTTTTTACAAATATATGCATTTCAGTGACATCTTGGCCCACCATTCCTTTGAAAAGGCACATAACCACTAAAGACCCCTCCGACGAAAATTATATTCTTCATGTTGTTCACATGTTCATGTGGCATTTTTCTCATGCTAGAGGACATGTCAGCAGAAAAGTGAAGAATATGTTTTGCTGTTGCTATGTGTTGTAACCTTCCTATGCTATCCCTGAAGTAATCATCTTTGACGCATCTGGCTCAGATGCCCCTTTCCCTCTACATAGTTACAGCTCTCCTCAGCTCGACTCGACTCGACTTGGTTTAGGTCCTTTTCCATTACATCTGAGTTCCTCCTCAACGTGGGTGGGTCGTCATAGCACAGCTACGGATGGAAAAGACTGTGTGGAGGTTCGCACAGACTCAAAACGGACATTCTTATGGAAACCTGGCTGAATCAGAGCATCACAAGCCTTGCAGTCCAGCTGGATGACCTAATGCTACATCGAGCTGACAGAGCAACTCTGCTAGCTGGTAAGCTAAGGCAAGGTGCTCTGGCTGTGTAGATGGATGGATGGATGGATGGATGGATGGATGGATGGATGGATGGATGATAGATAGATAGATAGATAGATAGATAGATAGATACTTTATTCATCTTAAAGAGAAATTCACAGTTCCAGCAGCTTGCAGATGTGGGAACATGGGGTTGCAGGGTTCTAGAAAATATCAAAAACTAAAATAAGTACAAAATAACAAAGTGATAAAATATAACAAACTAGTAACATCACAAGTAAAATAAGAGTACAAATTGCAAAATACAGTAAATAATCTCCAACACTTAAGAGTCCATCTTGTTGATGTGTGTGTGTGGTAAAGTGCATGTGTGCCTGTGTGTGTGTCCTAAGGTGCATGGTGTGGGTGTGTAGTCCAGGGCTTAGTGTCTGTTTTTATTGTTTACCCGAGAGGTGTTGAAGAGCCGCATGGCGTAGGGGGGGAACGATTTCCTCAGTCTGTCAGTAGAGCAGGACAGTGACAGCAGTCTGTCGCTGAAGCTGCTCCTCTGCCTGGAGATGGTGCTGTGTAGTGGGTGCTGTGGATTGTCTATGATGGACAGTAGTCTGTTCAGTGTCCATTGCTCTGCCACAGATGTTAGGCTGTCCAGCTCTGAGCCGACGACAGAGCCTGCCTTCCTCACCAGTTTGTCCTTCTTCTTGAGGCTGCCCCCCCAGCACACTACAGCGTACACGAGGGCGCTCGCTACAACAGAGTGGTAGAAGATCTGTAGCAGCTTCTTGCAGATGTTGAAGGACGCCAGCCTTCTGAGGAAGTACAGACAGCTCTGTCCTTTCCTGCACAGGGCATCCGTGTTGGCAGACCAGTCCAGTTTGTAATCCAGCTGCACTCCCAGGTATTTGTAGGTGTGATCCACCTACACACAGTCTCCTTGATCCAAACAGGTTCAGGCTGTGTCCTGGTCCTCCTAAAGTCCACCACCATCTCCTTGGTCTTGCTGGAGTTGATGAGCAGGTGGTTGGAGTCGCACCATGTGATGAAGTCCTGGATCAGTTGTCTGTACTCATCCTCTTGTCCTCCCCTGATACATCCCACGATGGCCGTGTCGTCCGTGAACTTCTGTACATGGCAGAGCTCTGAGTTGTGCTGAAAGTCGGACGTGTACAGGGTGAACAGGACCGGAGAGAGCACAGTACCCTGTGGTGCTCCAGTGCTGCTGGCCACAGTGTCAGACCTGCAGTCCCCCAGTCGTACATACTGAGGTCTGCCAGTCAGGTAATCAGTTATCCATGCCACCAGATGTGATTCTACTCCCATCTCTGTCAGTTTGTCTCTGAGGAGCAGAGGCTGGATGGTGTTAAAGGTGCAGGAGAAGTCCAAAAATGTAATCCTCACAGCACCGCTGCCTCTGTCCAGGTGAGAGAGAGATCGGTGGAGCAAGAGGGTGATGGCATCCTCAACTCCAATCTTTTCCCTGTAGGCAAACTGCAGAGGGTCCAGAGCATGGTGGGTCTGTGGCCTCAGGTGATGGAGCAGCAGCCGTTCCATAGTCTTCATCACATGTGACGTCAGGGCGATTGTCCTGAAGTCGTTCAGCTCCCCAGGATGTGGTTTCTTTGGGACTGGGATGATGCAGGATGCACTGTAGAGGGTGACCCAGCTCCCGCGCACAGGCCCTCAGTAGTCTGGGGGATACTCCATCTGGACCTGCAGCTTTGCTGGGGTGCAGCCTCCTCAGCTCTCCATATACCTGACCTGCTGTGATCGTGAGTGGTGTGAGGGTGGAAGGGGAGGTGTCCTCTTCTGTGCTGGTGATGGCTTGTGGGGGTGGGTGGGTGGGTGGATGGGGATTGCTGTGCTCAGAGGTGTGAATGAGGTGGGCTAATCAAACCTGTTAAAAAACTGGTTCAACTGGTTTGCCATTCCCACATCCCCCTCAGTGGGGGCACTCCTCTTTGTGTTGCAGCCGGTGATGGTCCTCATCCCCTCCCACACCTCCCTCATGCTGTTCTGCATCCTCTCGTTCTATTTTCCTTCCATATTGCTCCTTCGCCACCCTGAGCTGGACCCTGAGTTCCTTCTGTATTCGCTTGAGCTCCTGTGTGTCACCATCCATGAAGTGTACACCAATGAAATATGCCGCCGTAATTATGTAATGACAAAATTATGGTGATAATTTCTAGGGTTGTCTGTAGGGGTGTCGACTATTCAACAATTCGATTTGGAGAGGTCTGATTCGACTATCAACCTTGTTGTCGAATTGTCACAAAATGTGGTTATGAAAAAAGATCGTCCCATTCTGAAAATATAGTGGTGCTCACTGCAGCTGAACATCTGATGATTTTACATAGAATTTCTTTGTTTTCTAATTGTTTTCTAATAATATAGCCTATGTTGATAAAAACATCACAGTGGGTGCTCGAGCACCAGCTTGCACCTGTCTCTCCCTCTCTCTCTAGCTTTCTCTCTCTCTCTCTCCCCCCTGGCCCTGAACTGACTATACAAGCACTGATGTGCATATCATGCCCACATAACGATGGGACTATACTCGTCATCACTACACAGCCATCAAAAGAGAGATGGTGATGTCATGCATGCAAGCCTAATGAGTGGACATAAGGAAAAGGATGGATGGAGAATGTCCTGTTATTGTTATCTTCTGCCAACTGAAGAATTACATTTGTTTATTTGGGTCTTTTCGCTCTTTCCTCTGGAGCGGAAAAAAGACACGAATGAGATCATGAAGCAATGACGGAAAAAACAACATGATTTGACGAATAGTCGACTAAAGACAAAATCTGGCAAATCAGATTTGACTATGAAAATTCCTAGTCCCTAGTAATTAGCCCTAGTAATTTCCACTTACTGCTCCCCACATTTAGAGCTAATGGCTAAAGTGCTGACCCTTTGCGAAGCCAAGATTGCGGGGATATTCACCACTGTCATTTGTGCCACATTCATCAACGGCAGGAAATTAGCCCCCTCCAGCTGCTGCCTGCATTTGCATCTGTGTCAGAGCAGACAACATTACAGGTATTGCATCAATTAAAAAGAAAAAAGGAAACTAATGGTCACTCCCACCCCTACACCCCTGGATCTCTATAAAAGTCTTGCAGGACATGGAACCACATTTTAACAAATAATGCAAGTAAAAATAGTGATTACAGCAATTTCTTAATCTGGCATTGTTTGCCAAGCTAGAAGAGTATCAGCTCTAGCACCATGCATTCTCACCACTGACAGCTCTATTATGTCAGTTTATGTGTTAATCCATTGGGGTTTAGTAACTGTATGTGGAGGTTTCCAGCGTAAAGCCAGCATCTTTTTGGCAGCAGTGATGCCCGTTAGGAGGGTATTACTTTTCCAACATGTCAACTTTAGAGAGTAGCACAGTGGGAAAACATGGTTGAGTGATAACCAGTACATGAGATAGCAACAAAGAAGCCTCCCGTCTTTGCAATCCCAGTGCTTATGCATGCATGAAGCTATAAGCCCATCTGTGCACAGAGTACAAGTTGGAGATGTGAAACGTTTCATGAGAAAGTTTCTCCTTGGGGTAAGGCAAGTCCTGTGGATATATTTGAAATGGACCTGTTAATGGTCAGGGGCCCATATTCACAAAGATGCTCAGTCCTCTCAGAGAGCTCCTTACTTAACCTAAAAATTCCTAGCAAGGAATCTTAGCTTAAGAGTGATTTAGGAAGTTTCTGGTAGCAACTCTGAGCAAGGAGGGGACAGAAACTTTTATGTTAGTGAGGAGGCGTGGTTGATCCCGTTGCTAGGTATGACTCTTTCTTTTTTAAACTCTGATTGGTTGTTAGAAAAAAGGCGGGATAAAATCCAAATGCACTCGTAGTGTTGAATGGACAGTGAAATCCACCATTCACAGAACTAAAATAATTTTGTGTCATGAAAATCTTCACAAAGTTCAATAAATTGTTAGTCAGATTTAAAAGGAGTTAGAAATAATTTGAACATACAGATTTGAGCAGTCTTCACATGCAGATAGTTATTAAGTTTATTTGCTTATGTTTAATCGCCATGCTGATCATTTTGCATGTAATGATTTTAGAGGGAAATTCAGCTCCAGAGTTACAGCAAAAGCCAAGAGGCAGACTGAAACACATCATGCAGCAAATTATGTATCATTGTCTGATCAATTACATCAACAACACCGGAAAACCTGCTATGTCCATGAATGTCCATTTGTGAGTCTGCAACGTGTGGACATCCAGCTGAAAATGAACAAACAGCGCTACAATACGAGGCTGAAAAGAGCGCTGTAATGGACAGATGGTTTTGACAGTCATCACTGCTGCATCGATGCATTTTTCCAGTTAAATATCATAATGGTGTGATTACCTTCATTTCTGCTGTTCGCGGTGGGCGGTTGACCACAAACATTATTCCTGCACAGAGTAATATGTGAAACAGTGAATTTACTTTAATGAATTTAATGAAATGCTACTTTCATTAAATCACTGTCATTCAGTGTTTGGAGAATTTTACTCCAACCTCTCTGTCTTTCTGCCATTTCCTTCTCTGCTTAAGAAAGATCCTAGACCTCTTAAAAGTCGGCCTCCCTCCTTTTAACAGTTTGCCACCTTAGGAGCTCTCTTAAAGGCTAAGAAAGAAAAATCTTAGAATTCAAGGAATTCTGAGATATTTCTTAGAATGACGTCACTACGAGCAACTTTTAGTCTTAGGATTCCTTGTGAATACGGGCCCTGGGTTTTAAGAAGCAAAGACAATCGAGGACTAAATCTTATCCCAGTCCAGTGAATCACCTCCGATGTAGTGCTCCAGTTCACTAGACCATAAATGTAAAATAGGGAGGGTTTTGTAAGTGGCATCACAAATAAGTGAATGTATTCAGTAGACCAAACTCTTATATAGAATGTGCCTTTACAAATATTGTATGATATGATATATAATATCAATACAGTTAGTGTGTGACTGTGGTTCTGACAGAGGTAGATGAGTTGTAGAGTCTTATTGCCGTAGGTAGGAACGATTTCCTGTATCGTTCCTTAGAGCAGCGGGGTTGAATGAGTCTGTTGCTGAAGCTGCTCTTAAGCTTGTCCAGTGTTTTTTGGAGGGGGTGAGAGGGATTGTCAATGATTGCTAGCAGTTTCGCCAGCATCCTGTCCTCCACCACCTCCTCCAGTGTCGCAAGTTTGGAGCCATCGACAGACTCTGCCTTTTTGATAAGTTTTTTCAGCCTATTGGCATCTTTTGCTTTGATGCCTGCACCCCAGGACACCGCAGCAAAGAAGATGATGCACGCCACAACAGACTGGTAGAACATCTGTAGCATTTTGTTGCAGACATGGAAGGACCTGAGCCGCCTCAGGAAGTAAAGCCGGCTCAGGCCCTTCTTGTACACGGCCTCTGTGTTGGTGTGGTGTTCATTCATAGAATGTGCATTTGTATTAAATCTTTATTATCAGTGATTTATTAAATAAATCACTGAGGATTTGTCAAGAGTATTGCATTTCCATTTTCATGCACTTAGGCTTATTAGACAAACAAAAAGGTTGAGCAGATGACATCACAGCCTAAACAACAGAACACAATGATTTTAAAATTTTCAGGGGCTCACAGCTTTGTTGTGAGTGTTGACATCTTTTTAGGAGTGTGCAAGTGTTCAACTATGTGACTGATTTACTCATTCCAGTTTCCCTTGAGGTACAGATGGCTATGTTAGGGAAGATGAGAGGCGGCAGGGTGGAGTGTGGTATGCACAGTGGAGGATTAGGGGTGGGGGTACTTTTTGGGGGAATTTCTGGAAATCAAAGCTTTGTTTGTGCTTGGAGGTATAGGTGAGTGGGTACAACTAGTTTAGGTTGCTAGGCTGTTAGGCTGTCCCCTGACTCTGATGGAGCTCAAGGTTGTCTAATTTTGACTAGCCCTTCTTCATGACACATTCAATATTTGTGTCTTCAGTGTAATTTTTTATGCTTCCTGAGGTGTCTAAAGGGTCTACAAATCAGAAAAGTCTTAACATAAATGGGACTTGAAAGGGCGTCGTAACCAATTACATTTCCAAATGTAGAATTTATATAGTACTATGAGGGTTTTTTTCCCCTCTAAAGAAAGACATAGCTTGATTTCATAGAATAATCAATGATTTGCAAAAAATTTCATGGCTCGGGTGTCAACTAGCAATATTTTTTTTAGATATTTTACAGTCGCAACACTGCTATTTATGCTTCCTAATACTTCAACAAATTGTCAGTCTTCGCAAGATACATAGTTGTAATAGAGAAGATGGTGATATATCAGATCAGCGTGCCTCCTGAGTTTCTCAGTACTGCCCTTGTTCAAAGAGTTTGACAGATAAATCTCTTCCATATGTTTTTAGAGCACCCAAAGGACTTGATTGACTTGCAAGGGCAGTATATTGGCCCTATGAATTTATTTTAAGACACTGTCTAGGTGAAACACTCACAGCTAATTGCATTGCAAAGGCACAGATTGTTTTTGTATTGCAAATCCATGAAGATGGGGCTTATCACTGTGGTGGATCAACAAAGGGGACAAGCGATATAGCCTGAGCACACAGTTGTTAACATTTAGTGGGGGTGAAATAGTTATGAGCATATAAAATTTGATTGCCCCCTTTAGAGAAGTTAGCAGCAAGTGTAAAGTTTGTGGGATCACTGTTTCCTTTTTCTATTTGTGCACTATGTCTCAATATCTGTCTGTTTCTTCTCTCTGGTGGGGTGTAGATCTGTGTTCATGTTGAACTAATAGCTCCCTCTCTTAGACATACTGCCTCTGATTCTGCATGGCTTAGATCTGCAGTATATGTATAATGGTGAGGATGCTGTGAAATATATATTCTGTGAGTAGGGATAAACTTGTGCTGGTTTTTAATCAGTCCCTCTCCAAACTTTGATGTCATTGTGTGGAATAACCATAATTAACTTCTCATTGTCATTAAGTGATATCTATGCTTCTTGTTATGAGGTAGATTGCTGCAAGATTGACAAATGAGGCAAAACACAACACCATGTACTCCAGATTCTAGAGTGCGTGCACACATGGGGCCTGTAAAGTTTTTGTTGTGGGGAGGTATGACTGTAACAAGAAGTGAACACAAAGGTTTTTTCAGCAGGGGGCAATGTGTTAATGGGTGCTTATCACTACTTGGCTGTTAACCACATGCTGGCACCACTAGGCTTATTCCAGTGGTTAACTAAACTGTGTCGTGACACATGGCTGGGTTTTATGGGGTCCAGGCAGGGAGAGGAGGCCCACAGATGACACTAAAGAGGCCCATAGTGATGACAGCAATTTCTACAATCTGCTTAAACAAATGGGAGTGCACCAAAACCTCATCATACTCTGATCAGATTGGCCTTAATGAGATAAAGATGCCAATTAATCTTGTGTTAATTGCTGTGGAGCGTTCTTGGAAAACACTGAAACATGCAAATGCAAGACAGGGCCTGCTGTGCTGTCCAGGATCCAAACCACAAAATGTTGAGAGCATATTTACATAATGATTATTATAATGGTGATGGTCATGGGCATAATTATGATGATGATGACGGTGGTGATGATGATGATGATGATGATGAGTGCTCTTATCTGGACTGTATTTACTGTAGATTTTGAATCATGCATTCCCTAACCGATCGCTCTTAATTTGAATGTCCCAGAGCAATGAGACAGAGACTGACCCAAAGTCAGACTGACATTTGCATCAAAGTAACGTTTAGTGACTGATGCTGTTTCCTAATGATTCAGAATCCAGGGGTTTGTAACCTCTCTCAGTACAGCCTGAACCTCAAGGTGCTGAAATGACACTGTGCAGTTGGTGGCCTCATTATCGCTATTACTGCAGTCAGAAAATTTATAACATACATGTCTGTGATGACAAATTCTATAAATCAGTGCATTAACTCCGGTTCTGGAGTCCTTTGCTGTAACATTTTCCTCAGTGCCAATGCCACCACAATCCATTTTCTTTCATGTTCTCTTAATTGCCACCCTCATAGTTTTGCTCTTTTTCTTGCCTGTGTTGACATGCCTTAATAGTCAGTCCATCCAAAGTGGCTGCGTTGTCACTCCTGCCATTATATGGGCCATTTTCATTTCCTCTGCAGAGGTCCTGGCTCCTCACCACAGTGACAGCATCCCCCTAAATCATTCTCATGTGTAATTGCTCCCTACTTACCCAAATGTCTATGGCCTTCTCTATTTGCCTGAGAGCATTTACTCAGTTTCTCTCGTGCTCCTGGTTCAAATCTTTTTGACTAGTCCTATAAGCTGGACTCGGAGTCAGTTGCTTTATTACTATCATTCATAGTAATGTCAAACCTGTTTTGCACTTTCTGGGAAAGCTTTGATATTGTCATGTTTTACTTTGAATGATCACACTGTCCGCTATAGGTAATTATCCATCCATCCATTTTCTTCCGCTTATCCAGGACTGGGTCGCGGGGGGAAGCAGCCTGAGCAGGGACACCCAGACTTCCCTCTCCCCAGACACTTCCTCCAGCTCTTCCGGGGGAACCCCAAGGCGTTCCCAGGCCAGCCGGGTGACGTAGTCACTCCAGCGTGTCCTGGGTCTTCCCCGGGGCCTCATTCTGGTGGGACATGCCCGGAACACCTCCCGAGGGAGGTGTCCAGGGGGCATCCGGTACAGATGCCCGAGCCACCTCAAATGGCTCCTCTTGATGTGGAGGAGCAGCGGCTCTAGTCTGAGCTCCTCCCGGGTGACAGAGCTTCTCACCCTATCTCTAAGGGAGCGCCCCGCCACCCTGCCAGGACCGTGAACAGGACCCCGAGATACTTAAACTCCTCCACCTGAGGCAGGAACTCTCCCCCGACCTGGAGGGGGCAAACCACCTTTTTCCGGTCGAGAACCATGGCCTCAGACTTGGAGGTGCTGATTCTCATCCCAGCTGCTTCACACTCAGCTGCGAACCGCCCCAGTGCATGCTGAAGGTCCTGGCTCGAGGGAGCCAACAAGACAACATCATCCGCAAAAAGCAGAGATGAAATCCGGTGACTCCCAAACTGGACCCCCTCCGGACCCTGGCTGCGCCTAGAAACTCTGTCCATAAAAATAATGAACAGAACCGGTGACAAAGGGCAGCCCTGTCGGAGGCCAACATGCACCGGGAACAGGTCCGACTTACTGCCGGCAATGCAAACCAATCTCCTGCTCTGGTCGTACAGAGACCGTACAGCCCTCAGCAGAGGGCCTCCGACCCCATACTCCCAAAGCACCTCCCACAGAATACCACAGGGGACATGGTCAGATGCCTTCTCCAAGTCCACAAAACACATGTGGACTGGTTGGGCAAACTCCCATGAGACCTCAAGTACCCTGTGGAGGGTATGGAGCTGGTCCAGTGTTCCACGACCAGGACGAAAACCGCATTGTTCGACTATCGCCCGAATTCCCCTCTCCAACACCCTGGAATAGATTTTCCCTGAGATCATTGATCTTTGGCCTAGGGTGTCCTGGTTCCACGTACACTTATGGACACCCTTATGCTCGAACATGGTGTTCGTTATGGACAGACTGTGACTAGCACAGAAGTCCAACAACAGAACACCACTCGGGTTCAGATCAGGGAGGCCGCTCCTCCCAATCATGCCCCTCCAGGTATCATCGCACTGAAGTCCCCCAGCAGAACGATGGAGTCCCCAGTTGGGGCACTTTCCAGTACCCCTCCCAGGGACTCCAAGAAGGCCGGGTACTCTGCACTGCCGTTTGGCCCGTAAGCCGAAACAACTGTGAGAGACCTATCCCTGACCCGGAGGCACAGGGAAAGACCCTCTCGTTCAGTGGGGAGAACTCCAACACATGGCAGCTGAGTTGGGGAGCTATGAGCAAGCCCACACCAGCCCACCGCCTCTCACCATGGGCAACTCCAGAGTAGAAGAGAGTCCAGCCTCTCTCAAGGAGTTGGGTTCCAGAGCCCAGACTGTGCGTAGAGGTGAGCCCAACTATCTCTACCCGGTACCGCTCAACCTCCTGCACTAGCTCGGGCTCTTTCCCCCCCAGTGAGGTGACATTCCATGTCCCGAAAGCCAGAGTCGTTGTCCAGGGATTGGATCGCCTGGGCCCCAGCCCACGACTGCCACCCAAACCACAAAGCACCGGCCCCATCTGAACCCTCTCGCAGGTGGTGGGCCTACGGGAAGGCAGGCCCACATCGCTCGTTCGGGCTGCGCCCGGCCGGGTCCCATGGGCAAAGACCCAGGCGCTCGCCTGCAAGCCCCAACCCCAGACCTGGCTCCAGGGTGGGGCCCCGGTGACGCCAATCCGGGCGACGTGAACTGCCTTGCTGTGAAGGAGCTCAGGTGAAGGTCTGTGCAGCACGAGTAGGAGGGCTGCTACCCCCGCTAGCTGTCCCTAAACAGCTTGAGTGAAAACCAGCTGCAATGCCTCATTTGTCCACGGGGAGGAGCAGTGATTATGTTCTGCTCTCAGTGAGTCTAAACCATAGACTGTATAAAAAGGTCTAAACGTCATGATGACCGCCAGCTTTTATATTTACTAATCTGTAAATGCTGCAGGTCATTTGTGTTTTTTATAACCAAAAAGGAAAAGTGCATTAATCTTCTATAAGAGTGATGATGAAATTATAAGATATAAAATAATGTCATTCATAAAAAACAGTAACTATTAAAAAATAAAATAAATCGTGCACACCAATAAAGATAGAATCAAACTAATTAAAAATAATAAAATGAAACTGAAGCATTTAAATCTCCTATTCACCATCACTTCATATCCTTGAATTGATGTTTTTGATAAATATCATTTCCTACAGTCACTTGTGATAAATGTGATGAATCATGTGGAATAGTTGATAAATGTGATTAATATCACTTGTTAAAATAAATTTATACATTTAGTGAATTTATTTAGGTCTATTAGACTAAAAGAATTAAATGTTCATAGGGGTCACTATTTACATTTACTTTGTACCTTTGATGAGGATTTAAAATGACTTTTACACCTTTATTTCAAGAGGAAAGGTGGAGAGAGACAGGAAACGAGGAGTGAGAGGGACAGACAGAGAAGAACCTGAGGGGAGATTCGAACTCAGACTTGCTGCGGTGAGGACTAAACCTCTTCACAGCAGCTCTTCTACCCAGTGAGCTATAAGACATACCTTGATCAAGGATTCATATGATGCTGAAATAGAAGGAACTTTGTGTCACTCGTCCATTGACCCTGTCAGTCATATTGTTCCAGACCTCCTCTGTTACCATGTTAACAGCAACAGTGTTTCCTGTTCTTGTTGTACAGTCCTTATATTCATCATAAATCTCCATAAAGAGCGTTTACTCTGCTGTGGAGAAGCTGTGGTGCATGTGTTCCCTTTGCTTTCAGCACTTGACTGGTGTGGACATGGACGAGGTGAGGCTAACAGGTGAGGCTTGAATTATATTATAAATGCGTTAAGTGGAGCCAGCTGATCTCACTTAATGGAACAGGATGGGGCTTGGTTTGGAGTTCGCACTAATTCAAGATTCAAGATTACACCATAGTCTGGATGTTCTTAACGACTTTGATGGACCCTATTGAAGTCGTGCTATTTATTATTATTATTCTGACATTTCATGCCCCAATTTCACCCCTTTCCCAAATTTGAAATTTTTGAATTTTTGAACAGTCGACCAGCCAGATCCGAAATTTGATATTTTTTGGCGGTGGCACGTGGTCAACAGGAAATGCGAAATAGTGCCCCCTATAAATGTTCTAAATGCCCTCGGCATTGGGGTTAGTTTGTTGTAGGCGCACAAAAAAGTCTCTTAACATCATGGTAAAAACCCAACAGGAATTCGGCCATTTTGATCTGAAATTTTGATTAATTTTCCTCACCTCGTATTTGAATGAACTCATCCTAGGGATTTTGCACAATCGACTTAAAATTTGGTACAGATCATCTAGAGCCCATACTGATCAAAAGTTATTAAAAGAATTTCTGTAGGTCAAAGGGCGTGGCTGCTTTCATTTTGCTCGCTATCGAATTTCGAACGGCTCTCATGCCCACATACTTGATCCCAGCAGCTTCAAACTTATGTGACATGATGATGGCACCACCCTGATATATTAACATCCCACCCTACTCATAGCGCCCCCCGGTGGTAACAGGAAGTGACTACTTTTTACTCTTACATGTATTTATCCTACATAGTTGACCCCATCAACTTCATTCCACTTCCAAAACATGCCTAAGAAGTTGGTAAAGCTATATTATGAATGCTGTGAAACTACGAGTAATGGTGTCTGTGTGGCGGCGCGGCAAGTATCGATCCTTCATCATGTAATTACATCCGGATTTTTAATGACTTTAATAAACTCATATCCTCATAAAATTTTATACACAGGTCAAGAATGGCGAGCTCTTATATCTGATAGGGGCGTTGTCCATGGGCAGGGCCAAATGCCTCAATAGTGCCACCATAAAATTTTCAAAGAGTCCTCACCATAAGGTTTTTTTTGGAGTAGGAAGATGAAAACTGGTACACGTGTAAGTTATCCAGACACACAGAAAAGTCTCTTGCACCAATGGTCAAAACCAAACAGGAAGTCAGCCAAGTTTTGGCAATTTCCACCCCTCATATTTGAATGAACTCCACCTACAGATTTTGTCCAATCAACTTAAGATTTAGAGAACATCATCTCAAGACCTTTGTGATCGAGGGTCAAGGGGTGTGGCAGTATCCAAACTGCTTCAAAATTTCTGGACATGATAAGAGCCCCACCCTGTACACCATGTGCTTATAGGCCATCTCACTCATGGCGCCAACTTATGGAAACAGGAAATGCCATATTTTAAATCGACAAACACCAACGCCAAACTCCTGACCTGATCAACTTGTGGCCAGGATCAGGTTGATGAATCTCCACAGTGACACATGTGACGTGTCATGTGACAGGCTGCCCATGACTGCAGTGGCGGCTTATGATCCCTCACCATGGAACATGAAGTCCTTATAACTCCATCATGAGTTGTCCGATTTGCTTCAAACTTCACATGTATGATGAAGGTCCACGCCTGAACATACCTGCCCATGCCTGGTTGAGCACGTAGCGCCACCTGCTGAATGAACCATCAACTTGTTGTATATCTTTCATGCATTGTCCGATTTGCTCAAAACTTCACATGTGTGATGAGGGTCTGCCTCTGAATGCACCTGCCCATGCCTGGTTGCACTCATAGCGCCACCTGCTGGATGAACCATGAACTTGTAATAAATCCTTCATGCATTGTCCGATTTGCTCAAAACTGAGCGATGAGGATCCACCCCTGCCCACTTCTGGTTACACTCGTAGCAGCACCTGGTGGATGAACCATCAACTTGTTATAAATCCTTCATGCTTTGTCAAACTGGCCCAAATTTAAATGTGTGATGATGGTCCACCCCTGAACACATGTGCATGCACCTATCTGCTTACTCTCATAGCGCCACCTGCTGAAAACACGAAATAACGCTTTGCTGACAGTTTTGTCATTCAGTGACATTTTCCTTTTCAGTCCTGACCCACAGACACACATCTGCGTGTGGCTTGGTTTCTGGCTCCGCCTAGTGGATGGAGCAGGAATTATGCGCAGAAGGTCGCACGCCTCATCCGTCGCTGCTAAGCCGCTGCAGGCTACTTTCACATGGCACACAGCCCCGCTGGGGGAGCAAGGGCCCAATCATCGCTGCTTGGGGCTTTAACTGTCTTTGTATTTGTATTTATTCATTATTTGGAGGTGACATGGGGGAAGGCAAAGATGGCCTTAGTGCACACACAAAATATGCACCCACACACACAGCAGCTGGCTGATTGCAGCTACACTATTACATTGTGATGTCACACATTTAATTTTAATTTCAGTAGGTGAGTGAGTCATTATGTTGGAGCCCTCACTTGGTTTTATGAACAATCCAATGCCCTGACTCTACACACACACACATGTTATGAATGAGTTATAATTTGATGCTATATTTAAGCTATGATTTGATACTATATGCACTATTTAGTAATGTTTCGATTGACTGTGATTTGACATCATGTATGCACTGTTCTGTTACAAATAGATGATCTGACACTGTGTGCTCTGTCCTGTGCTTGAACGCACATATCCTGATGAGTGTCCTTACGACACCAGATAGCGGTGACTCTCACCTGATAAGCAAGTACAGGATGTAACTGTAGTGTCTTCTCTCTCTGTCAGCTAGGTCTGCCTCTGCATTGGCCAGGACCAGCCCAAGAAGATAACTGTGAATTATAAATGTGAACTGTTTTCTCAAAGGTGTGTTCGTTTTGGCTGACATCCTGACTGAGCTCCGTCACTACACACCCAGCGCTGCTGTACTTTACCTGTGACCTGAATAAATTCTTCGTCTGTGAACTGAAAATTTCTCCGGTTTGTTTTTGGGCTTCCAATAAAAGAACCAATTCTTACACACACACACACACACACACACACACACACACACACACACATTAATATGCACTTACACGTACATCACAGCAAGTCAGCCACCCCTTTCCCCCAGCCTTTCTCCCCCAGTGATTTGCCTTGTCATTAGGGCTTGGAGTTCCACAGGGCTGCCGAGCGAATGGACTATCCCAGACCCACTCAGTGTCAGAAAGATATCACTTAACCCTGATGCTCTCACTCGCCTTTCCTCAGCTTGAAAAGCCTGAAGCCTTTTCCAGTTAGGCCCTTGCCTGTCTTGCCTCTATTGATTTTGTGATCATGGGAAAGTCCAGCATCAAATCAAGTGGCAAATCATTAAAAGTTTCAGTTAGTTTAGTTTAGGCTACAACAGTGTAACCCAGGTCTTAAAATGACACCCTTTTTTTTTTTTTTTTGTTTATGTTAAAATTCTCCGCTTAAATAATTCATTTTAATTATGAGATAAACAACTCATTAAACAGTCAGTTAAAAAATCACAAAACAGTTCATTTTATTTTGAAATAAATTAATAATTCATTGAAGTTTATTGTTATGCAGTAAAAAATGTTAAGTGGGTTAAAAGTGTTAATATGTATATATATATATGTGTGTGTGTGTGTGTGTGTTTTGCACATGACCAATGTAGTCCAGCACGGGGTTTCCCCCACTGAGCCGATCAGCGAGCTCCGCGAGCCCCAGGTGGTCAGCTCGGTAGTCTGGCGTCTTGTCCTTACTTCCTGGTTGCGGACATGTTCATGCTGCTGCCTCGTGTGAGTCAGAGAGGAACAGTTGTGATTTACTGGGTAAGACGCTCGAAAAAATCTTTTAAATGAAGCTATGTTAACTCCGGATAATGTTTGACTGTTATAAATTGTTATATTGTCATGTTCCAACTGTATAGAGCAGCGTGAGAGACAGTGATTATGCCGACCTGGCCAGGTGAAACGCTGTAAAGCTCGTGCACTATGACTCTGCGGTGAGTGAAAAAAAAAACACTCTTAGACTGTTTTAAGGCAGTTGATACTCATGTTAACCGTTACTCTGGTCATAATGCGGCTGGTATTCATGTTAATCGTCACAGAGAGCCATGGAAAAGGTGCTAATGGTGCTAATCACTTGAGATGCTAATGGCCTATTAGTTTGGGCCTAGCCGCTTAGCTACTATGATTACTTGGTCTCCTTTGCAATTTATTGAAATGCTCATTGTTTGATCTGTTATTTATAAAGAAGGATGTTATTTTCCTGAACCGTGTTAACTATATATTGAGAGAAAAAAAGATATTGGTAAGATTATTTGATTGATGTTTATTTCATGATGTGGTAATTGAGGAGGTTAATTTTTAGTGCATTCTCTCACTGTTACTGGTGCAAGGAGAGACAACTCAGCATGTTAAGCCATGTTACCTCAAAGCTACTATGATAGTTTACTGTACTGAATGTATTTTTTCACCAACTTAAAAGCACATTTTGTGATATTTTTTCTATTTTTGAAAATTGCTCTTTTGTGGTCATTTACTAATATAACCATGATAATTTCTGGTTTTCAAATGGTTATTAATGTAACTGAATGTTGAACATGATTATAAGAAGTACTTTGAATATATTTATGGTTTCACAACTGCAAATGAAAACTTGAACTAAAGATAGATTTTTGTTGTACAACTAACCCTTTTGAGAACATGATTGAACCAGTTAATGCAAGTGAGTGTTATTAATTGGTAATGATACCTGGGAAATTAGAATTGAACATGATTTTGAGTGTAACCATATGGTTGGATTTCTTTTGACCTGCTCATAGGTCAGGTTTTTTGTTGGGATGATATTGGTTAGAAGAGGTTGCATCCACGTTCCATCATCCATCGGAGCACTTCCTGCTGGATTCGCGTGAGGTTTCCAGAGATTGTTTCCAGATCCCAAGATCCAAAGATTCCCAGTGTGAGCTGGGTGGCGAGCCGCATCGAACTACTGGCATCGAACTTGTGAATCGTGAATTCTGAATTCTGATTCTCTTTCCTCACGGACTGTGTGGTAGGACAAACACATACACTGATACACCGACACTGATCGGAGGAGAAAACAGGAAGGGCCCCAACACTAACTCTGGGTAAAAAGGTTTTATTTTTGCTGGCTTTAGTTTGTTATTTTCATTGAATGTTTCACAACGAATTGTTGTATCTTCATTTGGTCATCAATATATAATAACAAGATACACACTAAAAAGCCTCAAACCATTGTTGCTTGTGTCCTTTGGGTATTTAAAATTAGGGCTCTTACAAACTTAAAGTCTTCTGTTATTGGTCCATTTATCATTATTACTTATTACCTACCTGTGCTCTGTTATTGCATAGTAACGAGGGTTACAACAGGTTCCATTCTGCCCTGCTCGCATGGGCTGATAGCAAAGGAGCCAAGAAGAAGAGGAAAAGGTAATGAATCCACAGGTTAACTTTCAAAAAACATAAATAACAGCAGTTATAATAAGCATCAACCAAAGCATGTAGCCAATGGCAATCTACACATGATTATAATCAGAAACCCACTGTGTGTAATCTTTCACAAACAAAACAAGCCAAAAAATAAAATAAATTGGAATCCATGGCATCACTGACAGTCATGAGAGAGGAACTCTCCGAACAGAAAAAGTCATCAGTATTTAAGCACAACACACAGTACTCATAAAACACATCACACTGCCTAGCAACAGCCACATTACCTCTTACGTTGCAAGGAAGATGTTTTCAAAACTTAACCTCTCAAAGCTGTTTGCATACCTCCACTATCTTCAAGGCCACTTTACCAATTAGAACTGGACAGGTTCTCACAAAACTTTCCTGCAGGACAGGACATATGATCAACATGGTAAAAAGAACTCTCAGTATTTTTCCATCAGATTCCAAACCTATTTTGTTGTTATTATTATTCATTCTTCTTACATGTAACAGCACGTAATGATGAGTGTGGGTTCAGCAGTGCCTGGATCAGTTTAGGTTCCACATCTTTTGCCTTCTGTATACTTCTAATGGAGATGGAACTGGCTCTAAAGTGATTGCTGTCTTATTTAATCATTTCAGGAAAAATTTGCTCTAATCAATTCTGCGAGTGTGTTGCCAGATGTTTGGAGTTTATATAACTGAGTTATTTCACTCAGACAAACAGCGTAGTGTTTGGTCTAATTAGACTCTGTTGTCAGGGAAATCAAAAATTCTTCAAGCAAGAGCTGAACGCTTTTAATACACCATTGAGTGATGTGTCATTTTTAGAATTAATTTCTGATGCAATAAAAACTTGTCTGATCTTTGGATGTTCCTGTTCATCAAGAGCTGTCAGTTATTTCTGTCATTATTCTCTCAGAACAAACTGTTTAAAAGTACATTGTTTGTCTCTTTTTGATCTTCCCAGAGCAATCAGGCAGTCACAGATATTTATAGCACTTCCTCAGTCTTGGATGGAATTAATATTCATACATATGAATCTCTGCTTCTGACAACGTGGCGATGGAGATTATTTGTGTTGTTGTGATGTTAAAGCATATCTGATCAACTTTACATTTTCTCCATTTATCTGTGTATACTGAGCTTTGAAGGGAGAACATCTATATTTGCATTAGAAGAATGGACAGATTTTCTCACTGGCAGCTCTTAGCCTGTGTGACTTCATTACCCCCATCAAGCCTGCCAAGCACAACTGACTAATTACTCAGTCAGTCCAACATTGGCAGGTAGTTGCACACATATTGATCAAAGTACTAAGGCTGGACATTCAAGCAGAAATTAATCAGGCATTATTTTTACGCTGTGGTAATAATAGGAAATCTCAAAATGCCCCATGTTTGATGTGATGAGGGTGATGCAGTGTTTGCAAAGTAATATAAATACATATTTATATTACTTGCAACACAAAAGCAACAATAATGATGTAGATCCAGACACACGTAAATTCATTCAAGCTGTGTTAAACGACTGACACTTGTTGAAGAAGTTGTAGAAAATCAAACATCTCCACCACAGGATTTCCATCAGGCATCGCAGGCCCGCCTGTGGAATTTTGGTGCCAAAAGGCGCCACAATTCCAGAGAAGGCAGAGACAGATTATGCAATGCAAATATTAAAGAAAAAAAAAAGGGTCAAAGAAATCAGGACTGGACCCAAAAGAGAAGATAAGAAGCTTCGGCCTCTCTATTTTTGAGAGGATCAAAAAAAAATCAGCTCCAAACACACTCATCTGCACCTTGATTACGGACCACGGTGCTGGTTTCTGCACAGCAATCATTTAACTCGTGAAAGAACAACAACATTGTCAGTACAGATCAGTAGGCACAGTTGCCGGTGTGTTTTTAAAATTAGCGGGTTTGATTCTGGTGTAGGACAATGTGCTTGCAAGTCTTCCAGTGAGGACACTCTGGCCAACCAGTGGAAGGCAGTGGGTTAATGTCACATTTTAGTATTGCCTCGGCTCACTTGGAACCCAGGTTGAGGCATTACCAAAAAAGTACCAGGTACTAGGTGCTAGTGAAAAAGCAAAAAAAAAACTTGTACAGCCATGGCAAGTTGAGCCGAGTTGCGTTAGTGAAAAAGGGCCAGTAATGCCTTAATTTGGCCACTGACTTTTATCACCAGCTGATTTTCATTTACCTGTCAGTTGGCTGATTTCATGTTCTGTTCTGTGGAATGAGTGTCTGCTTTGTCATTGATTTTCTTCATCAGGTCTCTGAGAGATTGAATCACTTACAGGATAATGTCATCATTGTTGCCTGCTGTGTTTACAGTAGCTCTGTGTTGTCTGCTGTAAATGAGCTGGTACCTTAAGACCTTCAGGTCAAGCATTGTGGTGCCATCCCACTGAATGGAAAGAAATGACAAACAGGTGTATGGAGAAAAAAAAGAAATTAACAAATATTGTCTAGGCTTTGTGGTAGCTACTACATACATATGGATGATAATTTCTTCAATTTTAAATTCCCTCCTAAAAATATAGTTGTTGTTGCTAGAGTTAGATCACATTAGAATTAGTTTAATTGATCAGATCAGTAAGTGTCATGTGCAGGCTAGTTTTGGTAGTTTATTCATTAGCTTGATAAAATGTTTGTATTGACATAATAGTAATGTTCAACATTGTTAGCTGTTTCAGGGCACTGATAATTGGATTATGGACCAAGCAAGGATTAAAAATATAAAGAGGTATACATTGCCTTAGCTGTGACCCTTAGCTCTCTAAGGTATCTCCCCAGTGCAGGATTCTTATTCAACTTCAAACTGACAGTGTTTTTAATCTTTTCTTTGCTTCTCTCCTGGAGATTGGGGAAACAAAAATCAATACATTGTGGCAGGCGATCTAGAAGCCTGTAAATTACAAGGCCTGGATCTGGCTGAGATGGCCTGCTTGGCAGGCTTGAGCAGGGAACCACAGGAGTGTCATCAGAGACCAAAGAGAGGTCAGAGGTTCAGGTCAGAAGCACAGATAGAAAAGCAAGCTATTTACTGTCTGTGCACAAAACTGAGAATAAGTTCCAACCAGCACAGCACAGAGACCTACGAATCTTTGTGAGAATACTTGTAGCCCTCACCCTCCTCTCCCACCACACTTCACTGCTGACTCGCTTTGGGTGATATATTGGGCCTGAGCCTGTGATAATGCCCTCACTACAAATCTGAGCACAGAACATATCGACACCTTGGTCTGTCATTATCCGTTAATCATGCTGCTGATGTACGTTTCAATCCAGGCTTCTTGGCAGCCCACCAAGCTACATAAATGAACTCAGATAAATCCATGGAGGTGCAGAGTGCATACTTTCATCTTAAGTCCAGACGTTAACCAAACTTACACAGTAAAATTCATCATTCTCCTCATCAAGACACATGAAAACAGACTGACTACTATGTTAAACATTATAATTTTAATCAAACAGCTCCTTTATGAAGAATTAAGTTTCTCTTTAGCAGGCTATTTTGTGACTTTTAAAAACGCATTGACCAATTATAGCATAGTATAGAAGTAACAAGGCATATTTCCTGTCTGATCTTTGTTTACTATGCATATCCATAACTACTACTACTATGTCCTACTATTTTTTTAATCCTGCCAATATAAAGTGTATTTGTGTTTAAACTGAAACCAATTTAAACAGCGACACATGAATGTAGTAAGCCGCTCTGCCCCCTCCCTCCCCGCTCCACATCACTCGCATCACTGTGACTCGCATCACATTACACCGATCTCACTCTGGCGTCCCACCACAAACATGGACAACATAAATAAAAAGATTAGAGTTGGCAAACTTATGACAAAGGACAACAACATGGGTCAGGCTCAGTACTGGAGTAAGTTTGAACTCATCACAACCAGTGAAGGTAAACTGACCTGGTTCGTTCGTGCGCTGCCTGCTGCAGCTGCATCACGCTCAGGTCCCTTCAATAGTTCAATAAATCCATATTTAACTTAATCCTAAAAATAAAATGAATATAGCTTAATACCACACTGAAACATCCAATTAAACTAATGTCTGCAACAGTAACAGCCTACAGGTTGTTATGAGAGAGGAGGTTTAAAGAAAGAAAAAAAGTCGGGCTTGATTGCGGTTCGGGCCTGAGAATTCTGAAAACCTGTTGGGCCAGGGTGGGCTGGGACTCCACCCCGTAGGGCCCGTGCCAGGCTGGGGCCCAGATTCTAGGCCCGTGCAGGGCACTATCTCACTGTCAATGTCAGGTAGGACTGCAATTAACAACTATTTTGATTAATCCACTAATTGGATTATGAAGTGTACAATTATGCAATGGCTCTTATTTAGACAGCTGAGAATAGTGTCAGATATTGCCCCCCCCCCCCCCATTCAATATGAAAGGAGACTGAAACTGACAGGACACGTCTGTTCTGATGATACAAGTCATAGCTCTTGAAATATGTGTTTACTTCTATAATACACATTGGAGGCAATGTCTTTCCTCATACGGGCTTCCTTCACCTTTCCAATGCAGCAGAGCTCCATGCAGTAGCGGCACCAGAGAACTATTGTTTATAGGGGGGCAAGAGAATTCTAATGCAACACCAACAAATAATTTTTACAATAGACATAAGATTTATACTGATCCCATGGCTAATAGGCTACAAAAGTGAAGTGCATGTTACTAAATGTTTATCAGACAACAACACAAGCATATTTAACTCCCTGTATTTAGAATGAACAAATGCCAAACAACAAGCACCAACAATAAAAATCATGGCCACCACAGAGAGCATCTGTGGATTAACACACTAGTGTAACTGTGAACAGAAACAACTGGAGCACAGTGTACAGTTGAATATGGTGATACAAAACCATGTTACAGAATAATCTGTTACAGGCTCCTCACCAACTGTTACCACTGTCTCTCGCTGACTCTGTACTCTCTTTTCTCTCTCACTTCTCCACTCCACTCCTCTGCCCTCCTCCTCTCCCTTCACTCCACCCTTGTCATCCTTTCTTCTTCTCCTCTCCTTCACTCTCCACTCCTGTCATCCTCTCTCTAAACTTCTCTAAACTCCTCTCCATGACTCCTCTCCTCTCTCTTCCTCTGATCTCCACGCCACACACATACACAAGTTAAATACTAACAGTATAAATGACATAATACTGTATTAGGCATACAATAAGTAGTGTAATTCAAACTGACACTGGTTGAAAACGAACCCGGACACCGCAAACCCCCCAGTTGCCACTGATGCCACCCCGTTAGCTCCTCTACCTCGTCATCATCCTCTCCTTTATCCTTCCTATCATCCTATCATTTTCCACGTTTGGCACCATCATTCTATCCTCCACACCAGCGCTGGAAGGAGTCAGTGAATAGCCGCCACCACCATCCACTCTCACTTGTTTTTAGGAATAACAAAGTAATCCATTACGCTAACTCATTCATTCACTATTCGCTGTGCACTAAGCGCTGTTAATGTCCACATAAAACCTTGCATGCATACCAGCCAATCCAATTACTCAACACAGGAGCCGCAAAGTTCGAAGGGAGTTCATCGTAATTTCTTGTGAGGGTTGGTACCTGTGATTTTTACATACAGTCTATGTCAGACAGATGTCTTCATTTATTGTGTATATATATATATGATGCGAAGTCTGCGAAGCTAGTTCAGGCAGACAACTCAAGCTGCACCCGTCCTGATCAGCTGATCAGTCATGTGCTCCCCTCAACCAAATAGAGCGGGTTATTTAAACCCGCCCAGCTTACCTGCTCTCCCCTGGCTTGCTGCCGATGCTGCTGCTGCTGTTCTCTGCTGCTGGTACTGCTGGTACCCTTGCTGCTGCTACTGCTTCATCTCGTGCTGCTTCTGCTGCTGCTGCTACTGCCCGTGCTGCCCCTGCTGCCCATGAGGTTTTGCAAGCCCACCACCTCCCCAGCATCCACCTGTGGGCTCTGTCTCTATGATCCCCTGTGGGGTCTGCTTTCATTCCCTGTTAGGTCTGTCAAACAGATCATTATTCAGGGAATGAATAACTGAGACAGAGCCTGACACCAAACCTGCTGCAGCCATGCTCAAGAATAGGCTACCTGTGCTGTGCTTCAGCTTGCTTATGTCCAATAAATTATTTATTCTCATTCCAGAGTTGTCTGACTGAAATAAATATATATATATATATATAGTTTCAAGGTTGTGGGGGCTAAGCAGAGGTAAAACCTTTTATGGGGGGCTTAACACCCTGCTGGCTCCCCCTCCCACCGCTGTTGGTTCCATGGGAAACAGTACGGGAGATACAGGAGAGAAGCAGGTCCATGGAGCTGTGCACCGCAAACATGAACAAAAAAACAAGCGTGCCGCACCAGGAATGAAATGGTTTCTTTTGTGATTTGTTTACTCCTCCCAGTGCAAAAACTTTATACAGGATTGGCAAAACACACACACAGCCATAGAGCTCTGCATCAGCTCTGTGCAGCAGCCCAACTCCAACTGCCCAGGCCGGGCCAAAGCAGCCTTATTAAAGGTAAAGCTTCAACTGAGCTGGATATTTTTAAGAAAACAATAATCAATATAATAATAATAATAATAATAATACATTTTATTTATAAAGCGCTTTTCAAAATACTCAAAGTCGCTTTACAGAATTACACAACAATATTAGAAAAACAACAATGTTAGAAACACTTAGAAACACATAAGTACAATGCAGAGATTTATCAAACATAAGATGTCTAAAACAATCAGAGCGGAGAAAACACAGTTGGATAAGGATTTGAGTGAAGTGGATGGACCAGATGGATCATAACAGTGCAGGTAGAGTTAGAATGTTAGATGTTAAAAGCAGAGTGGAACAGGTGCGTTTTGAGAAGCGACTTGAAAGTCTTGAGGTCTGTGGTTTCCCGGATGTGTTTGGGAAGGGAGTTCCAGAGGGTGGGGGCAGCAACAGAGAAAGCTCTATCAATACAATCAATACATATGTCCACATTACAGAACATATTTCACCATTCTAAGAATCACATCATCTAACTGATAAATGAATATCTTTGAGATGAAATTTACCTGTTGCTCTTTTACTTAATCTGTCCTTCCTTGAAGAAAATACACAGATAAAGTGCATTTTCTCAATTTGAATTTCAGCAGAGGTCTAGTAACAATACAGAGAAAGAAGATGGTAGTGATTTTCACTTTCACTGAGACACGTCTGGGACAATGACCAAAGATTTTGGAGCCGGTTATTAGATGTTCTCCAATCTTTGATTTTTTTACTTGCTGACAGGACTGCGATTAGAGTGACTCCTGCTCTGGGAGCAGCTGGCCCGGATGGTGTGTGTCCAAGGCTGCTTAAAGACTGTGCTGCCCAACTGTGTCAACCTCTTCACAAGATCTTCAACCTGAGTCTACAGCTGGGGTGGGTGCCGGCTCTGTTGAAAACATCCTGCATAGTGCCGGTACCAAAAAGAAAATGTCCAGTTGAACTTCATGACCACAGCCCCGTGGCCCTGACTTTGCACATCATGAAAACCCTGGCGTGGCTGATTCTACGCCTACTGAGGCTTGATGTCAAAGACAAACTAGATCTGCTGCAGTTTGCATACAAAGAACACATTGGAGTGAATGATGCAGTCCTCTACATGCTCCACCGTGCCCTCTCTCATCTGGAGAAATCTGGCACTTACGTAAGAATCTTTTTTTTTTTTTGATTTTTCAAGCGCATTTAATACCATCCAACCCAACATGCTAAAAACAAGCTCAAAGAGTGGATCCTTCCATTGTCTCCTGGATCACAGATTATCTGACAGAAAGGCCACAGTTTCACAGTCAGGTTGGGGAACTGTTTTTCTGGGACATTAATGAGCAGCACGGGGGCTCCACAGGGGACTGTCCTGGCTCCATTCCTGTTCACATTGTATACAGCAGACTTTAAATACAACTCTGAGTCCTGCCACATCCAGAAATACTCAGATGACACTGCTATTGTGGCATGTATTAGGAATGGACAGGAATCTGAATATAGGGATTTGATAAAAGCCTTCAGTGACTGGAGTTACAAAAACTGCCTCATGCTGAACACCTCAAAGACAAAGGAAATGATCATGGATTTCCGTAGGTCCAAGCCCCCTCTTCAGCCAGTGAACACTTGTGGAGTGGACATCGAGGTGGTGACAACCTATGAATATCTAGGTGTACACCTGTGTAACATGTTGGACTGGTCTGTTAACACAGATGCACTCTACAAAAAAGGGCAGAGCCGCCTCTTTTTCCTAAAAAGCTCAGATCTCAAACATCTGTAAGAGGATGCCCCAGATGTTCTATCAGTCTGTAGTGGCAAGTGTTTTATTTTATGCTGCAGTCTGCTGGGGAGGAAGTTCAGGAAAAAAGCAGGCAAAGAGGCTGGATAAGCTTGTCAAGAAGGCTGGCTCTGTGATTGGAGTAAAGATGGACTCTCTGGGGATGTGGTGGAGAGGTACACAATGAGAATGGTGGAGGCCATCCTGAACAACTCAGATCATCCTCTTCATAACGTCTTGATGGATCAAAGATGCAGCGGTGGTGGACGGCTCCTCTCTCTTCATTGCAGGACAGAGAGATACAGAAGATCTTTTATACCCACAGCCATCAGGCTTTTTAATTCTTCTGCAAATGGTAGATGAGCTGACAGACAAATTAATTTCAGTTATTCGTATTCATATGTTCAGGCAATAAGAATTTAAGCAGCAATGGTCAGAGCCAGGCATTTTTAGACAAATTTAGGCAATTCTGAGCAACAAGACAGAATAGGAAGACAACGAGAGCATCAGCATTTCAGTGTCCATTTTGCATTAGCCTAGGCTTGAACACACGCCCTAGAACCATCCCCTAACTCATGGAGCTAATTGGTTAGAGGTGATACCTGGTGTGTGGCTTCACAAATGGACTAAGCCAGTCACCAGGATGACAGCAGCTGCCAAGGCAAACTGCTGTCAAAATTCTGCTATCAAGACAAAAATCTGCAAATACATTTATCTTGACACCATGGAAATGTTGATGACTTGTTTTTAACGATAAGTGTTTTCCTCCATAAGTGAAAAAGTGATGTTTAAAAATGCCATTTTAACATTGACTCCAATTGTTCCCATGAGAGCAGAATGCAATACGTTTTCAACAATTTTGGAATAAAATTCTTATATTTACCAAAGATGACTCCAAAATTTTGTCAATGGACAAAATGGAGAATATTTTAACAATCCCGCTTCTCACCGCGGTACCGTTCAGTTAAGGGTTAAGATGCTTGTGAATAATGTTGCATTCACATGGAATCTTACAGACAGCAAACCAGATGTCATTTTAGTAGATGAGAGAAGGACGGTAAACTTGCACGAGACCAGCAAAGACAGCAATGGTAAATGGCAACATCAACCAAGGTTAAAAGATTTTAACTTTTTACTGTCCACCACCATGGAATTTATAGTTGGATGTGACATTTGGAGGGAATTTAACATCAGTTAGGGTTTGCAATAGAATTTCAAAAGAAATTGGAATTTTCTCACCATATATGTATGGCTATGATAATATTGTTAAATAATACACAAGAATTTGTTGTAAACAATATGCCTTCGGCCTAGCAACATATTGTCTCATGTGTGTTATGTTGCCGTCATGCTGTTCTGTCGGACCACTTGTTTGTTTTTCGTGTTCCATCCAGTGGCTGTCCATCTGCCTTCTCTTGTCTGCCTGATGCCATGTTAATGCAGCATAACTTCTATTTTTACAAGGTTCTTGTATTAACTTTAATGGGAAATTGTTATAATTCTAAGAATTTTCTTAGAATTTTGTCACTGAGAACAACTCTTAGTTCTAGGAATCTTTATGAATACAGCCCCTGGAGGGTAGTGAACTAGACAGGCTGTGACACAGCAGAAAGCAGCCACCAAGGAAATAAAAAAAAAAAACAGAAGGAAATCAAATTTGGACTTTACTAACCTGTGCTCCCACTAACAGTCACAACCTTGCCCATGTTATGAACTCTTGTTGAGGACTGTGGTATGGTGGCACAGTAGCATTTTCATGCAAGCACTTCTCCTTTTTCTCCTCCTATTCCTCAGAGGCCGCTGATAGCCAATCTATTATGGATTCTTTCAATGGCCTTCAGCTTCTGATGTTGTTGTGAGTACCGGTGACAACGGATCCGTGAAAGGGAATGTACCTTATAATGAAATTGAGTAGGCAGTTAAGGCTGTGAGGAGTGGTAAAGCCCCAGGGTTGAATATAGTTAATTCCAGTTCTGGCCTTATGCAGCGGTCCTCATGTTGCTAGATGCACATAAAGCTTTTGACTGCATTGAATTTAACTATTTATTCGTAGTCTTTGGCCTATTTGACTTTAGTCCTGCCTTCATATCCTGGATACATCTTGTACGTAAGCAACAGTCCACGCTAACAATGTAATATCAAAACCCTTCCCCCACTGAAAGGGTTATGAGGAGGAGGAGAAGCCAGAGGAGAATTCATAAAATCATAGTCCCCTCCATGGTAGGTACCACCACCAAATAAAAAAAGTGGCTGGACAGAGGCACTGACCATGGCAAGCCCTGAGCACAAGATCATTAGAGGCTGGGGTCTACCATACCAGATAGGACCCCAGGTGCAGGCTGTGCAAAGCCCCTGTGACAGTGCAGCACATCATGTTAGGGTGTAAAATGCAGGTAAGGAAAGTGTATGCATGGCTGGCATACTGAACAGGAACATCTGTGATGAGTATGGGCTGGAAGTCCCACAGTCAGGATAGAAGATGCCACACAAGGTGATTGAAAATGACCAAGGTAAGGTCCTGTGGAATTTCCAGATCCAGACAGACAAACTGGTCGTCAGTCAACTGGACATTGTGGTGGTTGACAAGTTGCAGAAGAATGCAGTAGTGATAGACGTAGCAATCCAAGTAACAGTAACATCAAGAACAAAGGACATGAAAAGCTTGAGCAATAAGATATACATAAGACTCTCAGACATTACACACACACACACAAACACGATACCTGCCCAGCACCAAGCATCAGATAGATAGAAGTCAGCAGTTGCTTGATGACCCTTCTTAGTGGAGACCAAAACAGAGCTATAAAAGGAAAGCATCCATCATGTTAGCATTCATCTGAACATCAAAGATACTGCTCATGTTATTTTGTATGGGTGTGTGAAGAGGCAACAGTTTGCTTATACTCTATGCTTGCCTGAACAGCTGTAAAAGGTGATGAAATATGAGAAAAAAATTAAATATTAATAATAAATAATAATAATAATAATAATAATAATAATAATAATAATAATAACAATAATAATAATAATAATAATAATAATAATAATAATGATTAATAATAATAATAATAATAATAATAATAATACATTTTATTTATAAAGCGCTTTTCAAAATACTCAAAGTCGCTTTACAGAATTAAACAACAATGGAAACATCAATATTAGAAACACTTAGAAACACATAAGTACAATGCAGAGATTTATCAAAACATAAGATGTCCAAAACAATCAGAACGGAGAAGAACACAGTTGGATAAAGATTTGAGTGAAGTGGATGGACCAGACAGATCATAACAGTGCAGGTAGAGTTAGAATGCTAGGTGTTAAAAGCAGAGTGGAACAGGTGCGTTTTGAGAAGTGACTTGAAAGTCTTGAGGTCTGTGGTTTCCCGGATGTGTTTGGGAAGGGAGTTCCAGAGGGTGGGGGCAGCAACAAAGAAAGCTCTATCTCCCCAGGTTCTGTGCTTGGTCTTGGGGACAGTGAGGAGAATGGCATCAGAAGAACGGAGGGTGCGGGAAGGGATGTACGGGTGAAGAAGGTCTGCGAGGTAGGAGGGGCCTGGTTATGGAGTGTTTTATGGGTGAGGAGGAGGATTTTGAATTCAATTCGTTGTGTAATTGGGAGCCAGTGGAGGTTCTGGAGGACAGGTGTGATGTGGTCACGGGAGCGGGTGTGGGTGAGGAGGCGAGCAGCAGAGTTTTGGATGTACTGGAGTTTATTAAGGAGTTTGGCGGTTGTACCATATAGGATGATGTTGCAGTAATCAAGGCGGGATGTAATGAAGGCGTGGATTAGAGTTTCAGCGGCTGAGAAAGAGAGTGAGGGGCGGAGGCGAGAGATGTTCTTTAGGTGGTGGAACGCTGATTTAGTGATGTGTTTGATGTGTTGGTTGAAGGAGAGATTACTGTTAAAGATGACTCCAAGGTTGCGGCAGTGGGGGGAGGGTGACAGTGTGGAGTTGTCAGTGGTGAGGTGGAAGTCTCTGGCTGTTTGGGTGAGGGAATTTGGACCAATTAAAATCATGTCTGATTTGTCATAGTTAAGTTTGAGGAAGTTTGTTTGCATCCAGCATTCGATGTCGGTCAGTTTGACAGGGGGGAATGAGTTGAGGGGGTGATGGATTTGGTGGAGATGTATAACTGGATGTCATCAGCGTAGCAGTGGAAGTGAAGATTATGGCGGCGGATGATTTGACCAAGGGGGAGGAGATACAGGATGAAGAGGAGAGGACCAAGCACAGAACCCTGGGGGACGCCTTGGGACAGGGGGGCAGTTGAGGAGGAGCAGTTGTTGATGGAGATGAATTGTTGTCTGCCAGAGAGATATGGGTGTAACCAGGTGAGGGCAGTGTCAGTGATGTTGAGGAGGGAGTTCAGCCGGGAGAGTAGGATGGAATGATTGATGGTGTCAAAGGCAGCGGTGAGGTCCAAGAGGATGAGGATGGAGATTTGTCCAGAGTCTGAGGAGAGGAGGAGGTCATTTGTAATTTTGAGGAGGGCAGTTTCAGTACTGTGTTGTGAGCGGATTGAAATTCTTCGAAGAGGTCATTGTTGTTGAGGTGGGATTTTATTTGTGAGGCGACAACACGTTCCAGGATTTTCGACAGAAATGGGAGGTTAGAGATGGGCCGGAAGTTGTTCATGATGTCAGGATTAAGACCAGGTCTCTTGATGATGGGGGTGACAGCAGCAAGTTTCAGTGAAGATGGGACGGAGGCAGAGCTGAGCGAGGAGTTGATGATTTTGGAGACCAGCGGAGAGATGGTGGGGAAGCAGTCCTTGGCGATGGAGGATGGAATGGGGTCAAGCATGCAGGTGGAAGTCTTCATGGATGAGATGATTGTGGATAGCATAGTTGGGGAGACAGGTGCAAATTTGGAGAGGGGCCGGGTGATGAGATGGGTGGAGGGGGGGTGATGGGGGTGGGGGAGTAGGGGAGGTAGTTAGGGAACTGTAGATTTTGCCAATATTGGACTGGAAGAATGAGAGGAAGGAATTGCATTTGTCAACGGTGAATGAACTTGAGATGTTGTTGATGGGGTTAAGGAGTTTGTTTATAGTAGAAAAAAGAGCCTTTGGTTGTTGGAGCCGGAGTGAATGAGGTTTGAAAAGTAGGTAGAGTGTGCAGTGTTGAGGGCGGCTTTGTGCTGTAGGAGGTCGTCTGTGTAGGCTTGGAGATGAACTGTCAAACCAGTTTTTCTATGGAGTCTTTCAAGCTGGCGCTTGCGGGATTTCATTTGGTGGAGTTCCGGGGTGTACCAGGGGGCAGAGTGGGAAAAAGAGACAGATTTGGTTTTGGTGGGAGCAAGTTGGTCCAGACAGGAGGAGAGAATACTGTTGTAGTGGTTGACTAGTTCGTCAGTATCATCAGACGGTGGGGGAGGGTGGGTTGACAGGGTGTTGGATAAGGAGACTGAGAAGTCCTGGGGGGAGATATATTTAAGGTTTCTGAAGGATATAGTTCGTTTGACCTTGGGGAGGGGGGAGGGTAGATTGATATCCATGAGGATAGCCAGGTGGTCAGAGATGTGGAGGTTGATGCTGAAAAGTTGATGGATGGCGAGACCAGAGGAGCAGACTAGGTCCAGGGTGTGACCATGGTTGTGAGTGGGAAAGTTGACATGTTGAGTGAAATTGTGGGAGTCCAGAAGGTCCAGGAAGTCGGAGGCTTGTTTGCAGTTTCTGTTGTCGATGTGATAGTTGAAGTTGCCAAGGAGGAGGACAGAAGGTGAGATGGCTGAGAGCTGTGCAACAAAGTCGGAGAAGTCGGAGAGAAATGATGGATTGGGCTTGGGAGGGCAATAAATAACTGCAATAACCAGGGGAGCAGGACCAGACAGTTTAAAAGCAATGGTTTCGTAGGAGTGAGCAGGGGTGGTGGATATGGTGATGATTTTGAGGTCTTTTTTATGGATTGAGGCCACACCACCACCTTTGCCAGTGGGATGGGGCTGGTCGATGTATGTGTATCCAGGAGGAGTGGCTTGGTTGAGAGAAAAATAGTCCAGGTGATTGTGCCAGGTTTCAGTGATGCAGAGGAAGTCCAGGTTGTTATCAGTGATGAATTTGTTTAGAATTAGTGCTTTGTTATTGAGTGATTGAGTGTTTAGCAGAGCCAGTTTGAGGAAATGCTGCTGTGTGATTTGTTCTGAGGAATGAGGAAGTGAGTGGAGGTTGGGATTGGAATGTCGGCGGTTGTGGCTCCAGGGAAACAGTGAGTGGCCGCATTCGCTAAGCGAATGTGCCGAACGATGGAGTCGTCGACGATCAGGGCAGTGGGGGGGAAGAGAGGAGTGGGTGCCTTGTTCACAGCAGTGTGAGAGAGGGCAGGGGCAGCAGCAGCGGAGGCGGAAGATGGGACATCCGCAGCGGCTGCTAGAGCTCCTGATGTGCGGCTGTGGTTCAGCTCTGGAGGCTACTTTTCCGGTACCTGAGGGCAAGGAAGATCACCAGAGCGCCTGTTTACAGCCTCCATCAGCAACCTGCGGCGAAAGAAGGAAGATTTCCCTAGCTGTCTGCTGAGAGGAGATCGGGTGCTCGCCGTGGGCCACATCCGTCAAGAGTGGCAGGTGCGTGGGCAGGTTTAGTGGGAAGTTGGGGGCAGAGACCTTGGGTCTTGCTCCAGTCCTTGGCCATGTAGCGGTCAGAGATGGGAGCGCCGTCGCCGCAGCTGCCGCTGGAGGAGCCTACGCAGCTGCAGGTGGAGAGATGGAGTCCGGTTCCGTGTGAGATGGGGGAGCACCAGCCACTGGAACAGCCTCGGCCATGGGGACATCAGCAGGGTGGACAGAGGCATCAGGTGGTAGCGGGGCGAAGCGGTTTGTGAGGTTGAGGGATGGAGGCGAGGCAGCGCGGGGGTTCCCACTCCTACCCTTGTACTTCACAACTGACCAATGAGGCTGTGAGCTGGGGGTTGAGCACGAGGAGGGTCGGGGGTTTGGCAAAGAAGGGTCCCAGAGGATGGTGTCGGCAAAGGCTGAGTTCATGGAGGAGATGACTTTAGACTGTGAGGCAGCGGTGTCAATGAAGTCAGAGAGGAGAGAGTCTTTTTTCCGGAGTTCGTCTGTGAGACGCCTGATGTCTTCCCTGAGGTGAGTGATGTGTTTTTCTGCTTTCCGGCAATCACCACAGGGCATGGTGGATGGTGAGGTGCGTGGAACCATGGTTGGAGCAGGTGGTGGCTGTGAAAACAGAGAAAACAGCTCCGGCAGCAAAGGTGTTTGTGTGCTAGATTTGGCTAGCAACTAGCTAGATTGCTAATGTAGCTTCAGCGTGGGAGGGAGTGGGGACTTAGATTTGGCTAGCAACTAGCTAGATTGCTAGTGTAGCTTCAACGTGGGAGGCAGTAGGGACTTACACGCGAGGACTCCGGATGGAGTCCACGGCGTTGAAACAGCGCAAAAGAGGACGGGTTGGATGATACGAGAAGGCGAGACTTACCGACACGGGCCCAAGTGCTGTGGCTAGGTATCCGGTAACCTAGCTGATAGTGAGGAGATCTTGGTCTCGATCAGTCTCCTTCTTTGTAATGGCTGTGCCTGTTGCTTTTTAGTGGTGAAGTACAGCAGTGATCCCGATTACTCTATCCTGTTTTGCTCCAACGACACAGAACCAGTCTAAGTGTCTGACAAACAGTTTGACGTTCAGTTTTTATTCACTGTTGATTCACGGAGCGGCACAAATATTAAGGGCTCTAATTTCATACTAGGCGCAGGGTGGTGCACCATGCAACATTGTGGGCAGTCAATTTTGGCAATTTGGCGCCGCAGTAGGGGGAGGGATTGACAGATTCAGCTTGGCACGGTTACAATTTTGTGCCAAAAGGCTGCGATGAAAGTGTGCTGAAAGCTTGTCAACTCCAACCTGGTCTACTTCAGGCGCAGGGCGAAGCACAGCTGGTCGAGTGGTAATTTGGCTGACCAGCGCATCACCAAAACCTCCCAGGCACATTTCCAGAATGTCAGGCACGTTTCAATGGAAGAAATAATCACAACGACTTTACCACAACCAAATTTATATCTATATCGATTGTCCCGTCACATCTGATGTCAGATCAAAGGTGGCTGGTACGCGTAATGGAAACTCAACCTGACTGAATTAACACACCTGAAACTGTGATGCAAACTAACAAGTTCACATCTCTCTCGGCCAACCACAGACAGCCTCGACATCAGATAGTGAGTATTTGGCAGCTCTCATCTCAGAGAATTCAAAAGAAAAGAAAAAAGAGAGATGCTCTATTCTCAGTGTATCAGTGCAAACCTGATTAAAAATATTAGTAACCTCCTCCCAGGCTTCATTTGCTTCATCAGCAAAGGTCTGTCTGGAGGTCTGTTTGCATTACCATATACCATATACTGTGAGCTTGGACCTCCTGGACCAAAACAAAACCAAAACAAGAGTTTTTTGGGGGGGTTTTCCTAGGAGAACTTTGGCCGTCTGGCGTCACTGTCTCCTTCGTCCATATCGAAATATAAAATGACGAAAATTGCAGTGCGCTTCACCTGCAGCACATTTAAAGGCGAGGAGAGGAGCTCATTTGATTGGTGAAGATCTGAGACAGCTGCATTAAACCCACTCATGCCTTCTCCCCTCCCTTTTTCCCACTTGCGCTGGTAGGAGGGATGAAGGTGTGAAAGAAAAGTACCTGTGCCAGGGTGCGGAGCACACACAACTTGCAAAGTGCGCCTAGACACACCCCATTGGTGCAGCACCTCTAAATGTTTAGGTAACAGGGGACAGAGCTTCTGGGCATGTTAAGTAGCTTAAAAAACTCTCAAAAGTAATAGCTCATATTCATCTCATCATTGTTGAGTTTTGACTATTACAGTTTGTTTGTTTTGTTACCGTGGCATCTTCAATCTCTTGATTGCTTTTATGTGGAAATCTTTACAAATGTCCCATGTTGTTATAAACTATTTCTAGAGAAAGAGGTTACATAAATAGACTTGGTACTTCCTCCCTGATCAGGTTTTTTAAATCATCTTAATCAAAAAGTTTACATTAATAAACATAAAACTGGATTATTGCATCTGGTGCAGAGAGCCAGTAGGGAGGCAGCCAAGTCATTCTTGTGTACATTTCCCAACTTTCTAACAAAGAAAACAATTGTGTCAGCTGTCAGCATCACAATACACACTGACCTGATTACACCTTCATCATCAGTAAGCGCTGGTGTTCCTCCCTCCATCCCTCTCACGTGCTTTATATGGTCTCAGGACTGTGTGTGTGTGTAGGCAGTTTGATCATGGTAGTCAGGTCCCATCCATCTGTGGTGTTGAAAAGGCTCCTTATTGGCCTTGATCCCATATGAAATATTGTCTTATCAGCTGAGCATGAGTTGCCATAAGGCATTAGGACTTGCACATTTCTCCAACTCCCCTCTCTAACAATCCCCCTCTACAGGAAAGAGATCACAAACACAGTACTGTCACTCCCTGTCCAGGCTTTTTTGCTTGATTTCTATCTATCTATGGTGAAAGCACAGATCAAGTCAGACCCCATGGACATCTTTTCAATCTTACCCTGGCTTTTACTTTTCTTAAAAATAGATATGATACAAATCACCATTTAGATTTCACAGGCTAAATTTCTGCACCCTGAGTTTTACAGTAACCACACAGTCACTTTCTGTATGAGGGACATTACAAATGAAGGTGATAACTTTAATAAAGGACAGAAGACATAAGAAAACAAATTACATGGTGACAATATCCACAGATGCTGTCATCCAAGGTTAAGATGGCAGCACTGTGTTCTATTATTTATTGAGTTAGTTGATGAAATGTCATCTTTGATGATTTGATGTTCACAGGGAATGCTTACATCTAAGAAGTTTAATTGACATGCATCACTGTTGCCTTGCCAAAAACATGTACTCTTGTTTAAATATTAAAGGCCTACATAAGGAAGAACATGGACTCCTTTGTGCTGCCTGTCATGCATGTCGGCAACTGTAAATTAATTGACTGGATGGCAATATTTTCTAAACCGATTAAAGTAACTGGGATACTTTTCACTAATGGTCCTGAACATCATTGGCATGGACCGAAGTCCCAGACCAGTAATACACAGACACTGAACATGTTTTGTATGGTTTCTTATGCATGCTGAATTATACTGCAGTGGTTATTTCCATGACTATAAAGCTTCTAAATTTCAGTTGAAAAAACATACAGTTTATTTTGCCTCTTGTCTGTTTTTGTTGAAATTATGAGCATTTAGTACTCATTTAACACTACAAGCAAATATTGACTGCTGTATTATGTTACACCATATGACACCACTATATGAAATATTTTAACGTTACAAATTGAAGAAGGGGGGAAAACACTGTCAGTAGAATGCACTGCCATAAAATCTTCCCAATTTACAGAGCATGATATTGTATTCTATTAGCTTATGTTATTCATAGCAATTTACCTTCAGGTAACTTCACAAGCTTAAGGTCTTGCACAATATGCTGGGCCTCCTCAAAGGGCATATAATGTTTGCTGTTGCATATTAATTTAGCATCCAGAATGACAGACTAGATATATCCTATGGTGCTCCTTTATGCCTTCCTCTCGTGCCCTGGAGGGGTAATAATGCTGGGTTATGAGTCCTATGTGTTATATTTATACACACCCTCTTTCTACTCCTTTTCATCTCAACCAATTATGTCTTTAATCCCATCAATCTGTCACTCAGCATCTACTTATACCCACCACACTGATTTGCCATGAGACTCATGTTTCACTCGATGCTTATCTTGACTTTTTGATCAATTCTCATTAATATGGAGATTTTAGGACTATGGGTTGCATATGCACATGTGATCATAATGTGGTTTGGAGAATGGAGAGAGAAGTTGTAAGTCATTAAAATCAAATCACATGGCAGTACCTATCTGGAATGACATTGCTGGAAAAAGTCAAGAAATCATTTCCTTTGTTGCCCATAGCCAAAAGCTGCTTCCAGCGTTTATGTCAGACTCAACAGGCTCATTGAAAAGTTATTTTTTGCTGTATTGACGTGCCTCCATATGGCTGTACAGATGTGAGGGGAGAATATGTGAGGAATCTATCCCTACTGTAGCGCAGCAGCACTAGCTATTTTTGCATGTCCCATCTTTTTGGTAGAATACTGGGCTCAGAGGCGTCAAGCAGAAAATGTTCAAGCAGAGGATCAATGGAAAAAAACGTGAGCCCATGTGCATAAAAGACAACAAACTACAAACAGGAGTATGTACACACACACACACACACACACACACACACACACTACACTCAATAAACACACACATGCAAGCTTTATAGATACACAGCATAAACCCAGGTGGATTTGGTGCAAGCTGTTTTCACTGGCAGCAACCCCCACCTCCCCATCCCCATCCCAGCCCTGTTCAGCAAAGCTGTCACAGTGGCAGCACTCATAATGAAGGGTAAAATATTTTATTCAGATTTATTAATTTGAAAATGAAGCATGCCTGTCGACAGAGGGACAGTTCTTCTCAATCTGTCAACGTAGAGCCACTCGGCGCTGACACCAGGATTCATTTGTCTTGTCGGCTCTGACAGTCGGATTCTCCCAGTGCTCTACGGAGAGGGATCGCCCAGGGATTTTTTGAGCTGGATAAAACACATTCCGACAAGGAACAGTCTCTTTATTAATGCAAATTAGGCCAGAAAAATTCCAGCAACAGCTACTTGGCTCCAGAGTCCTGGCTCCATTCTGTTTTTTTTTTTTTTTTTTTTTTGAGGGAGGGGGGCATAATAAAAAATAATAAAAGCAGCCTTGGTGTGTTTGTGAGAATAGGGCCTGCAGGAGGACCTGTCACACTGCAGCTGTGACACTCTCCACACACTTGGGACCTAGACCAAATTTTGGAGCCTTTCCTGCACTTTTAGGTGTCCTTTCCATGTACTTTATCTCACATCACAACAATGAATATGAATAACACTCTATTTATTGAAAAACATACCAGATCTAGGAGATTAAAATCCTGAAGCATGATTTCAGATTTTATGTTCATGCACGGGAGCAATAATTGGTGTTAACCCACTGAATTGCTCACATTAAATGGATCCATACTTGGATTTGCTTTATATTTTCGATTTCTTTTCTTCTGTGTTAGGATGTAGGGAATTTTTTTCTCTGTGTGTCTGTTCAGACCAGAGGCCAGGAGATTCACAAACTGTGGCTGACTTGTGCTTGCCTGGATGAGTGCAGGCAAGTTGTTGTTTTATTTTGCCGAGAGTCCTTTGACATTTATCTCTTTTCACCTGCTATGTGATGGTGATTCCAAGTGACAGGGTCTCCTCTCTCTCTCTCACCCTCTAACACTCTCCTCTGTCTTTCTGTCTGTCCTCCCTCTCCCCTTTCTTTCTCATCGTTTCCCATCTCTCTTCCCTATATACCATCCCCCTCTGAGCTCCTCATTCTTTCTTGTTCAGACCTTGCTGCAGCTACATGCATCCCTGTCTACTATTGGTGCTGCACAAAGTAAATTGAGGGAGGGGGGTGGGGGGGGGTGGGGGGTGGAGTTCTGTCAGTCAGAGGCATTTGACAGGAGACAGCACAAGATGGGACCACAAGGGTGAAGACGTGCATGACGGGATTGCTCCCATATAATGTTTAAAAATGGGACGGCCTCCCCATTCCTTCAATTACTTAAATGGATGAGATAGGGAAGGAGCGCATGCTGCCACTGTGTCTCTACTGTAACTCTCAGATTAGTTAATTGGTTATCCTCTGGAATAAGGAAGAGGTTGTATTTCACTCAAGCCATTAGCAGGCATCACTTATTCAAAGTCCCCCTACTGTCAATATTCAGAGAGGGGTTTTCTCTGGCCAACTATAGTGTGGCTATGAAAATATATTCAGCCCATATATAACCACCACAGACTGTAGTTGTTTCTGAGAGGCTCAAACCGCAGCACACACCACTGCAAAACATTGGATTAAAAAGCCACAGAGGGAGAAGTGGTCATTTCAATTTGGTTTTATCCAGCATATTAGCTGCCTCTTATGGGAAAAGTCACCTTTATTGCAGAGGCTTCAATACTTGACCTCACCATCAGTTCATTAACCCAGCAATAAAGGAAGCCCTCATCCTCGCTGAACAGCACCCGGTCTGCCCATTTGAAAACCATCTCACTTCCACAGTCCTGTTTTCCCACTCAGTGTAAACGGCTCTGCTAGCCACCCACTTTATCAATTGCCTGCATAATTGTAAAAGCCTTTTTTATGTTGTTGTTTTTCTCTCATATAGTAAATGGAGCCATAATTTAATATTTTAATGCATGTTAATGTGTTGTTTAACCTTCTAGCAACAATCAGGCGCCTCTAAAAGGTTAACCTTGAACGTGAGCCAGTGCAGACAGCAGCACAATAACGCGTCAATCTTTGAAAAACATCTCAGTCTAATGGATTAGTGGTTGATTGCACAGCCCCATCTCGAGTTAGATGCCATATATATTGGATAGGCATTAAAACAAGCATTTCTCAATTTTCTTGCTGCCGGCCCTCAGGGTCAATGGACCGGTAGGGCAACAAAAAGCTGAGTCAACACATGCTTCTTAATTTAAGCTTCATTTAAATCTCAAGCAGCCCTCAAGCTCAAAAATGAAACAGGTTGGGTGTAAAAGACAAGAAAGGTTTCTTCATAGTCTATTTACACATATTTCCTCCTCCTTATACTACCTCAGTTGTTAAAAGTGTAAGACACACCGGATCTGCCCTGGCATGAGGGTAAATATTATTGTAATAACAATGACAGATTCTGCTAGAAATGGGATGCTTTTATATTTATGAGAGACAGTGCATAAGTCTACATAGCAGCGCCCCTCAAACTCACCAGTTAACATGTCATGTCTCATTTGCATCAATTGCAATCAATTGCATCAAAATCGTTCCAAGGGATTTTGCAGGGGGTTATGTTATATGTTATATATGCCTGACTATTTCTTGGCTGGACACAGTGACCCTGTGGTGATGGTTACTCCTGGGGATGACAAGAACATTTCTCAAAACATCAAACTATTCATTCAACAAGTCTACACAGTAGCAGTCCAGAAGTCATGTCCTCATAAATGGATATAGGACAGAAGACTTAATGCAAAACCAGATGATTCCTGAATGGGGGGCTGTTTGTTTGCTGGCCATGTAAAGGGGGGTACAGTATTCAAAGAAAACAACTCTGAGTTCACCCAAGTGTGTATTTCCCATTTTTTGGCATAAAATAGCTGCCTCTTCACAATCTCTGCACTGCACAGGGATTAAAATGATGGCTGTCAGCGACGTTTTACTGAGATGACAAATAATTAGACCCAAAAAAATCAGAGAAACTTACTGGTAAATCCTCAACTTACTACAAATCATTGCTGTAATCAATTAATATACATTGCTTGGAGACCAATTAGTAATTAGTTATATAATCCTGAGTGCAACCTAACTTTGGCTAAGATGCATTTTTGTTCTAACACAATAAAAAGTTATTCTACAACAATAAACTCTTACATAAAACTATTATATAACAAATAAGTGAGTTAGCCAAAGTAGCTCTGTGTTTTTCTGTCTTTCTTCTGGTTGTTTCCCAAGTTTCCTCTGTTTATCCACCCATTGTCTTCCTTTATCCCTGTCCTGTAACTGGAGGCTCAAGTGCTTAAAAAGGTGCATGTGAGATGCCAGTGATCACCTCTGCTATATCTTTACAGATAATGTTTTATTCTAATATGTTTAATTTTTTTTTTAATCTCTACATTTTAACACCACACAGAATAATTCAGGAAATAGTCACTGTAGGAGGGCAACTAGTGTTGCCAGGTCACTGAGTATAATCAAAACGCCACCACACTTAAATCTATGGTGACTCATTGGTTGTGTTACACAAAGGCAAATGAATGCTTAATTGAAGAACATTGGTAATACTTAAAGTGTCACCTCCTTGGTTTTTAATAACACTGGGCTTCTTTGAAAGTAAAAGAGACCACTTTTCATGAGTTCATGCTGCACATATAAATAATGTCTCATATGTTTGAGAATAGAGTTGCCATACATTATTTTCTCTGTCCAACTGTATCAGAATCAAAGAGAGTTTTATGTGTATGAATCTTTTCCATTAGTACTGCTTCCACACAAGCCAAAAGCCATGCAGGATGAACGGGGGGATTTATCTGCACAGCCTAATCACATGGTGTGACCCTGGGTCTGTAGTAGAAAGGTCTCTCTCTCAGGTGCCATGGAAACCAGCCCACCTCAGGCACCTTGTCCTGTCGTCCTCCAGTCGCCCTCTGTGCTTTTCCTGGGTGGATATCTGGCAAGACAATTGGAGGCTTCTCAGACCAACTGAATGTCTGAATTACCTTTTAAACAGATTGCTCCAAATAGTTCAGTCTTCAACTGACACCCTCCAAAAATGAATCCTCATGTATATTGTACATCATGTCCAGACCTTGTGGTGACATCATGCTCTCATCTCTCATCTCTCATCTCTTAAATACAGTATTCAAGTCAGTTTCAGGGAATGTTTGGTTTCTAAAGGGTAAAAGCACAGGGTATGGAGGAACAAACATTACTTATTGGGTAAATTAATTAAATAAATTTCAAATCAATTAGGAATACAAAAAGAAAAGCATGCTGTTTCTGGTTCATTCAATAACCTGTAAGTGCTGCAACCTGGGAGGTTGAAATGCATCCAATTCTAAGAAGTTGTATGTGTCACTCCTGCCAACTTCAGCTATATCAGTGTGTGGTGATATGCAGAGAGGCAGTGTACCCTGTGATAACGGCTGCTGAATCCATTGTACTTTCTGTCACATGTAAAGCAACGGGATGAAGATGCTGCAGCTTTTTCTACACAAACAGGCAGATATGATGTTCTGCTGTGGTGTTAGTGTCTGATTGCTGACCAAGCAATTATTGCTCTAACTAAACATTCAAACTTATTCGAGGTCAGATTTTAAGCCATCAGCAAACCGTTTCAGGTGTATTACCACCCTCTGAACTGGACTGGGGTCCACATACATAAACACAAATATTCGTAAGACATTATCTTTAATTACATTTACAGATAATTATATAATAACAAGTAAAAATACATGTGTAAATCTGTGAACGTACTCAAACAGATTAGCCAACTCTGAAGGAAAAGTATTAAATATAGTATTGACTGAATGTGTGACCCCATTGATTATTATTTTTTTGTTCTTTCTTTTATTCATTCTTTTTTTTTTTTTTTTTTTTTTTGGATGTTGTATGGTTTATTTCTAGTAAAACTGTAACCCCTTTCTGGCCCTGGGGAGGACGTACAGTTCAGAGGTGTGAGGGCCAGAGGCTGCTGTCGTGTCCCACAGTGGGACATTGTATTTACCACTGCTGAGTCTGGCCTTGTTACTTTTAATAACTGCAACGGTATCTCAGAATCCCACTGGTGAGGATGGCACTCTGGATATTCATGTATCAGCTCCATGCTCCATTTACATCTCTGCAGCAAATTAAGCATTTTACCGGACACCTATTAGCATTTCCTGTTCTATCACAACTGTGTAGCTGACCATAGATCTGCCTGGCAATGAGTGGATGAAGATAACTGGCAGCCCTGTGATTTGTTTGTCTTGCCATGTAGCCTGAAAGTATCAGCATATATTTAGATTTCTACATGCCCTGCTAACGTAACTTAGCAGATGTTGGGGAGTCATATGGATGTTGGTGCAATAGAGACCCCCTCAGGTATTCTCATTATTCTACTACTGAGCAGATGGTGGGGAAACTTACTGCACTTACCATTATCCATCATACATATTCTGCTCCCGATTTACACAGGCGGTGCTTCACCGGAGCTCCTACTGGGAGAGCAGTGAGCTCCAGCATTGCACTAAAGCTCCACCTGAGGCTTAGGAAGACAGTCTGAGATGTCACTGCCATTACACTTCAAACTCAAATATGCTAATGGTTGTGCTGTGGACATACAATGGGTGCATCCCAGTTGCATATTTTGAATTCTGAGGAAGATAAATCTGCAGCTTGATGATTTTTAAGTATAATATCAGTGGGGAAATGTTCTAACAGGTTTAACAGGATGATAAACCAGTGGCGTTTGCTACAGCCACTCAGTCAGTATTATCATCAAATATACAAACATTTATGAGCCTTTTGACCTTGAATTAGGCAACAAATGTATTCTATTCCAGAACATTTGAAGACACCCAAAAACCTTGTTTCTTTTCAGGGGTGATGGGATCCACAAACATGCACAGTTCCCTGTTTAAGAAACACAGTCATGTGCCAACAAAGCCAGGTGAAGACTACAACAAAATAACAAGGCTGTATACAAGGGAGAGAAACTTCAGATAAAAAGATAAATCATTTTAGAGTTAGTTAGTTAGTTAGTTTTCCCTCTTAATGTGACTTGTAACCTGCACAGTTCCATTGAAAAACAAACAAATAAAGTGCATTTAAGTGGTTGCACAAATATGCACCCCCTTTGTCGTAGCACCTTTTGATTTAATTACAGCATTCAGTTACCTTTCAACAACAATTGCGGAGCATGGCTTTTGCTGTAAGAAGCAAGTAAGTTCATGTCAGGAGAATCGCACAAGGACAGCTGAAGTTCATCTGAGTCACTTTGAAGGCAGATGTACACTGAATAACACAAGTTTGAATGTGATTGGTTAAATTAATTGAGCTACATCTGTCATTATAGGAGGGTGTGCACATTCATGCAACCACAAGATTCTAATTAGGGCCCGAGCGACGACTGCAAGTCGTCTGGCGAAGGTCCTATTGTAATTATTTTCTGTACTTTTAATTTTTCCCTTTTAGAAGAATTCAGTTTGTTTTTGGAATTGGAGTTGTTTGGGTTTTAGGTCTCATTCAAGCTGGAAAAAGTTCAGAATTTTTTATCTCTTTTTATTTCACAAAAACCTGGCATTTTAACAGGGGTGTGTCACTGTAAGTTCATGGTTATGTATGTCACATATGTATACTCAAAGGCTGATGATCTGCACATCACTGTTCATACTTAAGTTTCACTGGACTTTTTTTTTCCATCATTACCGCCAGTGAGACAGCACTGGGCCTGAAGGGCACTTTTCAGCATGGCCAGACACACTCAAGCCTTGCTGCTTGACTGCACAACATGGGTCACTGCCTTACATTAGGAGAACCCTGCCAGAGTCAGCCAAGCGGAGTCTTGCAACATACCTGAAAGTGAATGAACAAAGTCTGTGTACATTGCCTACAACAACAAAACAAGGGGGGACTGATTTTAAGATTAATTCCTTACTTTCACTCATGAAGGTGTTTTTGTTTCTCGTCGGTGGATAGAGGTTTTTCCTGCTCTGAACCACATTATCTAGCCAATCCCATAATTTTAACAAATGAAAGGGTTGGCCAACACTTTGACTGGCGATGCCTACCTGAGGCTTTATCACTGCACAGTATGGAAATGAAGTGGCTTCCTGTGGGGCTGGTGAGGGTCAGAAAGGACTAAAACAGACCTCCTGTGTCAGCCGCTCTAATTTATTTGAAGTTCTGGCTCTAACCATCCCTGCTTGTAAGGGCAGCAGCCACATCTCTAAGCCTCTGCTTTGCATCCCACCCTCACAGCGTGCTGATCGACGTTTCACGGGAGGCACCTCAAGGTGGGGCTAAATGGTCTTATATTCCCAATCATGTCGCGTAGGCGGAGTCTGCCTCTCACGCTCTTAGCTGCCGCTCGTACTGTACACGACAAAAGCAAGAGGATGGATAGAGTGAGATAAATCCACACTTCTTATTTCTCACAGCCAATGTTTTGTAATTTGGCAGGAGACGAGGTGATTTTGGATCACTGCGCGACATCACAAAAAACGTGCCCGAGTTGATGGTGGTACTAGAAACAGCAGACTCGCTTTACTTACGCACACCCATGTTCCAGTGAAGACAGCAGCAGTTCAGATCAGATTTCACATTTAGCTCCGACCAGCTGAGAGGGACACAACGAGAGCGCGGGAGGGTCGCTTCCCCGCGTTCCCTTCTCAAACCCGCTCTGTTCGGCGAGAGCTAGAAAAATCCATCTGTAAAGGAGCACCGGGTGCGTTTAAAGCACTGCCGGGATTTCCCCTTCCATTTTTCTTTTATGTATTTTTGCAGGATTTCGGCAGTAAGAGCGACACAGACGCTTAGATAGAAGTGAGGAGAGATGGACGAGCAGCCGAGGTTGATGCACTCTCACACGGGGGTAGGCATGGCTGGGCACCCCGGCCTGCCGCAGCATATGCAGGAAGGCAACGGAGGAACGGACGGCGACGGGAGGAAACAGGACATTGGAGACATTTTACAGCAAATTATGACCATCACAGATCAAAGTCTGGATGAAGCCCAGGCCAGGTAATGACCTCTCCAATCCAATTCAGCGGCGGCACAAGTAGACAGAAAACATACAAATAAAACAAGCAACAAAGAGAATATATATACATATATATATATATATATATATATATATATATATGTATATATGTATATATGTATATATATATATATATATTCACAACTTTGGAAAAAGAACGCAGTGCAGATGGAGCTGTAATGTAATGTAGCTGAATCGCACTTACGCAAAGAGGGAAAAACTAATTTGAAGAGATTCCTTCAAATCAGTTTTTGATATTTAAAAAGTGGAGAGCCGCGGTCCCTCAGGAGAACAACATGGTGTTTATTACTGAGGCTAGACACTGAATAGTTCAAAACACTTTCATAAAGCCAAGATGCATTTATTGCATCAACACAAACACTGCCTAGTAAAAGCTGTTATATTATAAGCATTTAAAATATGAAAGGAAGTGAGTGACAGACTTCCAGCTACAGTGTGGCAAGCAAGTGCGATTCAACTTTCTAAGATGTACTTGATTCAAGATTTTCTAATTCACTGTAAATTCAGTGAAACTGCCAGGAACAAAAATCGTACACATGAGTATGTTTTGTGTTATAGAGACAGGTGGTCAATTAATGCTGGAATAATACAGCAGCATCTAATTCAGCTAAATAAAATGTTTTTTTTAATAAGGTTTTTCGATGTAAGGCAAATTGATATGTTTTCCAACAGCAGCTGGGGCATGTATGTTCTTTTATAGCCTACATCTAAGTGTTAAGATTTTTGAACATAGCTGTATTTCTGTTGCTGTAATTGCATGACACTCATCTGACAGATGAAATAAATTAGAACTGATGATAGGCAACATTCATTGGTGTCCACTGACTGAGAGGTTAATTAAGTTTTAGATGTACACCTTGGTGTAATTTTCTTATGAAGCCACTTCTCTGTTTCCAGGAAACATGCTCTCAACTGTCACAGAATGAAACCAGCTCTTTTCAACGTCTTGTGTGAAATCAAAGAAAAAACAGGTAAGTTCATCTTTAATTCTACACTCACCAAACACCAATCACTGCGCTGCCTTTGTCTCCACTGTCTACAAGAAACACTGTGAGTTTCTTTAACCAGACTGAATCAGTATAGCGGTGTTGTATTAATGATGAAATGTCTTGCTAAAACAGGACTAATGTCTTTAAAGGCAAATGTGTTGTTCACATTGATGATCCTGATGCTGGATGTTCAGTCACAACACAATTCACCATATACATTTCGCTGACATGAAAGACGTGTTTCCTCCTGTAGCTGTAAAGTCAGAGCATTTTTAACTATTTCACAATAGGAACTGTGGACAATTACCTCTAGTCCTTATCAATTATTGTGTCAAAATATGAATGATGCTATTGTGGAATAATAGAGAGTATTGAGCAAAAAGTGTGACAAGCATGTTGATGTCTCCCCTTGTGAGTTAACTGTCAAGTCTGTTGAATACGTCTCTTTCTCCTCTGTATTGTGTCTCTCTATTAAAGCAGTTGTGAGAGCGCATGCCAGCCGAATAATTGCTTGGAGAGAAATAATGTAACATAGAAGGCGTAAGTTATGTTTCCAAATCATTTCCCCATGACATTTTTGAAATTGGCGTAGATTGAATTCAGTGCACTTCACACTGATAGTGTGTCGCTCATCTCTTTTTTCTTCCTGTTTTAGACTGATGTGCTGTAGGACTCTTCAAAATTCACACTCTTGCGCTATTGAGTTGCCAAAGCGTGTGGGAGAGGCACTGCTTTGTGTGTGTTTCATACTCATTAGTGCATGAAATCAAAGGGATTGGATGGAGGATGAAGAAGATATTGTTGTCATTGTCTCCAAAAGTTGCACTTGACCTTTGTGACTCTGTTGTGTGTGTTGCTTTCTGGTCTAGGTGAGCCCACCCTCTTGCCTGACACTTTCATGAATATTTTCATTGAGGTTTTCATTGACGTTCATCTCAGTGTCTCCCCCCAAGCCCAGCTATTTATCTTGAATCAGCCAGTGCCTCAGGAGAGGGGAGGGAGAAGCCTGCTGACTTGCTCTTCTTTTTCGTTGTCTGAGTAGGGTTTTTTTGCAGGGGGAGTGACACAGTTATGCATAGTTTTTTACTCCCTGGTGCTTCTCGAGTTCATCCAAAGTTCGACTCTGCTGAGAGTACAAAGTAACTTGGACCTCTTCCTGCCTGCACGCCCATTTTTCTCTCTTTCAGCTGGCAACCTGTAAATAAAAGGTGCAGCTTATGGAGCTTTGCACAGGAGATCTGGTGCGTTTCTTGTTTTTGTCAACTATAATTGTTGCCACTTTTACAGATAGACGTTTCACATTCACTGCATTTTACACTGTTTCTCTAATCCATTCACTTCCAATTTACTGTACTCAAATTTGGAGATTTTTTTATAGTCATATTCTTTGCTTGTTGCCACATTGTGTTTTCCCTTAACTGCACTCAAATATCAGCACTTCACATTTGAGCTCAGTAACCAAGTTATAAAGTCCTAAAATAGTATTTGACTTTGCTGGTGAGCAACATTGTGAGGTTTGCAGAAACAGTCAGAGCTTGTCACTCCATGTAGAGACTCAGAACTTAATAAGTTATGCTAAGAGTTTAGATATTACATTTAAGTTGTGATGGTCAGTGCAAAGACAAGTAAACAGCCGTTTTAACTGTTCTATCAGACCGCTGTTTTTCAAGACTAAATGATGCAAGTTTGTTTGAAATGGCTTATACCTAATTATAGATTTTTTTTAACAGGTCACACACACCAGCTATAGTTTACTTTGCTTGGTTTTTATTTTGCACTGTTGTCATCATCTCAGTATAGCAGCTTTGAAGCAACTTCATGTCTCCTTTCCACCTTTAAGTATTAAAGTGTGTGTGTGTGTGTGTGTGTGTGTGTGTGTGTGTGTGTGAGAGAGAGAGAGAGAGAGAGAGCGTGACAGAGAACCATCAGAATCCTGCAGCTTCAGTGAGTGTGTGAGTGTGTGGCTAATTGAGCCAATATAACTTTGCATCTCAAGCACCATCGCAGCACAGAGATAGTGTGTATTGACAGAGCTGCTTTGTGCTCGTGTATATTTTCCATGGCTGACAGCACCTGCGAAACACAATGCCAGTGTTGATCCAGGGCCTGAACTTCTGACCTACTCTGTGTATTTTTACTGGGATGAAATGAGGGATGGCCAACAGGAGGAATTGTGCAGTATAAACAAGCAGTGCAGCAAAACCGGGAGGAAAGGAGAAGGAAGGAACACTCTATTTAAACCAGTGGCTCTCTCTCTTCTTTCTTTTTGAAGACAGAAATCAGCTTCATCTTTACCCTATTTCATTCCAGGCATATTTGGGTTTGTCTTTTTTTTACTTTAAAGGAATGTTGGTTTGCAGACACTCTGTATTGTCTCTGTTGTCTCTCTCTGGATTGTGTGTGTGTGTGTGTGTGTGTGACATATCACAGTCTTTAGAGGAAGAGACGAAGCACGTAATATAATATAAAATATATTATTATACTCATGTGGTTGAGGTGTGGATTGGAGGTGAAAAGGCAGCTTTGGGTGGTTGTCATTCATCCCGGAGATGGTGGCCTGTTGTCTGTTTGGAGAGATTCTCACAGATACTTTCCAAAAAATATATCCAAACACTTTGTCACCCCTGCTATTGGACCATGAAACTTAAGCTCTGGCTGAAGTTATCAGGCTGGTAAATCATTTTTTTAATCCATCATTGATATTTTTAAGGTGCACTGTTGTTTCTGGTCTTCACCATCTCTTTTTATGACCGATGAAAGGCTTCTTTAGATAAGCAAATGCTTGACAAACTGATTTGGAAAATGAGGAGCCTTGACCTCTGGAAACACTTCACCAATGTCATAAATCTCCAGCAGTGTCAAACATAACCACTCCTTGACTGAGCTGCTCACTAAATGTGCTGCTTTTTAATTTGTCCACCTCAGCTTTCTTGTGGCCTGTGTTTGTGTAGTGTAAGGTTTCAAGCCTAGGGGATCCTCCATTTATAAAAATGACTGGCCAAGTGATGTAATGTTATTTTTTGAAGGGTGAAAATAGGGTGTTTTACAGCGGGCAGCCAAGCAGTGTTTGACAGGATGAACTGAGCCAGAGGTCTGATTATGGAAGGTGCTTGGAAACCTACACTGACCTGTCAGTCCATTTAGCTGCTTAAAACATAATACAGTCTGTTGTACAGACTTTAACAGTTAGTGGATTAATTGATTAAGATGATTGACGAAAATGAGTTGACATGTGCTTTAATCATTTATAAACTGTGAATGAAACAGAAACTCCTATCAGATCATCAGAAACTGAATAATGTTTTCATTAATTACGTGAAACAAAAAACTTGAGCACAACCTGTGATTTGTCTTCAAAGCTAATAGACTGAAAAATATTAAAGGCATCTTACAATTGTTTTACTTATGCATTGTAAATCAATCATATTGTCAAAGAATTCGGATTGTTTTTTGTGCTGTTTTTTTGTCAAATCAAAAGTGTTTTCACATAATGTCAGAAAAGCAGCAAATCCTCAAAGAAGGGAAACCCTGTAGCTTGGAACAATGGCCAAGTGTTTAGCAAAACAGTTTCCTTCCATAGAGCACTTCATTAATTAATAATATTTGGTAGATTCACAGTGAGGAAACTTATGTGCTCAGCTGATGGGTGCATCTCAGGCTGATGTAAGTCGCTATAAACTGTAAACCAGGAGGTGGTAAATTGCATGTGACCTTCTCTGAGTTTCGTAGATGTCTGCTTTGATAATGAGCGTTGTGTCACTGGGCTGAGCCTCCCTCTCATGCGAGTCTCTCAGCGGACACACAGAGACGACTCTGATATGAGCAGCTTTTGTCTTTTTCCTCTTCGATGCTGAGACAGCAGCATTCAGGGAGAGAGAAATGCCAAGCTCACCACCACAGCTGTTTCCACAGTCTCTGCTTAATCATCCACAGGGAGAAAGAGGAAGAATGGAGTCTAATTCTGCCCCAGGAATGTAGACAACTGGAGAAAAAATGAGTGTGATCCACCAGGATAAGACCCACACTGACTTTTCTTTATTGTGTTTGCTGCAGAATCATAATCACAGAATCATTAATGAGTGACAGCATTGTAAGTGGTGTGTTAATATCATTACAGTATAGAACAATGTGGTCACATTATACATTATGCAAATTGTCAGTAGGCTAATTGATACATGTTAATCATATTAAGGAGCTTAATTATAGAAATCTTACTAATTAACATTGACATTACATGTACAAGGAAAGCTATTTTTTTCCAGGACAAGTTTCACTGTGGTGATAATCTCCACTCACCCCCTGTGAAAAGGAAGCAGCAGCACTGCGTGCTTTTTGTATTTCTAACTATAGATATTTTGAGAATTTCCTGAACTGATGAATGATTTTTTTTCCTCTGTTGTGAAGGCCACTAGAAACGAAATTTGCAGAAAAATTACATTTGGCTTCAAGCAGCCCTGCCAGTGTGGAGATTACTGAATGAAGGTGAGATCCAAGCAGACTTGTAAAGAGCACAGTCCTCAATCTTTTAGTGGAATGTTGACTCCTCTGCTCAACGCTTAGAAACAATTGCTTAAATATCGCTGTTCTGCCATTTACCTCATTCAAGGCACTGAGTGTAATCTCAGTCCCTGCAGGTTCACTCGACCTTTTTTTATACCAGCCTCCTTAATATGTTACGAATTTAATCAAGTCTGCAAATTTGTTATGCACGTTAAATTGAACATGCAATGGCACATTTGAAAGTGGTTGCCATACCACCCCCCAGGAGTTCATTTTCCATAATGTAGTGTTTGGAATCTCATTTCCTCCACTCTCCCCTGCTGTTACTTGCAGACGCCACCTCCAGGCTTCCACTGTATGTTCACCATGAAAGAGGCTCAGCTGCCACTGCTTTCAAACTCTGGAGGGTGGGAGAAAGGAAAGAGAGAGGGAGAGAGGCCTCTCTCCACGTGGAAATGACACAAATTAATATACACTACTTAAACGAGACCAAGATTAATGGTTCCCTTTCGCTGCAGCTTAGTCCCACTGTCAGTTGCTGGGTGCTTGTTGGACAAAATCAACACTAATCAACATTTATTCCACTTTTGCCCTGGGCTTTCAGGAGTCTGGCAGGACTGCGTGGCCCTCCCCCCACTACTCCCTCCCTTCACCCTCGGCAACCCCCCACCTCCCCCCCTTCGTCCGTCTCGCTTCGCTTTTCACCTCTCATCCAGCTTCTCCATACATCACCCTCTCACACCGCTCTGCTCCTCACAGGAGAGTGCGCCCCCTCCTATCAGGCCACATTAGAGTCATGATAGATTTCTCTTTTCATTTGCATCTGATATTTAACATAGCAAAGCAGTTGCTCTGTCACTTTACTCTGTCACTTTACAAGTGTGTGGGTGGGTGTGTGCACCCAGATTTTTGTGAGGGTTTTTGAAACAAGTCATTCCACTCAGTAATCTTATCTGCACTCAGTGGCCACTGCATATGAGAAACAGCATATGCATTCGCTGGCAGTCAGGTAGTGTGTTTATACAGCACTTAATTTTCTTGAGGACTCCCCCCCCCCCCCGAGTGGGAATCTGAATTCCAAGGTCCTGCTACCAGATGGTACCACTGACCCACAGTGGGTGATTCATCCTACACGGTGCTCAGCTCTGGTCCTAACCAGCTATGTTTTGGTTATTTCATTTTGATGTCAGTGAATAGCAGCAGTGCCATCCACAGATCTGCTGACTCCTCTTTCAGCTTCATCAGCAGCCTTCTTCACAGAGCAACATTAAGCGCCCCACAAAGGCTCATAATTGGCCAAACTAATGCAGTTCCACTACTGATACTCACCTCTTTGTCATGCCAACAACTCCAACAAAAACACACTCAGAGGGACAATTAAGAAAGAAATACACCTAAAATGAAACATTCTATATCCTAACTGTAAATATACAGGAAACTGTGTTACTAAGCCACATCTCTGTGATTATGTGGAGAGAACATCAGTGTTGTCAGTCTTGTCACTGGCAGGAGTGTGATGTGTGTTAGTATTTATTCACACTGCATTATAGAAACGGATGTTTGTCATATCTTTTATTTCAAGATTTTATGCTGTTACATTATGAATTTAAGCAAGTAGAGACAGAGCAAATTTCCTAATATAATATAAATAAATAATACACATTTAAGATTATAATGCTACATCCATAACATGAAAGAGTACATCCATCAGTTGTGTGGCAGTGGGCCTTTACATCACTCTCTTACGTTTTTTTCCTCACACACAGTTATTTCCCATTATTTCAGGAATCATCATAACCCATCACAAAAAACTGAACACTTAATAAATCATAATGTCCTTTCTTATTCCCTGGGTTCTGTATAATTTAGATCTGAAAGGTCACTTATCATTGGAAGTTTGGTAAAAGAACAAATATTAAAAAAAAAAAAAAAAAGTTTGAATTGAAATTTCTTAGTAGGTAAAGGCAACAGACCGGACAGGGCGCACAAATGAGCATCTGACCCACAACATGTTATTGCTGTTATTGTCCTGTCAGGTAACTCGACTGTTGTTATGTGCACAAAATGAAGAAAACAAGTAACTGTCCTGAATGGATGATGATGAGAGATCTGAGAAGTCGTGTGAGAAGAAACATTTTGGATTCAACAGTATAGGTGGAAAAATAGTGAATTAAATTTTTAGGACTGGTCAGACTTCGCAGTGATCTCAGCTTGTCACCAAATAAGAACAGTCAAATTCGAATCATGCAAACTGTTTTTTGAAGGGACAGTATAGACAAGATGCCTGTCCCCTCAGACATCCTGAGGGGATGATAAACTTCTTCTGTTTATCTCTCTCTCAGATTGAATCGAAGGCAACTGGACTTGTATTTGTCTGTGGAAGACATTTCGCCTCTTATCCAAGCGGCTTCATCAGTTCTTATGCATTGGTCTCTCTAGTCCGCACTAGTCTGACTTCTTCTGTTTATTTTTACATTCATCCAGCTGTTGTCTCACCCTCCTATTTAGGGAGCTAGATGTGCTGGATATATTCCCAGCATACACCCTGAACTGGCAGAGTCCATCACAGCAGTTCAGATTTTATATACATCCAGTTATCTGAGGTGAAATCTTAAGAGTTTGTGTGCTGCTTTAGTCCTTTTTGAAGATGAAATTGTCCAAACAACTGATGCCTCTTTTCCTACTTTGCCAAAATACTCAGTGCACAGTTGTCCATCTTGTAGCATCGCATGGCCAGAGGCATTGTCATAGAACCAACTGGCCTCATTGGAGTGACATTGAATGCTTTGTCAGCTTTGTGTTTCAGGTGCCAACCTGCTCTTCCTAAAATAAACTGTCATGCAATGTGACAGGACAGAAAAATGTAGAAGGAGCATGTTGGGGCTCTGTGCCCCCCTGAAAGGAAACAAATGTTCCATAGCAGAAATATATTGTAGTTTGGACACCATCCCAGCGTTGACACCAGCAACATGGTAGGGAACTTAAAGCCTGTTGTGTGATCGTCTGCAGCACCAGCAGCGGCCACAGCAGGTGGGATCACACAAAACTTGGAATTTCTCTGCATTGATGTAACCTCTTATTTATATTTGAAGTGATTATACTTAACTATGAACCTGTTAGATATTGGCAGCTCTTTGTTATTTGCAGTTGTCCTCTTCCAGGAATAGCTTACACTCACTGTAGTTAGCTCCTCTTCCTGTTTTATAAATGGTCTGTCATTTTCTCCCTGTGGTGCAGTGTTACACCAGGAGAGTAAACTGAAGCCGTGCACTTGGTTTAAGTCACTTTCAGGCTGATGTCAAAGAGGTTGGGCATGTCAAAGGGTGAGCATGTGGAAACTCGTATGCAGAGATTCCTCACTGACCTCCAAACTGTAACAACTAGCTGTATCTGCCTTGCTAGATTTGGCTCTGAGCATGTGATTCCTGTTAGATCCCAGCATGGCCTGTGTGCTCTAGCTGACATGACATTTTTATGTCTAGTGGAAGTGGAAGTCACAAAGGCTTGAAATGGAAGTTCAGTCCTCACCTCCATAATGAGGAAGGAGTAGCTAATCATGCAGACATAGGGAAGAGTCTTGTAGCCTGACAGTGCTACAGAGCTACAATGATGTTTCACTAAACATGGACTGCAGAGCTGGGTTGTGATTTGAGCAATGTCAAGATTGTGAGGAGGTGGGGAAATGATAAAATCATTGGGAAATAAAACAGATCAAAGACACCAAACGCGCATGTATGCGTGCTGCCTGTGTGCATGCTACTTGCCTGAGCAGTTGCCATAGAGATCGATTTGAGTAGAGTGACGTTGCTGCTGGTGCGAACAGGAGAGAGGGAAACAGGGACGGCGACGAAAACAGGGGGTTTCGGCCAGTGACTTTCATTTGATAGCTCGAAAGGACAAAAATATTCGAGTGAAATGCACTCTATGCCCAGGCGACAAGTGTCTTTCAACTGCTGCTTGTCCATGTATCTACACGGTAAATTAAAGGTACTACGAGGAGTTTCGGAAAGCGGAAGCGTTTTCACACTACATTTCCCATGAGCCTCCGCGCACACGGTCGCAAACTAGTCGCAAATGAGCCAGAGCGATACTGCACTGAAATGAGCGAGCTAGCCAGAGCGAGCCGTGGGAGTTTTGAAGACAGAACCAGAGAGCTTTGAACGAACGATGGCCACCGACGAGGTCATTACACAGACAGGTTTTACAATTAGTAACGTTTAATCTATAATGCGCGTAGTCGGTTGTCCGGCGGAAATGCTGGGCGAGTCGACCACTAAGTAATAATATCAAAATACCTACAAAGATAAAACGATATATTTATCGGTAATGGACAAAGAAACAAGTGTGGGTAATGTAGATTCATCCACATCAATATGAGGCTCTTTTATAACCAAAAGCAAACTCCTAGGGGTATTTTTAAGAAATGGGAAAGTAAAGTAATAAGTAGTGAAATTACTTTTCAAATGCAGTAACTAGTGAAGCAACTAAGTAATTAATTACTTTTTTTGAGTAACTTCCCCAACACTGGGACCTTAGGTAATGATAACATTACATAGCACCTCACCTGTATTTATCTGCAGTGGTATTTTCTCTTAATGTGGAAACAGAGTAACAGTTAGGCTAGCAGTAAAATATTGTGTTTTGTTATGAGAGTCACAACAACAGCTCAGTTTAATTGCAATCACATAATGTAACGTTAATGTTACTTGGCTAGGCAACAGGTTAGCACAGCTGCCTGCATGACCCAGGAGCCGTCAAATAGGCTATTGCTGCTAGCCAGCTTCGAAGGTTTGCTTACTCATGTCATGCGAGTCTGTACATGCCCTTCCACACGTGTTGTTCCAAACAAACTGTTAGCTACTTGATTGTCTTCTGTTTTAGTCCAGACAAGCAGCACTTATCCGTTGAAGGAAAGTATTCCTAAAAATGGCAAAATTATGTTGTGTGTGATGTGATCAGTCAATGTACAAAGTTCCAAATCCAAACATACAGTACTTCATCAGAATTTGTGTGTGTGTAGAGGAATCACTTCCTCCAACTTTCAAATTAAAACATTATTTTTGGCTCCAACATTTTCAGTTTCAAGATGTAATGGAGTTGTATTTATAGGCTACAATTCAGTTTCTACCTCATAGGCTACTACCAGAAGCCCTGCACTTCAGTAAATCGTGTAATGCAGACCAGATTTAATAGTAATACATCTTTATTTCAGATCCGTAGATCCTTAAAAATTAAAGAAAGCGGCATACATCATGAATTGTTGACCCTCATGAGGCTATAGCTACTATGTTTCAACTGTGAATACTCAGGTTTCACATTTTTGGAAAACAACATTGTGCAGATGTGAGTGCAGTTTTGTTGTGATTGATCATGTGTAGGCCCAAGTCACATAAATCCATCTTGGTGCAGCTAGTCGAGCTAATTGTTTATTTTGTGGAATATTGTTTGTACTTCAGATACATGTTAGAGATGTGGAAAATGGGGCTATATGTCCAAAATAGAGGCATGTCCCTTTAAAGTATTCGTATGCTTGTTTTTATTTATTTATTATTAAGTTTTAACAGATAATTCGTACATTTTGATTCTGCTCTATTAATGTAGCTTGATTATTATTTATATTTCTATGAGGGTTTTCTAATCTTATGAAAATGAAATGTTTAAGCAAAATTGGCAGAGCAGAGGTGCTGTGGTGTCAGATGGCGTCTGTTTGATATGCACTTATGTAAGTGGCAAAGAATACAACTACACACACACTACAGAAGTATTTTGTGTAATTTGTGGTTTTCTTTGCAGTCTGTATGAGCCCTAGAATCTAGACAGTGTATGTTGTGTATGTTTTCCAGGTGTCTTTCGGGATGCGACGTGCGAGGTGGAACGGGACTGAGTGGCGAAAGTCTCACATTGGCAGAACTTGTTGAGAGGGGAGAGATCCACGGTCCTGTGGGGGGAGCCATCGTGCTTACGAGTGACTACCATACGATTGCACCATGTCACCGGTTTGCCATATGGCACACATTCGATGACACCAAGGGCTTCGTCCCGGAGGAGGTTGTCATAGACTCTTTGTTGCCAGTGCAGAGGCACAATGGCCACGGTGTGGCATGCCTTAGGTGTGGCCACTGGGTCCACGTGTATCTCAATGGGAAGCCCTTCCATGCATGGCAAAGCCTGATGAGGGCAAGTGTTGAATGTAGATGAGGCGTATCTCTCGAGTAGCCGATCCTTCATCCGGCCATTGTTCTCTGGTGTGCAAGGGAACGGCAATGCCGCTGGGTGAGGCGGGTGACTGTATGCACATGAGCACTGGGCGTCTTGGGGATCATTCAGGTACTTACAGCCACTGTTGGTAGACCTTGTAGCATTGACAGAGGAGGGCTTGTTTGGTGTGTCAAGAGAGCCAGGTCCACGCTCGTCCCCGGGTCCTCCTGCACTGGTACTCAACGGGAAGTCCTTAGGCAAGAAGCCGAGGCCCAGCAACGACTCATAGGAGAGGCACATCGCCCGGACTAAGCTGCTCACTTACACCGGCAGGATGTCACACCCCCACCGCTGGGGGCTGTTGAGAGCTTAGCAAAGAATGGCTATGGGGGAACAGCTGGCAATCAACAGACTAAGTCTGACTGGACACAGGTCTGCAGAGCAATGGCAAGTGCTTCAGACACGTCTCCGGTTGCGTAAGTGCAGTTAGGAATCGAGCATTCAACGACAACCATGACTTCTTCATGAAGAAACACACTCCTCGATGTCAAATCACGTATTTAATGACAACGATGAAGAAGCCCTGCAGCAATACACAAAATAGCAACATGAGCTGAAACAGGTAATTCCTACACAAAAATATTTAACAGAACCAAGCTTTACAACAATGATGAAACAGATTACTATCCAACCACCGTAGCAGGAACATATGCCACAGAGCACAAGAATATGGCCGACTCCTAACTGAGCCAGTGCAGTACTAATCAGATACTACCCCCTAGTGGCCAGGAGTACTCCTTAAAGGGGGACACCATCCCCCCTCAAATCTCCTACTGCTGTTGACAGCTCTCAATACCACAGTTTAGCTCTTACAACATTAACGTTAGCTAACATAATAATTTCACCATCAGGACCTTGTTCAGCCCTTAGTGTCCTGAGGTAATTACACACTGATTGTGTGTAAAGGTATAACTGAGGGATTCAGTTACTTACTAGCATTAACAGTGTCCCTCTGTAAACATTCCTCTTTTCAAAATAAAGTCCATTATGGCACTAATCAGATTTGTCTGATTTTGTTAGATTGACACTGTTTTCTTGCATCTGAATGTGCATGTGTATTAAACTAAATAAATGTTAAATACAGTACATGTTTTCAAACAAACGAAAAGCGTGCAAGCAGGGCTGATCCTGTGAGGGCCGGTTGGCCATGGGTGGTTGTAATGATAGGATCATCCTCACAATGGTACACTTAGGATCAAACCCTGCAATTACTTGATTTACTGATGGATGGACAGTTAAAGCAGTTAAAACTATTTTATTTAATGAATCATTCAGTCATTACACAGAATTATTAGACAGCTAAGGTCTCTACATTTAAGTATTTTTTAAGTATATTAAAGTGCATTTAGTGAAAATAGATTTGTTTTCTGAGTTAGTCACATCACAGACATATGTCTTATTAACCATCCTGCCAAATCTGAATTTTAGAAAATTTTGTTTAGTAGGCGAAGTTAGGTTTTAAAATCATGACAAAATCAAACAGTTTTCTCAGCTCTGGTAGCTGGGGGTGTGTCTGCTGCAGGCACTTTAGCCCCTCCCACTTGCGATGCTTCATCAAATTTCAAGTGTCAATCAAAGACCACCCAACAACGGAATGCTAAGTGCTTGAGGTGCCGCCATCAGCACGGGAGTCTCCACTAGCCTTGGTAGCGCAGTTCAGCGGCTGTCAGGGCTATTGGGGCCTCTTGAGAGTCTCTGCTAGCCCCGATAGTGCGGCTATCAGGGCCCTTCTAGCGCGGCTCGGCACTCAGCCACCCTATCAGGGCTAGCGGAGACTCCTGTGCTGACAGCCCTCATAGTCATCACGGTATAGCCCTCAAGGCTCCCTTTGCCGGCCAGCTATGGGCCCGACGCTCCAGCGCCTCATTGGGACTGTGTGTCCTTTCCCTCACAGCTAAGTTTGTATCCACTGCTAAGTTTTTAGCACTTGCTCTTATATAGTGGTGCTAGAGTCGAGCCATTAGGGGTGGGGTCGTAGCTAGCTAGAAGCTCAATTACATCATTAAGCTTCCTCTTAGTCCCACCCAAAAAAAAAAGTGAAATCCGTGTCCTCAGAAACAGTTTTGCCCTCAAACTCCACCATACAGTACTGGATATTACTTTTTTTTCACCTGTTCTCATAAACCATATTCTAACTTATTTCACATGTTTCCAGTCAAATCTTGGATTTCACTTTACATGGTCTTTAAATAATGAAAATCAAGATATTAACTGACAATAGTTGCAACTCTTAAAGCCAGCATGTCACTGATATTTGTGCTGATAAATTCCCATTGCTCGTTCCTCTGCTGTAACGTGATTGTGTTGATAAGTTAATATTCTGACAACAGAGATGAGATAAAGAGGTTTTAGGAGTTTGGAGGGTAGTGTAACCTTGATAAAACGCTCATCTCAGTGACATTGATTTTCACCATCCATCTTCATCTGATGTGAAGTATGCAAATGGTGGCATCGGCTGGGAGTGGAGTACAGTGCTGTTAAATGGCCCATTTCAAATGTTCTTTGTACCATGCAGACTTCCATAGAATTTACTGTCAGTCCGCTTGGCACATGCCTCCTTTTTGGAGGCACTTTTTCACCTATCTTAAATCTTCTTCTGTTTCTTCCATTTCTATCCTCTCTCTCTTCCCCCTCTTCTTCCTCCCTTCTTCAACTTTTCCCTTTCCGCTCCTTGTATGTCATACAAATTAGGTATATACTGACAGTGTCAGAGTGCCTACTCATGAAATATTAACAGCTTGTAGAGAATTTTACATCGCTACATTTCTCTTCATTTTTAACTATGTCAGCACAGGCTGCAGAACATTTATTTGTGTGAGTTTAGCAGGGCTATTACCCTACCAGCTATTATCATATTTTAGATGATATCCATCTCTTTCCACATGCATGTGTAGTCTACCTCACCTCACTTATCTTCTCCTTGCAAATGCAAGCAGGCCAATATACAGGTGTATGTATCTGTACCTACCACAGCCTGGATACAAGTCCACAATGTAATATGCTGTATATTGTTTTATGATGATGATTCACAAATGAGAATCTGTAAGAGGCTTTACACTGTTCCTGTTTGCCTTTTAGAAGCTTGATTTTTAAGTTTTTTTTTTGTTTGTTTGTTTGTTTTAATTTCATCCCACCTTTGAGGACACTCAGCTTAGTGGGCAGGGATGGCCTCTGTATTTTTTTGCTTTTATGTTGGATGGCCCCTGTAAAGATGGAGCTGTCAATCATCTGCAGACTTCATGATCCCTGAAAGGCAGCATCAGGTCTTAGCGAGGGACTTGACCAGTGACTTTTGTTGTCACACATGCATTTCTGTGGAGCATTCTGTGGATTGTGTCTGAGCCTTTAATCAAACTAATTTTCTCTGGCCGAATGATGCTAAAGTGAGCCATACAGATAATGGCTGAAATAACTGATATAGATGAAATGCTTCAAATAATATCAGTCGAAAAACCAGTCCATTTGGAGTTGCTAATAATTTGCACACTGTACAGGAAAACTGTGTGCACAATGATTGTAATTATGCTATTGTTTTGATAATGGGCAGGTTTGTCTAAAAGGTTTTCTCTCTGATGTTGCCACATCAAGAAAGAAATGATGGTGTAAAGTCTGAAAAATAATTAATTTGAATTGTCCGTTAACTATCATTTCACCAGCATATTTGATTGAATTTTATAGATATAACAAGACAGGAAATGTCCTGTCTTGAGTAGTCAAGCAGATGAGCAAGCCTGGTTTTTAGAGTATTAAATTGTGTGTTCATGGTAATATTTTTTTGCATGTTTGGCTGGTGTATATTTTGCAGGAGATCAGCTTACATATTTGTTTGTGCATATGCAAACCCATAGTAAATCCAAGCCCTAAGAGTTCTTTATCTAATTGCTATAGCTCTGCTCATTTGCAACATCGCCCCCCATGGCCTAATACACCAGTTCCCACCTTGTGTCTCAAGTCACAAGATAAGTCAGTGGAAACAGGAAAATTAACACACTAACAGGTAGAGGATACAGGTCTAAATATTCTCTCTATGATTGCTTTGGTGCTTAAAAAATGGGGGCAAATTGGTTAATGAAGTGTATCCTCCTCTCTTATCATATGTGGCTGGGACTTCCTCTCCTCTTGACTAATGATGATGTGTGTAGCACAGGTAGCTGTTGGCAAGGCATGATTAATTAAAAGCAAAACTGGGACAATTTGTCATATTGTTCTAACTGCGCTCAGAGAGCAAAGCGAGTTGCTCTGCCCATGCCTCCACCCTCTACTGTACCTAGACATCTAGACATCCAGAACATGTTGGGCTCTGCAGCTATTTGTGAGAAGTCTCATCAGCTCTGGGGGAGTTTTAATCAGTGTCTCTCTTCTCAGACTGTCTCAACATAGACCTGATAACAATTAGGAGGCGTCTGCTTCGGAATGGGGCTCAGAAATATGTGCGTGCCAAGCAAGGTTGACATAATGAACAGATTCAGTGCAGGGCAGAGCACTCTGCTGTGTCTGCTGAAGTGAAGTCAGAGGAAAGCACACTGTCTTTTGCCATAACCATACAGTGAAAGCTGCTTTTGGTTTTCTGTGTTTGTGTTGTGGAGGTCTATCCTTGCAACAGTGATTAGCATTGTTGAGATGCTGGGGGCTTACAGCATAGCTGTCAGTGCACACTGAGTGAGGCTTCTCAGCTGCCAGCTGTGAATTTCACTGCAGGCCCACTGTATAGAGCAGGAGCCTTGTTTGCGTTGGACTGCAGTATTGCACCCAGCGAGCAGCCTGGCCCTTGTCAGTGGCCTTGTCATATCTGTCTTGGACCTGTCCCGACAGCCAACCCGGACTACCCCACATCACAAAGGCAGAGCCGTCGTAGGAGAGACAGGTGTCAGCAACCCAACACCCCTTCCACTTCCTTATGCTCATTCAGGCAGATGCCTGCTGCGATGGGGCCACAGATTTAAAACTGAGCAACTTGGAAAGAAGGGTCATTTCTCCCACCCATTCTGTCGAGAGCAGAGCTTCATCGACATGTGAGAGCAGATATGGAGCATCCATGAGAGGAGGTTATCCCAGTCCAAAAGCATCACAGATTGCGGCTGCATCTTGACTGACTGACACACTGACTGACAGCTTCATTGTGTCCTTTGAGGAGCAGGGATGAAAGGCTCTCATGAAGATGCCTCACAAACACAGACCACACTCAGTCGGGCTCGGGAAGAATTACTTGTTCCTTTGTATGCATTGTTGTTTCTTTGTATAGAGTTCACATCTTTTAGCTGACAACACTCTTTTTCTAATTGTACAAAAGTGGTCATGAAGGGATCTGACTCACTATATTCTGGCTGCAAAGCATCAGCCCCAAGAACTCTGGCATCGGGAATTTCAGCAGGATGTTTGCTTGTTTTCCTGTGTATCTCTGAAAATGCAGCTCTTACTCAAGACAGATGCAGGGTAATGCCACCATTTTTATTTCTATAGGGATACTCACACTGTGTCATGCTACAGTTTCAGAGTAACCAGGACCATCTGAAAACGAATAAAAGTGAAAAGTAAAATGTGACATTAATGGCCGCATTCTTTCAGTGATAAATCATGTAGTTCACAACTTTTGCTAAAACTGCTTCACAAAAAAATCTCTCAGTGGTTTTCCAGCAGAAATATTTTTGTGAAAAACATGTGGCAACAATTGCAAATGCAATTGTGCACCAGCTCAATGTCTCAAAGTCAGATTTTTGACTCTACATATCATAGCCAAAAAAAATCATGAGAATATGATAACTTTAGATTTAGACAACCAGACTATTGCTGATTACATTGATAATTACAAAATTGCTGTTGGCTTCACTCAGCTGCACCTTAGCTACACCAGCAAATCTTTGTGCTTTGTCTGGGTTTAGTCTTGAACTAAACTGCCATTATTTAGCCAGCGTAAAGCCAATTGTATGCTGTGATGATGTGTTAGACAAGTATTGTATTGCATGCTGGGATATGGGTCATTCAACATCACTTGTAAAGCTAGCTTGGGGATTTTACAGCTTACGTTACAAAGTTGTTGTTTTTTTTGTTTTTTTTTTACTTTACAACCTGCTTTGAACATGAAAAAATATAAGGGGGGGGTGGGGGTCAAGTTACATCAGTTCAGAAGCAAATGTATTCATATGCTGATGCTGTTATGCCTGCCAGTGCATGATATTTTTATTCAAAGAAGTGACACAGTAACAGTAAAAGCCAAATGACTAATGCACCTTTCCCTCTCTCTGGTCCCTGTTTCTTCATATTGCTGTGGCCAGCATCGCTATTTTCTCCTCTGTTATTTTTGTAGTCATCTGAATTGATCCACGGTGAAGCCAGACAAAGATTGCTGTATATTTAATGTCTTTCAGTAGCCACATAAAGAGTGCAGTTTGTATGGATGGCGGAGCTGTGACATTAATAATTTAATTGCAGTCATGTATCTGAATGCTCCAAGAGTGCCAAGTGATGGATATTTTTAATGATATGAAGAGTGAAGCCCAGAAAGATCAATGCCAGCACACACACACACACACACACAATGTCTGTCAGTATGAATCTAAGGGCCTGCTGAGGATGATTGTACTCCCACACTAATATTGTTTTGGTCCATAAGCCGTCTGGTCTGATCTTACAGGCTGAAGGTCTCTGGCCCAAATGACTCTGTCCCCTTTGCTGGTGCTGTCAGAACTGACAGTCCTCATGTTTATTTCATTTTGTGTCTGGGCTGTCTCGTTTCCCTATCCTCCAATGTCATTAACGCTGCGAGCCAGGACCCTGCAGTGGTGCAGCTAATGAATTCCTCTGCGGCTCCTCACTCCCCACCTAGTTACCCCAGCTCAAGGTGTCAAATTAAAACAGCCTGGGAAAAGAGAGAGGAACTGCTTTTGCATTATGTGTGTAAGTTTGCCTCATGTAACCCCCCCATGCATTATTTATTGTGTTTGGAACACTGATTTGTTTTAAGTGGCAAGTGTTGATTTTCTGACCATTGAGAACAAATGAACAAAATGTATTTATTTTCACTTGAATATTACTTAAAAACAAACACATCTGCATCAGCTTCAGAAATTATCCTGTGGTGTAGGAGCTGCTTCTGATGTCGAAGGACGGCTTTAACCTTCCCTGTTCTGTGAGGTATGATTATCTTCACTTGGTGAAGAGTTGTTACTTTTAACATTTGGGATCTCCAGGATAATTTGGGGAATGAAATCAGCAGCAGTGAGGATGCCTGGGTGACTGATAATTGTGTTTATTTAGTTGTCATTGTGATTAGTGTAACAAGGCCAGACGCGTTATTGAGCTGTGAAGTTGCAGCGGGAAAGCTTTCTTACATTCACCCTGCACTAAAGGAGCCTGTCAAAGAAGCATAGTGTTGATGTAAATGTACTGAATCTGAATCTATTTACATTAAAACACAACATACTTTTTGTGTGTTTTGAATTGAAAATTTAAAAATCTTTTGCTTTACTTGATGATAAACTGTTCAAAGTGGATTTCAGGGTTAAGCAAGGCCTGTGTTGTAGGTTCTATATCAGACCACCTTCAGAGGTGACCACAGTGCTGCTGCTGGAGTGTCGGAGAAGGAGGCCTCCCTGTGTGGCTGCCTCTCTTTCTCTGACAGCAACAGAAGATGGAAAATGGTGTCAATCAATTCATCAGAGCAACACGGGGGCTGTGCAGCAAGATAGCTGGGGGTGTGGTAATCGCAGCATGCAGGAAGAGCGCAGCACATGATTATAGCTCCCTGCTGCAACTATTTCTCTGTAATGCTGTAGCTGATGCTGCAGTGCCTTAATGGACTGACTGACTACACCCGTCAGTCCACATCCACCAAAGAGTCCGTTGGGGACCCCAATGGCACTCTTATGTCTAATGTGAGTGTCTGAAGGGGCCCCTTCCTTGCCTCTTTGCAGGCCCCACCGTCACTGCTGAGTCTTGGACCACCTTGGCACTCAGAAGTTCATGGCTTGTTAGACTAAAAGAATGTTCTGTGTTAATTAAAGATGTGTAAATATGCTTGAATGGGTTGCATTTTCACATTAGGAGAGATGTGCAGAATCAGAGCTGTAATATATTTTAATTAAGAATTAATTAAAAAATAATGGGGATTTTATTTTGCCTGGCAGACTAGGCTTGGACATGATTCTGGCATCTACTGTAAGCTCATCAGTGGAATATTGAGCACCTCAGCTTCTCAGGAGCACAGGGAGACTCTCAAGGTCTCCTGAAAACAAAAGCACTGCTCTCACCCCTTTGAAAGAAAAAAAAGAAAACAGCCATTTGCTGTGAGAGGGAGTGGCCAGTGCGTTGGCTTAATTAAATTCCCCCACTCCCCCACCCCCTTCCCTCACCCATCCTCTTCTCTCTTTTTCGGCTGGCAGAGCAGCATAGTGGCTTTGAGGCACGGAACACTAGTTGTGCTGGCAATTATGTTAATGGCATGCTATTAGGCCATGATTCGGTATGAGCGATTGGGGAGAAGAAGAGCCCTGGCGGCAGAAAATGATAACTGAGCGTGCGCCTCGTTGATACCACTCCAGCACGATCATTTGCATAATGAACCCTCCCAACTAACGAGGGGTGTGGCCTCGACACTGAGCTACTTAGGAAGCTCAGGAGTCAAAATGTGCAGCGGGCCGACAGAGAGAGCACAATGTGACAAAAAGATTTGTGGACTTCACTAGTCATTGCAAATCTATTATTGGCACCAATGTAACAATAGCTTTCCTCTGGTTCCTCTGCAAACTCAGTTTACAGGCTGCATGTGTTTCCTTCCGCAGAGACATGACAGTGCAGTTTCTTTGTAGAGCACTTTGTAGTTGAAAGATGAATGAGGAAATCTTCATATTCCTGGTTCCTTGGTCTAATTTAATCAGGAGTCCTGGACTGACTGAAATCAGAGTTTTTTATTTTATTTAGCATGTAGCATATTGTTATTCCTGGCAGCTACTTTCTAAAATGTCCTTAGCCTCAAGAATTAGTCACAAATCAAATATTCGTTGTGCTGCCTTTGTTGTTTTTTTTATTTTTTATTTTTTTTACTTTGCATCTTTTTGTTCAGAGTCAACATTTTGCATTTCATGCATGCACACACTGACACAATGTAGAAGTTTGGGCTGTATGATTAGGGGGCTGTAAGAAACCTACCTGGGGCACCAGAACCCTGTTGATTCCCTTAACGGCTGAAATAAAACGAGCAGTGACTGCTCTGCTACATTTGGTAAACATATGTAGCCATAGTAGCCTCTTGGCTTTATTTATACAGCTGATATTATGTACTGATACTATTGATCCCAATCCTTAAAAATGTAATATTAATTTGGTTGCAGTGTTCAGCATCTTTATTTATGCATCGCTCCTCCCTCTTGATGTCTTAATGTATTATTTGTGTGTCCACGCTCTGTGTATTTTCCTACAGCACAGCCTGTCGTCTTCAGACACAGCCTCAGGATTTGATCAAAATGATCTGGAAGCTCAGGGGAAGACATTAAACACCCAGAATGCCCCTCAGGCTGCTTTCCCTCCTCTCTTTCTCAACCTTTCATTCTCCCTTAATGAGAACTCCTCCTAATTATTTCAGTGGCTGGAGCGTGGGGACACAGCGAGAGTTAGATCCCCTGTGCTCGGACGTGACTGCTATGCTGATGAAGGCAGGGGATCAATAATTTAGGCCCTGGGCTTAATGGTGGGGTGAGGAGAAAGCGATACATCTGAGTCAGAGATTACATTTTAAAGGCACAGCCTGAGCTCCAGCCAGGCTGCTGGAGTAAACTAGAAACACTGAATGCATTCAATGTGTACAGCTGACATGTTTATGTTTGCTGGAATCCTTATCACTCCTCCTCTTAATCTAAGTCTGTCTAAGTGATTATTTACCTAGCTTCATATATCCCACATTCAATTATTGCAGTCTGCAGAGTCACTGTCTGAAAATGTCTCGCTTTCCAAATGATTTGCATTTGAAGTACTTGGGAATATAATTGATTTAGAAGCATGAATATTGATAGTATCTTATCAGCTTGGTGCCCATCCTTCAAACCACTCTGCAGAGAATAATGGTCCTCTGAGTATTTTTCTGGTCATCATGCTTTAGCGAATGCACACATAATCTTTAATGTACAGAGCCTCGGCTCCATGAAGCCCTTCCATCTCCCCCTGGGGAGGCATCCATGCATCTTTTAAGGACTCCTCACATCAAGAAGGCATGAGCAGAGTACCCTGCAGTTTCTGCCTCAATTATTAAAGCTGGAATTTTGATGCTTTGTTTTAAAGTAGCCTTGGAAGAGGAGAGAGGAAAGCCACATGCAGAGGACAGTAGCCAAGCCAAGCTTCAGAGCCCTCTCCCTAAGGAAGAGAAAGATGGTGACAATTTTCTACAGTAATTTATTGGAAGTTTCGTCTTTTTTGAATTGAAACTTGGAGGAGGTTTTGAAACATTCATATGGATTTCATATTGAAGACATTCCTTCTTCAAACAGAATGACTCACTGTGGGTTGCATTACAGTTTTCCAGGCAGCATACACCTGCATCCAATTATAACAAGAGACATATTTGCTCACAGTGTTTCCTTTGATTGATGTGTGAGGGATGTGGTCACAGCTTTAATGGAGTCCAAATCGCTCCAGTTGAAATGTTACTTATTCACTCAGCCTGACAAACAAGAATATCAACGATAGCTATAGGTGTCCTTGGTGTTGGTTGCCATAGAAGCACAAGAAAGTAATAATGAACCAACTAAACTACAGTTCAGGGTGCAGAGTCCCACTTGGCCTTGATTGGAGGTTTATTTTTTTTCATTTAGGTGCCAAGGAGGTTTTTCAAACTCCACAGACTGTTTGGCTTACTGTGATGGTAGTCCATGTAAATCCATTGTATCTGTGAACTGCAGCTGCCTTTAACTCTGATCAAACATTGATCTCGATGTAAACACTCGTGCCATAGGAAGCACTTGATTGAGAGTCACAGTCTCCCTCTGCAGTGTGGAATGAGCTGCTTGAGAAATAGCCCCATTGTTTCTCAGTGGCTCACTATTGATTTATGAACACAAAATAAAGTGTTTTGACACCGGGCCGAAATTAAAGCCAAACAATTTCTGATGAAGGTCTCAGTGAATTTTAATAAATTCCTTTTTGAGTGCCACCTAACTAGTATATTGCAGCACATGGGAAGCTGCTGTGAAAAGTTCCTGCTGTCACAATAGGTGTAGAGGTTAAAGGCTTGGAAGTGGAGATGTACTGTAGGTCCTTTCTGCCGTCAGTCATCATGCAAAATATCAACTCTCTGCCCAACAAGAGTGATGAGGAGCTGGAGATATAGATGAAGACTCAGGAAGTAGAGATATTTTCAAATCCAAACAATACTTGTGTACATCCCACCAACGGCTACTGCTGAAGTTCCATGTGAAGGTCTCCATGAAGTGTTGATGGACTCACTGAGGATGTGGTGGAGAGATACATGCTGGTGGAGGCCATTCTGAACAACTCAGATCATCCTCTTCATAACACCTTGATGGTCCAAGAGAAGAGCGGTGGTGGACGGCTCCTCTCTCTTCACTGCAGGACGGAGAAATGTAGAAGATCCTTTGTACCTTCAGCCATCAGGCTTCTTCATTCTTCTGCAAATGGTTGATGAGCTGACAGACAAATGAATTTCCCTTTGGGGATTAACAAAGTCATTCGTATTTGTATTCGTATTCGTGTCCACAATCAATCAACACAGCACTCTGTGCAGTACTTTGTAACATGAATGCCAATTGTGTTTTTGATTGTTCGATTTGATTGTTTGAATTACAAGCTGAAGTGTGGCCCTTGTGCTCGTGAACAGTGACTGTTGGCCCTTTCCTTTTTAATCTCCTTAGTTATACCCAGCTACAATGAGGAATTATTTTTAAGTATTACCAAATGCAGAAGTAGCCTTGTATGTACAGTAGACACATTGTAATATATTGTCACCAAAGCCTCACATGTAATCACCACAGTACTTTTTGTGGTGCGCATGTGTGTCCCTGTGAGTTGGGTGGTGGTGGTGGGAGGGGTTGCTTCCTCCTCCAATGCGTGCATGTAGCATTCATGAAATGTCTTTGACACAGCTGATCGAAAAAAGAAGCAAAGCAAGGACATAATGAGTGAATGTGCTTCTGACATAAATGGAGTGGAAGTGTTCATTATTCATAATTTACCATGTGAGCCATTGCATAGGGGGAACAGGATCACACCAAACCTCAGGTTTGAATGTTTTGATTTGAATCCCTGCATTTATGTGACAATTTACTGTAGTGGAGAGAACGGGGACAGCATCATCCTCAACTGCATCTGCTGATTAGCTTGAGGCATGGTGGAGTTCACTATTACCTGTGTCTTTCATCCCACACTGCAATAGTTGCCATATACTGAGATAATACCACTGTGAAGGGAGACATTTTCCTTTCTCCACTCTTTTCTCTTGCTTTTCTCTGAACAATAGATCTCCTGCCAATACAGTTTCCTTTTTCCTTGTAGTGATTGCCTGATATCTCAGGGTCAATTCAATGGCTATCTGCAATAGAAACATTATATACTCTTACAGTGAGACATATGTATACAGTACGGCATGATCCATGACTGAAATGCCATGCTCTTAGGAGAGAGAGGCCATCCATGTATTAGAAATGAATGAGGTAATGTGCTCAGAGGTAATGGGTTTATGCAACATACTGGAACACAGAAGCTCATTAGAAGACTGGCACCTTAACCCCAGTCCTGCTGCTTTTACTCCCTTTGTCATAGCAGACTGGTTGAAAGCCAGGGAATTTAGTGCTGAAGCAGGCAAATCCATTTTTGGTGATGGAATTCAATGCTAGGAGTGGCTGCACACAGACACAGGTGAGTTACCTTATGTATGAATTTATCTGTCACAAAACTACAAACCAGCCATGTTGTTTCCACTGGCAAAGAAGCACAATCAATATGAAAGCAGTCAGTTTTAATACCATAGAAGTGACCTATATGTCATGTTAAATGTACAAGAAAGTTCAAGGCAACAAACACTTCTGAGGCTTTTCATCAAAGTTCAGTACATTTTTGATGTTGACCAGGATCTATTTTCCTCAGTTCTTGTCTGACTGCTCGTGTTTGAGATGAGCACAGACACTGAGCTTGTATGAGCTGATTGGCATGAGCAGTTTCATGCATGCTGCACAATCACTCATGTATTCACAGCTGTGTGGGTAAGATTCAGTCATTCATAGAACAGTGCAGCCACTATAACTTATAGAGTTTCCTCACTATTATTCTGCAGTATGTGCTAGATTTTTTTAGATTTGCATGTATCAGGCCCGTCCGAGACCTGACAAAGTTGTCAGTGAATTTGAATAAATTCCCCTGTGCATGAGTGTGTGTCTGCAGCATGTGAGACTGCTATGAACAGAGGCAAATCTTGAGGAATTCTTTCATGTTTCATGTCATGTTTTTAGTTGAATAAACAATGAAACAATCATCACCATACTTAACAGTTATTTTCATATCATTTGATTCACCAGCAATCAACAAACCTTAAATCTTGAACCTCATTGTTTCAGCTTATTGTAATTTTTTTTCATTGACTGCTTATACATATGTGATGTAGTACTTTTTTGTTGCATTTTGTATTTTTATATATATATATATATACATATACATACATACATATATATATATGTGTGTGTATAAAATGGAAAGGTGAATTCAAGCTATGGTTCTTCACTCACTCTCCGTGTCTGAGAAATGACAACAAACTCCTAGCTTAAAGGTAGAGTCTGTAGGTTTGTTCGCTGCAGCTTGTAAAGCAGCATAGCCCTCAAGGCTATGCTGCTTTACAAGTTGAAGGGAGTGAGCGCGGAAGCGGCTACTAGCAGGTGCTGATGACGAGCTTGTGGGTGCCAGTCCTGCAATGCGTCGGTTACCCGCAAAAAATGTGTCTGACGGCTAAAAATGATACTTTTAGAAATTTACTGGTACGGGCACGGGCTTAACTGAAGTAATGGGGGTGCGTAATATTTCATCATTTTACTTTGAAAGGCAGACACAAAATAGACAATGTCACTGACTCACTCGCTGTGCCGACCACACCGGTAAGAGGAGATGATGGACGAGTTAAAGTCCAAGCTGGTGGCGAATATGAAATTGCAGGAAATAAATCGTGGATAGCTAAATCAGGCATTTGGAGGAAGTTTGGTCCCCTCCAAGACCAGGAGAATAACATCACCGTTAGTGGCTTAGATAGCGGGTCGTTTAACGGGTCTCTTTATCAACAGGCGTGCAGATTTCCAAAATTAGACCCGTGCAGGACTCTGGCGGGTGCTAGCAGTGGAGGCTAACATCTACTACTAGCACCTGCCACCGCGGGGCTAGCACTTGTGGCAGTTAGCAGGGCTGGCGGGGCCTACTCGTGCTGCACGCCCAACTTCACCTGTGCTCTGTCACTGGCTGGGGAGAAAACACTGACTCCTGCCCAGAAACAAATTAGTCCCTATGGTTTTCATGTTGTCCCCACAGTGCAATTATTTTGTTTCCACTCAAGTAAACAAGACTTGAGATTATGTATTTTTATTTCTTATATTTTCATTATTGGTAAATGTTTTATAAAAGCAATTCATCACGACAGGCTGTGGTATACACTCATTATACCACGCGAAGGGGGTTTTCGGCCCAACGCAAACAACGCCCCTTAGCTGTGGTATAATGAGCGTATACCACAGCCTGTCGTGATGTATTGTTTAAATATACACACACACTTTGTAATGATCCGTGTTGCTGCTAGAATTCCTTGAGGGGTTCCCTTTCAAAACTCTGGATTTGACTCAAAATTCCCAGGTGTGTTGCTTGCTGAGTCCTTGGATTTGTTGTAACTATAGATTAAAGGTCCTCATCATCTTTAAGGGGCTAATATAGCAGAAATATTCTTTCAGCTCTTTGTAGTATAGTGCTGTTTGTTCGGAAGCTACACACATCAACTAACTCAAGTGCACACAATGGTGTTACAACTGATTGAACAGCATGCTCAAATCATGTTTGGTGGGTGTGATTGAGATGTGTTTGGGGTTTGTCTCTTTCTTCAGTGGCAGGATGTGTTTGGCAGTTCAGGCATCTCCAGGTATCTGGCCTGCATGGAGCCAGAGTTTCCGGTCTATTTCAAACGCTGCATGTTCATTCTAGGTGACTGGGCTGTGTGTCATTAAAGGCCTGTCCTCTGCTTCAACCCAAGTGTGAAATGCTGCGCCTTGGAGATGCTGGTCTGCTTTTGTTTGTTTGACCAGGTTGTCGCAGCTCGGAAATCCTGGGCAGGCAAGGTCAGTGCTGCTTGTAGAGGCCAAGAACACACTGCGTTGTTATTTACTCTTCTTGGTACAGTCATTGGGTTATCTAGTCATTATTACATTTTTGCTTGAATTTTTTTCACTGAAAAACAAATGCCAAATGAAATGTTTGTGAATGATTTGATTCATTCAGACTACACAGGCTTATTGACTATGTTGTGTTGTACACAGTTTTCTCATTTTGTCTCAGAAAAGTGAAACAAGCCTGTTGGGACAAATCCCCATTACAATAAAGTCAGCCAATTATCCCCTTGTTAGCAGTTTCTAAACCATTTTATTGTTGTTTCAAATATATAAAACTTTATTGGATAAAAAGATAAGAGACAGAGCAGTGTATGCTTTTCCTGGCTCTGGTTTATACTATCTATATTATAGGTCCATCATGACATTTAAAACTTTATTGGACGAGACTTAGAAATCTGGGGGCAGTATATAAAATGAGGAATTTATTAGACTCTGTGCCCTTTTGTGTAGGTTGTATTTGAAATATTGTATAAGACACAGATGAGTGCAGCCTGTGTGGCTTTAATGCTGCAGTCAGTTGGTAATGATGTGCAATAAAGAGCAGGTCACAGATGCTGAAATAAAAGGAACACGATATCAGTATTTAGCATAACAGATGTGATGTGGCATTTTATACTGCCAATAATCCCCAGATGACCCTTTGAGTCAGTAACAGCTGAGTGATTAGTAAATTTAACAGTAAAGCAGCACAGAGCTGTCTTTGATGTTTGTTATTCAGTTCCAGCTGATTTAGGATTTTATTTTTATTTCATGATCATGTTGCTATGATACTGTGCGCTGAGATGTACATTTCATACACATAGAAGGATAATATCTAGATGTGGCTGAGGGGAAGCTATAAAAGATCCCTGTTAAGCTGGAGACTTTTTCCTGAGGCAGGTGTGCATCCTTAGCCACGAGAGCAGAATTTAAAAGGAGCCAGGGATGTAGGCTCTACAAGGAAACTAGAGTGGGGAGTCAATAAGGTCTGAATCTTTTATGAAGGCAGAGGTATTCAGATCACAGCTCTGCCAACACAAAGAACAGCCTTTGGCTTATGTGAGGAGACAGAGAGAAGTGGAGAGTCTAAATCTCTCCCAGATTTACCTCAGTTCTCATTAAGGCAGTAGCTGCTGCTCGTTATGCTTCACACTAGAAGAGCTGAGTATAGTTCCCCAATGTCAAAATTAAAACAGCCATGTTGGAAACTGTTTCACCATAATAAACAATGAGTGTATTTTTCCATTGTGTCTTTGGTTGGTTTGATGTATTTAAGAAGTACGATTTTAAAGGACATCTGTGGTCTAACTTGGCTGATGATATCATATGAGTCCAGTTGGCGCTGGCAGCACCATTCCTAGCAGAGCACTTATCCTTTGTCCTTTGTGTCTACAGTTGGGACTATAATAATAAATATTGTGACATTCCCCATTGTTTTGTTACTTTATTCATTTTGTTAATTCACATATTGCAATATTAAAGCAGGGCTGGATCTAGGTATGACATTTTTATGTTGCCAAGCCAAAAGCAGTTATCTCACAAATCCAGCAAATCCAAGTAAATCCAAAGCTGGTTTGGTAGAAGAAGTGAAACGATTGAGAACAAGTACAAAGCAGGAGGGCAATCAACCAACCTGACATGACCTCAAGCTGTGTGACTTCTCTTGTTTTCTCTTTTTCACCTGACAAATCATTGTAAATAATTAATAATAATAAACTAAGATCAACAAGACTAAGATGTAACAAATGTACACAATGTGGAAGCTTGAATTTTTCACAATGTAGAAGTTTTTTGTTTGTTTGTTTGTTTTTTTGATCAGGGGACATAATGATTAATTGACTAATCCTTGCATGTCCAGATAGTACTGTACTCACACAAGTAATTAATGAGATCTGGGGACACAGCAACATCATTACAACTTACTCCAGTGTTGGGTCATGATACCCTAAACATTGGTGTCATCAGTGTGTGTCTTCTAGCTGTTCTTTGCCCAGTAGCTCAGAACTTTTTTTTTTTTTTTCAAATCATATGTTTATTATTTTTCCACCAAAAAAGCTAACAAAACATCTACAACGGGGTAGACAGTCTTACAGCGTATAACGAGTGCTTATAGAGTACCTCTCTGTCCCTTCCCTATTATCCAAACAAAATTCTTGTTGTGTTAAACTAAGTACAGAGAAGTAATAATAAAAAAGAATACAATAAAATAAAATAGGTGAACACCTTAATAAATAAAAGACAACGACCTCAACAAAACAATACAAAACACAGATATACGTGGCTTACCTGCAGACAACTATTTCACATTAGTTAGAGAGAGTTTTGGTTTTGGATGTCAGACATATCTTGATGAGTCACAGAGGGAAGATGTTTAGGCACATGGGACAGCGGCAAACCAGAATTGCAAAAACAATAGTTTATAAAAACAAACAAACAAACATACAAACAAAAATAACCCCAGGTTATTAATATGAACAGGACAAATGCATCCTTAGAGAGCATAAATACCTAGTGCATTATACTCTATGAAACGTTACCAGCCATGAAAGTCTTAATTGGGTTCCAAATTTTTGCAAAAACCTTGGCTTTCTTGATCAAATGATACCTGAGCTCTTCCAGATGCAATATGCTGCTTAGGTCCCTAAGCCACATCTCAAAAATTGGCCCTGACTCCTCTTTCCACTTTTGAAGAATTGACTTTTTAGCAAATAAACTGAACCGCTTGTGATTGGAACTTATCAGCTCTATTCAGTGTGGCACCTAAAACACTTATTAGTGGATCTGGCATCAGAGAGATGTTATATGCTCTAGACAGAAAATCAAATATTGTCCCCCAAAATGGTTGTATTTTGGACATGCCCACAAACAATGGAGCAATGTCCCCTCATATGTTTTACATTTATTGCATGTGGGAGATACTGTAGGATACATCTTGTGCAATTTAGATTTTGTATAGTGTAATCTATGAATGATCTTGAATTGAATTAATACATGCCTAACATTTATGGAACACCTACTAATATTGCCAAGACATTCCTCCCAGGTTTCCTCATCTATCTGGGTAGACATCTCCTTCTCCCATTCTGCCTTGATCTTGCCTGTGCCCACATCATCAGCACTAGTCAAAATATTGTAATAGAAGGAGATTGCCCCCCGATCTATTGGACTGCGTTTGTTTATGCTTTCCATAACTGAATAGGTATTCATTCTTTCAAAGTTAGGAGATGTCTCCTAGCAAAATCTCTGATCTGCAGGTATCTAAAAAAGTCACTGGGTGTAAGATCATATTTGTGTTTGATTTGAATAAATGATCCAAAATTATTGGCAATATATAACTCCCACATAGTCTCTATACCCTTTTGTTTCCACCGAGTAATAACTTTGTCTTGTGTGCCAGGTATGAATGCATGATTATTACATATTGGGCTGTTCAAATACATATCAGGTACTTTGAGATTTGATCTAATTTGTTTCCAAATCTTTAAAGTATTAAAGATAATATTTCCACTGTACAGGGCAGTTTCAATTTTAGTTGGACTATTGATCAATGCACACAGAGATGTCCCTTTACAGGAAGCTTGTTCAATGCAGATCCATTCAGGGATTTCTATATCATTTTCTGGTAGGGTTTCTGTCCACCAGGCTATGTTGTAAAGATGTGCAGCCCAATAATATCTTATAAAATTAGGAAGACCGAACCCCCCCTCAATCTTTGACTTGGCTAAGTGTTTCTTAGTTATTCTTACTGATTTATAGTTCCACAAAAAAGGAATGATTACTGAGTCTAATTTCTCAAAAAACTTCAAAGGTATAAATGTTGGGATGGTTTGAAATAAGTAAAGGAAACGTGGAAGTGTTACCATCTTAATGGCATTAATTTTTCCTACCATAGACAGGGGTAGCCTCTTCCAAAATTCAATGCTGGCCCTAAGTTCAGCCATCCTTTTATTCCAATTTGCCTGTAGCAAATCCTCAGGTCTCCTCATAATAATGATTCCCAGGTACTTAATTTGGTTATATGCTATTTTAAATTGGATTGTATCTAAGAAATGTTGATCTATTTTCATAGAAAGCGGCAACAGTTCTTTTGCTCCAATTTATTGTAAACCTAGAGAAAGCACCAAAGGTTTCCAGAAGATCTAATAATTGAGGAACTGAGGCCTCTGGATCGGCCATAAACAAAAGTATGTCGTCTGCATATAGCGATATATGTTGCTGTCGATCTTGTATGATAATAGGAGCTATATCAGAACCGCCGAATGCTGATGGCAAGTGGTTCCATAGCTATTGCAAACAGATAAGGAGACAGAGGCCATCCCTGCCTTGTCCCCTGATATAACCTGAAAGGATCCGATATAGTTTGATTAGTAATTACTGAAGCCTCTGGTTTTGCATATAAAATTTTCACCCACTTCAGAAAATTATCATAGCGATATCAGACATGCCTCTGTATTTGGTTTATCGTATATGACATTAAAAAGTCGTCTCAAGTTGGAATGTATATGTCTATTTGGCATGAATCCAGTTTGATCATTATGTATGATTGAGCATATATGTTTTTTAAGTCTATTAGCCAGAACCTAACTCACTATTTTAGTCTCAATAGGAATAAGGGACACTGGGCAATAGGAGCCAACCTCCAACTTATCCTTTCCTGGCTTCGGTATTAAGCTATATTTGCCTTGTATAATGTTGGTGGTAGTTCTGCTTTGAGACTAGAATGGTTGATCATGCGCAGCATTATGGGACTAAGTGTCTCACGGAACATCTTGTAAAATTCCGCACTAAAACCGTCTGGCCCCGCACATTTATTATCAGGCAGCTGAGAGATCACCTCATTTATTTCTTCCAATTTGATGTTCCCGTCCAACAAATTCTTAGCCTCTTCACTTAACGTAGGAAGACCAGTGTTTGCTAGAAATGATTCTATTGCAGTAGCATCTATCTCTCCTTTAGATTTATAAACCTCATTATAAAATTCAAGAAAGCGATTATTTATTGTATTGGCTCTGATTAAAATAGAACCATCTTTTGATCTGATCCTATGTATGGCCCGTGTTGCCTATAATTTTCTAAGTTGCCAGGCAAGTAATTTATGGGGTTTGTCTGACAATTCAAAATGTTTTTGCTTAACCTGGTTAAGTATTTTGATTGTCTTGTAAGAAAGAATGGAATTATATTCACTTTTAAGTGAAATCATTTTCTTCAGCGTTTCTGTATCTAACTTTGATTTATAATCTGTTTCCAAGTCTGCAATTAGGCTTTCGATTTCAATTAATCTTCTATTTTCTTCCTTGTTTTTCCTTATCTGAAAGGATATGATGTCCCCTCTGATGACAGCTTTAAATGATTCCCATAAGACTGAATCTGTCACGTTGCCTTTATCGTTTTCTCTAAAAACAGGGACATTTTTCTTTAATATAGATATGAAATGAGTTATCATTCAGTAGTGAATTATCAAATCGCCAACTGTATGAACCTCTATCTACTCTTAAGTCAAGGTCCAATGACAAGGGAGAGTGGTCAGAAATCAGTCTGCTATGATATTCAACCGCTTTAACTAACTGTAATAATCTGGAGTCTAAAACAAATAAATCAATCCTAGAATGTGATTTGTGCACTGCTGAGTAGAAGGAGTATTCTTTTTCAAGTGGATGTAAACTTCTCCACACATCCACTAAATTAATGTTCTTTAAGTAATTATTTAACATCGCTGCTGCTTTACTTTTTACCATGCGACTTGGATGTGAATCTTTTAATGAATTCAGCACACAGTTATAATCCCCACCTATAATTACTCTTGACATAGTAAGGTCAGGAATATTGTCTATTACCTTTTTTAAAAAAAAACAAAGGGTCATCATAATTTGGACCATACAGATTAATCAGAGTAACATCGACTCAATTGATTTCCCCAGTAACAATAATGCATCTGCCATTAGTGTTGGCAACAGTTTGTTTATGAGTAAATGGGATATGCTTCCTAAATATAATGGCCACTCCCCTTGTTTTAGTAGTGAAATTCGATTGATAGACTTGGCCAGCCCACACTGGTTTTATAAGCGCTCTTGCTGTATGTTTAATGTGGGTCTCTTGTAGAAAAAGAATGTCAGCATGTAAACATTTAGCATGCGTGAAAACCTTATGTCTTTTAACCGGATTATTTAAACCGCGTACATTCCAGCTGAGCAAACGTATTGTGCCGTCCCTGCGGGCTTTACCAGTATCTATCATTTGTTATTCTCTGTGTCTACAATACAATCTTTGATGTCCAAAACCTCTCTATTAAGCTTAAGCCCTATAAAGATATCTGTAACCGATGAACACTTTTCCTGAACACCCTCTGCTAAGAACATAAACATGAACAAGAACTTAGCATTGCCCCCCTTTCTCCCTCCCTCCCCATTCCCTTCGCAAGGCGAATACGTCACCATCTACGTTCACGTCGGTCCTCTTACACCCAATGTAACGTCGTTACTCCAAGTCCCATCTGTACAACTCCATACTTCTCACTCACCCCATTAGCCCCAATGTGATTTTTCATGTTCGATAAGTCGTTATGTAATTAAAGTGTCCCAAAACAATGCAAACTTCGATCTGACAGAGAGACCCGGTCGGCGTTCCACTCTCTTTTGTAACGTTAAGTCATTGCTGCAGACCAGTTGTCCACATTAGCAGCCAGGTAGCTTTCCGCCCCTCAGGAGTCTCAAACATCTTGGTTTCTCCCCCCTCCTTCGCTGTTACGATAAATGTGGCAGGATGGCGGAATCCATACCTGATGCCCTTGGTTTTGCATTTAGCCTTAATGTTGTCGAAGCGGTGTCGTTGTTTCAGTATATCCTCCGCCAAGTCAGGGAATATGTGCACTCTTTTCCCGTTATAACCCAGCGTCAGCTGCCTTGCCAGTCTCAGAATGTGTTTGTTTACTTGGTAGTGATGACAAATGCTCTTGGTCTGTCGTTGTTTGGCTTCTGTAGTGTTCGGTGTGCTCTGTCTATTTTTATAGGTTCAGCAAAATTGTTCTTTCCCAGAAGTGCTGGGAGTAACTCCGCTACAAATTCTGTCGGCCGACCTTTCTCTGCCTTTTCTGGGATGCCAACTATACGAATGTTATTTCACCTTGAGCAAGACTCCAAATCAGCCATTTTCTCCCAGAGTCTCTTGCACTCAGCATCTAACTCCATATAGCGTGTTTCCAAGCTAGCGATTTGGGTCTCGTGTGCGCCCAAAGCCTGTTCCATTTCTTTAAGCCTATCGGCGATGTCAGTCAAGGACACCTTCACCTGAGTTATGGTCTGCGTGATGACATCAAATCTTTGGCCAAATGTCGTATTCAGACTAGATATGGCGTTCATGACATCTTGGAGGCTAGGTGTGCTAGTGCCAGCTCCACTGCTTAGCTCGTTAGCATCATTGTCTGCTGTGGTATGTCCCTCACCCCCGGTCTCCATATTCTTATTTTTCTTCGCCTTATTTGGCATTGATGTGTGTTGGCCTCCCACAATATATCACAAACGCAATGAAATGGGACTCTTCAGATAATTTTTAGATAAAATTGCCCAGGGTTGAGCGGAGCCCCCCGAAATCGCGCTTACTCCATACCCGCTGGAACCGTAACTCCCTCAGAACTTATTTTAACAGTTTAAGTGTTGCCATGTTGGTCAAAACTGTGAAAATAAGATTCAGAGCTTTTGTCCATCTACACTTAGTGAGGCATTTACCGGCTAATTGCCAAAAGATGAAGCTAACAAGGGAGCAAGAGAAACACAGCTTCAAAAACATGCTAATAGCACCGTGTAGGCTACCTGCTGACAACAGTTATAAACAGATTAACTTTACCAGCTTTGTATGCTGATGATAAATCATCAATGCAAGCTCGGTGTGCTGCCCCAGGTGCCAAAATATTGATTAATACAAGCTTAAAGACTTCAAAAACTAGTTTGAATTAAAACATGAAATGTAACTGTTTCTTTTCGACACTTGAATTACAGCTACACTAGGGCTGGAAGACCTTCATCAGCCTTCATCATCCCTGTCTGCTGTCCTCACTTCACTCGGGCTTTTACCGAGTGTGTTGGAGTGTGTGGAGTTATGTTGAAAGACAGAGAGTCTGAGTGGCTCTTGTTTACTAAGTAAGTGTTCGGGGAAGTTTGAGCTTGCTATTGATTAGGGAGACAGAGTGCGTCTGAGAACTGATGTTTTGTGAATCATCAGCTAAAGAATAGCTTGTGTTGTGTTGAGAACTGAAAATAGCCCATCAGTGCCTAATCACATTAATGCATACTTACTGCTGCCAAGATCTAATTAAGCATGCTGGTGAAATACACAAAGAAACCAAATGACATTTGATGAAAAGGGAAAATATTAATTTGAGTGGGAAACAAATATCCAGCAGGGCTTCCTGGAAATGTAGCATTGACACTACCCTGATCATTCACACTATCGCCAGAGCACACAGGAAGAAGCAGGTGCAGCGTTGCAGAAAGGTCGAGATTGGCCTTTGTGAATGTTGGCCAGCTACAGCAGGGCTGGGCGATGTCCACAATAACAGACCTTTTTTATGTCCTTTCTCTCCCCCAGTGAGGTTCCACTGGTTCTCATTGCAATTAAAACCAAGTGTCCATCAGAGGCTATCTCTGCTCTGTGTGGCCCATATGTTTGGGTGCTGATAGAGCGTGGATTACTCTGTTTGGGACACAGATAACAGGCTGTTTATAACCTTGGCAGAGTCTGGGGCCTAATCTGGCAGGAGCATATTTCCCCTTGCTCCCCGATAAAGGCCTGTTAGCAGCTTTATCACAGGGGCAGATAGAAGTTGAGCCAGAGCGAGACAAGCAAAGAATTGAGCCCAATCTGGCACCATGCACACGGTTTTGCTGCTTTATTTTTAGACACCCCCCCCCCAAAAAAAAAAAAAAAAAAAAAAAACACACTCACAAACAACCCACTCCTTGTCAGAAAGAGCAATTAATTTCTACATCTGCCTTCCTGGGCACCACAGGGACCAACAAACAAATTGAACAGACAATGCCGCTATTCATCATTACAGCATTTGGAGTTACATTATGTCTGTGCGTGAGAATGGGAACATGAGGACTTTCTCTATACATGTCACCATGTTTGATTATAGATTGATATCATGTAGAACCTAAAGGTAATTATCCTGAGCTAGAAAACACAATGTAGCCTGGCTGTTGCTATGTGCATTAATTTTCTTTCATCATTCACAGCATAAATAAGCATCTTAATCTGTTTTCCAAAATATATAGCTAATAAATAAAAGAAAGTTTTTTTTTTTAGCTGTTTTCCTGCTTATACTTCTAAGTTGCTGTGGGGTACGTGTGGACCTGATCTTCTATTTTCTGTATCCCCGTTTTGATGGCCCTGTGTAGGCACAATTAGAGATAACACTTCTCTCAGCCAGAGAAAATTGTCGTCCTCTTTAAATTGCTTTTACTGCAGCTTAAAGAAGATCTCTTGTTACCCTCTCATTCAGTCTTTCTCTCTTCTGCCCACTCTCCCCCTTTCAGGGAAATTGCTTTCCCACAATCAACAGATTGCTTCCTGCACTTAGGGGTAAATACAGGTAGACTAGAGCATTAGCATGACATTATTCAGACAAATGTCAACCTCTAGGCAGTTAGCGCTGCTTCTAAGCTCAGTGTGAGGTGAAATGAAGTGCTACAAAGATGGAGAGGCTGCTGCTGCTTTTGTGGCAAAGATTTTCAGAGAGGACTTGGGATTGGTCAAAAGTGCAAGAGTAAGAAAAGATGATGCACTTCAGTGTTTCAGCATTTAAAAGGGGGAAAAAGTCATCTTGAAGGAATTCAAGCATGGAAATTTGAAGATGTTGCACCAGGATGGCTTGATGTGTGTAGTTTACTCCCTGTCTTGAGGTGTACAGAATGTAGGTCAGACTGGCCTCCTCACCCACACCATGCAGGACAGGCAAGAGATGAGAAAGGGCTTTATTGGTGTGGTGCTGATATATGGCATAGAGATCTGGATCAATCCAGAACAGTGAAAAAAAATCTAATGCTCTTTTGCTTGCGTCACTTAGCACAAATGAACGTCGCAAGTGTGATTCTAATTAAGTTTCCTCAATGAAGATTAGCACCACTGCTCTCCTTTGGATGACTTGATACCCTCTGTCCTCAGGGACAGGCTGTGGAGAGGAGAGGACACCCTTCGATCCTCCTCCATTACTCAACTCTTTACTTTCCTCTTCCCTGATTGACAACAGGGGTTCTTTCTGACCTACATTGTGCATCTGCTCCCTGACCCAAATAACACCAATGTAATGAGCTGTTTGTCATTTTTAAAATCAAGTGCAGTGTGTTTTTTTTCATGCTGACTACAAGGGGGTGTTTAGCTGTGATGTGTGATGTGCGGCCTCTCATGGGGCTTTGTGTCTGGAGCTGCCAGGCTGCACAAAGACACTGCCCCATCCACACGCCTGCTGTCTGCGTGCATGGCCACTGGGCCATTCTTGGTCATCTGATTACTCTTCACAGTGATTGCTAATCAGGGACTTGTGCTAATGTGCCATATCGCGGAGGAGCAGAGGCTAAACCAGCAGGCAGATTTCAATCTTATTCACCAGGCACTGTGTCATCAGTTTGGCTGAAGTGTCTTCCCAAATATGGCAATAAAGCCAAAATCCACTCAGTGTCCTCGCCATGCTGAGTGTCAGGCTGTAATATGATCTGACTGTGCAATGAGCCTGTTATTGTTTACCTCCAAACACCAGGAACACTCAGCAGTGGCATCAGCTTGTACACAAACAGAGGGAGAGATCCCCTGGGATCCACTGTGGATCCCACGAGCCAGTGTGAAAACAGTTTGGTGCTCAAGACGTGTAGCTGGTGTTAATGCAGCAACCATCACAGAAAAATCGAATCTGATAAACACAATCATTAGGCTGCAAATATGAGCAGCTTCTTGATGAAAAAAAAAACAGAACCAAACACACGGTTCTCCACCACATCATGAATGGCCTTTGTTTTGTTTCACAGCTCTGTAAGATCATATAGGGGTACAGGGGTCACAAACATTCTTGTACCAATCGCAGGCTGACATTAGGAGGAGATTAATCTTTGCTGGGGCAGAAATACAAATTTAGACACACAGGAACAAGTCTGGGACTTCTTGGTTTAATTTCCTAACTCTTCACTGTGGGATTTTCTCTTAACAGAGATGTGATATTATGTGAACAATCTCATTGCAGCTTTTCCCAGTTTTCATAATGGCAATTTCCCATATTCCTGATTTTGATTAGCATCCACTGTGCTCTGAGTGTTGCATCTGTTTGAGATAAAAAAAAAAAAAAAAAATCCGATCACCCTTTTGAAGGAGAACGGGATGAGACATATTCACCTAAAAATTGCTTTTCTTTTCATTCATTTGACTGCAGCTTGAGTCCACCTCATTTCATATAATATTGCTCCCATCTTTGCTTAACGATCAGAAAGGAAACCTTTTTTTAGTGGCTGCATTAGACGGCCTTTCATTTTCCTTGGGCCTGCAATCATAATGACATGATGCTGTGCATGAGCCTGTGCCGGCTCTTCTCTCTATCTCTCACTGAGGAGTCATACTCAAGCAGCTCCACTCTTCCTGATATGTGAAATACTAAATCCGATTATTTCTCTGGCCAAATAACATAGCTCCCAAAGGCGTGTCTGATATTTTAATGAGTGCCTCGTTCCTACTGCTCAATGCTGTCTTCTCTGCATTTCCTTAAACTGCCAAGTAAGAGCCCCATTAATAATTCAGCTCATTAAAGTGTGTAATTAATCTGGAGCTGTGTAACAAGGAGAGACCGGGGTGCAAGGAGGAAACTCACCAGGGGGCACTAGTGAAACATTGGGCAAAGAGATACAGTACACCCGCTGTGATGAAACCAGTTCTGTGGCACACAACCAGTTTTCCTGCATCATTTATCCAGCAGGAAAATGTTTGGAGGTGGGTGGGGGGGGGCTTTCTGGGTGGAGATTGCATGTGCTCCCTGTGTTCATGTGGGTCCTCTCTACGTTTTCCACCTTCCTCCCACAGTCACTAGACATGCACACCAGGTTGATTGGTGACTCCACATCACCCATAGGGTGTACCTTGTTCTGGTATATACCAGCCAGCTGGTATAGCTGATGGATCGATGGAAGTTAATTTGACATTAAATAATTTTCACATTGTAATTTACTTAGATCAGTGTATATTAGGGGAGACAGGAGCCTATCCTAAGATGTGTCCAGGGGAAGTTTCTGATACACAAGGTTAAAAATAAACTCAAAGTTCAGGTGAAGGATTAGACTCAAGAGTGAACAATGGAGATGACAATCACAGATTTGCACTGATGTGATTTTTAATCACTGGCAAGGTGTGTTTGTGTAATTATTCTCACTGCCAGAAGGGGGAGGTTTTACTGAATAATGGTTTCATGTCTATTGGTGTCCCACCTTTTACTTCTTTGTCACCATTGTTTCACACAGTCAAAAATGAGTAGGCTATCAGCCATGAAAAGCCTGTCAAGCTACAGTCTGTCAACATAATGTTGATGTTGCTCTCTGTGCGTGACACTTTGTGTTGTTCAATGGATCTAATTACAGTGGTAATAGTTACAAAAATGATTATGAAGAATAAATGGACAAGAACAGTTGGACTTTATTTCAAACAATTTTGAAAGGGTTCTTGTTATCAAATGGCACAACATTTCTGAAATTAGCCATGTTTGTTTTCAGCTGGTTCAGGCAGACCTCAGTACAGTAGCTTTTACACTCAGCATGCCTGCTGCCATTCAGCAGCCCTCAGCTGTTCCAGATGCAGCTTAATTTACTGCAACTTGGCTAATCATGGTGATTAAGAATTAATTACTGTTAATCACTTTTACATAAACTGGTTGGCAGTAGGTGAGCTGCCCTCGTACACACACTGCCATACCAGTGTGTGTAATCAGAGATATGGGAGGTTGGGAGTTGGGACCAGTCTTCCCAGTCTGATGTTCCTGTAGGTTTGTGGTGGTGCTGGTCCTGTACTGATTGTGTCTCATCCTGAATCTAGGCAGAATCATCCTGAACATGTCTCTTTCTAACTGGAGAGACACTGTCAATATTCAACACAGCGGTTGTCCCCTGGTCAGCCAAGGCTAAACAGACACTACTGGGCCACGCGACTGTCCTGCTACAGGAGATAAGATTGTGAGGGAGCATAACCACTGTGAGTTCCATTAACACAAACTGACAGGGGAATCACAGCGACATCAGGGGGTCCGGGATGAGGCTGACTGCGCTGCAGTGGCTTTGTTGTCAGCCCCCGCTCGCCCCCTGCACAAGCTGAGGGTGGCAGTGTGGTCACCTTCCCTCCGTGGCCTGGTTTCACACTGTGACATGCTCGTCTGCTCTCCTGAAGGAATGGCTTTAATAAGGTAGAGCAGATCAAGGCGACTGTTAATGACATGGCAGGGCCAGTCAACACACTGCCTGGGGCCATGGATGGCCCCAGTCTGGTGCATGCTGTTGGATGCTGCCTATCTTATGTGGGACACACAGGACTGGTCTGGATGCTCTTTAACTGCTACCTATCCTCTATGTAGGCTGAAAGATTGGACAGCAGAATGAAGCCAACCTGAACTACTTTACTGTACCTACATTTGATCACATGCAATAATACAGCATTATCTTTGTTATTGATGCAGAACATCCAGGTCTGAAAGAAAGAAAACAGGATAAATGTCTTGTCTGAAATACTTCAGCTCACACACACAGTGCACAGTGGGTGGGGTGTGTTAGGTAGCAGCTGCATAAGCAGTGGAACAGTATAATGTGTCTGTGGTGGAATATGTAGAACATTGTATTAAGAAAACAGGCTGTAGAGTGGCTCGTGCTAGTTTGTCCACATCAACAGAAGGCCTGTAGCATGGCAAAATACTTATGTGAGATTGTTGATATATCATCTAGCAACACATTACAGTGGCCACTTCCAACATTTTGACACTCTATGATAGCGAATGTACATTCTGAGAATCATTTTATGAAAAACCGTTTTCTTGCTTTACGCACTGTAGACATTAACACAACTGTAAAAGTATCAAAGACAATGTAGGAAGAAGGTCTTGGTTGACCAAATTCCTATTAGCTTCATTAGTGGTATGTGCAGAGGACTAGAGTGTGTGATGGGGACAAAGACTGGCGGCCACATAGAGGATGAGATGACAGCATGGCATGGTGAAGGCTGTCAGTGTGACTCCCTTTTCACCTTCTGAAGAGCAGGAGGCCTTATCGCTTTATTTGACTCTTTGTCTTTTGTTAATTTCCCCTTAAATGCAACAGCTCCTATCCTACCCACCTTCTGTCAGACTTAACAGAGGTGGCTGTATAGATATAGACCATATTTCATATAAAAGGCAGTTGTCTTTTAAACAGCACTGGTAAAGAGATCAGTTGCTTCTTAATTGTCTTCATTGTTTGTTCATTTTTTATATTGTCCATTAACCTTTTTTCTTTTAATTGATTTACATGATCTTGTGTCCATGCTTTGAAAGTGAAAGATTTTTATTTTTTCCACACCCCAAGGCTCCTTATGTGCATATCTAATAAGTCAGGTATAATTTTAAATTACCGGCAGGAATTTCAGGGCTTGAGTCCTTGCACAGGCAAATAGAAGCGGGATTTAACAGTTTGATGTCTGTCGTCTTCCTCCTGCTCTGTGTTGGTTCTCTTTCCATTCCACTACACTTGCAACTGTATAATGAATTATGCCAATGTTGAATTAGCATGTAGCTGTCGCTTCAGCTCTGGTGCCTGCCTTGTGACAGGACCACCGTAACACAGGCTTGTGTGGAGGGGGGGGTGTACTGTGATTTATTTACTGCTGAAGTCACAATGAACTACGCCACCAAAGCACCGTTGCAAACAAATAGGGCCAGTGCTGTCACAGTAAATTTATGCAGACAGGCTGACCGCAGCCCAACCAGAAAGGGTTAATTATGCAAAAGCGTTTGGCTTTCACAAGATGTACAGGTTTTGAAGGATGGATTGATTATTTGAGGTGTGATTACATAACGCTTCTCTTTTGTGAAAGGTTCTACCACAAGATTGGAGTAAAATTTGAATCTTAAGATTTAAGATTAGAGACATTTCACAATATCATCTTGATTTTACTGAAGAACTCCAGTAAACCATAAAGGTATATAATTATAGATATAATCTGATGACATAAGATTTTACATAATTGTGATCACTGACAAATTTATTATTAATGTAGATTGTTACAAACTAAAGAGCAAAAAACTATTGGACCCAGACAAGTGATATGAATACTATTACGAATTATTTATTGATCCCCAAAGGGAAATTCATTTGTCTGTCAGCTCATCAACCATTTGCAGAAGAATGAAGAAGCCTGATGGCTGAAGGTACAAAGGATCTTCTATATTTCTCCGTCCTGAAGTGAAGAGAGAGGAGCCGTCCACCACCGCTCTTCTCTTGGACCATCAAGGTGTTATGAAGAGGATGATCTGAGCTGTTCAGAATGGCCTCCACCAGCATGTATCTCTCCACCACATCCTCAGTGAGTCCATCAGGGAGACATGACTGAAGTCAAGTGGCTCAGGATGTTTAGTCTGTATCCTAGCAACGACTTCATGGAGACCTTCACATAGAACTTCAGCAGTAGCCATTGGTGGGATGTACACAAGTATTGTTTTGATTTGAAAAAATGTCTACTTCCTGAGTCTTCATCTATATCTCCAGCTCCTCATCACTCTTGTTGAGCAGAGAGTTGATGACTGACGGCAGAAATGACCTACAGTACATCTCCACTTCCAAGCCTTTAACCTCTGCACCACCAGCACAGCAACCATGAAAGCACCTCTTCATCCAGTTGGAACAGGGTGGCATCCTCCAGACTTGCTCCATTTTCAATGACAGAAGCTCCTCTCCTGAAGAACCTCCTCTGCCCACAGAAGTGTCCATCAGTAGTTGACAAAATACGAAACACAAAACACATACAACATACATACAAAACATACAAAAACACAACAAAATAAAGCAAAGGTTGAGTAAAAACTCAGAGCTACCAGACTTTGCTGCTCCCAGTTGAAGCGCATGTTCTGGAAATAAGTGATATTGGACAATAATTTAAGAATGGTAAAATACTAGATTGTTTCTAAAATTTGTTAAGATCTTTAATAAAATATTAACACATGATAATAATGTCTGATCGATGCTAACATTTTAATGCACTGCACTTCTCAGTTTTTCCAGATTTTTTTTTCTTTTCAGATGATGCTGAGTCTTTTTAAAAAATCATTTTGCACGCTAACATATAATGAAATACATCCAAAACAAGATTATACCATTAACATGGCTATTACTTAGTACCCTACAAGTTAATACAAGTTATATATCAGATACTTTAACCACCATGATGCTAGCAACTTGCACCCAAAGAAACCACTGTGTCTGCTGGAGGAGGAGCTTCACCTCCTGCTCTCTCCTCTCAACAGCAAAGATTTTAATAAACTGAGCAGAAGCTGTATTATCATTGTGATTGATGTTCAATTTCGCAACAAAAATCTGATCGTCATCACCAGTTTGAACTTGCCCTTCACCTTTCTGATCAAAGAGCGTTTACAAATGTCAAGCCAGATGGGTGTTGATCTGCCTCGACACACTGTCATTTGACCAGCATCATGTGTCAGTTTTGGACACCTCCCATCCCCTGTGCTGCTCCCTGTGATGTAACACTGCAGATCACATTTCACCTTGTGGGTGCAGAGTGGAGGTATGAATGTGTCCAGAGCTTGAACTGAGGCACCCAGCCTCTGTCAGAGGCCTTTAGATTTGACTGTCCATCTTGCTAACTGTGACAGAATGGCCCAACATCATTAATTAAACATCGGGTTTCCCCCACTCACCTGATCACCATGACAGGCTGCCATGCCAACAGTCCCTGTTGACATGCCTTCAAAATCTAGAAGGGGATTACATTTGGTAATGGTTTTTGACAGGCTGCCATTTGCCTCAGTTAATCTGATAGGATAAGATATCTAGACTACAGTGCGCTGCAACTCTTTGAGTCTGATATTGTTATGCCATGAAAAACTGAATCATTTTGAAGATGTAAGCAGTGTCCTTGAAGAAATACACACACACACACACACACACACACACACACATACATATTTTTCTCTCTCTCTCTCTCTCTATATATATATATATATATATATATATACATAAAAATCCCCTGACAAGCTTTTGATATGATCCCAAATATTGACTCACAATGTATTTTTAGAACTGGATCTCTCTTGTATTTGCTGTCAATTTTAAAATTTGCCATATTTCTGAACTCCTGTCATGTATAGTGAGGGGATGATGGTTCATGTTATATGTCGGTGTGGACCCCAGGATGTTTCACTGAGTTCCATGGCATCACTTGGATCTGTTTACAATTTTCACGGAAGTGTCCTTCTCCAGGCTTCCAGCCCATGAGTTTATTGTCTATTCTTTATTCAATAAACAATCACCTCTAATGTCTGATCTGTTAATATATCAATGTTGGTAGTAGTGGATTTAAGATTTCAATACCCAAACCATCTTCATATGAGGCCACCAGCCAATTCACTGTAATGACTAATACATGGGGAGCAGGAAACATTACATATGTGCTTTCAGAAAACAAGCAACAACGGGGGAGAAGATGGGTGCAAGCTGCTCTCCAACAAATAGGGATGTAAATCATCTCCAAGCATGATATTCTGAGCTTATCCTCAAAGAGCAAAAAGCGTTTTCCTTCAGCTGCATGGAAATGAAATAAATATTGTCTCAATAAACGACCAGACAGTTAAACATCCACCTCTCAAAAAGCCAATTGCCCCGGGCTTGTATTAAATATCGATTTGATTTGCAAAAGGCCAGATGTTACAGGGTTAAATCAATGTCTCCCAACCCAATTTACTTTACTTGTCTTCTCATGATGACATTTTGTCTCACTGTGCAAATGCAGGGCAGTAAAACAACTGCACCAGCACACACACACAGCCGTGCCTCACACATGCAGGTGCCCTCCAACATTATACCCTAACACTGCTTTCTGTATCTTATTCCTGAATTGTCAACCAACAGCCGACAGTGCGTATTTGTTTAACTACACAAAATAAAGTGAAACAATAAAAGCCTAGAGCTTGTAAGAATTGCTTGTTGACAACAGGAGGGAGAAATAAGGCACCATCTGACAACAAGCCATCTTTGAAACGCCTCCAAGAGGAAAATGGCATCCATTGGAGACATACAGGAAACGCGTGCTCACTGGGAGGGGGGTTCACGAAGACATTCGCAGATAATTGTTTATCCCTGGGAGAAGCTTCAGTGCTTGTCTGCAGGTGGTTAAGTAAGTTCAGCAGCTCTGTTGGACAGGGAGTGCCCGGTAGACCCAAGGCTCAAAAAACATTAGGATGAATCAATTAAGCTGCCATTAGCCAATAAAGTGGCCTCACTGAGTCGTGAAATTATGACCCTCAGCAAAGCCAATTTTATGGAGGCACATTATCCTTTTCTTTTCTTTATTAATTTTATTTGTTTGAGATAATCCCTCCATGGTTTTAATAATGTGCTTTAGGTTCAGGATGGAATAAATAAATCATCATTTGCCTCTATCACTCCCAAACACTGCAGGTCTGTGGTTTTTCCATGTCAGGAATGAGCCTAATTCAAGAGCGGAGACTGTGATCATCATGTCTGCCATTGTTGTAGGGATCTGACTGATGAGTCACTTACTGAAATCGCTTTTGAATTGTGGTTCAACAGAGTTATTTTGAAGTAACTTGATATTTTGTTGCACAACCTTCTGAGACAATCACTGCAGTCAGGCCATTTCTGTAACTCTCAGTGAGACTTCTGCACCTGTCGAATCCTCGTGAGCAAACCGCTGCTCCAGCTGTCTCAGGTTTGAAGGCTGCCTTCTCCAGACTGCATGTTCCAGCTCCTTCCACAGATGTTCAGTAGGATTTAGATCAGGGCTCATAGAAGGCCACTTCAGAATAGTCCAGTGTTTTGTTCTTAGCCATTCTTGAGTGTTTTTGGCTGTGTTTTGGGTCACTGCCCTCTTGGAGGACACCTGACCTTTGACTTAGACCAGGCTTTCTGACACTGGGCAGCACATTTCACTCCAGAATGCCTTGATAGTCTTGAGATGTCATTGCACCCTGCACAGATTCAGACACCCTGTGTCAGGTGCAGTAAAGCAGCCCCAGAACAAAATCGAGCCTGATCCATGTTTCACAGTAGGTACAGTGTTCCTTTCTTTGTATGCTTCATTTTTCATCTATGCACAATGAGTTGATGTGACTTGCCAAAAAGCTCCAGGTTTGTCTCCTCTGTCCACAAAGCTGCTGGGAGAATGTCCTTTTTGTCAGTTTCAAGTTATTTCAGTTACATTTGTGGGTTTTTCTTTTCTTAACAGAATGGTGCCAGCAATTTGGTCTGCATCTGTAAATTAAAAATGAACACTATTGCAATCTTCTTAGTGGAATCCACCTTAACTCCACTCTTCAGAGCAAGTTTCCGTCAGACTGCACGATAAGAGTAGGCAGGAAGAGCTGATATTATAGGGAGCAGCCACTTTGATTGTTCCCAGCTCAGGGGACACTGTGTAAGTGTGACAGTGTTCTGTCAATGAGGGATGACAGTACACAGCCAACATGGCGTAATGCATTGTTCCTTCCAGGGTCCCTCCTGACAGATGCTCTCCAAAACAGCTGGATCAGCAGCAAGAATGGAACTGGAAGCTGGGTTGTGCTGAGGATGAGAATGTGATATGTAGCTGATTAGTAGAGGATACGCATGTCAGCAAGCAAGGCCAGTTTCTGTTCACTGACAGTTTGACACACGTTTACTTGTTTAGTTTGAGTGTATTATTGTGGATAGCTACCCTGCCTGCTGTGTGGAATAGAGACATCTATTAATGACCTTTCCTCTTCCATCTTTCTACAAAAAGTTAGTTCAGTCTTCCTCTTTCCTCTTTTCCCTTAGAACAGATCTGCTAAGAAATGACCTTCTCTGCAGCAGCCACTCTCATAAGTCTGATGTTGGATGTATTTCCAAGCCAAGTAAAATAAACATGTCATGAATGTTAAGCTGGAACTTGGCAGACATGATTCGAATCATTTTTGTGGACACAGGGAATTTTAATGTTCCATTTTCATTTGACAGTCTAGATTTTTATAGGTTTGAAAAGAAATCCAGCCATGGATTTTCAGTAGAAACTTCATGAGCTAACCTAACATTTTTGTACAAGCACTCTTTGAATTGGGATTGTACTTATAATTTTGTGGCTTTGTTTTCTTGTCTGTTGCTTTTGTGGAAGGGGGTCAGGTGAGCCTCCCAACACAATAGGCCAAATTTAGGAAACCACATGTAATGAGATCTTGGTAGGCTCGTAACTCATTTTCAGCCCACTGTAATACTTAATATAGCTTCTTATTGTTCCTATTGTTAATGCATCAAAATTGTCAGTTTCCTTTCTTCATCTTTAAGTATGTTCTGCCATGACTGATTTTTCTCCATGGGATATTGTAGTGTGCTCTCATTTTAACACCCACTTTAGTCTGGTATTTATGAGGTGGTAACTGTAGAAGAAAACTTTGTCTCCATACCAGTGAATGTTGAGGAAATGTTATGTAAAGTGGACAGAGTTTCTGATGGAGCAGGTTTGATCAGGTAGTAACAGTGAGGAAGTGGCGGGTGTGAAGCTGTCCCAGACTTTCCCTCACAAGGCTGTCCGTACATTTACAGGAGTGATGAAGGAGTCTGGGTAATGAGACAGGATGTTTGTACAGTCCTGTCATCCCAAGAGGCTACCCATACATACACACATACACACCCTCCTCGCTCCACCCTCCTTGTCCTCCAGCTCCTCTCAAACTCAATCTACCTCCTGCTGAGCATGTGGCCTGAACCTCCAACCTCCTCCACTCACCAAGAGTTGCCATATTTGCATTTTCAATGCACTTAAAGGTAGGGGGTGACCGTTGGAGCCCCCTCCCCTGTCGTCCCTGTCTTTGCTTGTACAGCAGGCTTCATTCTCATCCCACTGACCCCCTGCTCTGGCCAACCAACCCGGACAGCAGTCTGGGGTTAATGCACCAAGCACTTCCATTGTCTCTGAATTAATGAAGTGCTCTCTGCCTGTCCCTTCTCATTCAGTGACGATGAGACAAATGGCATGTGGGAACGTTTTAAATGGCTATTGACACATGCAGGGTGTGAAGTCACTCAGTCATTGCTCCTGTTAGCACTGTGACCAAAGCTCTGTAATGTTAATGGCAGTTACATGTCGGTGCACCTTGAATTACCACTCTGGGATCAGTTTGGATCCTAGCAGCACACTCCAAACAGGAGAAGGTATTTACTTTTGAGATGTATGGTTGTCAGATGGAGGAGGAAGAGTCTGAGACGGGGAGTGTTTCCACCTCAGAAAATGGAAGGTGGAACTTAGATCTTATAAGGAATGACAAGGGAGACCTCTAGTGGACAGCAGATGTACCATGCTGTGTAATCCGAGAATTACCATTTATTATATGTTTTCAGCATATTATTACATGGTTTTCAGCAATTATTACATTTATCAAATCATACCACATCAGTCTTATAAAGACCACTCAAATATATACCAAGAATAAAACTCCTGCATCTGAAAAAATACCACAAAGTGGCAATATTAAAAAAAAAACAAACAAACAACAATCTATTTATGATGTGCAAAAGCTATTTATTATGGGAATGATTCAAGCAGCACTATGAAAAGGCAGGTCAGAGATAACAAATTGAATATCTCTTACTTTTACTTTTACTTTTTAAAATGAAATTGACTAATTATTTTTATCATCACTGACTCTACTGATTAAGTTTTCAATTAAATGACAACTTGCTTGGTGTTTATAATATAAGGAAATAATAAAAAGTGTCCATTAGTTTCTGAGAGTCTGAGGTGAAGACATCAGATTGCTTATATTGTATGGCCATGAATGTAAAACACAAAGGTCTATTTTTTCAATTACATACACTAGAGAAAGGCTTCAAATTAAGAAGGCTGGAAATGGAAGTCTTGCACATCTGCAATTATTTAGCTATCAAAAAGAAAAAAATATATAACTGATTAGAGAAACTTTTACATTTACGTCTATTCCAAAAAGCTTGATTTGATCTTTTCCAACCTAACACCAAAATATGCAATGTGTAGTTGTGAACTGACTGACCACACTTAACTTCCCACTTAACATCATCAAACCTGTAGTCTGGATCAGCCTCCTCCTGTAGAGGTGGACTGCAGTACAGTCACAGAGCCCAGACAGAGCCGTTTTGTTGCTAACGCAATTTTTTTTTTGGGTCAAATTGGGTTTGTGATTGAAAACCCTTCACCTCCTTTATCGAAGCAGTTGACTTGTCTGCACACTTCTCTCTCTCTTTGTCAGACTGCACCTCTCACAATGAGCTGGTGGATGTGTGGATGTCAGCTGTAGTCAGCCTCCACAGCTGACAGCTTGTTACTGTGTATTACACCACTGCAGGTGTGACCCCTGTGACTGACCTCTGACCTTCCCCTGTCATTTGCAGTGTTAAGTATTCGCGGCGCACAGGAGGAGGAGCCCCCAGATCCCCAGCTCATGCGGCTGGACAATATGCTGCTGGCAGAGGGCGTATCAGGTCCAGAGAAAGGAGGAGGTTCTGCAGCAGCAGCGGCTGCAGCAGCAGCCTCAGGAGGATCCGGGGCAGACAACTCAGCGGAGCACTCCGACTACAGAGCCAAGCTGTCCCAGATCAGACAGATCTACCACACAGAGCTGGAGAAGTATGAACAGGTGAGAGGATCACACCTTACTGGACATGAGAACCACCAGAATTTCTTCTTTCATCTGAATGACAGATTGTTATAAACTGTGAAAATCAAATATGCACAACATTGACTACAGCATAATGATCTGATCTTATAATCTATTCAGTTATTTGTCTGATACTCATCTGTTTCCAAGAAGGTTCCCAGATTTCACATAGTGTCACATAGATTCATTTTAACATTTTTGCCATATTTTTGAAACCTGTCTTGTAACATATAACTAATAACAAGAAGATGCTGCTACTTGATGGACAGCAGTTTTAGTGTGTAGTAATTAGTGTTGTACCTCCACAAAGTCCAGGGACTTTGTAAATATAACAGACATGATTATTGCAGAAGAGGCTGAGATATTTGATATTCTGACCCTAGTACTTCCTAGTATGGGTCAAGGTCCAACAACACTTAAGTCCACATTTCCCATAATATAACTAGATTGCATCTTTAGACTGGTGATTACCTTGTAAATGTAAATGTTGTTTAAAATGCACAGCTCAGGTTTTCTTCAAGCTCAAGCTGAAAAAAACTGTATAACAGGAGTTTTCTTTTCAGATGACCGTGAGTGAGACAGATGAACACACAGACAGACAAGCACAGACAGTGTTTGACACAGCTGAATCCAGACAGAGATCAACAGGAGAAGCAGAAATAAAATGTGGTGGCAGGAAGACAGTCAGAGTGTAATATGGTAGCAGATTCACCCCTGGTGTCACACGGGGGGATGAATGAAACATTGTGGCGTGCTTGTCTCTCAGGATGGTAATACTGTGAAAGGAACAGCTGTCATTAGTTCCTCTTAACATACTTCCTTCACCGTTTCTGTTAAATATGAAATATATTAATACTTGTATTCCTGGTGGTTTGTGAGAGAGCTGGGCCCAGGAGTACCCTGAGCAAAGAGTCAGATTTTTGTCGTTCATTTTTTAAGACCTCCTACATCTATGAGCTTTAAACACTGTACTTACCACAGGTGTGTGCAGGTGTGAGTTTCTGGACCTGTGCATGTCTGCACTGACAAATTAAGGTCCTGTTCACAGTTTAATTGACATGAGGGGAGGTGTTTTGATTCACCGCTTGTGTGTTTTCTCCTTGCAGGCCTGTAACGAGTTCACCACTCATGTGATGAACCTGTTGAGGGAGCAGTCACGCACACGGCCCATCTCACCCAAAGAGATCGAACGCATGGTGAGCATCATCCACCGCAAGTTCAGCTCCATCCAGATGCAGCTCAAACAGAGCACATGCGAGGCCGTCATGATCCTCCGCTCCCGCTTCCTGGATGCCAGGTGTGTCTCCTTTTCTAAACATGTCTGTTCAAAGCGTACATACTGTGCCACACTCCACGCTGCAAATCACCTCCCAATTTAACAACACTACAAATGCCTCATCGTGTGCTTCCCTCTTAGCCTCATATCCATATAAATGGCTGATGTAGGAAGCCTATCATGGTACAAACATGCTGTAACACGTCTTTCTGCTGCTGGCCACACACACACACACACACACAAGGCTGTTTGGATGCCATTTGGACAAACATACCCAGCAACAGTGGCCAATAAGATTTCCCTGAATGCTCCATAGCACTGTTTCCCATTTTAATGTAATCACTTGTTCCTTTTGATGCGTGCTTGGATTTGCATACATTTTTCTGAGGATAAATCTCACTCAAAGTCTGAGTTGGAGGCATCACATTTAAATGAGGCATGCACTCCCTTACAAAGCTCCCTATCTATTCTCTTGCAAATGATTGTGGTGGTGCTGCAGCAAGGGGAAGTGAGAGGAAGAGGAAAGCTTTCACTGGTTGAGAGACACTACCAAGCTCTGCTCTGCTGATTAATCTACTGGCTGCTGGAGCCCATGCTGTGCACATTTACATATTCTAAAACAGGCTTTTGGAGTGGGGGACAGAGATTTTAGCACAAATCTCCTCACCAGTGGATCCATGCACAGAGATTATACAGGGATTCCCTCCAGCTTAAGTAAAGCCCTCTTCAGTGACCTGATGGGTGCAGGTGATACTGGGTCATCGTTAGTGGTCTGCCTCATGGATGTCTTTGGCAGTGCTCATTTTCATATGCAGACCTTAAAAAATGTGAATTAGTCTTTCATATTTAATCGGTTTACATTTGCCTTTTAACTGGATACAATACTGAGGTTTCACTGTATTATTTCTGTTTATTATTTATTAGACTCAGTTATTCACAGAGTTTATATCAGATTTTTTCTACAAATTTCTACAAATATTTATTTGAGTACCAAAACCCAAACACTTTTTTTATACTTACTGATAAAGCTGCTACAATTTATATATATTTTCTCTCTAACCTTAAGAAAACTTTCAGGATCTCTAAACTCATTGTTTTGGTTTAATGGTCAAAAACTTAAATGGGTTTAGTTCAGTATTCTTTCTGATTGCAGCCATTTCAGTGAAGAGGTTTTGATGAACTGTCCACCACCCTCCCACCTCCACAGCATCAAACATAGTCAGCAACTCAGCAGCTAAAAGGCCAAATACATTTGATGTCATTTTGTCCAAACAAAAGCAGCTAAATAAATTCTAAAAGTAGCTAAACTGTCATTTAGATCAGCAGCTATCATATGTCCATATGTCCATATGTCTGAATACTTGTTTTCTTCATGTTGAAATACAGACCACAAATCTTTACATTGTATGAACAACTAACTGTGGATGTTGGCCCTTTTTGTGTTATTGTTGCTTCTGCTAAAGTGTCTCATAATAGTAGTGCAGCTAACGTGAAGGTATGGCAGAGGTTAAATGAAGAAAGGAACATCAACCAAATACCAGTGACCAGAGCACAGAATCAAATGTCGCAGCCTGAGAGTTTATTTGAGGACAGGCTAATCAAAGTGGGTAACATTTGCAGTGCAAGTGGAAGGTTATTGTTTTTATTTAGTTGTAATTATTTTTGACTTATTTGGAGTTAGTGAGTTGTAATTAGATGAAAACTAAGTAAAAACAAACTTTGCTGTCTCCACAGACAGTTTCATCATCTCCAGTTATTTTTTTAGTTCTAAAGTGACCCATGGACGTAGAATGAAAAAGGCAGTGTGTTGCACAGTGGTGTATGCACACACATCTATTAAGGGCTGTCGTGAGTAAAAATTGAATAAATGAATAAGAACTCCTTGTTTCATTTGTTGATTTTCTTTGCAGAAGGAAAAGACGAAATTTCAACAAGCAGGCGACAGAGATCCTCAATGAGTATTTCTACTCGCACCTTAGTAACCCCTACCCCAGCGAGGAGGCTAAGGAAGAGTTGGCAAAGAAGTGTGCCATCACAGTGGCCCAGGTACACCGCAGATCACTACACACTACACAAAAGTGTACACACAGCAGTGAGACAAACCATTCTTAACCTGAAGAAGCAGCTGTCAGTGTCTTGGCAAGTAACCTAATAATGAGTGTCATGAGCAGGGACAGCTCCTTTAATCTTTTAGCACTACCTTTCACTGAAACAACAGAGCACTCTGTATTAAATGCCCTGTCATAAGTTTTCAGTGATGTAAATTAAACCAGATGAAGTTATTTTTGACCAGTGACGCCATGTTTCCTCTGAAGTAGAGCAACAAGTCATATTTTTCTATCAATGCATAGCATATACAAAGGCATACCTTTAGGCCAGAGTCAAAGTACTTTTGCTCTGATAGAATGTAATAGTATGTAATGTAATAGTAGAATGTAATCAGCTGTTTAAGGGAAAAAGAATGTAATATGAACTTGTTTCTGATGGTTGTTTCAGCAGTCTTTTTGTTACTGATCAATTTGTCATCATGTTTTGTGATTATTGACAAAACGAATAACTGAATGATTTAAAAATAAATAAATCACAAATCACTAATCACAATAGTTTTAGATTAAAAAGCCAAGACCGCCATCAGCCTCTGACAATTAGCATTGAGATGGCAGTGATGATGAAATAAAACTCTTAGGGCACCTTAAAGGACATCTGAAGACAGATGTTGTTCAGTGATGCTGACAGTCAAAAAGTATTTTGGTACCTTGTTTTTTCATCTTTGCATTCTAGCACTCAAGTTGTTTAAATCCTGTGTGAATTGATAATCAGGAAAGCAATGACAACTCCAAGGTAAACAACAATTTGTGTTTTAAATCCATCATTTGGGAATGGATTGTTTTCTCAGTTGGTTTCATTAATTCATACCAAATGATTTGAGGATGCATCTGGGCCTGATTGTGGAAGCTGCTCAGTGGCTGAATGATTTGTGGGGTTTCTGTTTCTTGGCCACAATAAAGGAAAATGTTTACCTACTATGGATTGGAAAGTTTGCAGGATTGATTTGGTTTTCATTTTAATGTTGTTTGTCATTAGTGCTGGGATTACCCCCTGGCTTCATCTGGGGGTCCATTAACCATAATGGGTGCTAGCGGATTTTGACTGATTGGTGCTTGTGTGAGTTCTGATGATAGTTGCAGTCATGATGACATAATGAGACTGTTATTGGCAATCATTCCACTCTGGCACTAATGTGGAATCGCAAGCACCAGTCTATGAAGCTCCTACCATTGGCAGAGGCCCTCTGCATTGTTACACCTGCTATTAAGGCAATGTGCACTAAACACTAGCATGATTCCTCAGAGAGACTCTGTATGTTCAGATTTCATGAGAATTAAACTATATTCCCTTGTCTGTCTGTTCAGGTTTCCAACTGGTTTGGGAATAAAAGAATCAGATACAAGAAAAACATTGGTAAGTTCCAAGAAGAAGCCAACATGTACGCTGCAAGAACTGCCGTGAATGCGGCTAATGCATCCTCACATGGAAGCCAAGCAAATTCACCCTCAACTCCAAACTCTGCAGGTGAGACAGGAAGTCCCTGGCTCTGCTCAGCCTTTAGCCATGTACCTCCTCTCTGTGCATTGCTACAACTAAGCAGTTTATCGATCTGCAGCTGTTTCAGTGCTGGTGTTAGTGACTGTGAAGAAATGAATTAGGGTGAACAAAACAGGCAATTCTTGCACAGGGAACATGCCTATCACAGTGTAATGCACTATTACTGAATGTTTACCCCTTAAAAAGTCCACCTACCCATCTAGAGCAAAGAGTGTAGCCGACCTGAATCCCAAGTCTCCATGTTCTAACTGTCCTGTTGTTTTCATCTCAATAATTCAATACTTTTCATGTATGACTTTGTAACTCTGTACTTATCTATTCTGCTACAAAAGACCAGTCTGGTGACAGTTTATATTTTTGCCAATTGTCAATAAGCCATGTAAAACCAACAATAGATTACATGTTCTTTCATCATCATGAAATTACAATTATTCCAATAAACTTATTATTCTAATATTGAGTCAATATGTTCCTGATGTAATTTAGGATCAGAACTAAGAGAAAAAAAAAGTAATCAAAATATAAAATAATACCAGACTCATCTTTTAAAGCTACTGTTCAATATTTTAAGAAATGTCTGTATTTGCTGAGTTAAAAGACCATTTTTCGATGTAAAAAGACAAAAATGGCAGTTTCCTCTTCATGTTACGCCACTTTTACTTTAGATTAACCTCCCCAGTGGCTTGACAGCATACAAGTGTCTTATGATGTTCTTATGATGTTGGACAGATTTCTCTGATCCCTTTCCTCTGTTTATGCATTAATACTTGCTTATTTGTGTATTTGACACAAAACACAAAAAGCTCTACTGTCTTCTGCGGCTGCAGCTTTTCTGTCTTCCTGTGCACATTAGTTCCACTGATCTAAGAGCACTTCTCTGGCTGCTAGCTAACTACATGGAGCTCCTCCATTAAGTCTGGAGGGGCACACTTGCTTTCCCTGCTTCTCTCTGTCTCTCTGTGATTCGACTGCTCCCTCTTTCCTTTCAGGTTCTGCTGGCTCTTTTAACATGTCAAACTCGGGGGACTTGTTCATGAGCGTGCAGTCTCTCAATGGGGACTCGTACCAGGGGGCTCAGGTGGGAGCCAACGTACAGTCACAGGTAGGGCCCTGATTGATCCTGCAGGGACAGGCCCACCACCCTCTCAACAGTCCTTTCCTCACTCACCTTTTGTTATTCACAGTTATAACTAATAAAAGTAATAAAACTAATGAATTAAAAAGAAGGAAAAAAAACAAAGACTTTGTATTATCCAGACAGTGACTGGGAGAATCAGAAGACTCTGACGGCTGTGATATGTTAGCATTAGCAATCATTAAAGCTGGGGTTGGTAATCCTGGAGAGCTAGCAAGATTTGACAGTTGCACGTCCTCTGAGTTCCTCCCCCCTCCTCCCGTCAGTGTGTTCGTCCAAGCCACGCCCCCACAAACTGGAACGCGCACCGCACGACAACGAGAAGTGGCAGGAGTGATATATATATATACACATACTATAATCTATTCAATACTAGCGTCACCGACCCGTTTTAAACCCACAGAGAAGCTAATATTAGCATTAGGCTAATATAAGCTACAGAAGTAGCTACGTTAGCAAAAGTTACACATTTCATAAAAATAACAAACCCTCCCCAAAGCAAAACATATAATTACCTGTCCAACAGAAAGAGAGCAACCTCAGCATCACTTCAAATCCCTCAGTTGTCTCCACAAAAACAACACCCATGTTTACTCTGGTTTGACGTCTGGCTTTATCCAGAGCCTTTTTGTTAGCAGTTTTTTCAGCCTCCTTTCTCTTCCTCGCCTTTTTCTCGGGGCGAGCCGTTACAAGTAACGTTACAAGTAACGCTGGGAGTAGTAACTGGGGCTGCATTTTCTCAGCCACTGCTCATAAATGAGCATGAAATGCGTTCTGCTGTAACTCTGTACGCTGATTTCTTCCGGCAACAGCGACACGTGAAGATTGTGCACACGCGTCAGAGACAGGGATCGAGGGGGGCGGAGACAGAACTAGACATGAAGGCATCTGACTGGTTCTTGCTCTTCGGTGCAAAGAGCGTGGATTGGTCGGAGTTGTGTCAGTCCTGCAGCTGCCACAGAGGACTGATTACTTCCGTTCCTTTTTCTGATACATAATGTATTGATTACTCAGAAGGTAGAAAGACCATTACACCCAGTGTAACAACACATGTTTCTGAACAGGATTACACACCCCAGCTTTAATTTATTGTTTCTGACAAAACCCATTAACAAAGCTAATCCAGGCTTAGGTCAAAACATTTGAGGTTTGCTTATTTTTCTTATTTTTCTGGCGAACGAGGCAGCATCATGTTTTCTTGATTTCTGTTTTGCTGACATTTGCTTGATAAGTGAAGAGCTTTGCTGTTTCTAGATGTCTTGCTAACTTTTCTGGTCTTGCTAGCATAAAAACACACCTTTTCATTTATTGTTTCAGGAGAAATACATGACATTTTTTTTCCTATAAAGTATAGCTCCCTCCTAGTGCAGTACCTCTATCAAAGGTGAACCACCCTGCAGTCTGATATCTGTCACCACTGTTGTGAAAAGGACCACAGTTATTTCCAGGCCCCAGTAAAGTCCCTCATCACAGGGCATGTGACTATTTGTCACATGTGTTCACCATATCAATGTGAGTTTATCTCAACCACCAAGAGCAAACTCTTTTTATCCTAAATGTCCTGTCTCTTGATTTGGACATGCAGATAAGGCAGAAATATGTTTGTTTGTTTTTTTGTCTCTCGTGCTGTCTTGTCATCCCACTATCTTTTCACTTATGTTGACTCTGACCTTGCTTTGTTTGTTGTTTCTGAATGTTTCAGGTGGATACCCTTCGCCATGTTATCAGTCAGACAGGCGGATACAGTGAAGGACTCACAGCCAACCAGATGTACAGTCCCCAGGGCATCAATGTAAGGATGCTTTCTTTCTCCCCCTCCCAATTATTTCAGAGCCAACGGGCTCACAATGCCACTTAGTCGGACTTGTCTCTGCTTTGCTCTGATCACCTAGTTGATTGGTTCTGTATCGCTGGTGCCACAGGCAGCACACTGCCCTGTGTACTGGCTGCGTACATGCAGAGCCACCTTCTGAGCCTGTCATACATAATCAGATCTGGCGTAGCACCTACAGCCATGTGTGGTCAGCCGAGAGCCAACTGCAGAAACAGGTGACACCTCCTGCACTGGACTTTAAATCCCTCTGACCAATCTGACCCCTAATTAGCAGCCCTGGGGTCCACAGCCTCCATTGAAGCCTCCCAGGTGATGACACTGCTGTACTGCTAAAAATAAAGCCTCACAGCTCCTCGTGTGCCACAGGGTGTGTTCCTCTCATGTTTGTCTCATTTTGCAGAAGAGTTCAGGTATAGAAATGGGGGATTGTAGAGGGGGGGGGAGTTGGGGGCAGGAGTGGGGATGCTAGCTGGCAGCTGAAAACTGTAGGGAAATTCATAGCGACAAGCCGTGTCGTAAAGGGGAAAATCGATAAGACAGACACAAGGAGAGCAGAGTGTGGACTTGGGACAGCAATCCAAGCGCATTGCTCAGATCATGTTCGTGCCACACTAATGGGCCTGACAGTGAGTCGTGCTGAGAGGACGAGGACGGTCACAGCCGCTGCTGGGTTCCTCCACTGCCCTCGTTGTGCCTCAGTGGCCATATGATAATCAGACAAAATGTCTCCCATCTAAAAACATGTATGTGTATTCAAATAAGCTTCCTGGCTGCTCCACGCACATCCCACAGCCAGCTGTGCTAACCCTGAGAGGCCGCTAACATATTCAGACCCCGCTCTCTCTCAGTCCTTTGACCTCACAGATACAGTTCTCTTTGGATGGCTGCTTGCTCTACCACATCCTACACTGCCACAATATGCTGTGTTATTCACTTTTAGACCCTATAAAGAAGCTCTATAATGCATAATGTAAGAGCAGGATATCTGGATATCTGTCTTCTTCGGGCTATTTGCCTGTGATTTATGGAGCTAAGTTTGATTTGATAAAATATTTTGAAGAAACACACATGCACACACATGCACGCACGCACGCACACACACACACACACACACACACACATATATATATATATATATATATATATATATATATACATATATATATATATATGTGTGTGTGTGTGTATATATGTATACATATGTATATGTATACATATATATAGGTATATATATATATATATACAGTATGTATAAATATTAATTACAACTTACATTACAACACTGAAAGCTTTAGATAATTGTTCATTAAATATATTTGTGTTACTAAATGTGTCCAACAAAACCATTTTCAAACATTTTATGAATGAGGAGATATGAGGCAGTTAAAGAAAGACAGCTTCTCTGATTAAAAAAAAAACTAATAAATGAGTTACAAAAAAAAAGCTGAGGGTGATTGATTCTGATTACCCACCACTGTCTGCCGCCTTCAATAACAGGCTTTGAAATGAAAGGGTGTCAAGGACCATTTCCAGTTTCTCTGATGGCTTTAAATTTACTTTTAATATTCTAAGTGTTGTTTAAAAGGCCTGTCTCTGCGGTGTAGCAGCCCTCCCCAGCTCTTGTTGTATGTTAATTTCAGCTGTCAGTGTCATAATTAGTGCATGTGACATTGATTGTATTTGCTTTGTTTCAAAGGTCTTTTCATACCATTTACATATTACTCATATTAGAATAATAGAATAATAACAGAATAATTAGAATAAGCCGCATCTTGTACTATTTGCCTTTTCTTATGTGTGTTTTCTTCATTAAATGAATTTGAGTGTTCAGTGTATGATGGTGAGTGGACTATAATTCACTCCCTTTCTGCTTGGTTGAAAACATGATTTTATTTATTTTATGTCAGCCTTGTTCTGAGGGATTAGCTGTAATTTTAGATATGTCAGGTTCCTTCAGTCCAGGGGGCTTTATGGCTTAAGGCTGTGTGCAGCTGTATGGTCAATGGTATCCCAGCATTTCACATCACATTCATACACTTGCTCGCCCTCAGGACTTGCATCCATTGCACCTCACTGTGTATGACCCAGCTGCATTGACTAATGAATATGAAACAATAGATTCACCCCTTCCTATTCCTCTCTAATATTTTGTCTCAGGCAAACGGCGGCTGGCAAGATGCTCCAACTCCCTCATCAGTGACTTCACCTACAGAAGGACCCGGAAGCGTTCACTCTGACACCTCCAACTGATCCTCCCTGTCCCCCCTCCCCCAATCCTCTGTCCTTCCTTACTCCACCACAGCACTCCCATATCTCCTACATCGTGACCCCTGACCCCACTGGGACTAAACGTGACTTACTGGATGTAGTCACTGCGAGACATTTATGGGGTCTGGGATGATATTTTCCCCATCACAGACAAAAATATCATTTTTTCCCGTTTGGACCACCACTGCACCATTAGGAGCCTGTTTAGGGGACTCCACATCCACAACCACAGTTGTACAGTTTGCACTCCATGTCCATGTTCCCATTGTATTTCTCTGACATCATATATTCACACATTATGCACAGTTAACAGCTTGTTGCCCCACATCGTGTAAATTGAAATGTTTCACACTACCTCTATTCAAAGTAACAAACAACCTTTCAAATGCTTTGCTTCTATGAATTTTTATGATGAATAGAATTTAAGTGTACACCACACCATGCCCTGTCATTATACATCAGTCTTGATTCGTACACAGATTTTTTTGTTGTTCCATAGTGCCAAAGTTCAACCCTGGAGGTGAATTTTGTTAATGTTTCATTACATGTTTTTATGTCATGTCCTTACATTTTTCATGCCATATTTTGTGAGGTATATATATATTAGACCAGTAATATTAGTCAGGTAATATTCAAGTATTCAGTCTCAGTATATATTGTTTGTACTCAGAACTTCTACAACAGACAGTGACATATAAGATAACATTTCATACTTCATTGCCAGAGCTGTAGTTCATTTTTCCTTAAGTGCAGCACAGAAACGCAAATAACAAATTCACAAGTGAGTGTGACATATTGGCTGCATCACCAATATTCAAAGAAAAATTGATATGAAACACTAAATCAATGAGTGTGTTATAGTACGTCACTATGAGTGAAAGCACAACACAGGTATTGATTGAAGTCAAACGTAACATTTGTAAATGTGGAAGAGAAAATAATACAGAGGAAATTTTAAACTATAACTGTATAAGTGATATATGGAAGTAACAGAGTATACATTATCAGACATTAACAATGTGAATCATTATAGTCAAATACCACAACGCAACACAAACTGTAACTATGATTTAAAGGTATCATGCCACTGGGATTTAACACACTGTGTCTTTTGTCTGACTTAACACTCAATTGTAATTCATGGAATTACATCTGTGTCTTAATCCTGAGAATACTACAGGACATTTTTAAACAAATTAATTTTGAGTTTTCCCATATTTAATATTTTCATCTTAAATGCAGTTTTTCTGCAAGTTTACGTCATATGCAGACAAAACGCTTTTCTGTGCTCAAAATCTCCTTCACATGCTCAGAGTTGGGGCATAAATATACCTCCATATTCATTTAGAGCCAAAAAACTCGAGGTTAGTTTGACAAAACCTCTGTTGTCTAACAACATTGGAGAGAGGGTTTGTAACAAAGCACTTCTTCACTTGTTTTGCTTTGTTTAAAATGACAGGTAAGAAAACACCACATCCACCAAACAAATCCAAAATGTGAAATTAAATTTGTGACTTTAGTTGTATAGTATAGTATGTGGTCGAACACACATACATGCTTACAATAGTCTTCATTACATATCAGCATTTACACTTACTTACACTTTGATACCAAAAAAAGGCAGAATTTTTATCCTCTTTCATTGGGATCAGCTTTATCAACACTTTCTTTTTCCTATTTTCATAGGATTTTATTATTGGTCGTACTGAGCAACTTATAATGCTCTAGTACTCTGTATTCAAAGCCAAAATACAGTTTGAATACATCACTGTTTATATGGATTGATGGGAAAAATATCCTGATGGCACACAAATCCAGATGATGTTTGGATATATTTTTATGTCTCCATTTTGTGAATAAGACATCTTTTTTCTTTTGTTTGTGTTTCCATAATATTTTGCTTTACTACAGGATTATGTTTATCTTTTTTTATGCTACCATTATATGTGAATTAGCTCAAGAATGCTCTATATACAGTTTGTAGATATGCACCTTTAGTCCTCTTTTGTATCTTTGAATTTGAACAGCAGCTATTTTATCACAGCCTGATGGCATTTCTGTTAAATTTAAGGTGAATCCCTCTTGTTAATACCAAGGGAAGCAACTGTCCAAATGAAGGTGGCGTGAAAAGTAAGTGTTAACGTTGCCCATCAGTCCCAAGATCTCAGCCTCAGAACCATAGAAGTTTTTTTTTTGTTTTTTTTAATCAGACCTCTGCTTGTTTGTATTTAACACATGTATGAAATCATGGATGTTTGGACGTCAACCACAGTGTGATTGAATCAGACAATTGGGATCATTCAGAGCAGCCCCTCTTCAGCTCACCTGCTTAGTAGTACTGTGGAGGGCCGGGCTTACACAAATACACAGACCCTGCCTCAGTCATGTCTTCACAAGTCATTTAAGTGATTTGACACCACCTGCCATGCAAGGCAAAACACAATAATTGTTTTTGCTCCCCTTAAAAAAGGCTTAACTCTACTTTTCACATTGCCTGTCAAATATTATCGAAGCTCATGTAATGATGCGTTTTAGTTTTTGAATATAAAAGGAAAAGAGACATGAAAAGAAAAATGAACAATTTGTAAAACAGAAAATGTTTTATTTGTTGCATGTCTTTTTGTTCTTCAGTAAAATAAGTACTGCAGTGTTTTGAATGTTAACTTCTTTTTTTATAGGGATTTCAGAGTGAAATTGTGGAGACATTTTCTTGACAGGTTTTAACTTTTAAGATCTCTGCTATGTAAAAAAAAAAAAAAAAAAAAAAAAAAAAAAAAAAAAAAGGACATAAAACGGAAAACTATTGTCTTTTTAATTCCAATTCAAAACCTGTTTTCTGTGGAGAAAAATAGCTGAAAGGTGGTGTAGGTTTTATGGTCTCTTCATTTGTACTTGGCAATGCGTATCCCAAATAAATAGTTTCTTTTGTTGCATAAAATAAAACCAGTTTTTGTCATTTTTCATGTTGTTTCATGTTTCCCTGCAGACTTTTTTTACACGGTCAGGGTCAGGAGTCACTGTAGGATACAAGTTTACACGTTGTAGAGTTGTCAGCCCAACACCTCTGGATAACATCTCACTTCCAACTCTGCTGTGGCATGCAGCCGTCCTGTCCCCACTAACAGACACCAGAGCTGGGCCAAGCTCCCGATGGTGTGAAGGGGACGTTTTCACACTTTTGAAGTGAGTGAAAGCTGTGAGCTCCCAGCAGACAGATATCTCCTCCACCCTCCCTCCCCTCCACACACCCTGCACTCCCTCCCAGGCATGGTTAATGTGCGTTCCCTGAAAGAGGCGGAATCCACACTTATCTCTTTCCTCCAGATAAACCAGACAGGATGTCTGATTGTGTGTCTCCAATTCATCCCTCCACTGGAAAACAGGAGGAAGAGGCTGAAACATGAACTTGTAGATTAGGGAGAGGTTCCCAGCAGCATCCAAAATCAAAGAGCATGACAGAGACTGTGGGGGTGACATATGCAAACACGATCAAATGTAATTACATGGAGAAACCTCCTTGTTTCTATCAAAGAGCTTCTTCCAACCACTTTGTGAGAAATGAAAGGTAAGAAGTGTTTCACATGGATAATTTATTCATGTGCTCCAGCAAACCAAAAGCCATTGTGAGGCTGATTCAGTCATTACATGGTAAAAAGGTGTAAATTCCACTTGGACTAAAGTCTGTGTGTTCTTTTGAATTCTGAATTCCTTCAACAAACAGGCTGGATAACATACTGCACCATGACAAATGACACTGATCATTGTGATCATTGTGAGAAGACACCATCACATCCAATCAAAAGTGTTACCCAACACCTAATGTAACAGTCATGAAATTCTACCAGAGAAAATCACAACATGACATTTTCTTATATTTAACTTGTTTTCTCTAAAGAAGAGTAAACATTTTGATCTACTTCGAGAAGTCAGACGACACCCCGGTATTGGGGTTACAGTCGGCCATGTTGGTTGGATAGGTTTAGGGTGTCAAGGGAACAGATAAGATAAGATATTCCTTTATTAGTCCCATGGGGTATTTTCAGTTCTGCAGCAGAAATTAAAAGAATAGAGAACACTTCATACTAAGAACAAGCAATAAAAACATAATAGAATAGCTCTGTAATTCTGTATAATCCAGTCAGTGACATTATATACAGAGAAGAGATGTATCATGTACCAACATAGTAATATAAATGATATAATAAAGCTCCTGTTGGGATGATCAAAGCTCAGTAATATGTGGAAGAGACCAACTCACATGTGTCAGTGATTTGGTCTGATCCTCCTCATCACTGGAGTTTCACATCAACCATCCTCAACCAGTCCTCTGTGCATGTGGCACATGCGCCACAGTGGACTCACATTATATCAATGACAATAACAGGACTCATAAAAAGGCTGGCGTTATTCACCATGCATAATGTGCATCAGTTACATCAACGCCTGGCAGCATGATATATGCACACACACATTAAGATTACACACACATTAAGGTTACACGCATGTGCCTGAGGGAGGACTACTGAAGCAGATGATACAAGGTCTGAGGTCCGGGGGCTCAACATAATGGAGAGGCTTTGTCTCAGGAAGCCTTCTGCATTAATATGATGAAACTCTGATCTTATGAGAATCACATTACTCGCAAAAAACATGTCATGCTCCACTGACAAAAAACTTGTGCAAGAACAGGGTCAAATAATTAGTGGCTGTGGGTGTGTTCCAGTCAGTGCTGCAGATTTGGAAAGTGTTCATTTTGGCACAGATATGCTGCTGGAAAGCTTCAGTTTCATATTGCCTATTCCACCCACAGATCTTTAATGAATTCCTCTCATCCTAAATTTCATAAAGAAGACATTTGGAGAAGATTTCACAGATCAGTATGTGTCATCTTAGCCTTTCAAGTGATTTCAACCATGGAACGTTTGAATTAGAAGCTAAAGTATATTTGAGCATTAGGGGTGTGGGAGTTAAAAGCTGTGTAGTGTTTCTTTATATTTGCCTAAAGCTTCCGTAATGAGCAAGATATGGACCTCATCATGTTGTTCAATTATGGGGGAAAACCTTTAAAATTGTGCCAGGAATCACTCACATTAAAAGACAAAGTTATCTCTCCAAAACATGGATCAAAAATGAAACAAAAAATATTTTGTCTCTGATGATCAAGGACTTTTGGTTACAGAGCTGTTGCAATAATTATTGCACTCATTTCCAACAACAAAAGTGGGATCATTCATGTCGACTTTCTTCAGCTTTTAGCCAGTTTGCTACGGGTTTGTCATCTGTGTTTTCATCTTTCTAAAAGTTTCTGCTGTGTTTTTAGAAAGGAAGTCCTCTGACATGTTTCGTCACTGCAGTGTGTAGCTTCAGAAGGAAGTCCTGTCTTCTCACTGATTATGTTGTCATGGCAAATGCATTGTCCAGTAACAACCGCCCAGTTACCCATGGAGGAGGCAGCTGTCATATTGAACTTTCCCATCATTATGTGACTCTGTACCACTTATATCTCTATCTCTATCTATGAATTTAAATTAATATTCACATAAAGAGTCCAAACATGAGGATGTTTAAGATAGAATTTTAAAAGAAGCCAGTGCCAGGTTTTGCTCTTCTGTTCAGTGAAACACTGGTGACCCCTTATGGTTTGTCCCTGAGTGTCGACACAGGAAGAACTACACTGTGAAAGTGAAAGAGTCAAACATGTCAATAATTAGACTTCCATTTGAAACACCATGCAAACATGGGACCCAAACAATGCACAATTTTCATGCGCTCTATGGACAATTTAACTGGCATATAAATTATGCAGCATTACAGTTTTTCACAATTAAAAACACATTCCTTGAATCCTCCTGCCCCTTTCTCAGAATTGTAACAAAAAACTCTTTTCTCAAACGACATCCACAAAAACCTCTGATTCTTTTTGCAAAATAAAAACACTGCTGAGAAGTGACAAAGAAAAATGACAAAGACAGTTTTCAGGGCATGTAGCTCATGAAGAAATATTTATTGATCACATTAGAGTACATTATTTACATCTCAAAATTAAAGAAAAAAGATTTCACAACTTTTTAGCATTTAGCATTTACTCAGAATTCATCAACCGTAAAGCTGCAGTTGGTAACAGTTATTTAGTCATATTTACTGGAACTGTCATGTATTCTGACCAAATCCAACTCCTCTGGCTCCACCTACAGCCTGTAATCATATTTGCAAAAATCCAACGCTCCTGGTGCTGTTCCTCCAGTTAGGTAGAGGGGGCAGGCACAGCAGCCACAGCTCGTCTGCGCTGCACACAGGTACTGCAGGTACTCTGCAATCAAAACCTAACATCCTTTCTAAAAATGCCATTCTTGCAACAGAAAGATATGCACCACACACACCACTTGAATCACTTCATCATCAATCAATCATCAGCAACACACTGATGTGCTTTACACAAAACACTGCAGTCTTTATGATTTACTGACATTTTCTCAAACAATTCTCTGTGAAGGTCAAAAGTAGAATCCCTGCAGTAATCAGCTGACTCTTTTTGTTCCCGCAACATTTTTTTCCTTTTTCTTTTGTTTACAAGGAAATAAAAATTTCTTCCAACAAAGACAGAAAGAAAGATAGAATACTGTTCAGTAACAGTTATCAATACAATACAAAACAATTACAGTACATGTGTTTTAGTGTAAATGATCACTGGGAAATGTAAAAAATTAAAGATTTTTGCTGTGGATCCTGCCTTCTGTATGTAGCTCATGGAGAAATGTTTAGTGATCACATTACAGTACATTATTTACAGGGTCCTTTCTGGCTAAACAACTGAGAAAATAGGACCTTGTGTGTTGAATCCAACCTTCTTGACCCCACTTCAGTATCTCCATATGCCTCTTCGCTTGCTTTCAGAAGAGACGTGCTGACATGTGGTTGGTGGTTGTATACTTTCCTGGACCATGCTGAGAAGAAATTTTCACTTGGTTCAGAAATTGAGACTAAGGGGGCAAGTATAACATTGAAATGGTCATGGTTTGTGAACCAGTTCTGGACTACATATATATATATATATATATATATATATATATATATATATATATAGCTAGCAGCTAGCACCCCTCCTACTCATGCTCATAGATGTATTATAGTAACTATTTTATTTTAACTTTTTTTTATATAATTAATGTTATTATATTATTATATATATTAATTGGTTCTTATAATAGATCCATGCTCATACTGCACAGTACTTCACCTGCTCTGTCATTGGCTGGAGAGAAAACACAGACTCTCCACCCAGAAAAGTCCCCGTGCACAACAATGCGAAACACCAAAATACAGGCGGGGGGAGGGGGCTCTGCAGACACAGTCACCACCACACAGGACTAGAAGCCCACAGGTGATGATTAAGGCAGATTTCATTTGTATACGTCTAGTGTTTATTTTTGAGCAAAAGCCTTCAGACTCTACCTTTAATGGATGAAATGTGTATTTTATTTGTCTTTATGTTTTGCCACTTTATGTTGCCATTATGCATCAGAAGTGCATCACATGTGTTTAGAGTTTTGCAAAAAGTGTTTTAATAGATGAAGATAATTATGGTATTGTCAAAAGGATGTTCAATTCAGTGAATGACTTTAGACAACCGAGCAACTGATTCACAGGAATTAGTATTTAGCAATTCAAAAATGAATTTAGGAGACTTCTGGACAACAAAGTGAACATTATATCTGGTTTAGTTTAGGTCAATTACATTATCCTATACATTTCCTGTTATTTTAAATTTCATTGATAAACCTCAGCAGCTGCCTGTGAAGCAAGAATAAAAAGACTGAAAATCTAGTGATTTTGGGTGATAGTTAAACATCAGTGTTTTTTTTTCAAGGTTTGCTGCATGTTGTCTAATGGATCTTTGTTTATTATTTTGACCTCATCTCTGGACGGGTATAACCTCGTGCAGCTTTGAGCTGTCTCAGCAGAGCGTCTGACCACAGTGGCTGACACAGCGAGACATCTGCCTTTTTGGGGACAGAGGGTGTATGTAGGTCAGCCATGGGCTGGCTTGCTGTGACAGCAGCATGGTCACTGTGCTGTGCAGCAGGACAGGGATTGGAGTGGACAGAGAGAGGCAGCGTGGAGAGAGGCCCCTCTCACGTCAGCACCAATAGTCCCTTATATCTCCCCTTAAATACTTTGACATTATCAGGCCACATAGAGCACCGTCCATTCTCATTATTCTCACCTTGGTACTGCAAAATGGGCAAGGAGAAGAAAGAGGGAGAACTAGTGAACAGATGTCAGATTATGGTACATGTCAGATACTGTGTTGGCCTTTTGATGGGTACTACTGTTCCTGTGATGGTTATGTTCAGTTACATCAAGGTTACAGTTTTGACAGTACACACATGTATAGACACTACTTCACAAAACAGAAATCCAAAACAAGTAGATTTAATTTGTCAACCCTAACAATTTAAATTTTCAGGATTTAAGCAGGTAAAAATGATTCTGAAGGTGTATATTCATTATTATATATTATATATTCAATATTCATACAAACAGACTTAATTGTACTCAGACTTAAGACAACAAGATTTAAGTATGGACTGAAATGTATTCATTACATTAGGAGAAAGTCTTTTGAAAACATCTTTTATTGAAAGTGTCATGACAACAGTGCCAGATACAAGCCATTGTGATCCAATGAACGATGCCATACTGCCATCTAGTGGCTCAAACACTGTAACTCTGTATCAAACACAGGAGGTGTGAATACATTCTGTTCTGATGGACCATCTCTCATATCAAACTGTGCATCACAGAAAAAACATTAAAGAGGACAACTTCTCAGAAGTCGGTGCATTCTATTAAAATAATACAGGATACAAAAGTCACATGGTGTAAGAAATGAGAAGGGAGGAGCTCATCGGTTGTAGGGATGCAAGGAATTAGATGCAGATTTGATGTTTGTTTTGATGCTGCTTGGCATTTTTCCTGAGGAAGAGAAACAGAGAGATCATTAAAAACATCAATACAGTACAAATAATCTTTGTCAAGTACTCAGGCAAGAAGAAACATATCAACTGCTAAAAAGTGTGTTTCAGCAGCACAAAGCTAAAAGGTACAACAAACAGAATGGCATTACAGTTCAAAGTTTTATTTAAAAAAAATATATAAAGCAAGATGTTGTGTTTAACATTTACATATCTCTCTTTAATATTCTTAATATACTGTGCAAATGAGTTAAGAGCTCTTTGAGATATGTGGTCAGTTTGGGATGAGTTGCTGCCATTTTTGGAGAAAGGTTCAGGTCAAGCAAACAACTTCCAGCAGAAGCATCACTACAAACAGGAAGTAATATAAACAACTGCTATTCATCAACATGGTGTTAGAATGGTCCATTTGCTTTTTAAAACTGCTAAAATTGCGTTATGAATCATCAGGTTTTGACAACTAAACAAACATAAAAGCATTCATTGTTTAATTATTTCTCAAATATATCCAGGTCCTAAATATTTTAGATATAGATATTAGAGGGAGCTGAAGAGCAAGAATCTTTATATTAACAATTAACATTTGTACAGATTTACAGCACAAGCATTAAGTGTGTAAGGTTCTGTCACTGTATTTGAATGAAGTTACTCAGCTTCTTGTCTGGCTGGTAACAGTTTCCCTAAACACTAGTGTAATTATTGGAATCAGGGCTTTCACAACTTTTCAGTATGAATTCTGGTACCGTTACCATTTACACTGTCGTCAGCCATAGCTCCTGTGTTTAGTGTTGAAATGCCCCTAAATAAACTGATACTAGGATCATTACGGAAGTGTGTTTATTCTGAATCTTTTCATGCTGCAGAGCATCTTGTTTCCTTTCATTCTCCTGCTATTAGTATTTCCAGTCAAAACACTTTAATACAAACCAAAATAAGTAGTAGGCTGAAATCAAATACTAACCCAGCTCTCCAGGTCTCCTACCTGGCTGTCCTTGCTGCTGCGGAGGCACAGGTCCTCCCATACCTGCTTGCTGACTGGAGCTACCACCGATGGTGACCTGCTGTAAGGTTGGACCTCCACTCATCATGGGCCCCTGGGCTACTGGACCCGGAGGCCTGCATTTAGAAAGACCCTTTCCAAATGCAACTGCTCCAACCAGGGCATTAGTGTCTGCTGGGTTGAAAGACGATTTGTTCTGTCTCATTGCTGGGAAACAAAATTATAAAATATTTTACAATAAAATCATAAAATTCAACATTTTACAGACAACTTGAAACAGAGGAGCCCTGCAGTAAATTGCAACATACCTGCACTTTCAGCATCTCTGTCATCACGAGGGTTGTTCAGCTTCTCCAGTAGATTGGAACACAGCTTGTTCAATGTCTGGATTTGTTTCTGTTGAGAAAAATATAACCAGGGTGAGTAGTCACACAATAGTCACAGTACAATTACTTTATGAATGAAACAGCAGATTATTCACTGACCTGTGCCACCTCTGGGCCAATACGTGCAGCTTCAGCACTCAGCAGTTTCTCCTGTTCCTCCACCTCTGGATCAGGCTTGGTCCGCAGGTAATCTGGTACAATCTCATGGCTGAACACTGGCACACGCTGTTCTGTCAGTTTCTGACAGAGAACAATGATTAACCGACAGGTTTAATACAGAAGCACACACGTAGCTGGCTTTGAGTGTTTAAGATACTCACTGATAAATCTTCATCTCTATCTGGAGACAGAAGTAGAGGTATTATGACCTGGTTGCGAAAAGATGGTGTCTTCTCATTTTTGAGAAGTTTGTTGATAGTGTTCAGTTGTCCTGACAGCAGTGCAAAGTTGTCCAACACAGATGGCCTGAATTCCAAAAATACACATCACAGCTTCAAACAGAAGAAACACAAAGAACCTCTGGACACTGAAATGTCTACATCCTGATGACAAAGATTGTTTCAACATAAGGTGTTGCACTTGTAAATGTAAACGTATTCACTTGATTGTTCAAAATCAAACATAACAAGTCATTAAAATTATATAAATCCATCCTGAAAATAATACAGTGTTCAGAGAAAAAGGTGATAACACTGGCCCCCTTTTATTTTCACAGCAGAATACAAAGCCCCCTGAAAAAAGGATGGGCTGTAAGACTCCAACACCTTTCTTCAAGTACATGAATGTAAGGATGCAGATGTGAAGAGCATTCACACTGATTCATACATACACACATACAGCACAATTCATGTTTGACTTAAAAGTAGATATTATCCAGAAGTCTCAAAGCCGTTCCATGTAAAGTGAAAAAAGTATTTTGGACACTCTTACCAGAGATTGAAGATATTTCAAAAGCAGTACATTTAATTCCAGCTAATTTAAAACTGTGTAACGTCCAGTAAAATGTCTCGTCACTCTTCAGAGCCATGATGTGTTTACTTACTGTCCCCGCGTTGGCCATGTTACTAGTAGAAACTAACTATATTATAATAACCATATTCCCTACAGATGCCATTTAAGCACACAGACTTTAACAAATATTTATTGAAATGCTTTACTCACCATGTTAAACGCTCGTATTCATTTTCCAACTTATAAATGAAATTGTGAAGGGCGTTTTTGACATGGGCCACCCGAGAGATCAGAGACTCCACCGAGGCGTCTAACTGTTTCTCTTCCCTCTGCTGCGGAAGAGACAAACCAAAAGCTCTAGTGTGGCCTTAAGTGCATCAACTACACACAGCAATCACCGAAACTTTGACTTTACAATAACGTTAGCTTCATTGTTGTCGTTACTAGCTAACATGCTAACACCGTCTGATTTAGCCAGGTGGCTTCAGATAACGTACATACAAATTCAAGCAATCCAGAAACGAATAAAAACACTGGAGAATAAACCAGCTCATAACATAATAAAATCACATTGATGATCATTGGCAAAATAGTAAAGTTTAAATCGAGAGCATTACCTGCATTGTTGAAACAGAAGCTCAAGCTCTAAGTAGCTCGAGCTAGATGCACTTCCGGTTCGCTACTGTCAAAATAAAGGCACCTCTAATCTAATCGTTAATTTACACACATTTGAAAAATCCGAATTCAAAAATTGCCCAGACGCAGATTATTCTCTTGCTGGCATTGGCGAAAGTTTGCATAAATTCAAGGACAAACTAGCATACGGTAATATTTTAATATATGTAATATATCATGTAAACCACAATGTGCCAAAATGTATAAAAGTAAGTATAAGTACAATTTCTACATTTGCTTATCTGTATTATATATATATATATATATATATATATATATATATATATATATATATGACAAAGGCATAGTGTTTCTGAACAAGGGCAGATACAACATATTGTGATTAAACAGGCAGATGTGATTTCAGTTTGAATGGCCAGTTTTGCCTATTTCACATTTTACCTGCAATCCCTGTGATTTGGATATTGCACTTGGACATATTGAGATTTTTATTACATTACAGTTAATTGTGCTGCCCTAATCTGATCCTAAGATCAGTTATGGTAGCTAGACATCACATGGCAAAAAAGCACTTCTAATGTCACATATATAGTTGGTATGTGTGCTGGTAAAACTGATCATATTTACCACTGGATGCAGAAGAAACAAATAACCAGGAACAGTGAGTTTTTCATCAAAATATTTTATGGTGATACTATTTGACAACTACTTTTTGTGTGAGTTAAACATACATTATAAAATCTGACAGCAGCTATGTTGGGTGGTTATATTCCTCTAATGCTGATTCATACTTCAATGCACACAGAATTTTTGATTACAGCTGATTGTCCACAACCACAGATGCAACAAAATGTTAGTTTGTCATGAGGACCTGCATTTGTTCATGTAAGGTGCAAGTACTGAAAAAAGGCTGAGAATAGTGAAAAAATGGAAGTGAAATTGGTCTAGCTCTTAGGTTCTACAGTTTGTTACATTGCAACATGCTCCTCCAAGAAGTAGGGGTCAAATGCAAACACAAGAAGAGCGAAGAGGATTACTGCAATGTCACATTACTGTAGGGAGAAGTGATTCTGCAGCTGTTGTGCACAGCAGTATAAACTTGGCGGGGGGAGTTTAGAAGAGGCTCTCTACATCTCCCATTTCAACGACCACAGTCTTCAGCTGGGAGTAGTACTCGATGGTCACCTGGCCGTTCTCTCTGCCAAAGCCTAGCCAAACACAGCAGAACTCATATTAGCACTTTTCCATTTATCCACATCACTCAGTAATATCACTGAGGTCTTCTGCAGCAATAACACACATTACTATTCATGTATTTCCTTTACATATGCAATGACCCAAGTGTTCAGTCTGACCACTTTAACCTTATTAGATCCTACCTGACATCTTGTATCCACCAAATGGCACCTCCACAGGGCTAATGTTGTAGTTATTGATGAAACAGGTTCCTGCTTCCAGGTTCTGAGCCACACGATGGGCTCGCGAAATGTCCCTGCACACACAGAAAAGTGAAAGTCTGTGTGAAACCCCATAATACATAATGCTGTTTTATCTATTATTGAGCAATGTGTTCTTTTTGGAAGAGTACTGGCTGTTCTGTGAAACCTCTGACATGCAGCCAAATGAGTGCAATAACCTCACTCTCAAAGAGCAAACTATATCAGACGTTGTAACAGATTGCTGACTCATCACAAACTCAAGTGCTTTGTGTTTCTGCAGCTGACCTGGTAAAGACTCCAGAGGCCAACCCAAAGGTGGTGTTGTTGGCCCTCTTGATTACTTCTTCCTCTGTATCAAAGGGCATGACAGACATGACGGGGCCAAAGATCTCCTCCTTCACACAGGTCATGTCATCTCTGCAGTTATCTGTGGTCAAAGTGAGTACTGGATGTAATGTATGGTGAGTTCTGGGACAAAAATTATACAGATGACAAAAAAAAATGGACACAGAATATAAATTACAGCCTCATGGCTACCACAGCCAGTCAATGTCCAAGAGATGAGGTCACAATCTTTCCTGAGCTTCTTTCGGCCTTCATGGCCGTCATTTTAATTCTAGTTTTAGTTTTAGTTCTTGTGTCAAAATTAGAGCATGAATAATTGAGTAATACAGTTAAAAGCAGCTTTTGTAACTACTCAGTGACCGTGATGTTTGACCTCTAAAATTGAAATCAGATCACCATTGATTTTAAGGGGACATATTCTCCCAAGTCAGTCACAGGATTGAGACAGACCATATAGGAACACACACACACACACACACACAAAACTAAATGATATCGGAGAATATAAAAAGAAGTTTACCAAGTACACAGGGTGACATGAAGTATCCTCCTTTTAGTATGGGTCACTTGGGATAAAAGGCTCTCCTCCACACAGCACTCTGGCACCCTGAAAGAAATAATTATGTGAAACAAATAACTACTTTGTGGTGAAGTAGAAGTGTTGCAGGTTCTTTGAATCTAATGATCAAAAGGTACTAGGTAGGTAATAATTTGTCTTTATTTCCTTTTATTGTGTTTTCTATATTCTATATTCTATGCTTTTAAATCTGCTTTTATATCTTTCTGCTTCTTCAAGCACTTTGAATTGCCTCGTGTACAAATTGTGCTATACAAATAAACTTGCCTTACTACTACTACTACTACTACTACTACTACTACTACTACTACAACTATTACTTAACTCCTTCAGCCACAGACTGCTGCACCCACAATGCATGAAGGAACGCTATCGTAGCTCATTCAACCCAGCTGCTGTCAGACTGTAGAGCACCAGCCTGATCCTGTAAAAACCTGCACTCTGGACTCTCTACTTATTCTTGACTTTATTGCACTACAATGTGCCACCTTTTGCATAAGCCACTTTCTCCTGTACACTTCATTAGCTCACCCAAATGTATTTATAAATTTTTGTTCCTTTGTTCTTTGTTTTATAAATATTTTTGTACATAGTAAATTCTTTATATTTTTATTATACCTCTCTACATATCCTATACTTCTCTGCTACTGTTGCAAGTGAATTTCCCATTCATGGGATCAATAAAAAGTCTTATGTCTATTAACACACCTCTTTCTTGGCCTGGCTGACAAAACCCAGTACTTTCTCCAATTGTGGCTTGCTGATCAATGCTCCCATTCGGGTGTCCTCCAACAAAGGGTTACCCAGAGGAATGGCTTTGGTCCTCTTCACCACCTCCTCCAGGAATTGGGGCATGATCTCTCTTTGTACAAACACTCTGGTTCCATTGCAGCACACCTGGAGTGGACACAAATTTGATCTGGTGAGAGTAAATGTCTATTTTAGGCCAAATTATGTAGTACATGCATAAATAATATGGTATATAGCATCCGCTCAAAGATTGCAGGCCAAACACTTGAGCCAATTTTTAGAGCTGCATATACTAGACGGATGCTGTCTCTGGCAGATATTTCGTCTGACCTAACCCATGTTTTATTTAAAGAATACCAGTTGCTGACATCGGACAGGAGATGTAGAGTCCCTAAAGTTAGATTAAATAGACTGAGGAACTCCTTTATTCCTCAGTCTGTCAAAATGTTGAATCAGTTGGGTTCATCAGGGCACTGAATAGCTGCTAATGTAGGGACTTGGAGGCACTGCAGTCACTTTAATACTAATGTTATGTATATAGTACGCCAGATGCTTGATGTTTGACTTGTGTCATATTTTGTTACGTTTTTCTAATGTTTTTGTCATTGTCTCATGTGACACTCTGTCTGATGTCTGTCTGATTTTTGATTTGAGAAACAAGTGACTTGGATGCAAGAAAAATTTCAGAAGAGATTCTGACAATAAAGTACTTAACTAACCAACTAACTAACTATAATGATCCAGCAGTTTCACCTGTCCCTGAGTGAGGAAGTTTGCCATGAGTGCTCCCTTCACTGCATTCTCAAGCTCACAGTCTTTGAAGATAATGAGAGGAGATTTCCCGCCAAGCTCCAGCGTCACCTGCTTCACCCCCTTTGAAGACATTTCCATGACCTGAGAGAAATAAAATGTTTGGCATGTTTTAGGTGCTCTGACAAAGCAATACTTTTTCTCCCATTCCTATTTTGTACACTTTAAAACAGTTTAGGCTACTTTCACCTCAGCCAGTGTTTTTCAATCATACTGTAAAGACAGTAGATATATGTCTTTTGCATGATAATGCAATTCAAACTTTGAGGTGCTCTCACATCTGAATATGCTATCTGATTCATATTCAGTATAACATTGAAAATCACACCTCCCATTCTGTACCTTTTTGCCTGTCGGCACACTGCCAGTGAAGGACACCTTAGCTACCATTGGGTGGTGGCAGAGCAAGGTGCCAGTCTCTGCTCCACCTTGTACCACACAGAAGAGCCCATCAGGTACCCCAGCCTCTTTGTAGATTTCAGCCAGAATGACAGCCGTCACAGGAGTCATTGGAGAGGGCTTAAACACCATGGCATTACCTTAGAAGACGAGACAAACTGTGCAAGTTACGGGCCACTTTGTTGTTTATGGTGAAGGGATTAAAAGGCAAGAGTGGATAATGGGTAACACATGCCCCCAAGAAACTCACCACATGCTAGAGCAGGAGCAGACTTCCATGATGCGATCTGGAAGGGGTAATTCCACGCACCGATACCGACACACACACCCAGGGGCTCCCTCCTGGTGTAAGCAAATGCTCCACCAGGAAGCTGGACGTGCTGGCCTGTACAACGACAACACAGCACAACACAACTCAACATTGAGGTAGGTAATGAGTATTTTTTAACAAAAAATAAATAAATAAATAAATAATAATAATAATAATAATAATGGTGGATGTTGGTGTACCCACCTGAAAGCGTTCCTGCTAGGCCAGCATAGTATTCAATGCACTGCCAAGCAATATCAATATCCACCAGTGCTTCAGTGATGGATTTACCATTGTTGATCACTTCAAGCTTTGCAATCTTCTCCCTTCTTTCCTGTTTTTATTGGGACAACCATATGACGTGTTAGCATAAAACTAATGTAATGGCAGAGGAAGTGTGAGGCTGTAATCCTTGTCTTATGAGGTCAGACAGACACACAAAGGTTTATTCAGTGCAAATGTAGGTCAACAGTGGAGGTTTATGCTTTTAATCAGTAACTAGTGTCTTAATACATTCAGCAACAGTTTATGTTGCGCAACACTGAAATCATGCAGTGTGACACAACACATTGACCATCTCACCCTGATTATACGGGCAGCTTCCAGCATCACCCTCGCCCTCTCCATGCCTGCCATCTTACTCCATTTGAGGTAGGCAGCATGAGCACTTTGAATAGCCTGGTCCACTTCCTCTGCCCCACAGGGCACCATCTGACAGAGGACACGGCCTGCAGAGACATCAACAGGTCACTGATGGGGTATGTCAGCTCTGACACAAAACAGCAATGGGGTGAATTTATTATTAATCTCAGAAACCCGGTAAATTCTACTGGGAGACCTTACACATATCGCATTTTATTGTGTTTAATAAAGCTTATTACTTCCCTCCCAGCAGAAGAGTAAACTTACGCAGCAGTGTAGGATTTGTGGCCTCATTGTGAATCCACTCTGCACAGACGTGCTTCAAACCGTTACACTGGTTTGACAAGTTCACACTTTCAGTTAATGAAAGTTGATAATCAGAGATGAGAGAGTTAACTATACTTCCAATGAGTTGTATTTACCAGTGGCGGGTTCAAATACAGGCTCAGCGTTCATCTCCTGTCGAGGTTTGACCCGTTGTCCGGCCCAGAAGTTGAGATGATCCGTGACGACCACGGTTCCTGTGGAGGCTTCGGACATGGAGTCGAGAAGAGACTGGGCCATTTCAGATGAAGGGAGTCTGAAGAAACACACGGGGAATTGAGGAACAGTTCCTGACGGTCCCCACCTATATATGCCCGACCGCGAACTCCACGTCCAGACTTTCAGCTAGCTCACGAGCATGTAGCATTTAGCTTAACTAGCACGAGCCAAAACAGCGCAGGAGAATACGTGTGCATATAATGTTAAATACGGTGCAAGAAAAACCAAGGCTTACATACTCACTGCTCAGTAGCGTGCAGATAGAGAGAAACTGTGCTGGCGGCACCAGGTCACTTAGGTACAACCCCACAGGGCACGCCTCCTGCGCTTGGGCTAACCACTTGTAGAGTCGCGTTAATGCAAGCAAAGATACTTTCTATTGTTCTCTCTGGTCCGACATGAGGCTACCAGAGACGAGGTGAAGGGTGGTAAACCGCGGTGGTAAAACCCTTTTTCTACCGACGAATAAAAACCTTGGACAAACAACACACTCGCCCTTGGGACATTTTACAACTTTAAACTTCACAAATTTTGACTAATGTGCCTTTTTTTAATTCTCCATTTATAACTTTGTGTCACTGTTGTGACGTGTTTTTGTATTGTCTCATTTTTCTATTGTATTATACTGCTGTATTTTCCCTGTATGCCTGTAAAATTTAAATAAAGTAATTTCGTAAAAAAAAAAAAAAAAAAAAAAAACTCCGGTTGAGACAGTCGGCTCGCTGTCTCCCCCGTGATGACGACGGAGCGTGACCGGCCGATCACCTCAGGAGATCGGCTGCTCGCCTCTGATATGACCATGGATATATTATAAGAGCATGTTCATATAATACATCCATGGATGTATTATATGAATAAATGTATATATAGAGAATGTCTCCTCAGCATTTCTGTTGATTAGACCAGGGATAATTGTACCATGTCCTCACAGAGTAGGTCAATGATCATTTACTGTAACCTTGAACAGGTTAAAGTAATTATTAATACAGTAATTATTTAAGGTATTACTAAGGAGATGTCATAGGAGTGTTAATAGTTAAACTTCTTGTGCATTTCAAAAATGTACATGATCTCAAAATGCAATATTTCAGATTAGAAAAGCTCTAATCCTTCTATAATGTGTGGCTGAGTATGTTTATACAAAGAATGCTGTGTGGGTTTATAGTCAGTAAATGTGTCACTAACACGAATGACTATAACAACTAATTAAAATTAAAAGTAAAACAAAATAGGCTATACTCATAAAACTTTATTAAGAATTAGACACTATAAATTGATGAGATGTTACTATGTCAATTAATTAAAATCCCCAAATAATGCATGATGTGTGCAGAATACAAAATAGATATTTGAATCCTTTGGTAATAAATGTAAAAAGAACAACTTCTCTTCCTCTAATTTCTAAATGAGACAATGTCAGCATTAAATAAACAAGAACTGGATGAGACATCAAACATAAAGTAGTGAAACAGCAGCTGCAGCAGATAACGTGCTTGTTCTGTGTGCTCAGCTGGGGAGCGATGATCCACATGGTGGCTCTGTCTGAACTGTCTGGTGATCAGGAGAACTTGGCTGCTTGGGGAGGAGCCCCAGGAAACCTCCAGCCTGTTTGGTGGCAGCTCTGGAGGGAGCAAGACCGAGCATCTTCTGAATGTTCTGGATACAAGAAAAAAGACTCTCAAACAGGCAGATACTTCAGTGTTGAGCCACAGGTCATGTTGTAAAGGTTTATGAGGGAATATATTTGTCCTGTGGCAAACACATTTTAAGATTACTTTATCCAAGTCTTCAGGCTGGCTCTAGAGTTACCTGTCTGATGGACATGGTGCAGAGGATGTAGAGGAAGATGAAGGAGCAGTCAGTGTAATCCTCGCCCAGCAGGTTGCGATGGGACAGTCCTTGGATGTAAGACAGCGGCACAAACGGCAACTTGGCCACTACTCTTCCATCAAAGCTGAAGATAAATGTGAGAAGTTATGAGCAGTAGGGGGGCAAAACTGAAACTGGGCTCTTAAGAAAATTTCACTAATCTAAAAACCTTTCTCCCTGATGAAATTTAAATCAATGTGCAGTTAAAGAAAAATTACCACATCATCACAAAATTATAAAAAGACTGCCTAACAACGTTAGGAGGAGAAATTCATCTTTCAAATAAGTTCTGATGGACATTAAAATGCTCTTCTGCAGTCAGAGAATAATAGAGAAAGGTAAGCAAAGTCCCTCAGATTTTTTGTCTAGGCTAGGCTATACAGGGCTCCATACTAACTGTTTGCATTGGTTGCACTGGTGCAACTAACTATTTATTTTGGGTGCACCAGCACAAAATTTAGGTGCACCCAAATTTTTGCATTGCATCGCCGTTTACGCCATAAGGTCATCTTTTTATTGCTCACCATAAATTTCATATAATGTGAATGATTTTTAACCAAGAATAAGGTGGAGAGAAATGCTTGTCTCTATATATATATATATATAAAAAAAATGAAGTTCTTAAAGTGCTTCACTGAGCTGAAATTCTGGGCTTTTTAATTTGAGCCTCAGGGCTGGGCTCTATCTCAGACTTGGTTGTCTCCCCTGGTCCCAGTCTGATGCTATTAGAGCCCTGCAAGCCCGGTGGGGGGTTATTAGGTTACGTTATTATTCAATAGTCATTATAAAGTAGGGTGAGTATATATGGAGCTTAGTGTTTATATCTTTCATGATGTCCCTGTTTACTGAAGCAACATCTAGTCTGTCCTTGTAACAAAGTTTGTCGCATGTCTTTTCTCTCACGCTTGCGCACTCTCTTTCTCTCTCTCTCTCTCTCTCTCCCTCACTCGCTCCGCATGTAGTAACAGCTGTAACAGCTGTTTATGAAGCCGTCAATATGACCACTGCGGCGGTCTGAGGAATAAATACAGAAATCCAGTGTGTTTCATCGGCTTCAGAAACCATCAATCACATATATAGGGCTACAGGAAAAATCGAGGACTGAGAGACCTGTAGTTATAATGTTAACAAAGTCGTCTAGTGTTAATGATATTTATGATTTGTGTCGGGCTCAGACCGTGAAACTGCAGACCTGTGTCAGGCTGGGCCAGGCAGAGAGATGATGTGCTTGCAAAATCAATGTATGTTTTCTGCCGGGCAGCCTCAGGTGCACCAGTGCGACCACGAAAAATTATTAGTTGCACTTGGTCGCAGTCTAGGGCCCTGCTATACTGTAAGTATATATGTATATTTGTAAGACTTAAACTTGTCCCCGAAAAATATTTGGATTTCATGTGAAATTTATGCAATTAAAAAAAACTACCACTTGCTTTCCAATTTTGTTGTGCAATGAGAAGAAAGGAATCTATTATATTCTACTGTAACTGTCCCTCAGACAATACTCAGGTTTCATGTGGAATTAAATGCAAATTTCTGAACAGATATCCAATAAAATTGTGGCTATTTTAACACACATCGTCACTGACTCCTCTCATGTTTTCATGTTGTTTGATTTTAAAATTTAAAAATTAAATTATAGTGACCTAATGTAACTATGTGCAACACTTACATGGAGTTGAACATGCCCATCAAAGCTGTGAAGCAGAAGCCAATGGCAAACATTGACTTCATGCGCACCTACAAACACACACACATAAGATTAAACATGTAAATGTGAATTTGGGTGAATTTGACTGAATGTTTGGCAAAAGTGACAAATTCAAAAGTCACAGTGCTTCTGAAAATTACAAGGGAGGATAATGCTTTTTCTGTTGGCAGGCAGGGTGATACAATAACCACGATCCCAGACACTGTTCCATCTCATATGATAAAATGAGATAATATGATCAGATAATAATTCCATAATCATTGCAAAAAAAGTTGTCTCACCATAGAAAGGTCTCTGTTGTTGTTTTTCAGTTTCTCCTCTTGTCTTTCTGTAAGATTCAGATTCATTAATCAAATATTTTCTTCCACACTGAGCTCTCTGTTCAGAGGATTCTTACCGATTTTCTTCTTCTGTTGACGTCCTGCAGATTCTGTGATGGTTTCCTTTTCTTTTCAACTTATGACAAACAGATAACAGACAATGCAATGAATACTCCATATTCATTGCATATTCACATGACAAAGTTGAATTTTACAGCACTATGAGGCCCACATCCACATGGTGTGTAAGTTACTTACGTTTTTTGCTTTGTTTTTCAACTTCAGCTTTTAGCCTTTTGTACTTTTCCGTGCGGTATACTAACACCCAGGTGATACCTGCAGGGAAAATCACAAGAACACATTTATAGAGAAGCAACACCCTTGATGGACCACTGTCACTATGGCAACTTAGTATTGGTTGACTTAAACTGTCATAATTTCTCCAGTAGGACAGCCCACAATGGCCATTTATCTACTTAACATTTTTATTATACCCAACACTAATGTCAACCTATGCTCTTTGGAATTAGTACAGTACTCTGTGTTTGCCATTGCTGGATTTGAAGACCTACCAATCCGACAGCACATAAAAGCAACAGAACAAATTTAACGCAATAACAAGAGCGAAAATAAAGAAAGGTGTTGGATACTATAATCAAATAAAAACTCCATCATATTAACTTAGATTTTCAACAATATGATATTGTCTGTTCCCCTCAGTGAGGGTGGACGCGAAGGACATGAGCAGCGCAGAGACGCTCTGGTTCAACGGTCTCAGCATACAGTTGAGGGCTTTCCTAAGACTTTTATTGTGAAAGTGTCAGCAGTAATATTCCTTGTGGTCCTAACCGACGACACGAGCTAACAGTCGTTAGCTTGGGTGTCGATACTTAGTAACTATAAAAACTATCGTCCTCTAAAGCACCACAGTTATCAGTTAATCAACATTGATTCCATTCATATCGATCTGTCGCCATGAGACGAGCGTGGAGCTAACGTTCATTTTATTAGCGAGTTTCCTGGGCGAGAGTACAACAGTCGACAGGTTGGTAGTCAGAGGAGGATTTACTCACCTTCAGCTAACAACGCTGTACACACCGAGATGAACACGATCAGGATGGTGTCTGCAAACATGGTGCTCATATCGATATAGTCCTTGTTACACACACACACACACACACACACACACACACACAGATGAACTGGGTTTGTATTTTCTTAATCGGAAATTATGTCCCGGCACAGCGCGCTGATCCGAGACTCTCAGTGCTAAATCAGCATTAGTAAGGAGGTCAGATCTGGGAGAAGTGTTTCCGGTTCATCTGGCCGACACGACCACTGATAGCGAAACCATAGATGTACTGACAGTATAAATACTAACAAAATGACCTACTATTTCTTCATAGTCATAACCGACAGAATATCGGTGTCGGTAAATTATTTAAAGAGTAAATTTGGTGGTAGAGGTTGACGTACTAATGTAAAGGGGTGCATGATGAACATGTCAGTAAACAGATGTGTGTGATGTCATCGTTACTATGAACTGTCCTACAATTAGACATTTGTTTTAACGTTGTCATTGTTTCATATGTTGTACAATAAAAAAATATATCATCAGACTTAATCACACTTAAAGATTAAACAGCAGCATTTTAAATTACTGTATCCATCAGCCCTAACTTTATCATCATCATCATCATCATCATCACCACCACTATAAGATACAATAATGATATAGATTCTATAATCATTTTAGCATCATCATCGCTCGTGCCCGCGATGACAGCGTCCTCATCGTCATCATCTTCAGCATGCCCATCACCATCATCATCATCATCACCACATGGGAGGAGCCGCCTCCGCCCTCGGTGTGTCAGAGGGCCGCAGCTCGCTGCAGATGAAGCATGGCAGGCGACAGCGACACAAAGCCAGGTAAAGCAGCCGATAATGAGAGCAGCCGCCGGCAGCCTTTCCTCATCGGCGTGGCTGGAGGGACAGCCAGCGGCAAGGTCGGCATCTGTATAATCAATAATGATTCTTTTTATTGAAGCTGATTGTTGCATTGCTTTCTGTGAGAACCGACACTGTTGGATGATCAGTTATGATCAATCTGACTGATCGATTATGATCCGGAGGCCGTCTCAGTGCGTGTTAGAGCAGGGTGCACTGTTAAAACATTTGCCGTTTTGTGCCGGTTGATAAAGTGTGGTAGCCTGTATGGACATAGACCAGAGGACCCCTATGTATCTGTCCCGTTTTTGTAAAGCAGGGATCGGAGTAAGCCCCTGAGGAAGACCTGAGTTAACTGCTGTCTATGAGCCCCTGACAATGAGAGGCCGTAGTTTGAAATGTAAACTCTGATAGATAAATTAAGACCCCAGTTTTGCATATCTAGGCGGAATGTATGTTACAATGCTGCAGATTCAAAAGCCTTGCATATCCTGATGTGACAGACCAGTTTCTTTTTTCTTTTTAATTTTCTTATCTTTATTTCTCCTGATGTCACACTGGAGTTTTTCTTTTTGGCACAGATGTATCTGTCTGACTCTGAATCTGCACTATCATCCTCTCTTCTGTCTCCACTATGGTGCAGCATTTCTAAAGTTTTCAAAGGTTCCCAGAAAACATTCCTTTTTTTTTTCAAGATAAAAAAAAACAAGTTGCATTAGTTGCATATGCTGCTGCATAGTTTCTCTGCAGTTTTTCTGATCAGCACACACAACCCAATCAAAATCAAGTTTGCTGCTTTGTGCTTTGTTTCCAGGGTTTAGTGATACTTCTCAGGGTGAACATCTCAGGGTGGTTAGTATTATTTATCCTGCCTATTTCCTGATGGTAATTCTGTTGCTGACAATAGGTTGACTTTATAGATGATTAGATTAACAGAACAGAACAGGGCTGTGGTTCAACAGACAGTTGTTGGTGGTTTTGACTTCCTAGCACTCTACCATCTTCCCACTGGGGTAACTGCTCACAGCAGCACCTGTTCTCCACATAGTTTATCCAGGTGGGAGTAAAGTGCAGTGTCTGGTACAACTGCCAGGTTCAGACAGAAAGCACCAGCTTATTAGTAGTCACACGTTTCTAATAACAAATAGAAAGATGCTATTAGTCAGATCAGAGTTTCTACTTGTTTGGTTATTGTTGTGTCGTCAGTCATCAGTATGCAGCAGGATCATGGAGTTGCTGGGGCAGAATGAGATAGACCACCACCAGAGGCAGGTGGCCATCCTGAGCCAGGACAGCTTCTACAGGGTCCTCACCCCGGAGCAAAAGGCAAAGGCACTGAAAGGCCAGTTCAACTTTGACCACCCAGGTATGGTATTGTTGTGTCACATACATGCCTCATCACTCTCGTGTGTCATCCTACAGCAGGACAAACTTCAGCACTGGTTGTTCAGAGATGGTTCCAGTCGTTAACCAGTGTGAAATGTGAGCTGTGAGGTGTGCTCCGTCACCGTCTGGTGACATCTAACTGCTCTGTACGCTTTCTTTCTCCAGATGCATTTGATAATGACCTCATAATCACAACTCTGTGGGACATTAAGGAAGGAAAAACAGTGCACATCCCTGTTTATGACTTTGTTTCCCACTCCAGGTGAATAAAGGATGATCTAATCTCAATGTTAACAATCTGTAGGATGATAACTGCTGTATAACCGACAACAGTGACTGAGGCAGATTGATAACGCAATCACTGTTGGGTGATGGGCTTTACATGTTTTCATACTTGATGTGTTTTGTGTGGCAGGAAGGAGGAGACAGTGACAGTTTACCCCGCTGATGTGGTGCTGTTCGAGGGATACTGATGTTCTACTCTCAGGAGATCCGCGACCTTTTCCAGATGAAACTGTTTGTGGACACCGATGCAGACACTCGGCTATCACGCAGGGGTGAGACATACAGGCATTAAGGGACAATGCAATCTTAAATACAAGAGCCACTTTGTTTGCTGTTAAATAAGCTGCCAAATAAAATAAATTGTTTGGACCATTTTGGGAAAACAACTTCTTTACTTACTGTACCCTGAATCTGAAGCAGCCAGTTAGCTTAGGTTAGCATAATGATCGAAGCAGCCAAATAAGCTCTGCCAGCAGGGAACTTTATGCTTAGCTAACAAGCTGCTGTAGGAGCTTCATATTTGTCATGCTCACATGATGGTGTGAAATTTTCTGCTTCAACTTTCATACAGTCTAAAGCTGTTGGTCCAAGATGATTGTTGGCTAACTGTGGTCTCTCTGTCAGTGCTGCGTGACATCAGTGAACGTGGTCGGGATTTGGAAAGCGTTCTAGCTCAGTACATCACCTTCGTCAAGCCTGCGTTTGAGGAGTTCTGCCTCCCAGTGAGTATTTACTGCTTTAGAGGTTTGCATGGCTGTGTCCCTGAATGTAGACTCATGGTCAAACCCTGTTCTCTCTTTGTTGACACACCTCAGACAAAGAAATATGCTGATGTTATAATACCAAGAGGAGCTGATAACATCGGTGAGTATTTGAGCTCTCATGCCGGGAGATTCTTTGTGTGGAAACAAGATCACTGAGACCAAATGTTTCAAAGTGGAGTCTCAACAGTGTTGTCATGTAGGACACAGCTGTGTTTACTGTTGACCCTGAGCTGAGAGACAAAACAGCTTTGTCGGTTGACTGGAGAAATTAACATCCAAAACAAACTGAAAAAGAAACTGCAGCTGCTTTATAGACATGTTGGAGCAGGAGGTGTGAGCTGTCCCCAGTCTAGTATATTTGAGTCACAGTATTAAGCTTCTGAAAGACAAAATACAGGGTGAAAAATGTTAAGTGGATAAAAATGTTTCCATCTAGATGATAAGTCTTTAAGGAATCTGTCTTCAGGACAGGTGGATGTTATTAAGTAACCTACACAATCTGTTTGTCTCTCAATGCAGTTGCCATAAATCTCATAGTTCAACACATCCAGGACATTCTGAATGGTGGTTTGATCAAACGGCTGAATGCCTGGTTTAACGGCTTTGGATCAATGAAGAATGAGTGTAGCAGTCGGCCACATTGAAGGCAGCTTTGTCATGGGGAGGAGAGGAAGGTTCACTGCTCATGCTGAATGGGCTCCACAGTGAGGCGGACAAAGCCAGAAACACTGTCAGGAATCAAAGGGTCCTGCTTCTAGTTTGATTGTGTGGGACTGAGCAAATCAATAAGATGTAGAGAGTTTTCCATGTGGTTTAAAGCAGATGTTTTACGTTTCTCCTTTGCTTGTGTACTGTATGAAAAGGATAAGGATCTGCCTGCCTTCACCACAACACCGAAACTAAAGAAGCAATTCCGGTGTCTGAGAAACACTCGACAGCCTTCAACCATACATAAATGCTGTGTAGCAACATGCTACAATGTTTAATGACAGGGCAGTCACTTGCTAGCTAAAGGTCCACCATGTGACCTGGATGCCTTGGATAAAGCATCTTTTCAGCAGTAGATACAGATTTTGGACTCATGTACTCATGAGCTGAGATTTCCACTGTTGGTGCCATGAGCTTTGTCATGTCAAATCCTAAATTAGCTTTTAAGGAAATTAATAAACCAGTTTTCACCTCACATCATCTGATGTATGACATCATTTCCAAAGACAATTTCCATACTGTCTCTGTGTGCCAATCATTTCATGTTTCATTGATTTTGATATAACAGTGAATTTTGTTGAAGTGTTATTTTTCTTTGATTCCTTTAAACTTGAATCCTTTTCGAGTCTCACTCAGAAGAAGACATGTTCAGGTGTGAAACAGACACATACTGCAAATGTTGTTTAATGCGGGTTTCTTCCTGTATGCATATCTCTAAAGCTGAAGTCCTCAGGTTCTTTATATTTGATTCATAACTGTCTGTCACTGATACATTATTGTATTTGATTTAAATATATACATTATATCTAGGTCAGGTTTAATTCCTCTCTTACATCTGTATGTTAATGTGTCTAGTAGCAGAAACATTTCATTTAAGGTTCAAACAAAATGCGGACACTGATGTAATTCTCTTTGAATATAAATTACACACAATGAATATGTCATTAGGCTTTTTGACATAGCAACACTGAGAGGACAGACCGTGATTGTTTTTAGAGGAACCACAATTGACTGTTTGACTGTTGTTATTATCAAGGATTAAGTTTTCAACATGTTTAGTGTTGTGGAGATTTGTTTCCTCAGGAATTCAACCTTGGCTGTATTGAGAAAACATTTAAATCTTTATGATTAAACAAAAAAGATGCAGAAAGTATAATTTGACTCGTAAGCAGACAAATCAAATTAAAATGTCAATATAAAGTGAAAAATGAGATCTCCCATTCTGTGTCCTAACTCTCTGTAGTCCTGTCTGTAGTATATACACTGAAAAAAGTATATATATATATATATATAATTAATTTTCTGTATATTCACAGCAAACAGTATAAGGATTAATACACTGCACACATTGTTGTGTATGGAGTTTTCGAATGCAAGTTTCTATTGTGCTGTTTCTCCTGTCTGTTAAGATCACTGACATCACTCTTACAGACAGGTTTAGCAGTTAGTTTGCCCAGTGAACCTAATCAAAGAAAAACTACCTAAGTAGGTTGTTCCATATTAAGCAAGTCAAAGGTTTCATGCAAGATAAGCAAAAAAAAACATCTTTCTCCACTTGAAAAGCATGAAACAGGGCAAAGTATTGCAAAGATATGAAAACATTGAATATTTCATGAAAATTAAGAGAGATTTTCTTCCTAAGAAAACATTATTGTGTGTGACTCAGAGTGCAGACAGGTTCATTCAGATTACAGGCATATCAAGGAAAGTTTCTATCAGATAAATACATCATATTTAGAGAAAAAGCCAATGATGACAGTTTTATTCACTGCTGAATGCCATGCTACACTGGATGGTCCAGATGGATGGACTTCTGGATGGTTGGTGTATGGCCCATGACCCAACAACGCTGCCACGTCAGCAGGGAGGTGGAGGAGTGATGTTTTTGGCTGGTGTAATGGGGATGACTTGGTAGGTCCCTTTAGGTGCCTGAAAGTGTCAAAATGATCTCTGCAAAATATGTGGAGTTCCTAACTGACCATTTCCTGCTATGTTATTGATGGAAAAATACTGAGAGCTCATTTAACCATGTTGATCATATGTCCTGTCCTGCAGGAAAGTTTTGTGAGAACCTGTCCAGTTTTAATTGGCAAAGTGGCCTTGAAGATAGTGGAGGTATGCAACAGCTTTGAGAGGTTAAGTTTTGAAAACATCTCTTCCTGCAACGTAAGAGATATCGTGGCTGTTGCTCGGCAGTGTGATGTGTCTCATGAGTGTTCTGCATTGTGCTTAAATACTGATGACTTTTTCTGTTCAGGGCTCCTCTCGTGAGAGATTCTGTGCACAACTTCAATAAAGAGACACTGACTTCAAGATCCTGAGAGTGGTGACTTTTTTCACCCACAGTTATACAAATTAAAAACATGGGATGCAATAATTTTCCCATCCCATGCTGCAAATAATACCGTTGAGGCCTGAGTTGCTACTGGCATGAAGGGAGAAAGAATCATGGTGTGCTCATCAGAGTGAGAGTTGTAGAGTGCTGTTAAGGTGATATCAAGGAGGGCTCCTATGTTAATATGTAACTTGATCTGTAAAGATGTTTTTGATTGAAATAGCATTTGATTTTAGAAAAATGATATCCAAATAGCAAAACAAGACAACAGATTTCCATTTCAGTTCCTTACAAACCTGAGTGTTTTAAAAACTCTCTTTTGCATAACAATGTGGAACATTGTATTTGAAGTAGTTTTTTTTTTTTTTTTTTTTTTTAAAAAAAAATACTGTTTGTTTTGTTTGTTTGTTTCACAAAATCAGATAAAAATGGTTAATATTGATGTTGAGGAACCAAAATTGAGTGCCTATTGACTGTCAGTTGTATTAACTATTTAGGAAAAAAAGAACAAAACAGCATAATAATTTGGAACACAGTGTATTGTCCACTTCACATTCACTACACATCATACATGTGCATATTACATTTTAATCACAACATAGTCATCGGACAACAATCTCACAGTAAACTGTTCCTCAGTATATAAGGTTAAGACCTGTGTGGGTCTTCTGAGTCCATTTTGTTGCTGTGTTCTGTCCCAGTCTGAAGAACTTTAGGTCAGTCTATGAGCTGATCTGAGAAGGGACTGCTTCACATGTCACTCCCTGACCGACGACTTCTGACCAAAGAGACCTCGTACAGTTCACTGCGAGCCTCGTCACTCATGGAGCTGTGGTCAATAGGAGCCATGAAGTTGGCCAGCTTGCTGTGGATGTGGAACCGAACTTTCCGGCCTTTGCTGGCTTTGGTGTCCACCTTCTTCTTGACTTTGCTGCGGAGCTTCTGGATGGCCAGCCACTGCCTGCCCATGGCCACTTGGTCATTGGGATCTGTTGCACTTGTCTTGCGCTCAATGAGCTCTCTGAGGAGCTGGTGGTAGAAGTCGTCATCATCAAATATGTCCTTGTCCACATCTTTGAGATGTGTGTTTGCTTTCAGATGTGGCTCCACCTCCTCACCCTTTGGGGGGACAGTCTCGAAGGTTTATTTTCCCCAGGACTGTGTACTCTGAGCGTCTGGTCTGTGTAGCCTCACACAGCCTCTCTCTGTCAATCAGCACCTGTTCCACCTGAGTCAGTATGTTCCTGTCAAAGGCCCCAAAGCCTCTGCAGCTCTTCCCCATGTTCAGTCTGGTTCTGTCATGCCACTTCTGCAGAATGGTGTCACGGTACGGCTGGAAGGCAGCAAAGCGTTGGCCATGAAGTCTGGGTACTCTGCCATGTCCAGTTTTCTTTAGGAGCTTCCCTCTCCTGCACTGAGCCCTCTCCATCTTCATCACTGTCTATCTCCTCCTCTTTGCTCTGAGTCCCTGTCCTCCCCACAGCGATGGCCCTGGTGTCTGGGTTCTGGTACAGCAGCTGGTCATGTAGTTCCAGCAGGGACCTCTGCAGAGCCTTCAGAGCTTTGTGGGTGGTCTTCAGCACTGCAGCCGCTCAGCTCCACCCCTTCTCTTGAACTCTGGGAAGGTCTGAGGCTGTGGAAGCTTGTTGGCTGTCACCAGAACTTTCTGGGCTTTAATCCGCCCCTCAAGCAGCTGGTCCCACAGGGCCAGCTGGCTCTTCACCGCTATGCCCTTTTCAACCTCCTCATTCACCTTCTCTCTGGAGAATGTGCAGATGGTTCCCTCATCATCATCATCATCACCAGCACTTTCACCTTCACTGTCATCAGAGCCTTCATCTTTACTCTCCTCGTCATTATCATCCTCATCTTCACTCACACCCAAGTCGTCCATGCCCTCTGTTAGCCTGTGGAAGTCACTCCCTGAGGAAACCCCACATCACAGCCCTTTTTCTTAGCCGACAGCTTGGCATGTAGTTGTGCATTACTGCCCTCCTCCTCCCCTCCTCCTCCTCTAGATACTCCTCTACACCCTCCTCTAACTCCTCCATGCTGACGTCCTCCTCCTCCTCCTCCTCTTCATCATCTTCTTCCTCATCCTCTTCATCAGACCTCTCGGTGCTCATCAGCTGTTTCCGAGAGACTGCCTTCCCCGCGTACCGTCGGTCAGTGTCTGAGAGCAGAGCTGCGTTGCTCCTCCGCAGTACACTGAGGCCGACTTCCTCGCCGTCGTCATCGTCCTCCGTAAAAGTGTCGATGACTCGGCTGTGGTCGTCTCATCGCCATCGTCCTCTGGATCCGCGAACTTAGGCTGAGGATTCAACAGATCCTCCAGTTCGTGGGAAAACGACCCTGCCATGTTTATAACGTTTTACACCAACCAACCACACGTGCGCTGTAGACTGGATCGGCGCTCGAGGCGGAGGGTGATGATGTCACTAAAAAGCGACGACACGAAGAACATATTGTACCTGGGTTTGTCTTTCGGACTGACCCCTTCACCGGAACTGGCTGCCCACCATCAACAATCACGTAACTAGACAGCAGAGCGAAAATAAATCAGAAATCAGTGTCAATGTGAAACGTGTTCATGAGAAACGGCCCGTTTTTAATAGTCCAGTAGTACCTGAAGCCAAATGAAACTGTGATTTCTATCGGCGAATAAGACGTTTTACCGTTGTCAACACAATTTTTTATATGGACCAAATGATAAAGAATGGACGGAGAAACATAATGGTTTATCCTTTTATAAGATTAACATACAGTGAACACAGTAGTATACCCATGCGGGATGCAGGAGTATACCCTCCATATAACAGTCCTGCAACTGAGAAGTAGTATAACCTGTAGGACAGCAGGGGATTCCTGGAAGACAAAGCAGGGGGCAAAAAACACTGACGTGTGCTGATCCTTGGCGCGTGCGCTCTCGGGCAGTGAGGCACCAGACTGCTCCTGCTAGCCGTGTTTTTCCGCATGCTTCACCTGAAAGGAAACTTTCTGCGAAGTAAACATGTCAACAAGCGACTTCTATCTGAGATACTATGTTGGACACAAGGGGAAGTTTGGACATGAGTTCCTTGAATTGAGTTTAGACCTGACGGTGAGTTTATCCCTCGCGATCATGTTGTTGTGCTGAAGCTAACGCCGTTAGCCACCGGGCAACGAGAAGGCCGCAGGACTCGAAACGAACTACCGCCAATTCCCCTTTTGGTCTCCACTGTACGATGACTGAAACAGTTCTATTTAAATTTAACTAATTTTCCCCCACGTATTTGTTGTAAATACAGTAATGTTCCGAGCAATACCTTGTACCTAATTGTGCGGAATGTTTGAATAGTATCGAATGTTGCGTTTTGTTTAAAGTGATATGGGTATGTTGATTTTCATTAAATGTCTATTTCCACACAGGTAAACTGAGGTATGCAAACAACAGTAACTACAAAAATGACGTCATGATCAGAAAAGAGGTAATTTATGATGATAAATATGATGGAAGATAACTTAAAGTGGCAGTTCGTGTGTGTGGACTTCTTTGTCCTTTGTCACAACATGGCACTGGTGACATTAGCTCAGCCTTTGACTAGATTCAGTGATACCTGGAATTTGACCACGTTTTCATGATAGCTCTTACTGCCTGTAAACAGCAGCCTATGTTATAAATGCCAACCATCTGTAATGTGAATCTACAACACAGCTGTGATTGTTCCTTAGTTTGATGTGGGCTCACCTGTCTGTCCTGTTTAACCCAGGCATATGTACACAAAAGTGTGATGGAAGAGCTGAAGAGGATCATTGATGACAGTGAGATCACCAAGGAAGACGATGCGCTGTGGCCTCCCCCTGACAGAGTTGGCAGACAGGTTTGTATTCTCTGCTAGTGACACTGCTGCTTAGATACACCCTTTTTGGAGATATAGACCACGGGTCTGATATACATGTCAGGTTTTTTTGAATGAAATTTTTGTTATGGTCTCATAATGTTTTGTTTCAAACTTTCATCATTTTTTTTATAGGATCATAAGTTTAAAATTCAGTATTTTCCTTTGATAAATTGAAGCAAAAATGCTTTTGAAGCTGTCAAAGTGACTTGACAGTATTTCCTGATGTTTATAGGAACTGGAGATTGTCATCGGTGACGAACACATTTCCTTCACAACCTCCAAAATTGGCTCCTTGATCGATGTGAACCAGTCAAAGTGAGTAGTATATCAGGGAAGTGAACACTGAGTATTTGTCTCTAACAGGACATGGCCTTAAAGAACTGCTCTGTGTTTCAGGGACCCTGAAGGCTTCGGGTGTTCTACTACCTGGTGCAGGATCTGAAATGTCTCGTCTTCAGTCTCATGGGGCTACACTTCAAGATCAAGCCCATCTAAAATGTGGATTTTGCTTGTTTTGATTGCTTTAGCTAATGTTTCTGTTATTGAACTTTCACATGTGTACATTTGCTTTGGGTGGAATTGTTTTTTTTATTTTAATAAAGGGTGAGAAAATGTTCTGCTTGGCTTAGCTCCTTGTTTTAAAGTTCAGTATAACAGTCGCTTGCAAACATGTCATCAAAACATGAAATAATTCAGCAAAAAATGAAGTTTTATTTCCAAATACATTCAACCATGTCAAGCAAGACTGTAAATTACACACCATGATATCAATATGAATTAACTGTATTACACTGACTTAAGTAAAAACTCAGGTTGAATTCATGATTTTGGCAAAGCACAGCATTTGTCACCATGCTGGTAGTAGTAGTTGTGCAGCTGAGATGTCACAAACACTGACTCTTAGCTGACAGATGAGCGACTCAACTAGAAAACTCAGCTAACTCTTCATATTATGCTACAGTACATCTTGAGTTCAACATTTCAAGCTCTTCAATTACATCCCTAAGAAATATGTATTAGAAAATCAGTGGATGAAATCAATCTGAAAGTAAAGCACCTCCTGGCTTGCATGTCTGTATACATGTGTCCCTGATTTAAGCTGAAATAATTAACCATTATAATATAAGAATGATAGACATTTGTTTGTTAATTTAATGACTTTCCCTCCCCAGGACAGCAAAGATATCCTCTAAAGACTTGTGGACACACTCTAAGAACTCATGGACATTGCGAGCAGGGTAGCTGGACACATTACAACCAATCCACTCATCATGGACACCGTAGCCAACCCCAAAGCCATCAGGCACCACTGGGCAAAGCCACCAAGGTTCCAGCTGGACTAGTGAGGGTGCTGGTAGAGAGGATGTTGTGATTGATGGCTGTGTAGGCAGGGTCAGTGTACAGACTGTGCAGATCTTGACCGTTTGATTTGGCCAGATAACGCATGGCAAAGAGATGTCGGTCAAAACCTTGGCCTGATGGAAGAGGAGAAAGACAAGTGGTTAGTGCAGCAGCTCCAAACAACTCTACAATAACTTTAAACCATTGTTGTCCCAGTCTATAATAATACTAGACTGCTTTAGAGTGTGCTTTATTACACTGGAGAGAATCCTATGTTATATATAACAATTTCTTGTATTATAACCAGTACGTACTGCATGAACTTATATATAGTGGATTTAGGATAGAACTCATGTCCTAACTGGTGAAATGTTACATCACAAATCTTAATAAAAAGGTTTAGAGGGCAGGTAAAAGTATGTGTAGGTTTCCAGCTGCAGGCTACTGACAGCTGTCAGACACTTGGTCTGGGTACTGACTGTCTTTAAAGTGCTCAACCAACATGTTTCCAAAATTAGGCTTCACACAGAAGAGATAGGATCATCAATATACTTATAAGGATTTACCAAAAATTGAAATCTGTCTTTGACTGTTTAATCTAGCCAAGTATATACAGTCATGGGAAAAAATAGGACACCCTATGAAAGCCTGTGTCTTTTTAATATTTAATTTAATATCAATTTTAACAATACTGGGAGATTAAGTAATGTAACTAAAGAATCAAAACTGAAGAAAAAGATGTAGTCTTATCTGTCATAAACAAGAATTACGGGTTACAGAGCACATAAAATCCTGCATAGTTTTCTCTTCAAAATGGCTAAATCACACACAGGTGCATCACATCAAGTGCACAATGATCGGGACATTATCACTCAGCTTTTTGAAGGAGACTTGTCTGTTTAAACCTCAGACATTTAGTTTGGGGTGCTCCTAACTGTTGAAGTGAGAGGGAATACCATGGTGAGATCAGAAAGAAGTTCATCAGTGCGGTAAGGTGCTAAAAACCTGTTCTCAAAACTATTTTAAATCAGCCGTTCCACTGTCTGGAAAATAGTCTACAATAGAGGACATTCAAAACAACTGCCAACATGCCCAGGTTTTTTCACATTACTGTATATGAGGATATTTTTGCTCATCTTTGACATTTATTGAGTCATAAATTATCAGTCTGGCAGAAATACTTAAAAAATAAGTTTTTATTCCAAAAGTGATCAATCAGCAAAACCTTGTTGTAGTAATGTAACATGAACAATAAATGTGAAATAACTGACCCATAATTGTAAACGATAAATTTTATAATTTGAAAATTTGAACTGATTTAAGAATGTTTGATGTTAAAAACAGTAAAATAAATAGAACTTTTAAAATATTTATGCTATCATATATGTATTATATACTAATGTTTTTATACACACCCATGGCTGCCTCCTTGGTGAGCTGCCCGTGATATTTGGAGCATCATTGAGCATGGCCCGAAGCTGTTCCACACTGTGTTGTCCTCGCTCGCGGACGAAGGCATGTGAAACCTAATTTGGTAAATTTGGTAGCTGGTCGGATCGTCTCTGTGCGGCCATGCTTGAATGCTGCAGTGCTACACGACTCGTATGTAGCCACTGTCTTGCCATACTGCCTCAGATACCCATCTGAAAAGCCAGCTGGCTATAGCATCTGGACTCAGCTGACTCTTTTTTAACTGCTCCTTCCCACCCTTCTTGAACTCCATGGCATCAATGGTCAGTTTGGACACAGCTGAATCAAAGTTCTCCTTGGCCTTTTTGATGCTACTCTTCAGCTCCGTGTCCAGTTTGAACTGCAGTCTGCGGACAGCAGATGCTGAACCACAGCAGCAGCAGCAGAGCATGGGTGCACCAGTGGCTGCTCCGTGGTGTCTTTGAAGATCTCATTTTGAAAGCGGAGCACTGCTACACCATCACCCCAGGAGTGCTCAAAGTTAATGGCTGCCTGTCCATCTTGGTGATTGATGCTGAAGGACTTGTCGTACCACCGTTTGCAGCCATCACCATGCAGCATATTGTGGGAATGTGAATATGGTCTCGCATGCTCTCATCATCCAGGGAGAGACAGAAAAGAGCACTGTCACAGTCTGTAAATCTTTTGCATTGCCAGCAGCTACAGCTTTTCCCTAAGCCCGGCCCACACATTCCTGTTCTCACTGGTCAGCCCCCCAAGAGGAAATGCAGACGTTGGTGTAGAGTCGGACAGAATATATTTCAGGTGAGACTGGATCTCTGCAGGTGTAACTAAATTCCCATCCCTGTCTAAAATGTCAAACACGTACATGTTGCCATTTCTCATGACAAGGAGATGTTGCCCTTTGTCATCTGTGAAGAGCTCATCTCGTCCAGGCTTGGGAATCCGAGTTGAGTTGAAGAGGCGAAAGTACTGAGACATATCCAGGGGGTAAGCATTTACCATGTAGGCTCCATACCAGGACAGAGAGGATGGGACCCACGGATGAACCTTTTGAAGGAGTCTGTGTTGCTCTTCGCTGGGTTTAGATGGAAAACCTCAGGCTCCAGTAATCCAGCTCGGAGTGTCTTCATGAAACGCACTGCTGAACACACCATATTAGTCGCCCGCACAAGCTGGTCATTGTACTCTGTCTTAGGGTCGGGTTTGAAGGACATGAAGGGGTTGAAGTTAAGCACCACAGAGTCTCGTGCAGACAGATACATATCAAACCCATGGTCCTGAAAGGAGATACATAGATAGATAATTAGTTATTAATAATTATATGTATTTCAGATGCTCAGTTTCAGGTTGCTGATTATCACCTGATATGTAGCTTGTGTGCTTGTTTTTTTATCCTGGGCTACCAGTTCCGCATGCAGCTGTTTCCCCACTCCACTTGGAATCCTGCACAAGCTTCTCTGTCATTCTGAGGGCAAACAACAAAATGGCAGAAAGCTACAAAGTGTGTAGGATCTAATAATAAAACCAAAAGAAGTTGATTTCTTTACTGTAATATACCTGAATTGGTCATTATCCAACAGAGGCCTCTGAGCAGCTAAATACCTCCTGACAGTGTCCTCCAGTTTAGGAATTGGGAGCCTAGACAATTAGAGAAAAAAAAAAAAAATCAAAGAAACAATTACGACTATTTTGTCAATTCAATACACTCTGTAGTCTACAGGTGCTCCTGTACCCTGTCCAGTTCCTCTCCATATGGGCCTTGTGCATCAGACACAACCCGGCCAACACTACAGAGAGTTGCAGAATACCAAGAGTTCACAATGTACTTGTTTTCTTATTATGTAATTAGGCCTAAAATCTCAGGTAAATCATTTATTTTGCATTGAGGTTGCACTTTAGGGCCCATAGTTACTCACAATGATTATTTTTACTTCTACATTATATTGTATATCCCATCACATTATATTATTCGTTTATACATATTACAGTTGTTTATAATATGCCACAGTTCGAATAAACAACACATTTTAAGTGTTTTTTATATTGTAGATGTCTGTGTGGTTTTCTTTTATTTTTCATATTCAGCACTGTTTTGGCTGGAGCGTGTTCGTAGCGCCTCTGGTGGTGGCCGGCCAGTGTATTGTTTCAGTTGCTCAGTTGGTATTATAACTTGCTGTAACATGTTTTGACCGGTGAAGCCGAGCTGTTGATTAACCTGCTGCTGAAAACCGAAGAATAAAACCTCTTAAAAAGACTGAGATTGTGTCGGTGATGTTGAGGGCTGAGTATGACATTGTTCCACTGTCAAAACGCACCCCGTGCGGTGGGGGTTATTAGACCAGTTGGTTTAATAAAACCGTACAATGTCAGCGCCCCTGTGGTCATGAAATCACAATACATTGTGCACTTTGGGCCTACTTCATCGGACAGCTTCTGCGGTCACCTACACAGACTATTTAAAATCCACCTGTTTTATACACACCCATGGCTGCCTCCTTGGTGAGCTGCCCGTGGATATTTGGATCATTCATTGAGCATGGCCCGAAGCTGTTCCACACTGTGTTGTCCTCGCTCGCGGACGAAGGCATGTGAACATAATTTGGTAAATTTGGTAGCTGGTCGGATCGTCTCTGTGCGGCCATGCTTGATGCTGCAGGTGCTACACGACTCGTATGTAGCCACTGTCTTGCCATACTGCCTCAGATACCCATCTGAAAAGCCAGCTGGGCTATAGCATCTGGACTCAGCTGACTCTTTTTTAACTGCTCCTTCCCACCCTTCTTGAACTCCATGGCATCAATGGTCGTTTGGACACAGCTGAATCAAAGTTCTCCTTTGGCCTTTTTGATGCTACTCTTCAGCTCCGTGTCCAGTTTGAACTGCAGTCTGCGACAGCAATGCTGAATCCACAGCAGCAGCAGCAGAGCATGGGTGCACCAGTGGCTGCTCCGTGGTGTCTTTGAGATCTCATTTTGAAAGCGGAGCACTGCTACACCATCACCCCAGGATGCTCAAAGTTAATGGCTGCCTGTCCATCTTTGGTGATGATGATGCTGAAGGACTTGTCGTACCACCGTTTGCAGCCATCACCATGCAGCATATTGTGGGAAATGTAATATGGTCTCGCATGCTCTCATCATCCAGGGAGAGACAGAAAAGAGCACTGTCAACAGTCTGTAAATTTTTTGCATTGCCAGCAGCTACAGCTTTTCCCTAAGCCCGGCCCACACATTCCTGTTCTCACTGTCAGCACCCCAAGAGGAAATGCAGACGTTGGTGTGAGTCGGACAGAATATATTTCAGGTGAGACTGATCTCTGCAGGTGTAACTAAATTCCCATCCCTGTCTAAAATGTCAAACACGTACATGTTGCCATTTCTCATGACAAGGAGATGTTGCCCTTTGTCATCTGTGAAGAGCTCATCTCGTCCAGGCTTGGGAACCGAGTTGAGTTGAAGAGGCGAAGTACTGAGACATATCCAGGGTAAGCATTTACCATGTAGGCTCCATACCAGGACAGAGAGGATGGACCCACCGGATGAACCTTTTGAAGGAGTCTGTTGTGCTCTTCGCTGGTTTAGATGGAAAACCTCAGGCTCCAGTAATCCAGCTCGGAGTGTCTTCATGAAACGCACTGCTGAACACACCATATTAGTCGCCCGCGCAAGCTGGTCATTGTACTCTGTCTTAGGGTCGGGGTTGAAGGACATGAAGGGGTTTGAAGTTAAGCACCACAGAGTCTCGTGCAGACAGATACATATCAAACCATGGTCCTGAAGGAGATACATAGATAGATAATTAGTTATAATAATTATATGTATTTCATGCTCAGTTTCAGGTTGCTGATTATCACCTGATATGTAGCTTGTGTGCTTGTTTTTTTTATCCTGGGCTACCATTCCTCATGCAGCTGTTTCCCCCCTCCACTTTGGAAATCCTGCACAAGCTTCTCTGTCATTCTGAGGGCAAACAACAAAATGGCAGAAAGCTACAAAGTGTGTAGGATCTAATAAAACCAAAAGAAGTTGATTTCTTTACTGTAATATACCTGAATTGGTCTTACCAACAGAGGCCTCTGAGCAGCTAAATACCTCCTGACAGTGTCCTCCAGTTTAGGAATTGGGAGCCTAGACAATTAGAGAAAAAAAAAAAAATCAAAGAAACATTAACACTATTTTGTCAATTCAATACACTCTGTAGTCTACAGGTGCTCCTGTACCCTGTCCAGTTTCCTCTCCATATGGGGCCTTGGTGCATCAGACACAACCCAGGCCAACACTACAGAGAGTTGCAGATACAAAGAGTTCACAATGTACTTGTTTACTTATTCATGTAATTAGGCCTAAAATCTCAGGTAAATCATTTTATGTTGCATTGAGGTTGCACTTTAGGGCCCATAGTTACTCACAATGATTATTTTTACTTCTACATTTATTGTATATCCCATCACATTATTATTATAGTTATACATATTACAGTTGTTATAATATGCCACAGTTTCGAATAAACAACACATTTAAGTGTTTTTATATTGTAGATGTCTGTGTGTTTTCTTTTATTTTTCATATTCAGCACTGTTTTGTGCTGGAGCGTGTTCGTAGCGCCCTCTGGTGGTGGCCGCCAGTGTATTGTTTCAGTTGCTCAGTTGGTATTATAACTGCTGTAACATGTTTGGACCGGTGAAGCCGAGCTGTTGATTACCTGCTGCTGAAAACCGAAGAATAAAAACCTCTTAAAAAGACTGAGATTGTGTCGGTGATGTTGAGGGCTGAGTATGACATTGTTCCACCTGTCAAAACGCACCCCGTGCGGTGGGGGTTATTAGACCAGTTGGTTTAATAAACCGTACAATGTCAGCGCCCCTAGTGGTCATGAAATCACAATACATTGTGCACTTTGGCCTACATTCATCGGACAGCTTCTGCGGTCACCTACACAGACTATTTAAAATCCACCTGTTTCATCCAGAAGCCTGACTACACTCACCTTACATGTACTTGGTAGTTATTTTTATATTAGACCAATGCCAAAACCGTATATTCGTCAATAATCAAACATTCATTTTCTTACCTGGGTAAACTCTTCTATAGTGCATCGATGGGACCACACTGAGCTGAAGATATTCGTCTGTAGGAACTTTTCTACTGCTGTAGAGTCGCCTCTCTACACAGAGAGCAGCAGTCCTTGCAGTAGTTAGACCTCCGGGTCTTGTCAGTGAGGCAGCGCATCTTACTGACAGCAGCAGGCTGGCCATAGTGTGCCCCGTAAGTAAACACCCACCGTGCTGTTTCGACGTGAAACACACCGAAGAGCTGGAGCTAATGGAGACAAGATCTAACGAATGAGGTCTCTCCACAAATAGGTCTGAATACTGAACCGTAGCAAATATTAGCAGCTAGTATTAGCCGAGAGATGTCTCTAACCGACTCGGTAGTGTGACAAAAACATGTACTAAACTAACTACTTATGGTCACGTGAAACATCCACTTATCCACTTGCTGCAGACGACACCAAGACATTTATGATGTTTGATGTAGTTATGTGGTTGCTAACAGAGAGCTGTGGATAGGAAGTAGAACCGGCTGTACCGTGCGTCACGTGACATGTGTGCCTCTGGTTGGGAGGGACTTTTTTTTTTTTTTAACAACAAATATTCCTGACAAAGAATTGTCCGTTTAGTTTGATTTCATTCCCAGAGACATGTTTTTTGATTAGCTATAATGAAGTCAGCTTCTCCTCCACCTTGCGTCAGCCGACCCCTTCCTCAGAGCATTAAGCCTTTGGTGCATGTTTTACTCATGGATGTATATCCATGGTTTTACTACACTAACCAGAACTCGCTGAGTTTTTGACCGATTTCCAATATTAATCATGTACTTTTCTATGAAAGTAACACTATAGCAACATTATGCATGTAGTTAAAGTAATAGCTATATACGGAAAAAATTTCAGAGATTTATGAATTGTTTTTTGTTTGTTTGTTTGTTTGTTTGTGCAGATGACTGGGTCACCCACCTACACGTAACATCATTATTATCTAATCCAGTTTAGTGCAGGCACCGTTTGTTAACTCAGTACTCTGGAGTTAACTGTGTGTGATTAGAGCAAGTGAAGCTCATTTATTAGAGATGAATGGAAACCATCTGGAAATACAATCCTCTAAAACACTAAAACAGGGTTTGCAGATGATCTTTTCTGGGTGTATTGTAACAAAAATGCTGAAATGAAGGGGCTACAACAGTCGTGTTAAACTATCTGATATCGACATGTCGGGTCTGAAGATCCGGGAAGGAAAAAAAAAAAAAACACGGAAGTGAAAGTGAAGTTAGCAACAGCAGCGTAGTCCAAGCTAACCTGCCACAGTTATACCACAGGCTGAACTGAAGCCGTTGTTCACTGAACGTTACAGAAAAAATGCCCGAGGACACACAGAGGTAACAATAAAACAACGTATAAACGTTTAACTGGACACTGGAAGAGTTATGTGTTTGTGAAGGATTAACTGAGAGCACCGTCATTGTCCCGGTCAACACAACGTCAGGACAAGTTTACTATGTAATCACATACGGGAAAACAGGCTGTAACTCACGAGCTAACCGTTGTTCTTACCTTGATTAGCACGTTGCTTATTGTAGCTGGTTTCAATCTAAGCCATAACGAATATTTATTTTAAAATGTTTGATATGCATGGTGTAGTTGTCAGCCGATGTTAGGACTTTATTTTTTTTATTAATAGAATTTGTCATCAGTGATAAATTATTATATGAAGATCGTTGTTTTATTGCAACTGTGCAAGTGTGATTTACCACCTGTTCAGAGCCTGGATTTAGTTTCAAGTGGCTGTTCTAGTGTTTAGATTCGTGATGCAGACCACAGTTTTTCATTGACCTAATTCTCCAGTGGAAGTGATAACTGTGTAATGTCACCAGCGTTGTGACTGGTATTCTCATGTTACATATGAAACAGACCTCTCTCATGTCCATGCCTTTTCCTTCATGATAACCAGGATTGAAGCCATTTACACGAGTGCTAGTGATGCACTGGAGGGTTCAAGGCTCATGCTGTGTTCCAGGAGATCAACAAGAAGCTTGAGGAGGTGAGGACACATGGTTTTCCTGGATTAAAATGAGGTGGCGGAGAGGAGAACCCGGAAAAAGTGGAAAAAATGCAATGTTCAGTTCATCCACCAGGTAGCGCTACGAGCGTTACCAGATGTGGGCAGGTGCGTTCAGGGCAGACTTTCATCACCCGTGGGGAGTTTCAAGCAAATAGGACAATGCATGATGGAGTTATGGGGACTTGATTTTCCATGGTTAGGGGCATCAGAAATGGCGGCGCCCTGTGGCCACGCCCCTTGAGATAGAGAAAAGCTTTTAATACTTTTGGTCACAAAGGTCTTGAGATGATGTTAACTAAATCTGAAATTGATTGATAAAATCTGTAGGAGGAGTTTGTTAAAATAGAATGTGTGGAAATCAGTAAATGGCCGCCATAGTGGAAATTTTAAATCAAAATGGCGGACTTCTTGTTTGGTTCTGACCATTGGTGTAAGAGACCTTTTGTGTGTCTAGACTTGCTACTCCGTTCAATTTCATGGCGAGAAATCAAAAAATCGCCAAATTTGTCACGCCCTAGCAGCCGCGCCTTTGACCTACCACATTCTTTTAATAACTTTTGATCAGCATGGTCTCTAGATGACCTGTACAAAATTGAAGTCGATCAAGCGAAATCCCTAGGAGGAGTTAATTCAAACTACAAATCAAAATGGCGGACTTCCTGTTGCCATTTCACCATGACGTTAAGAGGATTTTTTGTGTGCCTTGGTATGATACATATGTGTACCGAATTTCGTTTGTGTACGGAAAAAAAAACCCTATGCGGAGGGTTTTTTGAAAATTTCTAGGGGCCGCTGTTTCGCCATTTCCGCGTCGACCATGTGCAACCACCCAAAAATATCAAATTTCGGATCCGGCCGGACGAAAGTGCAAAATTGAAGCATTTTCGAGTTCGAGAAAGGGGCGAAATTGGGCTTAAAGACTCGGAAGAAGAATAATAATAAACAGCGCGATTTCAATAGAGTCCTCGTCGGACGACTTGCAGTCGTCACTCGGGCCCTAATAATAATTCTGAGTCTGCGCAGGTTCTCCTGGCCCACCGGCTATTTTTACTTGCCCCAGCAATCGGGCAACCGTTAATGTCGGACCCTCCTTATGGTCCCAGGGCAGAGTTTACATCTGAAATCAGAACTAATTTTGCATGTAATAGAGAAACCGTTAACTGTAAATCTCTGTATATTTCATCATATTTTTCAACAGGATGGGGAACAGTTTGTAAAAAAGATTGGTGGAGTGTTTTGCCTTCAAAGTGAAGGATGGCCCAAATGGACAGGAGCAACTTGGTTTGTGGATGTGAAGAATGGCAAAGGCTGTGTTCACAATGACACAGGTAAGAAGGTCACCTTTGGCCATTTTTATGTTTAGCTGGGTATAATACAGTTTGAAGCTCATTGCCTGCACTTTGCTGCTTCACCTGTGTGTGGCTTTATCAAAGATTTTCAGTATTTTAGACTCTTAAATAACTGGGATGTTATTGCCTTTATATTTCTTTTCTGCAGCTAAGAAAGCAGATTGCACTATTTCCATGTCGGACTCAGATTTGCTGGCCTTAATGACAGGGAAGATGAATCCTCAGACTGTGAGTATGAAGCCTTGGTCTGGTTTGTATGAGCTTATTCACTAGAATAAAAATAAAATGTTTTCAGTTCATTATAAACCTTGTGGGATAAATGAGGCGGTGTCAGAACATCAGTCAAGTAGACAGCCATTCAGTGTTGGAATGTATGTGTTCACACTGTTGAAAGTCGACTGATGTGTTTTTTCTCTGGGCGATGCTAATTTTTAAAAATCAGGGCAGCCGATGGCCAATTTTTTTGCCCCCCCCTTAATATCATAAAATATAACAATGAAGTAATAAGAGGCGATACGAACCTGTAAAGCCCAGGAGGCACACTAATGTGTCACTCCTTCATTAGCATTAAGTGTCTGACTCTCTGACACTCATATCATTGTGCTGGTAGAAACAGTCAATATGGATTCATCATCCACTAAGAACAACCCACATGTACGCAACACATGCACTATTTCTTTCTGTTTTAATAACATTTGTAAAATAACAGTGGCCAACACTAACCCTAAGACTAATGTAATATGATGTTTTCATGCTACAGCTTGATGTAAGACTAATATGGAAGAACTTGTGACATGGTGACACTCAAAATATACTTAATGGTGATGGGTCAGATTTTCAAAGTTTTGATATTTGTGATGCCAGTTCAGTGTTCTTTATTTCCATTTTTTCAGGTTTGCATGATATCCTCTTTAAATTCTCGCCATGCTCTTGTCTCATGCTTGGTGTAGGGATGTTTTCACACTCTGGGATGTGATGGGTAAAAGCGGTGAACCGTGAGGCCCACCCATATGTGGAGCAGAGTGATGTGATGTCACATGTCTGCCATCAGACCACAGCCATTTTCAGTGATTACTTGTTGAAGGAAAGCTGTCACCCTGTCTGTCATTAGAGGATTGATGAACAGTTTTTCCACTGTGTTATCAACCATCAGTGTGAAGTCAGGATTTCATTGTTTAGGTTTTTACTTATTCCATTTGTCCCATGAAAAAACTTTAAGCAAAGCACTATCTAAAAACCTCTGCTCTCTCATAGCTGTTGAGTCTTGAATATGTTTTCTAATTCTGCACATACAGTGCCTGGCTGCAGTTTCTCGACACCACATAAGCTGTTGTTGCTGTTGCCCCACTTTTCATGATGACCATGGAAAGATGATTTCTCATGGTGATTCTTTGGCAGCAGCAAGTTGTCTCTTTAACACTGACTGAACTACACCTCAAATTCAGAAGTGTCGGATGATGTTTTTCACCCTCTCTGATTCACAGGCATTTTTCCAGGGCAAGCTGAAGATAACAGGAAACATGGGATTGGCTATGAAACTTCAAAACCTGCAACTGCAGCCTGGCAAAGCCAAGCTGTAGGTGAGACATGGGAATGAGCTGTGGCTATACCTCTGAACACTGAAGAAAGTAATGCTCCAAGAATCTAATAGCAGGTCTGGTTCAGATGAATGTTACAGGGTTGTAAACATGCTCATCACTGGACTGAGCCACTTTCCTACTAGTGACCTCACAGCTGAGCAGGGATTAGTCAGCACCCCTGCCAATCTAAGTGGACAATATGATAGATTGATATTAATTCTCTAATCAATCCCTGCCAGCAGGCTTCCATGTGACAACACTGTCAGTGCTCCAGAGTAGAGGCAGGTGCTCCTACTTTGTCATACTAATTCACTTTATGTCCATTTGTTTCCAGCATCTGTTGCTAATGAAATCTTTCAGTGTACTGTGTATGGAAATGTTCTGAGTAGAGCGGGTTGATGTATTTTCCCACAGTCGTTGACACAACAGTCTAAGTGCCTCCTCGTCTCAGCCCCGAAAATGTCTGTAACTGTGTTGCCCAGTGTTTCAATGGGTGTTTAAAAATTTCTACAGAATAAATATGTCTGTACTGCAGTGTCCACTGGGTGGCTTTTATTCATGTCAGAGTTTAGCACCCACTATTGGATAGTTGTCCTTGACTTCATGTTTCTAATAATTTTGCAGACATAAACAAAAAGCCCAGAATGTTTATCTGAAGTACCCATAATAAAATGGATTTAAGCACACTGTTTCATGATGAAGGCTCCTTGATGGTGATGTTGAGTTTATAGATGTTAAAATGGAATGTTGGCCAGATGCTGGAACATGAGCTTCAGTGTTTATTCAGTGTGAAGAGTAGACGTTAAATTCACACACTCCTGGCTCCACAGCGTATTAAAATGCACCTCCCACACGGGCCTTTTGGAGGTTTTATTAGTGTGAACTTCCACAAAAATGGTCCTGTGTTCAGATGTGACAGTACTTGGATGTCGCTGTTGGGTTGGCTGAGTTCCTCTTTGGAGGACTTCTCTGTTTTCCAGCAGCCAGTGAACTGGTTCCAGACTGCCACGCTGTAGTTTTTTCCTTTGTAAATGAAGAGCATGGCGAAAAGACAAATCTGTTAACTAGCTCTGACCCAGATTCCACCGCACTAGGCTTTGGCTCCTGTAGTTCTGTGGGTCTTCGTTTGTAATCACACTGGGTTTATTTCATTGGTCACCTCTAAGATTTCATAAGTGTAATGTTTCATCCCTCAAGTTTGATTTCTCTATCAGAAATGTTTAAGTGCATCAAATTAACAAAACAGTAAGAATACAGTCTTATTGAATTAAAAGAATAATAATCAATAAAAGGGTGTTCACCTGCATATTTCTGTGAACTCCATTTGCACAATAATTGTCACAGCTGCATTGTTCTCTTTGAAACATTTCCACATTGTGAAGGTGATATACCAAATCAGATTCGTCCTTTTGAAGAAATGTGTTTGTGCTTGATGTCATCATGACCTTGACCTTATATAACACAGCTGTTGTTACTTGTCCAGGAAAATGATTATGTGTGGTAAGATTTCTGTGTTGTACCTTTCCAAAAACCCACTTCGAGGGAAGAACAGGAGCAGCAGTATTACCAAAATACCCTCTCTCCAGAGGCAAGAAACAAGCAGAACACTGACTGACAAACACTCTGGGAGGGACTGGAGTCCTTGATTCATGTTCTGTTTTTGGTTTGGTCTTGTTTGTTTCATGTTAGCATCTGTTTTACAGAGCAACTGTCTGTGTGAATGTGGAATCACTTTTACATTCTCCTAAAAAACAGAGGGTCCCCAAGTGATGTGCATAAGGTCAAACACAACCCCTGCTTTTATGAAGCAATTCCCAAACAGTGATATGAAACATGAACAGCAACTCTCTCACAGTCTGTTGGAACATCTGAAACAGCGCCAGCAGTACCAGCTCGCGCCAAATAACACAATGACTAATAACATGGACATGGACACAAGTGTTTTTTCTCCAGTTTCAGGAAGGAATTCAAGGCTGAAGTCTGTCCCACTGCTGATCTGAGACAGCAGCTCAGCAGACAAGGTCAGAGAATGAGGTTAAAAAAAATGCCAGACTCACTGTAAAGGACTGTAACTCATCCTCCAATCTGTCCAAGTATCCATAACCGTCTTCAGTCTTCATTCTGCAGGTGTTGGCTGCTCTTTCCAGCACTAAAATTTGACAATAGATCAACTCTGTGGTGAAGGTTGGAAATAAAGGGATTAGTAAGTGACACAAAGTATAGCCAATGTCTTTATAGAGCACAGGGTGTTACAGAGACCACCAGAAATCCACTGCAGCACAACTCAAGACAAGATGAACAGAAGCACGAAACACAAAAGGAAGTGAACAGACAACCTGACACAGCCTGATCTCGATGGAACCAGAAGTCCATCCATTAAACTATAACCCTCCACCTGAGGAAGGTGGCAGTGGATGGTTGTAGTTTTACTGTAGTGTTTCTGACTTGGTGTGTCCCTGTGCTTTTGCACCACATGTGGAAATGACCAACAACAGCAGACTGTTTCCAGTATTTTTCATAGGTGTTATTCTAGATCTAGGTCACTCTACCCTCTGTGGAAAGTGACTAATCCATAGTTCCTATTAAGGGTTAATTAAAGAAAAGAAAAAAACAGAAAAAAGATTTGTAATCTAAGACTTTGCACCATTACTTTTTATGTGGTTAGGTTGTATGGATCCTCGGTTTTTAAACAGTTTTATTCCTTTCTTTGACACAAAAGTAAAGACAAGAAAGCTAATTATTGCTGTAAGAAAACCCCGAAACAGGCTAATGCAAATGTTAAGTCCATTTTATGGTGATGAATCATTCTAAAACACTTCTGTGTGTTAATCTGAAGTTCAGTTAACTGTGTTAATGGTAGCAGATGTTCACACCTCCCTAATGGGAGGTGGCTTGTTGAAAAATAGGCCAATCATAGACGCACAGGACATTAGATCACACACTGAGGATACTCTGACCAAAGGGTCTTCTCCAAATGAAAGGTGCCCCTACAATACACTTTGATCTCTTATCTCTACAATATCTTCTATCAAAATATCTGAACTGTAGATGTTTCAGTAAACTCTGGAGAATGTCTGATGCAGCCACTCTTTCTGTTTGAAGGGATGTGAACTTTAGTACATCCAAGTGTCTCTTATCTCTCGCCAGTGGTGAGATCATCATCTCACAATTTGGAAGGCTTTGTTGTATCACAATACACCTTCAATTTAAAAATGTAATTTAAACTAGAGAGACCTACTGCACTGAGGGAAAAACAATACTTGGGGAAAAACTGAGAAAAAAAACGGAAGGAATTTGTTTTTGGCACAACGTTAGGTCAGAGCTGTCTCTCTTACTCACTCCCTTCCTCTTAACTCTTGCCTGTTCTCTTTCCTCTCTCTAACTTTCTCTCTCCCACTTCTCTCACATCTGGAGGGTATCTGCTGCGACTCCTCGCCTGCTATGGGACAGACTGTGTTTGGACTGGACGTCAGACTTGAGCACATTTCACCAAACGTCCTTCCGAGCAGGTAAAGTACAACAATTAATGTTGCTTTTGCGGGCTTTACTGCTGCATGTTTACAGATGGCTGTATGTAATGTTATATGGAGTTGAGTTTAAAGTGTCAGCATCATTCATCCATGCGTAACATTTCTGGCATGATGGTCTGGATTATTTAACAGTGCAGGGAATCCACCACACTCAGTTCAGCTGAGAAAGAGCAGAGCAAATTTAAAACAACATGAACTGAAAAAAAACTCCTGGAGTCATAAGTGCAGGCAAGTGCACAGGCTTTTATATTTCATTTTTTAGAGTGCATTTATGCCAGTGTGTGTCCACTGGTATATATATATATTAACCACAGTACCTCTGGTAGTTGTGGTGCAGCTGTGCAATAGTAGTGGACAGCTCTTAGACTGTTGCTTTGAAGCTGCCTTGAGTGCCCCTTAGTGTAGTTGTGTGTAGTGTAGGTGGAAACGATTGAAGAGCTTTTTCAGAGCTATGCAAACACTAAAGGAAGCTTCACATTATTATATTTATCCTAAACCTGAAGATGAAATATTTGTGTGAAATGTGTGTAAAGCACAGACTCAGGTCAGGATGCTGCTGCTGCTGCTGCTGCTGCTGCTTTTGCAAATGAGACCTTTCATTTGGTGAAGACTGTGGCAGAGAGATGGCTGTCTCTTGTTGACCTGCTGTAGAATTGATGCAAACCCTTGGGCAGTTTGACACTTTATCATATCAAGAAGCTGCACATTATTTTTTTTTTTTATATTTATTTTTATATTATTTTATCTGATAAAATATCTGCATCTCAGGCATGTCTGTCTCAGTGACACTGTCAAAGGTCAAAATTTAAGTTTCTATGTGAAGAATGTCACATACAGTGATGATCCCACAGTTCCTCTGTAAGGTACTTCAGCCTCTTTCAGCTCAGTGTTTGGTTTCAGGCTCATCATCAGTCAATTTTTGTTATAACTCCTAAACTAATGAACCTGTTGACTATATAAACTGAAAGCTGGTGTTATGTCCATGTAAATATCTCTAACTTGCAGCTAGTAAGAGTTAAATGATTGACAGTAGGTGCACCCCCTGGCATCTGTAGAGCAGTGCAACATGATGACTGACTCCAACCATTTTATCCGTCATGGTGCCTTCAATCAATCATAATTACATACACTCAGTGAATAAAGTATAAAAAAAGACTCCATAATCTGATGTATAACTGTACTGTCCCTGTGCCTGTGCAGAGCTCTACAGTGGACATGGCCTTTTCCAAGGACTCCTTCCCGTGCTCTGAGTGTGCTGCTCTGGGCTTGGGTGCTGGTGCAGTGCCAGCCCCCCCTTAAACCATGGGGAAGAGGAGGAGGGAGAGAGACTAGCAACACATCTGTGGTGATGAAATCTGAGCCGTCCCATGTCCTCTGGATTGTAGCTGTACAGCAGAGGGGGCGGGGACTGTGCTGGGGTTGACCTCACAGAGTTTCCTGCTGAGTTGTCTGATAAAACCCGTCAGCTCTCTCTGCAGGTCTGTCTAACACACAGACACACATATAACACATCTATATTCTATATTCTCTGACTTAGCCTCAACATTAGGTCATTACAAGTGCACATTTTGTCTGTGTTTTGTCCCCTGACACTAGAACAACAAATTGAGAGATAACAGTGGAGCACATCTCCCACTTGCATCAGCTTGAGACTCTCAACCTTCAGAACAACTGGCTCACCACACGGATGGTAAACACTGTAACAATCTAAACATGTGGCAGGACCAGTGTAGAGCAGGGGAGCAAATCACAGACATGTTGACGAGGCTGGTTTGTGTAGAATAAACAGGACTGTTGATTGTTGTGTTCTGCGGAGAAGCTCAAACTGTGAGAATTATTTTACTTTGATAAGTGGACACACAAGTCATGCTGCTGCAGGAAGGAACTTTATCATACCTAAGATGAGCAACTGCCGGCCGACTTGAATAAGATGTTGTTACTGATTGATTTCACAAGCACTTCCACTATATTGTACATTTATTATTCACTGGTAATTTATAATCATTCCAGTGTCTGCAGAAATTGTTATTTCACATGAAAAGGCAGAAAGCAAAACTCCGAAGAGCTAATGCTGACAAAAGAGCACAAGTCTACAACAGCTGTACAAGGCTGATCCCTGTGAGTCTGAGTTAGATGACACACATCATACCTCTGTATTATATAGCGTAGCTGCTCTATGCTATCTGCACTGGTCACATAACACCCATGACAAGAGCCACAAGCCCACGTCATGGTAAGACAGGGTAACCCTCTGATGAAGCCTGCATTGTCTCACTGTGGCCAATCAGGAATTATGAACAGACTGAGTTCAGTGGATTTTGTGTCTAACTGTGGTGACTGCTGCTCCAACTGCACAGTAGCTTATTGTGTATTAAACATGGCTGTAATGGGATAGGCTGTCTGCAGAGTAAACTTAGAGTGAACCTGTCAATTCCCTGCTCACAATAAGGCATACCATAGCAGCCACTGAGATGTGACTGAGCTCTGAACCTATTCTTTGTGGTCTAAGTATCTCAACACAATTCGTGCAAAAATGGTCTAGCATTTCCTACAATATCAGGATATCAGGATGTGATATAATCATCAAATGCCATGGCTGGTTGGGTGTTAAAATATATTGAATTGATGCAGCATGGTTTTCTGTTTCCAGGCCTTGAAGATGAAGGTTTTGAGATGCTTGAACAGCTGGCCTATTTATTTGGCAAATAACAAGGTGAGTCATACACCAGACTTTCAAATATTTGCTCTTTCTATTAATGTTTTACAGATAGGAAAGCCACACAGACACAAACACAAAAACAGACACACATGCACACACCCAAACACAACTACTCCAACATTTCCACTCCTCTGCTCCCCTGCCTGACTGAAGATGGACCATGATTATTCAGTTGAACTGACAGTTAACATGTTATATGGAGGAAAAATCACTTGAAACAGTTAGCACCAACTGACAATGAGAGACTCCAGTGATAATGCAGACCTCTACATTTAATCATGGCCTAAGGCATGGAGCACAAACACAAAAAGCCTTCCCTTCATGATACGTCTTAAGTTCACATGATTCAAAGCAAGTTACCTTTTCATATTTCTATTCTATCCCCGTACATTGACATAGTGCCAGCTGGCAGAGAGAGGTGGCACTCTGCTCCCATACACAGGGCGAGCTTATGCCTGTAATGACTTCCAGTCTGGCTCTGCCAGCTGGTCAGAGCTAAAATGTTACTGACCCTTTGGACGCAGTACAAGAGAGAAAAGATGGAGAGAGATTTGCGCCTTCACTGAGATGAATAGGCACATAGGGTACAGAAAGAATAGAGGATTTTTAAGTGCTCACTAAGCCTCAAAGACACCCATGCTGCTTTAATCCATAAACCATATTATTAAGGAAGAGCTCTAAATGAACATCTAATCTCACCAGTGCTTCTCGGATTTCTACGCTCTCTGCTATTCGTACAATAAAGCTTTGGCTATGGTGAACTGTACTCTTAAGGGGTACACTGTTTGTCAGCAAATTAAACCACAGCCACCTCTGTGAAGAGGACAGGGAAGCTGTGTGCGTGTCACAACAACCCATGTGACATTACAGAAACAAAAATAGAAGAAAATATATATTTCTATAATTGTCCTAGAATGGAAAATTTGCAATATTGTAGCAACAAAGTGGACAGTAAAAATGGAGGAGCATCAATGATTAGTACAAAAGCTTGATTTAACTGCATGTTTTTTGTTTGCTTTGTTTTGTTTTTAGATTGCTGTGATGTGATTTGTTGTTTGTAGTGATCTTTGCATGTCACCACTGAAGCCTTGTGCCTTATGTTTATTTTTTCAGCTGCTATGCGGCCAACACAGACTGGTTAAATCAAGACTGATCATTTGTAACCAACCCACCTGCTGGATGAATAAAAATGAATTATAAATTATTATTGTGCTCAAATCTAAACTCTTTATTTATGGGTCTTGTTGAGACTTATTGTAGTGCTGGGGAGTTAGACCACACAACCCAGATGCTACATAAGCAAGAGCACTCAGTTTGCAAAACTAAGACAGACCCAAACAAAGAGCTTACAGCCAGATGGATGGGTCATCTGAGCCTGGTTGAGGCAATGAGACATCAACATCAACCTCGACCATCCTATGGTATCCAAACTGTGTTGAACAGAACTTCCCAGATTATTGTCATTGTTTTTCAGCTGGAAGAGGGTCAAAGAAACTAAAGAACTAGGGAAACAGAAATGGGTTTCTGCAGTGGGGCACCCAGTGACCAGGTCTGAAAAAGCTCCAAAATAAGTACTTAGGAAAGTAAGAGCTGAAACCAGCTGTGACAGAAGAAACCAGATTCTCCCTCGTAAGTAACCTGAGAGCTAGTCAGCTAGTCACCAACACGGTGAGCCCACCTGTTCTGTCCACCTTGATTCACTGACCACAAAACATAGAGCAGTTTTCATTTTAACAGAGAGGTCATCCCTGCTGGGCATTCCACTTGGGTAAGGCTGGGTTCTGCAAACCCTGAACCCTTCTGACCCAAGGCTGCCACTGGATGGGGAAGACTGTCATGCTACCCACGTGGACCTTTTATATTTACTGTGACTTTGTTAGGGTTGGGGTTAGGGTTAGACATATAAAGACACATAAAACTCATTTCAGTCAGACAGCTCTGAAATTAGAACAAATAATTTATTTGAGCAGAAGCATGGCAGCTGAAGCACAGTATAGGTATTCTTGAGCGTGGTTGCAGCAGGTTTGGTGTCAGGCTCTGTCTCAGTTATTCATTCCCTGAATAATGATCTGCTTGACAGACCTGACAGGGAATGAAAGCAGACCCCGCAGGGGATCATAGAGACAGAGCCCACAGGTGGATGCTGGGAGAGTTGTGGGTTTGCAAAACCTCATGGGCAGCAGGAGCAGCAGCAGCAGCACCATGATGATAAGCAGTAGCAGCAGCAAGGGCAGCAGCAGGGCAGCAGCAGTGGCAGCATTGCCAGGATGAGCAGGTAAGATAGGGGATTTAAATAACCCGCCCTATTTGGAGAGGCAAGCATGTGACTAATCAGCTGATCAGGATGGGCACAGCTCGAGTTGTCTGCCTGGACTAGCTTTGCAGGCTATGCATCATAAATGTCAGGTAACCCTCCACTAGAGTGGCTAATACTTGTTCAAATATGTGTGATTATAGAAAATCTTACTGTTGGCAGAGAGAGGATGGAAGCTGCAGGCTCCAATGTCAAAATCACTTAAACGCTATAACAGGAAAATGCTTCTTTTCTTGTGCTTGTAGCTAACCTCAGCACCGAAGGTCCTTCCACCCTCTTTGGTTAGTGCTGATTTTGCTGCTAATCAGCTTGTAAGGATCTTCCCATATACGTTTGGCCATAAACCAAAACTGAGGTATGAATGTGTAAATTTATTCCTTTCTGCAGGAATAGTGTCCATTAACTCATACTAGTGTCTCTTGTTCATAACTCCCAGGTCTGTGTATCTTCATAACAACAAGCTGACTGACGCAGGGCTTCCTGATAGCATGTTCAATGCCTCTGACAATCTGGAGATCCTTACCATGTCCAGCAACTTCCTCCGGGTTGTGCCCAAGAACCTACCCTCCACCCTTTACCGTCTTCATCTGAAGGTACAGCAACTGTTAGATCACATAAAACCCTGTTCAAATACCTGAGTGTGCTCCTGCTAAAGTTTTCAGTTAGTCATTATGTGGAGGACATACTCATTTCTTTTTATCCATGAACATAATAAAAATGATGACATAAGACCTGCTCCTGTTGTTGCAGAGTAACAAGTTAGAGAAAATCCCAGCCAGGGCCTTTGACAACTTATCAAACCTTAGAGAGCTGTATCTTCAGAACAACCTCCTCAGCAATGAGGGCATGGACAACGAGACTTTCAGGTGGGCAAAAACCTCACATACAAACCACTAGTGGTTAACAGCAGAGTTCTGGTATTAAAACAGCAGAGACAAACACAGCCAGGATCAGAGAACTCATTCCATGACTTCTCCTCCCTTTCTTCTGGTAGTCAGCTGAGCAGTCTGGAGTGCCTGGATCTGTCAAATAACAATCTGAGCGTCGTTCCCAAGGGTCTGCCTCGCAATCTAGTACTCTTACACCTGGAGAAGAACTCCATCCATAGCATCCCTGGGACGCTCTCACCTCTGTTCGAAACCTTGAGTATCTGCTCCTGCACAACAACAAGCTCCGCTCACGGTCCATCCACCCAGCGGCTTTTCAGGTACATCTCTTTTTCATTTCATAGTCTTTTAGATCTTTTAGATCTAAACAGTGCCGTGCAAAAACATAGGCTATGTCTGTGCATTTGATAATTTGACTTTCTGCATAATAATGGGTTGCCCTCTGAACCACTAATTTGCATTTTTTCTAGGTTTGAAGAAGCTGCACACTCTACACATGTACAACAATTTGCTGGAGCGGGTTCCTAGGGGCTTGCCTCGACGGGCCAAAACCCTGATGCTTCTCCACAACTTTATTTCTGAAATTGGTCGCAACGATCTGGCCCTATTGTACACCTTGACAGAACTCAACCTCAGTTACAATAAGCTGACCAGCCCAAAAGTGCACCGTGAGGCCTTCAGGAAGCTGCGCCTATTGAAAAAACTGGACATGTCAGGGAACAACCTTCTCTCCATGCCCCTGGGTCTTCCTCGCAGCCTGCAGGAGCTGGAAATCAAGAACAACCAACTCAACTCCATACCAGACGGTGCACTTACAGGCATGGAGAAGCTACAAAAGCTAATCCTAAGTAACAACAACCTGAAACTAAACTCAGTCTATCAAGGAGTCTGGATGGAGCTCAGTGCACTTTCAGTGAGTGTCTGGAAGATACTGGCGATTGAAGTCAGTTTGTAGCCTTGGTACATGGCATGAACTTTTAAGAACTTGAAGTGGCTTTGGTACCACAGGGTCTTTACAGGGTGTGTTTTCACTTTATCCTGCCATTAATAGAGCAAAAGCAGGGCTGACCATATTGCATTCAGGCAGTATTGTTGATACAATACATAAATAAATAAATAAATAAATAAATAAAATCACCACCCATGTGGAAGTGAAGGAACTGCTGGGACAAACTGGAGAGTGGTCTAGAGCTACTTCCAGATCACACTGACCCACCTTTTCACTTTGCATCACCACATACAATGTAATGTTGTATTTTGTATTGCTCCCTGTGCTTGTCTTTGCTGTGATGAACTAAAACAGCATTGCAGAGCAAAGAGTAAGCCCCCGGTATGGTGAACATTTGAAATTTGGGATTTCTGCCTTTGATTCTGGACCACAAGATTGCAACCTGTGGCTTTTAGTTGTTGTTGTTGAGTAGAAGTAAAGAAATTTATGCCAGTCTTAAGGCAGCCTTGGACATACTGTATGAGACACTGTTAGCATGTGGGTGAAGTGTCAACAGTTGAAAGGATTCAAGTCAGCTATGAGTGTAGCACTGAATGATCTCAGCTGCAGCTGCAAATCCACCACTGCACAACTTTGTCACACAGCACAGTTTTAGTTTGTATTACTATTTAAAGGTGTAATGTTTGTCTTTTAATCATTGTCAGCTGGTTTGATAACAATGTTTGAATCAGGATAATGGACTTCAGAATCCCCAAACACTATAGCTTCTTTCTCAAGTTGCAACTGTTTCCTGTCCAAGTAAACACAAGGCCTGTCTTTGTTTTGTCTCTCAAACAGACACAACAACAGACACAGAAGGAGAAAAGATTTTTTTAATCATTCAGTCGGTACAATAATCTTTAGGTTTCTGGAGTTTAAAATTATATTCTAGTTATTTCAAACATTGTTGGTTGACTTCCAAGAGTGATAGTTAGTGCACAACAGCCCCCTCCTGGGTATACATACACTATGAAAGCATTTTTTTTTTTGTATATTGCTTAATATTCTACAATTTAACATGTCATCAATTTATCACATTATGTTTTATGTCCATTATTTGTATCCTCTGATTTCAGACATTAGATCTGTCTGGCAACCAGCTGTCACACATCCCCTCTGACCTACCTGAGTCTCTGGAGTACCTTTACCTGCAGAGTAATCGAATCTCTAGCATTCCTGCCTCAGCTTTTGAAGGCACTCCAAACATCAAAGGCATCTTCCTCCGGTAAGGGACACACTGACAGACCATCACCCAGTCATCTCACTGCTAATCCAGGGGGTGTGGGCCTTGACACCATTTGCTGTCCACAGGGGTTTATGAAACATTACAGAGGTTTCTTTTCTATTGTCTCCAAATCTACCAGCACCAGTGCTCTCAACATGTTATAGCTTGTCTGTCCATACAAAATCTGAAACATCAGTGTACCACTTTATGGGGATTGTGTGTCAGACTATTTCTATTTCTGATGCAAGACTGGTGTCAATCTTTGTAGTCTCACATTTTCCAAACTGTGAGACTACAAACTGGGATTGTGAGGTATGAGATATGTATTGGGTTTACACTTCTAAACCCTAGTTTTAACTTTACATACCAGTTTAAACCCATTGAGGGTTAGAACAAGGAACAAGGTTAAAACCAAGATGCAGATGGAAAACTTCAAAGGTTTATATGTAAAACCAAATAATAATAATAACCAAATTTGGAAGGTTTAACTCAAAGGACAATGATCTCCAGAACACAGGGGTAGAGTAAGTATATAAACACAGTGGGAGAGGGGAGGCAATCAGACACAATGAGTGAGGAACTTTTACAAAAGTATCCCTTGTGTCCTAGTCTCTTAACTTGCGTGTTGGACAGATGTCTGACCAAGCTTCATTTTGCAGAGTACTGAGGTATGGTATCTAATCCCTCCATCTCTAACTTGTGTGCATTCAGCAAATTTTCCGCTGTGGTCTGTTCCACATAGTGCAGGCTTATAGCTCCAGGCATAGCAGCAGAAAGCAGCCGTCAGGCAGCAGAATAAAGAGGTATGGTAGAGTGCTTTCAAGGCTCTTGTTTTGTTTGCTTCCCATCTGACCCAACCTAGTTGCTTTATAGCTTGTGTTTATGGACCTTGACCCCTCCCAGGCTGTCGTGCTTTTTGTGTCGTTAATATCAGCTGCTGCCACATTTCTTTTATTTATTTATTTTTAAACCAAAATCCCTCTACAGCTGGTAGCTTTTGACCTTAGCCAATTTAGAGCCACTTGTGTGAGTGTGTTCATTACTACTTGCATTTACAGTATATGTGCAATGCATGTTGCCTCACTGTTAATAGTCCATGGGCAACATATAATTCCACCGATAGACAAGAGCAGAGACAGTTGATCTAAGGTACCTTCAGAAGAGCTCTGACGTTAAATGAGCACTCATGTGCAGTGTTTGCTGTTCAGTGTGGCCAATATGTTCAACAGATGGCTCCTGTTATAATGATGCCTAAGTGGAGAGAAGCTATCAGATGGTCCTTCTGACAGATGTGGTTTGTAAATGTTACCATGTCCTGCATCAGGATTTTTACTTTTAGCTTCTGCAAACCTACTCTATAGTCTGACTATTTTTTGTCAAATGAGGAAAAAACAGTTCGCAGACACTTTTCTCACTTTCTTCCCTGTCAAGGTTTAACCGCCTGTCTGTGGACACTGTGGATGAGAGCTCTTTTGCACACCTGTCCAACTTGCAAGTGCTGGACTTTGGTACTGGCACAGGAAACACCGACCTCTCCTCTAAAAGAGATGAGATGGAGGAGGAACAGGAAACATAACTGACATTGGACTGGATTGCATGAAGGACAGAGAGGGCCTGTGAACTGGAATGAACCTGGGAATATTATTTTTTAGGTACATTACTGTTTCGGGCTGGGTAGAGAGTCACATATTTCTGGTGCAGGATACCGGATAAAGATTCTTTAGTTTCCATTTTATGGGCTGGTTAGTTTTGCATATCGTTATATCTGAGCTTTAATATTTGTTTTTGACTGTTGACATCTATCTGTGTTTTTGAGCTTTACTCTGAACAATGTATTCACAAAAAACAATGTGAATTTTCCCATTATGTTCTTGAATCAGTTGCCCAAAATGTAAACAAAATGAAAAAGGACTGACTTAATGTCTGATTTCTGTGACTTTGTTCATGGCTGCCCTGTTTCCCTGGCATGAATAAGGTGAGTTTAGAAATACTGTGAAATAATTTGTATTTTTTAGACCAGTAGCGGTGATATACACATCTGACTCCAAAAACCAGAAACCAGTGTCACTGTTGAACAAAACTGTTAGGTAGGGCTTCATTTTACTTTATTGAGTAATCACTAATTTTCATTTTTTTTTTTTTTGATGTATGGAAGCTGTGGTGCTGTCCTGCTGTGGCATCACTTTCTAATCAGAGTTACCTGGCTGTTTGAGTGTTGGATTTCTGTTTCGGAAAATATAGTTCAATTTTTTCCCCCAGCTGTAGCAACATTAATGCTTTTGCATATCTTTGTCATATTCAGATTCAGCCTAGACATACACAACTTGAGTGGACGATGCCAGAGTTTATGTGATATTGCTAGTATGATGTCAATATGACATTACCATTCTGAATCAGACATGAAAATGAAGACGCTGTGCAGCCACCATGCACACGCCATGCACCAAGTGTGTTCTTGATTTTTGGTTTTGATTCATCAACAATCTGACAATCTCAATTTTCCATTTATAACGATATAGATGAGAAAACATGACAAGTAAAAACATCATATCTGAGAGGCTTTAAACTAACAATCCTGTTAACAGTTTTTCATACGAGTTATGGCCTGCAATATTATGCAGCACTGCTCTGTAACTGTATTTACATTCCTCAATAATGATTATACATAGGTGATTTTATTGTTACTGTTGGACTCCACCATCCTCAGGTGCATTACAAGTGAAGAATCAGTGCAGAAGTGGTCAGAAGACACAATGCATTAACACACAAGTTAATAATAACCAGTGCTGCTGACTGTCTTCTTCAGGCAGATGTCTTGGCTGCTCTTCTTAGATGATGTTCCAGACTGTGCACTTGTGTCATTTCAAACACAACTCTTGGACTTATTGTAATGAAATGAAATGAAAACACACTTTCCCTTCCCACCAGCTCTCATCAGATTGACCAGAAAAATAAAACATTAAGGGCTGTAGCTTCAGGTGGTTAGAAAAATAATATAGATCAATTTGAATTTTTCTTACGATTGACTCATTGAATGAAAAGTACTCAGTATCAGTCAGCAATAAGGTTGGAAAGCATTCCCGTTTCATAGAAAAGATGGCAAATATTTTTAAATGACATTAAAAAAATACTCATTGTATTACACTCACTATATTGCTATACAATACAGTGTCACCTTCACATACAGCAGTATTGTACTGTCACATATACAGTCATCAAACACAGCAATAAATTATTTGAAAAGGCTAAAGAAGATGTGTGCGTTTCCTGACATTCACCAGAACATGATGTCAGCAGCTTCTCTCTCATAGGCTGGTGCCCCTGCTTACTTCACCTGCACAGTGTAGCTAAAATTGGGAATATCCTGATACTGAGAAACTGGTCCATGCATTTATCACTTCTAGGCTGGACTACTGTAACTCTCTCTTGTCAGGATGTCCAAAAACCTTTCTAAAGAGTCTCCAGCTGGTCCAGAACGCTGCAGCGAGGGTATTGACAATAGTTAATAAGAGAGAGCACATCTCTCCCATTCTAGCTTCTCTCCATTGGCTTCCTGTAGGATATAGAATAGACTTCAAGATCCTTCTACTTACTTACAAGGCTCTTAATGACAAAGCTCCATCTTATCTGAAAGACCTCATTATTCCATACTGTCCTACCAGAGCACTTCGCTGTCTGTTAGTGACCCCCAGTATCTCTAAAAACACACTGGGAGGTAGAGCCTTCAGTTACCGGGCTCCTCTATTATGGAACCAGCTCTCTCCATGGGTCAGAGAGGCAGACACTCTTTCTACATTTAGGTCTAGGCTTAATACCTTCCTCTGTGACTTCAGGTTACATGGAGCCCTATCCTTCCTCTCCTCTCCTCTCCTCTCCTCTCACACATTTTGAACTGTCATTATTTGTTGCACTTTGTAGTCTGGCCTTGGTGTCTCGCACTCTCTCTGTGTTTCCACAGATCTCTCCAGAGCTCCATCCCTCTGCACCAACCATCGCCTGCATCACCTCCTTTCCCCTGCTGCTAAACTGGCCTGTACACCCTGCTCATAAACCAGCCTGCCATCAAGTACTCCTATTAAGCCGGCCTGGTCCCTCTGCCGTTCCTGTATGGCACAACCTGCCCACCAGAAGATACCTTCATCAGCTCTTGTCCAATTCTGTGTTTTTCCATATTCCATGTTGTAAACTGTTTTCTTGTCTGTACATAACATATATTGCATGTCTGCCCATCCTGGGTGAGGGATCTGTTGCTCACCCTGATGTTTCTCCTGGTTTACGTCAGTTGATGTGAGGGTCTAAGGGCAGAGGATGTTGTTAAGATGCTGTGTAAAGCCCTTTGAGACAAACTGTTTGTAAAAATGGGCTACACAAATAAAGTTGCCTTGCCTTGCCATTTTACAGAGCCACTGAAATGGCCATTTTGCGGCAAATGGTTATGGATCATTCCATATCATAGAAAACCTGATGAACATAAGATATGAAAAGTGAGTTTCCTGAGTTAACTGATGGAAAGTAAAAGAGGAATGAAAGCAGTGACTTGCCACGACTGTCACATCAAATAACATGTTGACCTTTTTACTGATCACAGCCTGTTTCCAATGTGTGCCACAGGTGCACCTGGCCATGGAAAATCCCTTATGTCCTAATGTCCAATCATGATATAATCCAGATAATGTAGAAATAAAAAAAAAAAAAACACCTCTAAGACTACAGTCTGTTGTGAGAAAAATATTGTAAATCAGAATGCAAATTGTCTCACAGTGAGAAACACTCAATGATAAAATGCTCTCTAAAATGGCCAGATCCATGAAACCTGTTATTTGCTTGTTGTGGGATGAGTGAAACATACAGTGAAGAACATCTGACATGTTCTAATATTAAAGTTGGTGTAATGGGGGTGATTAGATGGGCTAACTTTCTAGCATGTGCTAGCACAAGCTTGTGTTTCATTTTGTTCGACTACTTCTTTAACATACAGAGGAGAATAAGAAGGGAGTGCAGGAAAATTACAGAGCTGGTGACTCTTCCAGCCTGTTTCTGATGTTGCTAACACAATGCCTAGTATAACTTTTCTTTGTTCTGTCTGAACAGACCCTTAAAAAATCACAATCCTCATTACATACACTGCATTATAAAGGTTTGGATAAGATTGGTTTAGTTTCTGTAGTGATACAAGGTTGGTCCGCCTTGAGTAGTGACCCAGCTCTTACAATCAACTATCATGATATATTCTGCTGATTATAGTAAGCAAGGAAAAACACTACAGGATGAAGTTTGTACCAAAAGCCTCCGACTTTGAAAGACTTTGCTTGACATGTTGCAAATAACAGTAGAAATAAACCAATAAGCAAGGACCACTTGGTTCATGTTAAATGTCCAGAGGTTGTGTTTGCACTGTTCAAGTACCAGGAAAGATTAATTAAATCAAGTGTTCCAGAGGCTGCTCAAATACACAAAACCATTTGAATCTCTATTTTACCCAAGTGGTAAAATTACAACCTGACTTCGAGGGACACTCAAGCTTCTGCTCTTCTTCTTCTACTTCAGCTTCACCTTCTGAACCTAGCACCACCAGCTTTGTTAAGGCAAAAAGCAATTAGGGCATTTGACTTTGCCTCCTGATCACTCAGCTTACATCAGTCAATTCAATCCTGACTTTGTTTGTTATATGACACAAACAACTTGCAGCTTGCAGTAGTATAAAACATTATAAACACTTGTCTTATTTACATGTTGCATGGAGAAAAAAAACTAAGAAATCATACAAAATGAAGATATCAAATAGAAATCAGTCATCATTCAATGCAAGTACTCACAAGTGTTTTCAAAGTCTGGGAGTTTCGGTGTGAGCTCACCCTGAGGGTCCAGACCAAGGACAAGCCTCATGAATAGAATTGGACTGCTGTCCTTCTGGTGTCTCTGATTTCACTGCCAATATGAGTCTTCACCAGTCTTTCCAAACCATTTCACACCCACAGCAGATTTGTGTTAAAATGCCTCCCATCTTGTCATCATCAAGAGCTTGGTCGTGCTGTCCTTTTTCCTGTCAAGGAATCCTCTGCTCTGAGGCTCTAAAGAGCTCAACCACCCGACAAACTCACAGAGGAGGCTATACGTTGGTCTCAAGGCCATTCATGTCAATGGTGCAGTGTTCTTTACTCTTCTTCAGGTATCTTGGAGGAATTGGGGGCTTCTTCCTTTCCAAGGGTGGCCGCATGCCCTCCTCCAGCTGCATGAGGCGGGCCACGTCGGGGGGGATGAGCTCATGTTTGAGTCCTGAAGAAGGTGGCCGGTAGTTACCATTGTTGTTGTGACAGTTTATCAGAGGAGGGGTGTTTATCACAGGTTTGGGCTCACAGATCAAAGGCACCTAGGAGTGACAGAGAATTTAAATAGTATTTCAAGAGGAGACATTAAGTGATATTATGGAATTAAAGATGTGGTGAAGCAACATCACTCAGATTGTGTGTAATTAAATCACTACTGTGAATTGTTGTTTATTTTCCCGAATCCAAACTCACCCCATCCCCCTCTTTCATGAAGTCTTTTCTGCAGATGTGCGCCATGATGCCTGTTGCTAAAGCATCTCCCATGACATTCACCATGGTGCGGAATCTGTCTCTGTGGAGGACGGACACATTAAAGAGAGAATAATAAATAAGTTGAACTGAAAGATAAAATGTTTCTGGTTAATGCTGCTGCACAGCATTCTGTCAAAATTAGTTCAATTTTGACAGAAATGATGGAAGTGAACACACGTGCTACTTACAGTGCCCAGTCCACTGCAATAATGAGAGTGATGTCATCAGTTGGCAACCCGACAGATGTTAGCACTATCACCATGGTGACCAGTCCGGCCTGTGGTATCCCTGCTGCACCAATACTGGCTGCAGTGGCTGTGATACTGGTAGAGGTTTGGGAGATCACAGTGGTCACAGAGAGAAACCTTGTCACCCATCACTGCCATCACATCCTGCGTGCACATGCAGTTTTAAGCTACATTTTCATGATACAGCTTTTATACCTATGTAATGTAATGTAGGAATTAGTGGTTGGATTCTGTTTTCTCTTTTTCGAGAAACCACTGTTTGGCAGCTCAGCTCTATGTCTCTGTGTCCATTTAACAGCATCAGTGAAACACTGATTAGAAAAACTGGTTTATTCAGTAATTCTGAAGTTAAAAACTGAATGTCTGACAGAGAAAGAGGCCAGAAAGAAGAGGAGGGCAATGGTGGTGAAGAGAGCAACTCCCATGATCCCTCACTACTTCATGATGCTGCTTGATGCTGTCTTTTGCATTTGCATTTATTGAAAGGTGGTACATAAGCCCACAAGGCCTATGGTGCAACATAAAGTGTTGTATGTGCTGGATACAACAAGCTGGAGACCAAAGCTGTCAGAACAAGGTGTGAGGCATATTCTGAAGTACAGGGTCACAACTTTAAAACTATGCAGAAAAACCAAACACAAGAACACGAACTCTGACAAAGGGCAAAGGTGACCGAGGCCTTATGTCACAGCAGTATAGTTTATAAGAACAATCTTTCCCGAACTGTAACCATACGTCAGCCATATCGCCTTATACAGAAATTACAATAGGAAGCATCAATCACAGCACTGGTTTAGTATGATCCAATCCTGATTTTCTGATTAGTGCAGTCACTCTCCCTCTAAAGCTGCATTTCATAGGGACCTCAAATTAACTGTTTAACTTCTGCTATTAATGATACTGATCAGATGGCTGCACAGGCATCCTCCCTGATGTTGATGACGAAGGTCTTACAAGTAAGAATGCAGAGGAAGACAGAACATCATGTGTGGTGATACTGTTGGTTTGAGCCCTGGAGGACAGTTCCACTCTCAACCCCTCAGGATTGCTTTGGTAGCCATGGAGACAGATGATCTGAACGGCTGTCTAATTTTTCTTCAAACAAAAACATCTGTCATCAGAGGAAAGATTGCTGGATCACTTTAAAATTCTCCACACATTGGTTGCAAAGAAGAAAATGAAACAACATAATCCACATATTGTGAATGCTGTAAATCATCTGCTAGGGAGTCACCATTAGTCTAAACATAATTTATCCTTGTGTTGAGTCTGTGCCAATTCTTTATTGAGCTGACCTACTTCCCACATGGAAAGCAGCACACAGCAGGTATGAACAGCAATTACTGATTACACTTCAGATTAAGTGAAGTATTTTTTCTTTGCATTGGTTCTTGGGAAAGAATCAAGCGAAAAAGTCTCAGCTCACAGTAGAATAAAGTGATAACATCTCCAAAGAAACACCTGATTACATGAGCCTTCTGTGATGAAAATGAGATTAGCTGAGGACAGGACAGTGAACTACATGTGTCTGTGGTGCAGATCCAGAGGTCGAGGATATGGAATGATCCCACCCCTCATCAAAGCATGGTGGGGGGTGGCAGTGTGGTGGTGGTGGTGTGGTGTTGGGGTGGGGGGGGTCAGCGGTTTAATTGTGGCGTGACTGGGATCTGGGTTTATCGAGGCCACATGGCTCTATTCAGATGGGGATAAGCGGATAGTTTCAATCTACAGTTGCTGTACAGATTCATAGTTAAGGAAAACCCACACTATTCCTATACCTTCCTGTATACAGTATGTATAGCAACTGATAAGGTCAGAAAAAAAACAAAAACATTAAAGTGGATTAAAATACAGAGACATAAACATGCCATAATGTATATCTGCCATTCAGCTCAAAGGATTTAATGTCGTTGATATCATTCCTTTAAAATCCCAAAGATATCATTCTCATCAGCACAGATGGTGTACAGCACAGTCCACTGACCTGATGGTGATGATCTGGCCAAAGTCCAGCTCATAATTATTGACTTGTGCGATGAATATCGCTGCCACAGCCTCATACAGAGCTGTCCCATCCATATTGATAGTGGCGCCCACAGGGAGCACAAACCGGATTATACGGCGGTCAATGTGGTTGTTCTCCAAGAGGCACTTGAAGGTAATAGGCAATGTGGCAGAGCTGAGGAGGACAGAGAAGAGAGAGCATAGAACAGTCAAATGTCATGGAAAAGAATGAACGTGAACCTAATTTCTCTGCGACTTGTGTGGAGGAGTGGTCAAAGAAACAACTGCTTCAACAACTCTTCGGAACAACTTCACAAGATGCATTTTAAGAGACATTTCGGCGTAAATGTGACCTATGGCCTATCGCACCATGACACTGAGTAGAACACGAGAGAGCCCCTAGAGAGATGAAGTTTGCCGAGGGCATACTTCTCTAGTTTTAGTGACTTCAGCTTCAAAAAAAAAAAAAAAGAGAGAAAAAAAGCCACTCAAAGCTACAAATAATGCTCAGAACAGCACCAAAATTCATCAAGAGTACAAACAGGGTCCCAGCACATCAAACGTCTGCTAGCTGTGCCTGCTTTCTATAGGAAAGAGATGTGAACAGAACTCACCCACTCACCGGGCGCTTGCGAGTTGTAGGAAAGCCCTAACGCGTGGATTACTGAATGCATCAGTGTTCCTGTCTGTCTTCCCTATCTGGTTCTAACAATACTGTATTTAACGAGTGCTGACGTGGAAATGAACGTAATGAAATGAAGCTGTTCAATCTATCACAGTCAGCAAAACGTGCGTGCATTTTTGCAACTAAGCCTCATTCCAGGCCTGATTTCCTGCTTTGTGCGGGATTGTCCCGCATTTCTATCACTTTTCACACTGTCCCGCACTGTTATTGACCAAGGTCACTGAGGTCCGGATCTTGGTAAAAATTTCAGAGGGGAAAAAATATAGGAAGGCGCAAATAGTATGATAAACACTGGACAGCCTTTATTGACGTATCAGGGGAACGCAGAAAACATGGGGCCTGTCCCAATGTGCACACTCGATCACAATTTCACACTTGGGCACTTGGCATCCGCGTTCACGGGCGTAGTGTAAGTGCGCAAGTGAGTCCCATTTCTCCAAGGACCAAAAGTGCAGCGCGCTTGATTTGCACTTTTCACACACTTACGGTAAGACCGCACCTGAGCGGGACTTGGCCAAGTATAAATCCCACAATGCATCAGCTGATGAAGTCTGCTGTAACTCAGTATCGTAGTCCCGTTCTTATCATAGTGTCATGGCCAGGAAGAATGCCAAACGACGCCAGCACAAGCAGCTGCATTTTACACACAGATACGTAGATACGGACTTACACACTATAGGCAAATGTACGTCCCACGTGACAAAACGTCACCAAAGTGTGTGAGTAACCAAGTGCACTCAGCCAAGTGTGGAGAAATGGGACAGCGCCATGTATTCAGATGGCCGGAGTGTGCACGTCATGCGCACGGCACTTCGCGTACATTCGGCTTGCACGTTTTTTTCGTGCACGTCCACGGCGCACAGCCGGCCTGCTTCATCCACCGGTATTGCGTCAGACCGGTTCGGTGGTTCCCTCCCGTTTGAAAGGCAACGGTAGCCCATATGTGGAAAGACGTTGACATGTAGAATGTGTGTTATAGAATAGAAACACACATTCAGGACCAAAGACTTCATCAGAACAGACATGTCCTGTAATTTTCAGCCTCGTTGCAGCAGGATGTTCTCAGATGTAAAGGGTAGGCTAAATATAATCACAGAAGGCTGAAAATCACAGGACATGTCTGTCAGAGTGAAGACTACTGAGCAAGAAGCTCTCTCTTTCTTCATGCTAATGGAACCATATGTGCACTTTTATTGGCAATTGGCAATTCAGTTTTTAAAATGGCAATTCAATGTTTAATTTTGTCATGTAATTTGAAAATGTATTTGGCAATTGACAATTTAATGTACAATGTGGCAATGCAATCTTCAATACAGTTATGATAATCTCAATGAAAATGAAAATATATAATACATATAATATTTGTTAAGTTTTTATAGTAATGTTATGAGCTAATGGGCAGAATAGAATTTAAAAAAAACAACAAAAAAAAATCCCAATTTATTTTAGACTCTATCCTAATGCATTGGAATCGCACGTTGTCCCACACATATGTAGTCTTTGTCCCACATTTGGTGAGTTCTGGTCACCCTACACTGGACTCCTCACTGCATTCGGTAATCGTCTTGGGCTTCTGCATTAATAGGAATTGGCTAAAGGTGAGTAGGCGAGTTCTGTTTGTTTCTCTTTCTGATGGAAACCAGGCAAAGCTACTACATAACTGATGGCTCATTTTATGTGCTGGGACCCTATTTGTACTCTTGATGAAGTTTGGTGTTGTTCTGAGCATTATTTGTGGCTATGAGTGGCTTTATTGACCACGGTTGGTTAATGGTCCCACAGACAGCAGTATTTTGCGGTCTTTGCTGAAGTCGTCACAACTAGAGAAGTTTACAGTCATCTCTGGAGGGGGTGTTCTACTTGGTGTAATGGTGCAGTAGAACATGGGTTAAATTTACACCAGAATATCCCTTTAAGTTTTATTCAGCAAGTGCATGTTAGTGATCTGAGCTCAGCACACACATGAATCTAAGATGATTGGCCGTCACTGCAGCAGGCCCTCACTCTGACCTCTGAACACTTGGAGCATCATTACATCTCAAGCTAAATACACATGTTCTCTAAGATGCCTTGAATGGGGATAAAGACATTTTCTGTAGTCACTTCCCAAAGCAACTGCCAACTGTTGTGTTTTGGATTTTAGCCTACTCCTCACACACTGGTTCTGGGCCAAAAACAAACTTCTCTTTTGTTCTAATAGTACATCAAAATAAACAAAAAATAAGTGTCACTATACCTGGAGGAAGTTGCAAGAGCAATGAGTAGCGCTTGCAGGATTCCCCGTATGTAAACAATGGGGCTTTTTTTGGTGATGAAAAAGTACATAGCAGGCAGGATGAACAGGCCATGCAACACAAGACCAAACACCACAGTGACAGCGTAGAAACCCAGCTTCTTCCCCATGGCCGATGGATCACTCATCTCCAGGATCTTTCCAGCCACCAGGAACACAATGCCAAATGGGAAGTACCTGAGTGAGGAGTAGTTGAAAGTCAGCAACAGTAGGTGTGAAGTCTCATAGTCTCTACACCTTCAAACTCATGGACGTTCTGAGTATGGGCTGGGTGTTTGAACAATATTGTCATGAGATGCAAACCATAAACAGCTTGATCCTGAGTAGACAGATGTAAATCTCCTTTTCATCTGTGTCATGAATCTTATTCATTCATATTTCCCTATTTTTTCAGCACATTCAATCATTTACACTTTTATCCAAAGGGGCTTCTTCACTGTCTTGAAATACTAAATCATTTAATACGTGTGAGGAGATCAAGAGGTGCACAGGAATTGCACAGAGTTCCCTGAACAATCTTGTGCGCAAGGGTGCAGGTGCATAAATCACTGAAATCAAGAAACACTGGCTTGAATTTATCTCAGGGAGCTATGGGCAAAGAGGTCAATGTGCACGAAAAAACAACAAACAAAAGTTCACACATGATGATGTTTGATGAACGGAAGGTGCCCAAATGTCACATGAATGCAGTGATTAACTATTAAATGCACCCTTAGGAGCAGTTTCTGGTGTGCAAACTTTTTGCACTTGTTTCTCTGTTCAGTACCCAGCAGTTAGGCTAGTGTTTTATTGGGATGTGTGTGCTGTTTTTACATTTGAGCAAGAGGTCAATGTGACCGATGTGGTTACATGAGCTGGGCGACATAGTGGGTCATCATTTCCCCAGTGGTATCAAACATGACAACGTAAGAGTTAAAGAGGTGATTTTTGATGCTGATACTTAGTTCAGTTGCTGTATAACTCAACTACAGCATCAAATTGTTATAATAGATTTACTTTTTCTATTAGTAACAAACCTTTCAGTTCATACCACAAATTTGGGGTCATGGTTTTTGGTTCAGAATAAATTGCTGTATTTTGTTTTGTAACACTCCAGAAATGCCATACATCAGCAGAAGATAGATCTAGATAGATATATATGTCTCTCACATACATGAGGCTGTACTCTTTCGGTCTTCATTATTTCTTATTTAAAGTAAAGATGGTAATGCTGTGGTCTGTTAGCACATTAAAACTCATGTTCATGTTTCTGCGGGGTTGTTGATAAAGTTTGGGCTTTTTACTTGTAAAGGTTTTTTTGCACTTACAATATCTACAAGCGTAGTTCATGTGAACTTGGGTAATCTTCAGGTTATTGCTGCACTTCACTGCTGACACAATGCCAATGTGTGTGTGTGCGTCATCACCATTAGAAAATGATCCAACACAGCAGACTGAGACTGGCTGCTGCACTCAACGGGACCAATTTCTTTTTTTTTTTTTACATCCCTAGTTTTGACATATACTTCTATGGATCTGTCCAGAGTTCTCCATTTTATATGGGAAAACCTCTGGTGCACATAAATCATTTAGCATAGAAAACCTTCCTATAAAACCTGTTTGCTGAATTCAAAAAAATCCTCACCATATAACAATTGCAACAATTCTGAGGACTGCCTCATTCAGACTCTGGCAGAAATTCACCAAGGCGCTGCCATTTGGCCCCATCCTTCCCAACATAATGCCTGTCGAAACACAAACCGCAGTCATTAAAAACCCTTTTTTTATCTGCAATACTGAGTTCAAACTTTGCCAAACCGCCACATAACAGAGTAATGCAGTTTTTTTACCCATGGTTGCTGAAAAAATTACAATTCCTAGGACGTTCATTCCATCACTCGTTCCCTCTCGAGTCCGTATGAGCACATCAGGGGGCGGGGTCAGATCAAGGGCAAAGTTCTGGATGTCGGTTCCATTGTCATCTTGGATACCATAGATGAGTGCTCGCCGTGTGGTGGACTCTGATTGTGCCTGATTCACTGTTGGCTTGGGTTTCACAATGTACTCACTACTTGTTCGATACTATTGACAGGAGATAGAACAGAGACAGAATACTCTTGCATAATATTGTATAAAAAAAGAAAGAGACAAAAAAAAGCAACACCTTTGTGTTTGCAGGTGATGTGTGTGTTACCTGCTGAAATGTGGCCTGGACCAGGTTAGCTGGGAACATGTTGCTGCAAGACAAACCGACACACTTTTTATGTAAAAAAGGTTGAAAAACAGAAAGGAAGCAAAGATATGCTTTAATAGTTGAATCAGTGATAAGGTCAGTGTAGTGGGAATACTCCTCTACAAGTAACACTCTAACTGCTTTATTTGTACATATAATTGGATCTGTTTTACTACAATGCTGAAGAGACGTGTCATTTGGCAAATGACACGTCCTTGGATGTAAAACGGAGCAGGATGTTGGGTAGTGTAACTCTCTCCAGGAGAGGTGGTGGAGAGAGAAAACAAACAACAAAAATAAAAGGAGATTATTTGTTTGTAGCTTGAGGCTAAATGACTCTCCTGCTGTGTCATTCACTGCAAATCAGGCAGTATTTACCCTGAATATCTGCGCAAACAAAATCTTTTTGAACTACGCCCACTTGCTGTTCTGCTTGAGTGCAGCTGCTGATGTTGGGCAATACATAAAATTGGAAACACATCCTGTAAGCTTGGCTTCACATCATGCAGAATGATACTTTCTCATTTTCATATTATTCCACAATTTAAGAAAAACAAACAGCTGCAAGACTGTTTTATTGTCAGTAAAAACTGGTTTATTTAACCAGGACCAAAATGTCACTCTCATCATCCTCAAATCACAGACTGTGTATAAAAATATCCAAATAACTTCAGTTGCCCAGTTTGAAATTTAACTTTATCCCACACATGTATGGGCTTGTTTTAAAAACATAAACTGCACTCCTCTCACTTGGCACTCTGCCATTTCAAGAGAGAGGGATGAATAAAATATGAAAATCCAGATTAAGTTGGACAATAATTGTTGAAATAAACTCTTCTCTCACCCAAGAGAAGTGACACCAAAGAAAACCCTGTCTCACGAGTGAACAGCTAAACTCAGGGGTCACCAACCCGGTGCCCACGGGCACCTAGTCGCCCCCATGTTCTAAAAATAGCATTTGTCACCATGAACCTTCACCAAAGAAAAGAGATTGTAGTATTATCTATAGGACACATTCTATCCAGCGCAGTCCTATGCCCTTGTATGTGTGCATCAGTGTTTTACCCTCAGCCAGATCACACTATTTGCTAATCTGCTTCATGCCTGTACTAGTGACATGGTGATCAACCAATCATAGGAACTACAGGTCATTCCCCACCTGTGTGATTCAGAGTGTAGCAGGATGATTTCTCATGAATGAATGGCCCGGATGGTGTGTGTCCAAGGCTGCTTAAAGACTGTGCTGCCCAACTGTGTCAACCTCTTCACAAGATCTTCAACCTGAGTCTACAGCTGGGGCAGGTGCCGGCTCTGTTGAAAACTTTCTGTATAGTGCCGGTACCAAAAAGAAAATGTCCAGCTGAACTACATGACCCCCGTGGCCCTGACTTCGCAAATCATGAAAACCCTGGCGCGGCTGATTCAACACTTACTGAGGCTTGATGTCAAAGACAAACTAGATCTGCTGCAGTTTGCATACAAAGAACACATTGGAGTGAATGATGAAGTCCTCTACATGCTCCACCGTGCCCTCTCTCATCTGGAGGAATCTGGCACTTATGTAAGAATCATGTTTTTTGATTTTTCAGGTGCATTTAATACCATCCAACCCAACATACTCAAAAACAAGCTCAAAGAGTGGATCCTTCCTTTGTCTCCTGGATCACAGATTATCTGACAGAAAGTCCACAGTTTCACAGTCAGGTTGGGGAACTGTTTTTCTGGGACATTAATGAGCAGCACGGGGGCTCCACGGGGGACTGTCCTGGCTCCATTCCTGTTCACATTGTATACAGCAGACTTTAAATACAACTCTGAGTCCTGCCACATCCAGAAATACTCAGATGACACTGCTATTGTGGCATGTATTAGGAACAGACAGGAATCTGAATATAGGGATTTGATAAAAGCCTTCAGTGACTGGAGTCACAAAAACTGCCTCATGCTGAACACCTCAAAGACAAAGGAAATGATCATGGATTTCTGTAGGTCCAAGCCCCCTCTGCAGCCAGTGAACACTTGGTGGTGACAACCTATAAATATCTAGGTGTTCACCTTGATAACAAGTTGGACTGGTCTGTTAACACTGATGCTCTCTACAAAAAAGGGCAGAGCCGCCTCTTTTCCTAAGAAAGCTCAGATCTCAAACATCTGTAAGAGGATGCTGCAGATGTTTTATCAGTCTGTGGTGGCAAGTGTTTTATTTTATGCTGCAGTCTGCTGGGGAGGAAGTTTAGGACAAGTTAAGCAGGCAAAGAGGCTGGATAAGCTTGTAAGGAAGGCTGGCTCTGTCATCGGAGTAAAGATGGACTCTCTGGAGGAGGTGGTGGAGAGGTACACACTGAAGATGATGGAGGCCATCCTGAACAACACGGACCATCCACTTCATAACACCTTGATGGATCAAAGAAGCAGCAGTGGTGGACGGCTCCTCTCTCTTCGTTGCAGGACAGAGAGATGGAGAAGACCTTTTATACCCACAGCCATCAGGCTTTTTAATTCTTCTGCAAATAGTAGATGAGCTAGTAGTCAAATGAATTTCCCTTTGGGGATCAATGAAGTATTTTCTATTCTATTCTATTCTATTACTACATATTTTATGATGTAATTGTTTAATTGGTGACATTTCCAAATTAAATGTACACCCAGTCTGATTCAGAATAAAACTTCCAACTTGCAGGAACCTAAAAAAGTGTGTTATATCAGTACATTATATATTTCAGCCTTAACTGATCAAATGACATCATTCTATCAACTTCAAATAAGTTCAAAGTTTTAATACCTGAATTTTCCCACAGAGAAAACCTGTTATCTATCATCCCTGGAGGAAAATCTGTATTTCTTAGTATTGGGGTAAAGTACATTAGTTCTCTTTTCCCATTTTTTAATCATATCCGAACCCTTTAAAGTAAATTTAACAATCAAATTACCATCTGAAACCTCTGAATCTTTCCAATTCAGAATGAAAGGGAGACTAACCACTGTACTAGCCAGTGTACCAGCTAGCTGGTTTAGTTTAATGTTACATGCCCTGATGTAATGGTAATTGCAACTGTGCAATTCTAAGTTGTGGTCTCTTATAAGTCTAGATAAATGTTCGCAACCAATTGTTTACTGTCTTAACAGTATTATTATTTAGTGGGATTGGAATCATTTGAGTAATCTGGGCAAAATATTCATCTTGATCAGAGAGACACTTCCCAGCATTGAGAGTGGCAAAAAGCCCCAGATTAGATTATTTTTTGCATTTTTATTCGATTTGTATATGTTGAATATTTAGTCTTATTTTTAGTTTGTTTAAAAAAATAGCCCTTCGTATTATTCGGTACCCTTGAAGTAGCTCTTAGTTTCAAAAAGTTTGGTGACCCCTCACTTGGATACTTTGAGCGACTTTGTAAAGAGGATATATCACAACATGTTCCAGGCCATGTCCCACTAGGGGGAGATCCCCGGGGAAGACCCAGGACACTCTGGAGTAACTATATCACTCAGCTGTCCTGGGAACACCTTGGGATCTCCCTGGATGAGCTGGAGAAAGTGTCCATGGAGGTGGAAGCCTGGGCATCCCTGCTTAGACTGCTGTCTCTGCGACCTGGCCCCCAGATAAGTGGATGAAGATGAGATGAGATCACAATTTTCCTCTTACAAATGAGCGGTAGAGACGTAGAGCAGGTCGTCCACTAACTGGAAGGTTGGTGGTTGGATTCCAGGCTCCTCCTGCATGTTGAAGTGTCCTTGGGCAATGAACCCACACTTGTCTATGAATGTGTGTGAATGGGTAGCTTTTCTGTCTAGTGCTGTATGAATGTGTGTGAAAGGGGGGAATGTGATGGTGTGACTAGTAGGAGTGACTGGCTATATAAGTGCAAGTCCATCCCATTTACCAAATGAAAAGATATGTTCATAAACTGTATAAAACACTCATGATATAATTCCACATCCTGATTCTAAAATACAACCAAACCATAAAACACAAATCAAAAATCAAACCATCCAAACAGGTTGTGTGAAATGCATTTTACACAATAACACAGCAGCAAATTATTGTCCATGTACAGTTATAGTGGAGTAATGTGCCTCCTCCCCTCTGGGTTGTAAACCTAAACTTTCAAACAAGCGTCACACATTCTTCCTATAAGATCCATGAAATGACACAATATAGCCTATTTATGAAGGCTAAAAGATGGCATCTCTGAACTCTGATTAGCGAAACTACTTTGACACAGCGCAACATCTGAAAAATGTATCTAACATCCTTGATCTCTTCTATATTTCCTTGTTACCGTGTATGGTGTGAATTTCATCCTTGTTAAAGAATCTGAATAAATATCCAAGTGAAAGACAACTCAGCCTATAATCTAATCCAGACTTTGAGAAACAACAGAAGGAAGAAAAGAAATACAAAATGAAACACAACATGACTCATGAGGAACACCTCTCAGGAGATTAAAGAGGGCCAACAGCAACAAACCCTATTTGCTGTCCACCAATGCACTGCTGAGGCAACAAAGTGCTTTTGTGTCTGGTGAGATCAGCTGAGACAGACTGGTGTGTGTGTGTGTGTGTGTGTGACTGGTTGGACTCGCTGTCAGAGCAGGTAGGCTTCTACAGGACCCACACCTGCTCTGCTCTGTGTCTGAGTGGCGCCTCTCAGCACGCTGCCTTCACTGCTCAGGCTGTGGGACACACAGGAGTAGGAAAACTTTTGTCCACAGCTGGGGCAGGTTTTGATTTGCACTGTTCCTGATTGTTTGGTTCTTTTGCACTGATGTCACTGTTGTTTTCCTTTTTGTCTTTCTTACTGCACAGTGTTACGTTCTCTTTAAATTGCTGGGTCAAATAAAATTTGAATTGACTTGAAATGATGTGTGTTCAACACTTACTGCTAGGGTTCATCCAAAATACATCTCAAAACAAGATGGCAGTCATTTTTAGCATTTTCACACTGTGGATAAGTCTGAACTATCGCAAGGAGTAGAAGAACCAGCGGCTACACAGTGCTGTGAATGAGGAGCTGAATGTCTCTGACTTCTTAAGGAGCTGCATCAAATGATCACAGCCACCCATAGAATAAGGGAAAACAGGCATTCCTGACACTTCCGTCAAAAGAAGGAGTTTTGTTTTACTGCCAGAATCCTAACTAACAGTAATGATAGGACTGAAACTAGCAAAGCTAGCACTTTCACAACAAAACCTTCTATGTTAATCACATTAATCTCCTTCAATAAAAAAATCTAATCTCTTTCAACTAAAAAACGTTAATCTCTTTCAACTTCCTCTTCCACCTTTGATAGAGCAGGAAATTGACAGAATGAATGTGCTGCAATGATGTAATTAACACTGTGATGCAGTAAAGTCATTGTGGAGCAGAATCTCACAGAACAAATTGTGGCCTCACTTCCACAAAGAAGTGAGGCTGTTTGCACCTCGCCATTTCCTTTCCTCTATGCATCAGCTTTAAACTTTGACAACACAAATCCCTTGATGAACAGAAATAATCTGTGTAAAGCTTTCAGCGTGCAGTTTTCCTGAGGACGGACAGTGGCCCACTGCTAAGTATCCCCCCACTGATGTGAAATTGCAGAACAGCTAGCAACATCTGTGCTGAAGTCTCTGATTAATGGGACAGAAACACTTGGCTGGCAGATGTTGACTTCTTCTGCTGCCACACATGACTGTCAAGAGATTCCCTTTATGATGAGACAACAGAGCAGCATGTGCTTCACGTCACAGCCAACTGCTTCACGTCTACCGCTCTTTAATTATTACAATTATTACTGGCAAGGCAAGTTTATTTGTATAGCCCATTTTTACAAGCAGTTTGTCTCAAAGGGCTTTACACAGCATCATGACAACATCCTCTGCCCTTAGACCCTCACATCGACTGAGGAAAAACTCCCAAGAAAAAACAGGAGAAACGTCAGGGTGAGCAACAGAGGAGGGATCCCTCACCCAGGATGGGAAGATGTGCAATAGATGTTGAATACAGACAAGGAAACAGTTTACAGCATGGAATATGGAAAAACAAGAATGAATTGTTCAATTGGGAAAAGCAGTGAGAGCAGGCCAGCTTAATGAGAATACTAGTGGGCAGACTGGTTCATAAGCAGAGAGATAATGCAGGCTGCATTGCGATAGTTGTTGTTGTCATTTTCAGTATGACAACAATCTGACAGTGCTTGAATACAACTCAAATATCTATGCGCATATATGTGTACAGGCATTTTCAGACAGATATTATCAAGGTCTTACCGTATGAGGTCTAACAGAGCATCAGCAGAACTCATGATAGGTTTGCCACTGTCCTCAGAGTCCTCTTTCTGGGCGGCACCACCCGGGTGGATGATAGAAACCATAACAATCCCCACTATCACAGCCACAAAGGTGGTCCAGAGGTAATAAGACACTGTGATCAGACCAAGTCGGCTGGAACACTTGGCGTCAAGGGCAGCCAGTCCTGACATTAAACTGGTAGAAGAAGCCATAGTTAGGTATAAGTGGTAATGTAGTGACATGCAGTTCATACATATGGAATCCTTTATTTCCTAGCTGTCCATATGTACTATTTCTTTTATATGCATACCACAGTATGGATAAAAAAGCATTATGAAAAAGTTTTGATAAGAGTCTAAGAGTCTGAAAACACAATCAAGAATAAACTTGAACATCCACTCACTTTTCTAACTGCTGGAATGTTCTGTCATTTCACAATATATCCATCTGGCCAAAATAAAACCTTTGAGCTGTTTCACAACTGGAGCCTGAAAAATAAGGCTGCAACAGTTGCAGTGCACTGAACTTACATTGCTTCAACTGTTGAGCAAGATCATCAGTCCTATCCTATCCTATCAAAAGCTCCTTGTCAACTACTCGATGGAGCTTTTGCTTACAACCTCGGCCTTTGCCATTGTATTTTTGGTTATTTGTCTGTTTTCTCCAGAATGACACAGAGGAGTTTTCTGTTGTGATAATAAGCAGGACAGCATCATTCACCTGTATTATAAATCACTGTGGATTAGAGTTCCTGCTGCTGAGGTTGGTTCCAAAGAGAGTCAGAGAGTCAGTTCAGTGTTTACAATGCAATTATAATAATTATTACTGTTATTGTAACACTTGTTATTTACTCTTACACAAACAGTGGTTCTTGTAATGTGTTGGCTGATAGATTTTAGTCAACTGAGAAGATAAAACAAATGCACCAATTAAACCACACACACACACACACACACACACACACACACACTTTTACACTTTACTACTTATAATAAGATAGATAAGAACATTTAGATTTTTTACTTCTTTTTAACAGACAACGGGAACATTTTTGACGTTACCTTAACATGTTTCGACTGCAGCACACAATCTTCCTCAAAAGTCAGCTGATGGCTGTGACGTGTTGGTCTTATCTATGTTGGATCTGACAGATCTGACAGGTTAGCCACGCCTCCTCCACCCTCTGCCTCTGATTGTGTGGTTCTGACCCAATGATTTTGGGTCCATCCAAGTCCATGACGTGATTGTTACGGACCAAGCAGCCTAAGCTGCCCTATTGTTTTCCCCAGTATTCTTCTCCTTCTTCTTCTTCTTCCTAGGTAATCCTAATTCACATCGTGGAAAAATCACCAAACTTTGCTGCACAAAGCTCCAGTCCCATGCCAGATTTATACAACTCCAAGTACTTTTTAGAAGCCAGGCAGCTTAAGATGCTGGGAACCTATTGTTATTGCCAATATTCTTCTTCTTCTTCCTAGGAAATCCTACTTCCCATACATGAAAAATCATCAAACTTTGCACAAAGGTCCAGTCCTGTGCCAGATTTACTCAATTCCAAGCCCATGTCAATATTGGGGGGGCGGGCACAATATGCGTCTAAATTTTAAAACTTTGAAAATTCCTAACAAACCAACCGTACATGCTACAGTTTTGCAACTTTCACCAAAATGTAGCTCCAATACTGCAGAAACCTTTGTACCTTTGTACAAACTCAGTGCAAATGATGAAGTCCATCACTCTTAAATCTAACTGTAAAACTTATCAAACCTTTCTTGTCCCACAGTTTTTGCTCACTTGACACCAAATTTACTACACTGCATCTTCAGACCATCGTCCACAAAGTTAACACTTGGATTTTTGATATCTAAAATACTGAGCCTACAGTGCATGAAAACGTTTGACTGTAAACAGTAATGTAAACATATACCAGCCAATTCTTGATAAATACATTTTAAATCTTCCTGAAAAACACTGACAATATTTTGGAGTCGTGGCTGATGAAGTTTGGGAAATATCAGAATTTTATCTCAAAAACTGAATTTTTGAAACCATTTTCAATTCTGCTCTCATGGGAACAACTGCAGTCAATGGAAGAATCAGATTTTCTCTTATGAAGCAAAACACTTATCGTTAAAAACAAATCACCAACATTTTCATGCTGTCAACATACAATTTATGTTTTATCAGATTTTTGTCTTGATAACAGAATTTTTGACATTTTGACAATTTTTGAAATCTGCCTTGACAACTGCTGCCTGGCTGGTGACTGCCTGAGTCCACACCAGGTCTCGCTTCCAGCCAAATAGTTCAATGAGTTAGAGGTTGGTTCTTGGTATCAGGAGTTGTGAGATCAAGTCTCAGCTAAGGCAGAAAGGATGTTGTAATGCTGATGTTCTTGTTGTCTCTATTTCTCCCTCTCTTATTATTCAAAATTGCCTAAATTTGTCCAAAATTGTCTAAATTAGTCCAAAATTGCCTGGCCCCAACCACTGCTGCAAAGCAGCTTTAATTTAAAGTGGGTTTAATGGCTCAATAAGTGTCTAAATTTAAAAACTTCCTAACAAATCAATCGTACATGCTAAAGTTTTGTAACTTTCACCAAAATGTGGCCTCAATACTGCAGAAACTTTTGTACATTTAACCTTAGTACAAATTATTATATTAAGTCCATCACTCTGTTTTTTTTTTTCAAAAACTGTAAAACTTATTAAACCTTTCTTCTTGTCCCATAATTTGACACCTAATTTGCTACACTGCATCTTCAGACCATCCTCCACAAAGTGAAGTAGAAATATTGAGCCTACAGTGCATGAAAATGTTTGACTAAACTGTACTGTAAATATATACCAGCCAGTTCTTGCTAAATACATTTTCAATCTTCCTAAAAAAAAAAAAAAAAAAAAAGACAAACTTTTGGAGTCATAGTCAATGAAGTTTGACAAATATCAGATTTTTTTCAAACTAAATTTTTTGAAAACATGTTGAATGCTGCTCTCATGGGAACAATTGCAGTCAATGTAAGAATGGTGTTTTTAAACATCAGATTTTCACTGATGAGCAAATCAATCATTGTTAAAAACAAATGCCTAAATTTGCCCAAAACTGCCTGCTGCAAAGCAGCTTTCATTTCTTTTACAGTGGTCTCATATTCTTGTGAGTCTCCCCCTTGTCTCCTTTTCACACTCTTTCTGCAGTTCTCTTTTCCGTGAGATGAAAGTTCTTCCTGTTTCTCCTACATGTTTTGATGCACAATTTGCATGGGATTTTGTATATAACATTGCTGTTTTTGTTTAGTTCTATTTTGGCATTGACTGGGATGGAGCCAAAATCACCAGGTCAGAATCACACAAGTACAGGTAGTGGTTGAAGGAGGCAATAGAAATCAGGAAACGGGCCAAAAACACAATGAACAGAGATGAGGGAACATTCATGCTCGCACACACCTGGGACTCACTACTCCAGAGAACAGGACGGTGAGGGGTGTGGCCAACCTGTCAGATCTGTCAGATTCGACAGGTTGGCCACACCCACTAACATCAGCTGACAAGACCAACACGTCACAGCCATCGGCTGACTTGTGAGGAAGACGCTGTGTGTGCTGCAGTTGAAACATGTCAAGGTAAAGTCAAAAATTTTGCCTGTTTAAAACGAACGAACAAAAAAAAACCTAACTGAAAAGAAGACAAAATAACCATAATCACTTCTCATTTCAGGGTTCTCTTTGCAGCTTAAGTAATAACAGGTCAGCCAATCCAAGGAGAGGAGGCTCTGAGCCTCTGGAAATTTATTTTCAGATTCACTGAGGCAACAAAACACTTGAACTCCAGGAATCAAAGAGCTTCATTATTTTCTGAAATGACACTTAACACATTTTGTGATGAAGCTCACATAATAAATGCTCTTCATCAGACCAGTCACAAGAAAAAGAGAAAAAATAGAAGTACATGGATGGGTTCAAGCTGTGATGATCATACACTGATTATCATCATAATATATTATATCATATTACATTATAAGCAAGGTAGACATCTTTACCTGGATACGACGAGAGGGAGAATAAGCATCTTCAGCATTCTCATCAACAGCTCTCCAGGAAACTGAAAGTACTTCACCTCCTGTGAAGGGAGAAGAGGAAATGCTGGTAGGTGATTGGAAGACCATTGGATGGCTTAAAGGAAAGAAACATGTAATTTCAATAATATCCAGAATGAGCAACCACACTGTAGGAATCACAAAAAAACTGAAAAAAAACTGAAGAGGAAAGAAAAATAAAAGAAGAAAATAATGACAGTAAAAATAACAAGACTGGTCGATTTTCTACTGTTTAGCTCACCCTTCTCCTGACCATGTGCATTTGTTTTTAATGAAGCCGGCGAAAAAGCAATTCACAGAGCGCTGGATAACATTATATAACATATATGATGATACAACGTTTATATTTGTGGAGTCTGATCTGTTATAAACAAAAGATTACAGGTTATGGAGCACGTTTGTGTCATGGTGCGCAGAGACGAGAGCTAGGACACCGGGGTGGAGGCCAAGTGCCGCACTGATGTTGCAAGGTTACTTTTCAGCCCAGGAAGACAGAGAGCCTCCATTCTCACTGTAACAAGTTATAAGTCATTTATCTAACCATCACAATTCCTCTTTAAAAGATGGCCATCTTGGAAGCAAGACCCAAACCAAGAAAGTGAAGCAGGACAGTAGCCTAGGTCCAACAACCCCAGGACAGCAGAAAGTGCTTCAGGACAGTACTGGACAGGGGCAGATACACGGCTGAGCACAGGGACAACAACAGAGTAACCTTACAACGTCACTGTCCCTCACCTTCTACCCCCCCACCAAAAGCACCTCCTCATCCAGCTGGAACAGGGCGGCATCCTTCAGACTTGCTCCATTTTCAGTGAAAGAAGCTCCTCTCCTGAAGAACCTCCTCTCCCCACAGAAGTATCCATCAGCAGTTGACACAATACGACAGAAACACAACAAAATAAACCAAAGGTTGAGTAAAAACTCAGAGCCACCAGACTTTACTGCTCCCAGCTGAAACACGTGCTGCTTTTATTCATGTAGATTATTATAGTTCTAGTTATTATATAACATGAACTGACGATGGTATTGAGTCAGTGCAATGTGGTGGTAAGACGCATTATGAGCCCGCAGTCCAGAATCAATGTCTTCATATTATAAGCTCCACCCATCATTCCACAGCCTCAGTGACAGTAACTTGATGTGTAACAACAATGATGCTCCCTACACATTAACCTTGCTACTAGTATAATACGACAGAGTTGGATTAAGTTCTATTTAGAGAACAGAATTTACCTTTATCAGCCTGTTGCATGAGTTGCTATCATTATCCAGCGGGTTAGCCTAAACTTTTATATGTTAATATTCCCTAAATCTTCTAATCTAGATGGGAAGAATCTGCCATCATACTTCATTACTCACGTCGATTTGATTCTGATGCACTACTGATACAAAAATTTGATTATTTAAACATTTTACCTTGAACAAGTGTATCTTGTAGCTTGCTCCATTGGAATTACATTGAGCGACAGTTAGCTTGTGCTAACTTACAGTAAATTTTGAGGGGCTCCATGCTTTGCCATTGCTGTGAAAAACTGAACCTCTGCAGCGAACGGAGGCGTCGCCACTCTCTCTCAATGTACTCTAGGCCTACCATTAGAAGAAAAGGTGTGATTGGTCCATTTCCTGCCCCTTTATATTAACCCACTGTTAAAACAAACAAGTTTATAACAATAGAGGGAATCACCTTGTTGTTTACAGTTACTTCCAGGTAGAAAACCAGCGCATCATTTGAATGAAGACGAGCCAGACGGATGAGAAGTTAGCTATATCATTGCTGAAAATAATGTGACGTGTGTAAAGTCTATAAAACAAATGATTTAACAAACATTATTATTTCTGTGTGTATGTTTTTGTTATTAGTCCTGCTGATCGTAGATTAGCTGGGCTAATGGTTAGCTGTCAAAGTTAGCTACACAGTAGTGATAATAGCCTCGCAAACCAGCCTCTAGCCAGCAACGTAACAAGAGGTGTGATGATGTTGACCTGCCTTGATATACAAAATGTTGGAAATGGCGATTGTTGAACAAAACCAAATACCAGGGCCGCCCCTCCCTATACGCAGAAAACGCGTGTAGGGCCTCTATATCCATGGGAGGCCCCATTTTGCACGAGAGGACGCATTCTCTGCAAATGCGCGAAGGATGCGCATCATCGCTGCCATGAGGTGCGCGTAGGGCACCAAGTCAGCCCAAGGCAGGAGAGAAAAAAAGAGACAAGTAATCTGACGCTGCACATGTTGTCTCAATGATCGTAAGCAAGCAGCATCTGATCGATCAGCGGTCAGGTGCTGGCACAGGCAGCTAGAGAGCTACAGGCGGAGAGATGGCCTTTTATACGTCAATATGAACCGGGAGCAAGCAAAAAAAAAAAAAAGAAGTCAAAACAAGAGGCTTCACTTGGAGATGGGTATGTTGTTGAAATAAAAATGTAAACCTTCGTGGCATAAACACCTCAGCTGCTGCTCATGACACAGAAGAGAGGATAGTTCAGTCTAGATGTGGACTGGAGATTAAAGGCACACGTTTGTTCCATTGTTGAAAGAGGCTGTTGATAGTTTTTTTGTAGGACATTCAGGTTGAAGTTACTTTTTTTTTTTCTTTTTTTTTTTATACTAACTATTAACTATTAACTATTATCTAGTATACATTTGGGATTGAGTCGGGGGGTTGCTCCAAATAAAATTCTACTGCCCAATTTGGCCAGGCACTGCCAAACAATGTCTCATTATCACTGTCCCCAAGCAATATCTCCAACATGTTGTGCTCAAATAACATCAGCTAAAGTGCTGCTTTGCATATACAGTTCATGAGTAAAATTGCAGCCTATCCAGACACCAGTCTGCCTGTTAGCCTTTTCTGATTTTTTCATACTTGATTTGCTCTAGGCTCAGAATTAATTTTGTCTTGTCTAAAAAAAGCCTGACTTACCAAAATATATTTTGAAAATGTAAAGAGAAAATGTGCTAATTTGAACGGCTCAAAGTGCTTGAGGGCAAATTAAAGAAGTACCAAACAACACCAACATGATTAAATAAAAATGGTTTTACTCTTTGCAGTTCTTCAGTTGAATGGTTGATGTCCATCTCATTGTAGTTTTATATCTCCTCTCTCTCATTCAGTCCGTGTCAACCAGACAGAAGAGAGGGGGTTTGAGTCTCTCTCCTGACTGGCTGAGTGTTCAGTGTGATAAATTCACAGAGACCAAATCCTGCAGTGAGTCAGAATGGGTGGCACTTAGGTGAGGGTAGTCACTGTTTGGTTGTGACATCATAAAGTTATAAAAGTCCTGACTGCTCATTTTAAAGCTAAGTTTGTAAATACGGGCTGTGTGCCATTTCTCTGTGGACCAAGGCTTGCTTTATGATAAAAGAAGACATGGAAAGGTCACTATATAGAATATGGGACCTTTATGTGATTTAAAGGTGTAATTTTCATCTGATGCTCAGCACAAACTCAACATACTACTGGAAGACAAAGGAGAAAGAAGAGTTAGTCAGTTGTCTTTCACTTTGTGTTAGGGCAGGATATTAATCATTAACAGAATGCACAAGCTAGATAAGAAGTGATTAAAACACTTCAATAACGTCAATTTGTTACAACCTCATTGCTGTGGTTTGATGTTGCTTCTTTCCCTCTCCTGATCCAGATGTTGCCCCTGGTGGTGGTGGTTAACTATATCTGTTTCATTACCAATAAGTAGTAGGTGTAAGAGTGAAGAGAGGGAGCCAAGCCACTTCCAGAGGTCAGTGTGAGAGTACTGTTATGGAGGGAGCATCAATATCTGAATTACCTGTGTTTCTTATTGTTATTATTAGTCATTTTCTTTCAATTTCAATTTTAATTAATTTATTTTTTTAAAAGGGACGGTGCACAGGGACGGTGTACAGTGTATTCTGTTGATGTACAGCACTTTGTTCCAGCTGTGGCTGCTTTAAAGGGCTTTATAAATAAATTTGAGTTGAGCTCAAACATAAATGTCACCATTTGATGCACTGTACCTCACCATTTTATAATTTACATCTGTAGTCCCTTGGCAGGTCACAGTAAAAAATACAGCACAATAACAAAACAGATACGCACACGCACGCACACACACTCACGCATGCACACACATACAAAAGCAAGTCCTGAAGACCAAGTCAGTGATTATAGAGCTGAGCAGCTGATTGCCCAGTTACAGTGCAGTAAAATGGTATACTACAGTTTCATATGGAGGATGTTCTGGTGGATCTAGGATTTAATGAGTGAGTGTGCACAAAATCAAGTGATGGAGGAGGGGCCAAACCATTTAAAATTCGATAAACCATACACAAATTGGAAAATATCCTAAAATTCTCAAAACTAAATAACTGTCTAAGATTCGCTAGGTTGTATTTTATGGTTTGAACCTCTATTTTTTTTTTTTTTGACATGTTTCTTAAAGAGGAACTATAGGATTTTCCTGTGGCTATGCCACATTTTTACCTCAATTAAACAGCTTCAGTAATTGCGATGGTTACATACATGACTTGTAACTTGTTAAAGGGAAAATGGAGGCTCTCTGCCTTCCACCTGGTGTCTCTGGACTGAAAAACAACCTTGCAACATCAGTGCAGCACTTGGCCTCCGCCCCGGTGTCCCAGCTCTCGTCTCTGCGCACCAAGACACAAACGTGCTCCGTAACCTGTAATCTTTTGTTTATGACAGATAAGACTCCACAAATATAAACGTGGTATCATCGTATATGTTATATAACGTTATCCAGCGCTCCATGGATTGCTTTTTTCACTGGCTTTAAACAAGTGCACATGGCTTGGAGGAGGGTGAGCAAAACAGGGGAAAGTGACCAGACTTGCATAGCTCCTCTTTAAAGTACAAATTTAAATTTTCAGTTACTCCATGCAGTGATTTTGTTTGTGTTTTGGTTGAGTAATGAATTTCCTTGGTCTTCCTGACAGATTGTCTTGCCCACCCTGACCCTGATCTTTATTTTCCCCTGTTGTTAGAGAAGAATTTGAATATATGTGACTATATGTAGTTTGTGTGGTTAAAGGTGAGTCCTTCTGTGTTCATAGTTGAAAGCTAAGTATTAGATGCCTAGATGAGACAGGTGATAACAGGCACCTTCACTGAATAACACTTTGTGTGAGAAGAGAGAAACCATTATTGATCTCTCATCACCGAGGAGGTGTAAATCTTCATTGTGATGTTTCTGCCCAATAGCCAATAGAATGTTAAGACATCTCCCTTTGCAGGCTCCGTCCACCTTTCTAGTATAAGAATCTGAACTTTGTGGTCCGGCCCTCAGAACTGAGGTGGCATCATGCACTTATGTTGTCTCGATGACTCTTCTGCTCTCCCTGATCAAGTACAAATAAACTTCTTCTGTATAAATTCAAGTTTCAAGTTTATTAGTCAATACATTAAAAGCACGATGTACAGTTGATGCACTGAAATTCACATTGCTCTGGCCTCATCTCATCCCCTAATAAATAAAAAATATACCACACTAAAAGACCTCATGGTAATAAATAATAGGTAATAATAACAACCACACCATAAACACAGATTACAGACTAGAGCTGCCTGCTGTAACACTGACTCTGCTGCCCGCTGCAGCACTGACTCTGCTGCCTGCTGCAGCACTGACCTTGCCGCCAGCCGGTTCCTGCCCTCGGACAGCAACACAAGCTCAGACCCCGGGGGAGGGTCTCGCCTAGTGGGCGAGTTAAGTACACTTCAGTGAACACCACACACATCTATTTTATATTGTGTACATTGTGTCATCGTGTGACTTTTTAATAGCGTGGGGTGAGAGGATTGTTTGGGGGGAGTGACCAGCCTGCGGGTGGGACATTTCACGGTTTTCCTTTTTAGTGTGTGTGTTACATTGCAGTATCTCATATTAGAGAGTGTTAGCATGCCTTGTGTATTGCCTTATGCTAAAGTTTAGCCTGTGTGTGGTGGTTCCTTGACTTAGCGTACCGTGTTCCCAGGTGTGCCTTAAAGCTACTGATTAGCTCTGTGTGTAGTGGTTCTTCAATTTGTGTGCAGTTATCAAGTAGCATGTGCTGAGATTTAACTTAAAAGAAACCCAGTGTGTCCCCTCCAATGATCGTCATCCTTACCTGCTCGTAGCTCTCCACTCATTTTATGAATTATCCTTGTTGTTAATAAAGATTGTCCTCTTTCGTATGCCATCCCCTCTCTGTGTGTTTATTCAAGGGTTTCTGACATTCCTGGCATTCGTTGCTAAAGGTAAAACCCACATTTATTACAGTATTTATATCTGTAGTGACCAGCTGTTGAACAAGATCTGCTGTTGTTTGATTTATTCAAAATTTACATGTGGTCGAAAAAAAGAAAGTGATTCTCTACATATTTCTTCTTAAGTGGGGAGAATATTTCTGTTACAGGAGATAATTATGAGTAATGAGTTATTATTTAAGTCTTTTTCCCCGTCTTTGTCAGTCCAAAGTCCAAAGCTATCAAATTCATGAGTTAATTAATTATTAATGTCTGACTCATTTGCAACACCTGTGTGTAACTGGCAGAGCTGCAGCAGACAGTCAAGAGGCATTTGTTTTGCAGTTATAATAATCTTTCAATCATGTTATCATAAAAGTGTGGACATAGTCAGACTTGTGTAAGCCACCATCTTTGTAGTTACTACTAAAGTAGGATGAGCTTCAGGTAACAACCATGGCTAATAGGCTGAGACAGCATCCGCAGGCTCTAACTACTGATTAATAAACATGTTGAAGTTGTGTATTGTATGTTGCTGAAGGAATTTAAGTGTGAGGTTAGGGATGTCAGGGAGGACGGTGGATTGAGGGTCTGCTCCATAATGACGGCTAAAGAGCTTTTCAGTTGGGCATTAAGCAGAAAGAGCTTAGATCACCGTATAAGAGCAGGATCAGCACACACACATACAGCAGAGAAGGTTTGTTTCTCCTCTGCTCTTTTTGCTCTCATGCATATGGGTCGGTGTGTATCTGCCTGTGGATACTTGTGTGTGCTGTGAATACATGAGCAGTGGTTGTGTTGTAGTTTGACCGTTTTCATCTGTGTGGAACATTAAGAAGCAACAGATTATACAGTAGTCTTCCTCATACAACTGCAAACCTTAATAGAATTCACCTTTACTCCTGTTGTGCTTTCCTTACTTAGTCTGCTAGCTCATGGTGTTGTGTAAATTAGTAGGAATAAACAAAGCAGAGTGGATGTGTAGTACAATCATATTCTTATTTATGTTTATTTAAAATGACTTAGATGAGATTCAGATTTGGCAGAGCTGCATCTTTGGTGGCAGTTTGCTTGAGGTCATATTTGTCGATACCTCAAAGCAAGAAAATTCTGGGTTCAAATTGTATGTTCTCCTGTGCCTGTGCGGGTTCTCTCTGGGTTCTTCAGCTTCCTCCCACAGTCCAATGACATGCACAGTGGTTTGACTGGCAACTCTAAATTGCCAATAGTTGTGAATGTGAGTATGTGAGGTTGTGGCCCTGGTGACATGTCCCAGCTGTACCTGCCCATTTTGCAAGTTGGGAATGTTTGCTATAACAGAGCCATACACAGGGCCGGTTTTTGCTATGGGCAATGTGGTTGACTGCTCAGGGCCCAATCTACATGAGGGTGCACAAGCGCCCTCAGGAAAAAAGCAACTCCCCAGTTTTCTCAATCATCGCTCATTTTTTCCATGTCAAGTTAGTGGAGTGGGCGCTGGGCGCCCTATTCTCACGACAACTTGCTGCTGAGAGTCATGTAGGCTACAGGTTGTGTGTGTCAGAACGGTGAAGGGGGCGGGATCATCTTGCGACTGCAGAGGTTGTATCAGAGTCTGAGGAAAATAGGATAAAAATAATATAATATAATTGTTCTGTCTGTACGTTGGTGGGGTTTGCGTTTTTTTTAATTTTTTTATTTTGACGGCGGGGGGTGGGGGGTGGTTTGCCCGGGGCATAAAACTAGCCAGGACCGCCTCTGGCCGTACATTGCAAGGTCCTCTATGATGTTCATAGACGCCACAAATACACAAGTTATTAGCAATATGTATGTATCAGGGAAAAAGTGTCACTGGTTGTATTATGGGCATTTTTTAGCTCAACCTCTATTTCAGGACAAATATATGGCATATTTCCACTACTGCTGATTTTGGACTCTTCTTGTAAACGTGTCCCTCAGAAATTCAGCAACATTATGGAATTCCAATACAAAGTATGCATGTATGCCTTAAAACTAATAAGTGACCACTCATCTGAATGTCATCTGTTAAGATTTGTTGTACAACACATACATCAGTCATAGAGGGGGTGGTTCAAACAATGATTCCAGTTGTAAATCCAGGTATAGTGATAAATGTCACAAAGGGTAGTTCTGCTGCTAATGTAACAACTCCCATCAAATGTTGTATCATGCAGATATTTTCTGTGATTTTTCACACTCTTTGCTCGTGTGACTGGGACATCTGCAGCTGCTGGTGTGATTCTGCAGAGTCTTCTAATTCTATAATCCAGACTTATGTCATAGATTTAACCATACATTTCCACTCAGTGTGCTCTTGAGTGGAAACTGTTTAACATTTCTGTGTCAGTCAGTGAATCATATCAGTTGTTCCTCTTTATGAATGTGGGCTACTCTTTGAACACTTAGCTACTGCACTGTCTGATTTTTCATACACACTCAGAGTGATTGCCCGCACCTCCCCTTTCAGCTCTGAGTGTTCCTAAATAGTCTGAAAGCAGAAAGGTCTAGCCCTTCTGTGTATGCCTTGTACTGACAGGCACTCTTATCTGATTTACAATTAGGCAAGGCATTTGTTTGATTGGATTGTAATCCCCTATTGTGAAAGTAAAGGAGTCAAAGGCTATTTTTAGGCCTGTTTGAGAATATGCCAGAGCTGGGTGATGGGAAAGAAAAAGCATTATTTTGTTTATAGAAGCTCCTGCCCCATGTATCTACTGTAAACCTGTGGTTTGCTAACATAGTCTGGATTTATGTATTAATATTATCTATACAACTACCAGTAAATGAAAAACATTACCAGAGCCTTCACCTCCTCCCCTAAAAAACTGATCAAAGCAAACTTCAGGTTGTCTGGTCTAATGCAACTTAAACCTCAGATGATAAAAACAGTAAATGCTATAACAAAAGGTTGACACTGGGAAGATTCTGATCTGGCAAAAATCACAGAAGTTGATATGAATATAAGGCCTAAGTGTGAGACAGTATGAGGTGGTGCACGCTGATATCTGGAGTGATACGCTGCATGCAGAATATCTGACATGGTGACATGAAGAGACAGACTGACCTGCTCTGTGAGACGCCGTGTCCTCAGGAAGAATCCCAGAAGACACCCAATGACCACAGCCATCACTGACATGATGAGAAGCCCATTCTGTTTGCAGACATTCTTCACCCTCACCCACACTGCATCCAAAGCCACGGCCATCGTGAGTCACCTGTCTCCTGTCCTCTCAGCAACCCATAAATGGAGCCAACGCAAAGCCTTAAAATCCAGGTATGAGAACGAAAAAAGAGAGCACGAAGAAAAACTCCAGGACTAAATGGAATGTCGTGTGAAATATCCAAGTCTCTGTGATTTTTTACAGCACCTTGGGGCTCAGTATCCCTCCCTTTTTCTTGCTACAGCAATCTGCATTAAGTTAAGAAGATCCTCTCACTTACCAGGCATCCCCTCCCATCCTGCTCCACCCATCAGCTGCCCTGTGAGTGCTGACCAACTGCCAGGGGGGGTGGAACAGCTGGCAACCATGTCCCTGCGAGTTATCATCACCAATCCTGTTAGACCTCTACTGTATTAAACAGGTCTGAGGCTGGATTAAAGATCCATGAACAATTTGACAAAGACTGGCAGAGAGGAGCAACCTCACAGGTCCCCTGACATGGCGGACTGGCAGAAAAGGGAAGAATGCTGAGTTAAAATGTACAATAAAGAGTGGTTTTGCCAACATAACACATCAGGCCATTTGGCTGACATGGAGACATCTTTATCCCAACATCACTCCACGTGTGTTCATTTCAACAGGGTGATTCAAAGAAGGTTCCTGTTCATATGGACAAAAAGTTGTTAACTGTCCATCTGACAGTGGGGGTTTAGGGTTAGGGTTAAACAACCAAGAGTCAGAAGAAGAATACACTCTGTGCTAATACCCCCAGCTTTTTTATTTTCACTTTTGTTCATTCATTTTATTTACTTGTAAAGGACCATGTGCAAAAACAACTCTCTGAAGCAGTGGTGACATACAGACAAAGATGGCATGAAAGACAAAGTCACTCCACGCTGAGCACTCCACTCTAAAAGACATTTCATTTTGCAAATTTCCATTACCTACAATAACTAAATTACAGTGTTTCAGACGTTAGTCCATAGTAGATTATGTATTTATAGATGCCAGTGATTGTTCTTATGGGATTTTTCACTTACAAATCATCACAAATAATAGTTATTTTAGTTATGAACAACACAAGAACAGAACAGGGGACCACCATGCACCACTGACCATCCAACCATTACATGAAAAAGAGGATAGGCTCACACAAAGCACAAATACAATCAGATCTGATCAGTTTTATTAAGTCCGTTGGCTTCAGATCCATCAGGATCACCGATGCACAGTGGACAGAGCAAATTCACATTCATGAGATTTAATTAACTTTAAAATCCATTAAAGCTGGGGTAGGCAGGATTTGTTTTGAAAACAAACTACAGGTCCCGGTATCTTTGACCCATCAAATCTATTCTGGTCTAGGGGTTCCTGATTGGTTGAATGGTCAGCCCTACTCTGTCCTAACAAATTGGGAGCACAGAGTAGAGCCTTGCGACAAAGAATAGATTTGATTGGTAAAAGATACCAGGAGCTGTAGGCTTTTCAGGCTGTTGCATACATAGACACAGAGAAACACTGTCATCACCCCAAACACACAGATTTTTCCTTACTGATAGCTAAATGGGAAAACGCTGTCTTCTGAAACAAAAGTTAATATTTGGTTTTTAAAACAAATCCTGCCTACCCCAGCTTTAACAGCAACTTTTGCAGTAGGACTTTTAGCCAGCTGGTGAAGAAAGTCACTTAAAAGCCCCCAACAAATGATCTCAAATGTCAAAAGAAAAACTGTAATGTAACATCAAAAGAAAGACTTAACCTTGAACACAGACAGAGTCCCTATCACATATTCTAATGTCAAAGAGACCCGTCAGACTAAGTTAGACTCAGTAAATGGAACTGACAACAGCTCAGTCTTGTTGTTCACATATGAAGTGAAAGCATTTTGGGGAGAGAACAGGAGTCCCCTCACCTCCATCCAGTCAGTGAGGTGAAGCACTTGTAGAACTGTGTGACTGTTCATCCACAAAGAACTACAGCTTTGTCCAGCAGCAATCTGTATTTAAAGGATCTCCCTCCTCCGCTGCGTGGTAGGGAAGAGGCATGCATGAGAGCTTTACCATTCAGAGGGATTTCATTCAGTAACGTATGTATTTGAATGCCATATGAGAATAGCAAGGGGATTAGCACAGATGCATCTGACTGGACATTCACATGCACAGTAGCTGTCAGTATTGGAGCCCTGCCTTGTCACATGCAATCCATAACAATGTCACTGGTGTGTAGACACTGCTGTCGTTTAGCCCTGGACTTTGGTCTGTGTCAGGATACAGAAGAATTTGACTGTGGGCTATGAGGTTGCAAAGGTTGAGAACCACTGTATTTGACCATCTTTGTCATGTAATGATTACAATAATAATTAATTTTGTCGAATACAAATACGAATACGAATTACTTATGGTTATGGATGAAAGAAAGAAAATTGTCTGCAGGTTGTCTGTCCAATAGGGAGCTGGCACATGGGTCTGCAGACTGCTGGTGTTAAGACACTCCTGTTGTGTGTTTGCACAGGTCCAGCCCTGTACTGTTTTGTCTGCTGCACAGATTTTATTTTATTTATTTATTTCACCCAGGGAGGAGTTTAATCTTCTGTTTGCCCAAAGCTTGAGTGATTCAGGTCGCTATGTCCTTCACAGTCTGTCCTCAGGATGAGACCATGTGTGCAGTAGTCAGGTCACACAGATTCACTTTGTCAATTTACTTCCCCTCTTTTTTTGACATTGTATTTTTCCCATTACCCTTGAAGTGATGGGGTTCTATGGAAAAAGATATTGTAATAATTGAACTACAGACTATAAAAACACATTGAATGAAAAAAAGGGACATGACAGAACCAGTTTTGATCGAATGTAGCATCACCTACGCTGACCCTTTGTTTTTTCTTTTTTTTTGCTTATGTGAATGTAGGCAAAGATACAATGTTGTTATGGTTGATATAGTCATGTAAATATGGCATGCAACTCTGAAGCTGAAACACACTCACAGTCCCAACCTTCACTATCCTTTCATCCCCTTGTGCATTACATAGGGTGGAATCTTGAATGAATGCTATGGGTTGTTGGCTGTGTGTGCACGGGAAGAGCTACACATGTGTGAGTAAAGTATGTGCTTGTGTTGCGATCACATGTTTTACCAGACTCCATGGTCGCTAATCCCTCTCTTTTGGCAATATTTCCACTATGTCTGGTTTCATCAGGCAGGGATTACACAGCATTAGACAACCTCCCAGAAGCTAACATGCATTCATTCATTAAGAAAATAAATGAAATAAATAAGTTGCTCACATTCCTCCGATTCAGCCAAACTGCACCAATTAGACCCTGACCAACAGCAACAAGTGACATACTGGCTGGAATGGCTTTAATATATTTCTTTAATAAGATAACAAGATAATAAGAATACTTTATTAATCCCCAAGGGGGAAATTGCTTTTTGTTGCGACAACATCCAGCTCAAGTGTACAGGATAGAGGAGAAAAGTGTACATTCCCAGAGGTAAAAAAAGAATTATAAATTTAAATAGAAATAAAAAATATATATGTAAAATATAGAATATAGAAAATATGTAAGAAATATATACAACTACAAGCTCAACAGGATTTATTGCACAGTGTTTCACATTGGATGTGGATTATTGCACTAAATAATTATATGTATATATATATTGCACATATTGTTTGTTTCACAGATGGAATTGTGCAGGAGACAGATTAGGGGGCCAGCCTCAGTCTCAGAGTGTTAAGAATGTGTCAGAAAGTCAGAGTGAGGAGTTGTAGAGTTTGATGGCCACAGGCAGGAATGATTTCCTGTGTCACTCTGTGGTGCATCGTGGTGCGATCAGCCTGGTGCTGAAAGAACTCCTGTGTTTGACCAGCACGTTGTGGAGCGGGTTGGACAGGTTGTCCAGGATGGCTTTCACCTTGTGAAGCATTCTCCTTTCAGACACCACTGTCAGAGAGTCTAGCTCCACCCCCACAACGTTGCTGGCCTTGAGGATCAGTCTGTTGAGTCTGTTGGCGTCCGCTACCCTCAGCTTGCTGCCCCAGCAAACCACAGTGTAGAGGATAGCATTTATGTGATGTTATGTATGTTGTCATTATACCTTCATATTGGTCGTGTGGTCTTATGTAATATAGAGGTAACAACAGCACAAGGCACTGATGTCATCAGTCTGGGTGGGGTATAAGGGTTGTAGTTTAGCAATCTTTGTCCGCCTTTCATCCTGGAGTAGCAGCCAATCAGCTGCTTCTCACACCTTGTGTATTTACAACAGTAAATATCATATTTTTTTGTTTGATACATACTGATCCAGCCTGGATGCAAAATAGATTCAGCCAGGTTGTTTGCCTTTTTTTTTTTTTTGCTCACAAAGCAAGATTCTTATTGTGCTCCACTAAGGCTCATTAAACATTAAACATCTGCATGAGACAGATGTCGTTTCAAGTAAGTTGCACACCAGATAACTGACGGCTTTCTCCTCCAATCTGACATTAGTATAAAACCTACTGGCAGCTGATTGGATGATTGTATGTGTGTGTGTGTGTGGGGGGGCAACTTCATTTGAAATAAATTTGGCCAATGCATAAGAACTGATGAAGCCGCTTGGATAAGAGGCGAAACGTCTTCCACAGACAAATACAAGTCCAGTTGCCTTCGATTTAATTTGAGAGAGAGAGAACAATGACCTGGACGAATGAGAACATTCACAGACATCTTTGTGGAAAGGTCAATAAAACTACATTAAAAAAAAAAAATCTACATGATTCTTGAATGTATCACTTAATGATCTGCCGGTACCGACCGCCCACCGCCGAATTTACCTGTCCACAGTTGAATATGACGAGTACTGGCACTTATTTTTTTCCACTTAAAGCATATCATACCATACCATTGTGCCCACTGGCCCTCAAGGTTTCAGGAAACACTTCATCAGCGGGAAGCTGGACTGTGACAACTGGCCTCCAGATCTTGACCGTCTTTTCCAGGGTTGTTTCATGGCCACTGTGACGTCTATAAACATGGAGGGTCCAGCATAGAGTTGAGGACCATTTGACTTTTTGACCAGTTACTTCTACTTCAGTTCTTAGATGTTTAAGAGTTCCAATGAATTTACTGAGAAAATTATGGTTGTACATTAATTAATCTTTTAAATGTTTTGTTTTTAATTTTGCTTTTGCAATGTCTTAGAGCAGTGGTGTCAAACTCATTCCACAAAGGGCCAAGTGGCTGCAGGTTTTTGTTCCAACCAAGCAGCAGCACACCAGACTTGACTCAGTTAATCAACTGGTCTCAGTCTTCAGACAGTTGATTGGTCAAACTGTGTGCTCTTGATTGGTTGGAACAAAAACCTGCTGCCACACGGCCCTTTGTGGAATGAGTTTGACACCCCTGTATTAGAGAGTCAGTGCAAAAATGAATTATTATCACATCTTATTGCAATCTGTGGTTGCCTGCTACAACACAATGGTGTCATCCTGAAAATAACACAGCACTTTCAAGGGCTGCAACTGTGTATAAACAATCATATCCTCATGATGCCAAGTCAGCAGCAAATCAAGATGACTGAATACAGATTAGAGTTTTTTTTATTATCTGTTGTTCCTGCATTTCATATTTCATTATTATATTATATATATTATATTGCATTTGAAGAGGGAAAACTCTGTATAAGTTGTTTTTTAGAGATTCTCTGAGGAATGGCCTCATGTTGAATGGAAGATGAGTTATAACTTTGCAGGATCTTTTTAGTCAGTAACCTGCAGCAGGTGATCGGTCAAAACTACACAGATGGTCCAGATTATTTATTTGTCACCACCATATTTCCTTGTGTACAGCTGCCTGTCACACAGTGGCTCTGCAGGTATGGAATATTATAGTAAAGGAAAATGTAAATATCTTAAATCTTAATGTGCATTCACAGCATCTACTACAAATCAAAGTAGTATAAATGTCAGTATTTAATTTATGATGTATATCACAGACTGTGCAATATAATACAAATTGGATAGAACAAAGAAACAGTGAAAATGGATCTGAACACCAGACCTAGGCTGAATTGCAGCACAATGCTGCCCCCTACTAGCTGCCAAAATGTCTGTCTGCATGTGATGATGGGCATGTCTGTGCACATGACAAGCTACCTTAGCGATACGGCTGGTGGGCTCTTTCATTTCAGTAAAAGAGTAACACACAGCAAACTTAAATATAAATATACATTAAAATATAAATATATTTAAAGTAAAAGGACAGCTCTCAAACTTACAACCTAAGTTCCACCAACAAGTTTGAAGAGCAGCTAATTCAGCCACACTGATACCAGAACATGAGTTTCATTATCTTAGGGAATATTCTTCAACGCCACATAACACAGCCCTCAAAACATTTTTTTTACTCTGGCAAACTCCAGACTAATTAGGGAGAGCAGCAGATTCAGATTCTCTCCAGTGTTGAGTCAGGCACAGCTGGGAGCTGGATGAGTTGAGCCACTGGGCATGTGCAGGTCAGTGTTGATACCAGTGACCACTACTAGCACAGCTGTCCTCATGAGTATGGTCTTACTGACATGCAGATATTTCTTCTCAGTGTTTTCTTTTTGCTATGCCTGGAGGCAGGGGAGGCAAAGTCTGCATCAATGATTCAAAGGATCTGACTTTGGTGCCAGCATCTACTGCTCAAAACCTCAGAGACAGGAACCACCTTGGGAAGAGAAGGGTCTGACATTCCAATTAGTAGAGAGTTTGGATCTGATGAAGAGTGTCCTCAGCACATCCTCTGTCACCAGCTAGGCCCCTAGCATGACCTGCAGGACTCTGAGCAGATCTCTCGCTCCCAACAGCCACCAAAGTGTTCAGAGAATTGAATCTCCAGTAGATCTCCAGGTGTGAGCTGTGATTGAAGGTCCAGTTGAAGAGCTGCACATGCCTCTAAAAGTTCTCATTCACCACCCTTAAAATTGGTCACCTGATCCAAAATCAGTTCAAATGGCTTACTGCTCCTGGCTATGATCCATCTCAAAGCCATAATGAAGGCATTAGTGTCCAGACTGGAGAGGTTGTCAACATGCACAGATCATGCAGCCACGTACTTCAATAGACTCCCCCAGTGCTTCTCCTCCCAATTTAACCTAATATGGGATGGAATAGCCATCTTCTTGCTCAAACCAAAGTTTCAACAGCATTAAACCAAATGTAACAAGACCTGAATGTAATAACCGAGGAAATCTGAGGAAATTTGTCAGAGCAGGAGGTTGAATAATACAGCTACACAGCCTCAAAAATAATGCCCCTTAAAAACCCCAGCTGGGTGGTTAATGAGTAATCCAGTGTGCAGGTTCTACAGGACATGTACAAAAATCTCAAACAACTGCAAGCAATCTTAAAGTGCTATATATTTTCCTACTGAATAATCTACACTCTCATTGTTAACTGTATCATATGTTGTTATTTAAGTATTATTATTATTATTATTATTATTATTATTATTATTATTATTATTATTATTACTATTATTTAAGTGTCATCAATGAGGTAGTGGATGGCTCAGTTTGAGATCAAAATTATGGCTGTTACCATGTTGAAATATGATGTCATTGAGAAACATTTGATGCTGCAGCAAACAAAACGATGCCTGACACAAAGTACCCTCCAAGTTGAACTGACAACATTTGGCTGTTGCCGGTTGGGAAACATAAACAGGAGCACAAATAGATTGCCAAGATGGTATGTTATGTGTTTGTGACCAGACTTCCTGTTTTTTTTGTCAGTTGAAGCTCGCCAGAGATAGCCTTGTATTTTTTGTGAGAGGCTGAAAATGTAAAATTAAGATTACTAAAATGATTAATATATTATTGAAATGGTTGCTAATGAATTATTGTAATGAATTACTGGTCAACATTTACTTGATGCAATGACTTGAATTTTTGGTGTTATCTAACCCATCTGGCTCAATGTCAAATCCTACTGGAGTCACCCTGGTCAGTTACATAACACTCTGTTAAAACTGGACCAAACAGGAGTAGTTTAGTCAGTGTGTTTCCTTATAGCACACAAATATACTATTCTTACTTGGCTTTGCATTGATATTCACTTCAAGATACTTTATTAATCCATAAAGGAAACTGTTGTGTCATAGCAGCAGCATTCATATAGACAGACATGAAGAAACACAGCAAAATTGAATACAAATAATAAATAAAACAGATTTGAATAATTAAAACTCGAGTTGAGTTGAGATAAGAACAACGTATTGCACACTATTGATCATTTAAAAGCCTTATGGACGCAGGCAGATAAGATATTCTCTGTCTTACATCTTGACGGGGTCAGCCTGTCACTGTGTGTGCTTTTTCTAAAAACTTCTACTGCATGGAGTGGGTGACCGTCATCGCTCATGATGGCATTCATTTTTCTGAGCATCCTCACTCCAGCTACCTGCTCAACCCCTTCCTGAGTGATGCCAATGATGTTACCTGCTTTTCTGATCAGCTTGTTTAATCTGTTCCTATCAGCTGTACGAGCAACCTCCCCCCAGCACACCACACCAAAAAACAGCACTGGCCACAACAGAGTTAAAGAAGGAGCACAACACCGGTTTACAAATGTTAAAAGAGCGTAGTCTTCTCAAAAAGTACAGTCTGCTCTGGCCTTTTTTGTAGACTGCTTCAATATGATTACTCCAGTTCAGTTTTATAGTCCAACTGCAGTCCCAGATATTTGTAGCAGTGGACCTGTTTGACCTTGGTCCCCTGAATGAGGACTGGATCAAGTTGGGACCTCTTCTTTCTGAAGTCAAAGACCATTTCTTTGGTCTTAGTAATGGTTATTTTGATTCCAGTCTACAAATTCGCTGATTGTGTGCTTGTATTCCTCCTCATCGCCACCTCTAATACAGCCCACAACAGCCAAATCATCTGAGAATTTCTGAAGGAAGCAGAAATCCGAATTGTGCTGGAAGTCTGATGTATAGGGGGTGAACAGAAAAGGTGATAAAACAGTACCTTGAGGGGCTCCAGTACGGCCAAAAACAGTCTCTGAGACACAGTAACTGACCTGCACATACGGTGGTCTGGAAGTTAAGTAGTCTGTTATCCATGAAACAAGCTCCAGCTACACCTGCATCCTCCCCAACTTCTCTCCCAGCAAATCTGGCCAAATTGTATTGAATGCGCCAGAAAAGTCAAAAAACACAATCCTTACAGCTGCATCAGACGTGTCAAGGTGGGCAAAAACTCTTTGTAGCATGTAGATGACCGCATCATCTACACTGATTTTGGGCTGATAATTGCAGTTGGGTCTTTGTAAGTGCTCACTTTGGGCCAGATATAAGAAAGGATCAATCTTTCAAATGTTTTCATAATATGGGAAGTTAGGACGATGGGTCTATAGTCATTTAGGTCAGTTGGATGTATCCTCTTGGGAACTGGAATCAGACTGAATGTTTTCCACAGAGTTGGAATCTTCTGTAGTGGCAGGCTCAGATTAAACAGATGAGTAAAAATTTCACACAGTTGACCTGAGCAAAGTTTTAAAAGTTTAGGGCTGATTCCATCAGGCCCAGCTGCCTTGCCTAGCTTTAGCTTGTCCAGTTCATTTCTGACCTGAACTGGGTGGAGCATTAAAGGTGCAACTGGTGGTGGTGGAGTGATGGGAGGGGGGGTTACAGGGCAGAGAGGGGCCTTATGACAATCAAATAAAGAACAGGTTCAGATCGTCCACAAGGTCACGGTCACCATCTAGCCATGACCCACCTTTCTTCTCCAGTAATCTTCCTCATACCGGACCAGACCTGCTTTGCCCCACCATGTTGCAATTCTTGTTCCAGCTTCTGTCTGTATATGTTTTTCCCTCCTTCATTTTGATTTTCAGCTCCCATTGTATTTCTCTTGCTTTGACCTTGTCACCATTCCTGAAAGCCTGTTTCTTTTGGTTTAACAGTGCTTTGAGGTTACCATTAACCCAGGCCTTGTTGTTAGGAAAACACCTGATATCTCTGCGGGGTATGCTGATGTCTGAGCAGAACTTTATATAGTCAGGAAGTCCATTGATGTCATCTCCCCAGGACTCACAGAAGACATTCCAGTTAGTTTTGCTCCAGACAACAATGCAGAGATACAGTGGATTCTTGGGACCACATTTTCACAGTCTTTGTGGTGGCAGGCACCCTCTTGACAGCAGGAGTGTAGGTGGGGGAAAGGTGGACAAGACAGTGGTCTGATCTTCCCAGGGGTGGCAGAGCAGAGCATTTATAGGCATCTTTCACATTTGCATAAAAGAGATCTAGTGTCTTGTCTTTCCTTGTATTGCAGTTCACAAATTGTTTAAAAGTAGGCAATGTGCTGGACAGAGAAACATGGTTAAAATCACCAGAAAAAAAGATGTGCCAATTTATTTATTTTTCATTTACTTCATTTTCAAACAAATGATGATCAGTTAAAACATTTTCATTAGCTTCACCACTTGTTTAGCTTTTTTTGTGTGTTCATTTATGTAGGATTTGTGACATGACAACAGTGTTATGAAAATCGCATATTAGCATATCATTGTGTTAAGGGCAGGACTCACATCAAACAAATAAGGTGGAACCCCAATTCAGAGGAGCTGTAGAAAACTTCCAAAGGGTGCTATGGAGGCATTTTCCCTGCTCATGTGCCAGGCCCTATGTGTCTTGAAATACCTTGGCCTTGAACATTTTTTGTACTGTTTGATATTCTACAGCAGTGGTTCTCTGGACCCCCTGCATATTTTTTAAGCAAGCATGATTACTTCTATTACCCCCCACCACTACTCAGGCATGAGGTGGGGTTAAAAAAAAAAAAGGATGTTATGAATAAGTTATAATTTGATGCTATATTTAAGCTATGATTTGATACTATATGCACTATTTAGTAATGTTTCGATTGACTGTGATTTGACATCATGTATGCACTGTTCTGTTACAAATAGATGATCTGACACTGTGTGCTCTGTCCTGTGCTTGAACGCACATAACCTGATGAGTGTCCTTACGACACCAGATAGCGGTGACTCTCACCTGATAAGCAATGGAAAGAGAACTGAAGATTTCTCCAGTTTGTTCTTGGGCTTCCAATAAAAGAACCGATTCTTACAAGGAAGTAGTCCTAAACCAGTTTGACAGAAATAGAAATAGCCTTTTAATTGCATCATCACAAACAGCACAGCAAATAGTGAGTTTACACCATCTTGCGATTTCACAATAAAAGCTCAATTAAGAAATAAACGGAGACTGCCCAATGAAAGGCAAGAGCTGGGCTCATAGAACACAGGAAGTGTTGATTGTGTATTAACAGTGTAATGCAGTAAAATTATAAAGACAAACTAGAGTGAATCAAAGACATCAAAATGTGGCTTCTTATTAAAATAAAATATGACCAATTTCCCATTAAAACATATAGAATTGGGAAAAATGTGAATGAGCTTAGTTTCTGCAGTTTAGGTATTAATGATGGCCCTGGTCACTACTTAAGTAAAATGATAAATGTCTGTAAAGGTCACTCAATAAAATGATAATTTATCATTTTAAGTACCCCTTGCAATTATACCCAGTACCTCTAGGGGTCCGAGTACCCTGGTTGAGAAACGCTGTTCGACAAGATGCTAAACTTTAATGCATTTGACCATAAGAATAATTCACTGTTGTGATCCCAATACACAATGCTTTATAGACATTCTGTGTTACTCTATTGTGAAAATTGAATAGTGAATATATTTCCTCCACATGACTTCAAATTGTAAATTGTTACCTTATTACAGAGGACTGATCTGTGTCCCTAACATGCAGCTCATGTGCCACAGTCAGAGGTCTGAATGTAACTCGAGTCTTCTTTTTCACCTGAGAGATCCTGAGGCCACTGGTGTGACTTAACAGAACACTCCCTGTGGCCCTTTGTTATTTTCCAGTTACCTGCACTCCTCACTCAGATCATGTGTCTGCAGGATCAGTCAGAGGGCTTTTTCATACATCTTCATCATGGTTTGTCAAGCCACTGTTGATTATATGGACTTTAATATGAAAGCATTTTGGGTGCAAAACACTCACCAGTGGAATATGTAGTTGTACAAAATAGTCAATGTGTATCATTGAATCTGAGATCACAGAGGAAAAAAGCTCCATGAGCAGTGAACTTGTAGATTAGTTTTCTCCCACAAAGCCTTTCCAATTTTTAATTAAGGCTGTTTTACAAATTACAAATGAAGACACTCAGTTGCTGCAGTTCTTTTGGTGCATTCACACACACACATTCACACACCCGTATCAAATTATGTGAAATTATGGACTAGATTTGCACATCTGCAAATTTGAATTTGAACTTGCATGGGAGTTAGACAACACTTTTCTTCTTTGATATTCTTTATAGCACAAACACAAATCAAGAACTACAATGATTTGAATTTTTGGTTGCGAGTCACTAATGCCTCACATTCCCTAATGACCTGTGAAGCTGAACTGTTCTGTGTCCACAGAGTCAGAGACAGTACTCAACACAAGGCCTCACCTACTGGTTGGCTAAACACTGTTCCATTCAGTGTTATTTAATATAAAATACTAATACTCCTGATCAGTATCGATCCATGTAAGTTCATCAGTTATTATCCACTCCTACATTGATAACATGAGGATATCGACCTCACTTCTTTGGATGTGCATGATGCAGCAATACACTCTGACACACAAACAATTATGTGAACTTTGCATCTTTTAATGGTCCCAGATGTACTGTGCATGTTGTCAATAAGAGTGTGTCTGTAACTCCCAGAGTCAGAAGATCTTTCTATTTGTTTCTATCAAAGTATCTTACATTGTTTTCTCCTGTTCCTATTAACAAATCAAACTGTGACCAAGTGGATCACAACTCAAACAAAACCTTTCTAGTCCAACTCACCATCACATGGCTTTTGTGAAGTAATCAATCTTTTTTGCATGTCAATTTTTTCCACGAATGCACCATAGCCAACTGTGATATCAGGTACAGGTAGGCCACAGTTGAAGGCTACACGTTGAACACTCTGTCTTTATCTGGTTACTGGCAAACATCTTTCTTAGCAGACAATCCTATTGTTGGTGAGTGATGAAAACTAAATTATATTGGGAAATGACAATATTTTTAGGACTGGATCACTCTTCAAGGTGCGAGGACCATCTTGGATTTCGAATGTCTACAAATCACTTTTTGATAGTTTACAACATCTGTGTGACAAACACACATATCTGCATAACATGCAGGTGACAGCGTATATGAAAATGCCACATGGTCCCTGCAGACCACTTTAACACCTGAGCATGGAGTGGTTGCTACGACAATGCTCCCCTCCACAACCTTACCCCACAGGTCCATTCATCACTGTTTGCATCTTTAAATGATTATTATAACCTGTGCCTGCCCTGGCAAAGGTCTTGTTTTTGACACCTGTGGCTGTTTATGTAAGTGCAATGTCACGAAAAACCTTTGGACCCCCCCCCCCCCCCCCCACACACACACACACACACACATAGACACACTTGTGTGTGCAGTTGTTAGTGTGGGTAACCACAGAGCATACGTAGGCGTTACCATATACAGTCGTGTCAACAGTGGGAGAGGAACATCTTGGAGAGCACAGACCTTCCTGCTACTGCTGGCTTGACTCAGTCTTTAACCATGTGCCTCTATAACTTTCTGCTGGGTTTTGACCTTAAAGGTGTGCTCCTGTTTATTTGTATTTTCCTTCTTATCACAGACTACCTCAAAAACAAGAATCCACCAAACTATCCTCCAGGACCACTGGCTCTGCCTTTTGTGGGGAATTTATTCAATGTGGACTCTGAAGATCAACACCTATGTTTCTCCAAGGTACAGTTTAATACACAGATGCCTTTATCTTACAGGGCTTTTGAGTATTAAGTTGTTGATAATTGGTCTGTAATAATAATAATTATACTTATTATTATAAAAATAATAATAATTGTTATTGTTGTTTTTGTTGTTGTTGTTGTTGTTTGTTATTTTTATGAAGAAAGTCTAATTTATTTAAACTTGGATGAGGATAAGGTTATGCAAAATACTCCTGGGTTCTGTACTATGAAGCAGGTTCAACATACCCAGGGTATCTTCCAGTTACCCAGCTTCACTTAAAGCTGGGGTTGGTATCCTGTTCAGAAACATGTGTTGTTACACTGGGTGAAATGGTCCTTCTACCTTCTGAGTAATCAATACATTATGTATCAGAAAAAGGAACGAAAGTAATCAGTCCTCTGTGGCAGCTGCAGACTGACACAACTCCGACCAATCCACGCTCTTCAGTGCGAGGAGCAAAAACCAATCAGATGCCTTCATGTCTAGTTCTGTCTCCGCCCCCCTCGATCCCTGTCTCCTACACCTGTGCACAATCTTCATGTGTCGCTGTTGCCGGAAGAAATCAGCGTACAGAGTTACAGCAGAACGGCTTTCATGCTCATTTATGAGCAGTGGCTGAGAAAATGCAGCCCCAGTTACTACTTCCAGCGTTAGTTGTAACGTTACTTGTAACGGCTCGCCCCGAGAAAAAGGCGAGGAAGAGAGAGGAGGCTGAAAAGGCTGCTAACAAAAAGGCTCTGGATAAAGCCAGACGTCAAACCAGAGGAAACATCGGTGTTGCTTTTGTGGAGACAACTGAGGGATTTGAAGTGATGCTGAGGTTGCTCTCTTTCTGTTGGACAGGTAATTATATGTTTTGCTTCGGGGAGGATTTGTTATTTTTATGAAATGTGTAACTTTTGCTAACGTAGCTACTTTTGCAGCTTGTATTAGCCTAATGCTAATATTAGCTTCTCTGTGGGTTTAAAATGGGTCGGTGACGCTAGTATTGAAGAGATTATGCCACTTCTCATTTTCGTGCGGTGCGCGTTCCAGTTTGTGGGGGCGTGGCTTGGACGTACACACTGACTGGGGGGGGGGGGACTCAGAGGAGGTGCTTTTTTCAAATCTTGCTAGATCTCCAGGATTACCAACCCCAGCTTTAACGTAACAATCGCAATCAGGCCAAACGGTCACGCAGCAGTGGTTATCAACTCGTTAAGTCATGAGTGCGTGCACATGAAAGGGGCGGAGTTTGCAGCATCTGACCAATCACAGACATGGACATGTCTGACAGCAGCTGCAGCAGCAGAGCGGTGTTTTTCACTAACGAGGAGCAGACAATAATTCTGCAACAGTATGAAGAGCTGGGAGATCAAATGCAGAAAAGCATGAAGTGCTCCATCATTAGACGTACTACTACTACAGCTGTCAGAGGCAGGAGGTGTGCACATATAGTTGAGGCAGTGAGTATTGAGGGACCCGTAGTTTCAGTGTTGTGTTTACAAACTGCAACCAACTAAACTACAGACTCTACCTTTAATAAAAGGAAATGTGCCTAACTATAAGCTACTTACTTACACACACACAATTATTATTATTTCATTGTATTATATTTTATTTTAATAGGGAATGGAGTAACTAGTACAAATACGAATACAAATTACAGTATTACCTCGGTTATCGCGGTTAATGGGGGGCAGAACCCCCCGCGAAACGTGAAAATCCGCGAAGTAGCGACGCCCCTTCATAAAAGCCCCAAGGGGTTGGAACTTGAAACACACCGCGAGAACACACCGCGAGACACAAACTCTTTTCACTGCGATCTATACACAGACTGCAGAGATGCAGAGAGGAACGCAGAGCGGGGGTATGAAAGATGCTTGGGCGATATGAATTGGCCAATCGGCATCAGAAATCTCAAGGGGTGCTGGCCAATCGGCTTGAATCTTGGCTGTCTGAAACGTTCCTCGGTGGTGCGGGAAGCATCCGTTGGATTTTTTTTATTTTTAAAATTTTTGAATAATTTTTAATTTTAATTGAATATTTTTTGACTCGCGAAGCAGTGAACCAGCGATAACCGAAGCACGAAGTAGCGAGGTGTCTCTGTACTTCATTAATCCCCAAAGGGAAATTCATGTGTCTGTCAGCTCATCAACCATTTGCAGAAGAATGAAGAAGCCTGATGGCTGAAGGTACAAAGGATCTTCTATATTTCTCCGTCCTGCAGTGAAGAGAGAGGAGCCGTCCACCACCGCTCTTCTCTTGGTCCATCAAGGTGTTATGAAGAGGATGATCTGAGTTGTTCAGAGTGGCCTCCACCAGCGTGTATCGCTCCACCACATCCTCAGTGAGTCCATCAGGGAGACATGACTGAAGTCAAGTGGCTCAGGATGTTTAGTCTGTATCCTAGCAACGACTTCATGGAGACCTTCACATGGAACTTCAGCAGTAGCCGTTGGTGGGATGTACACAAGTATTGTTTTGATTTGAAAAAATGTCTACTTCCTGAGTCTTCATCTATATCTCCAGCTCCTTATCACTCTTGTTGGGCAGAGAGTTGATATTTTGCATGATGACTGACGGCTGAAAGGACTCACAGTACATCTCCACTTCCAAGCCTTTAACCTCTGCACCACCAGCACAGCAACCATGAAAGCACCTCCTCATCCAGCTGGAACAGGGTGGCATCCTCCAGACTTGCTCCATTTTCAATGACAGAAGCTCCTCTCCTGAAGAATCTCCTCTCCCCACAGAAGTATCCATCAGCAGTTGACAAAATAAAACAAAAACATACAAAAACACAACAAAATAAAGCAAAGGTTGAGTGAAAACTCAGAGCGACCAGACTTTGCTGCTCCCAGCTGAAGCGCATGTTCTGGAATCAGTAGCCTACTCTAACTAAGAAAACCGAACAGTAACGTGATTATTTTAAGAGGAGTAAACAGTACCACCAGTAATTGAATTACTTTTCCAACACTGTCGATGAAATGGTAACAGATGATAGCTCTAGGGCATACACTCTGGCATATTCATTGGTCTTTTTGGTCAAAATGGATGTCCTCTTTCTCAACTAGCCTGCCAGTAGAAATTTGTGGAATGTCTGTTGGTCTGCCTGAATGTCTTTTTCTCAGCATTATTTAATAATTTACCAACTGCCTCTGTTTATCAGTATGTCCCAATGAGAGCCTCTCAGGATGTCTGCTTTCAACTTCTTTTGGTTGTCTATGGATGTCTAGAACCAGGTCAGGCTGAACAACTTCTGTGTTATTCATCAACTAATTCTGGCTGTTGTATAGATGTCCAGATTGTGGCCTGGACAGACTGACGTGATATTAACTTGACTTGGATGTCCACAGACATTCACCGTCATAGTCCGGAGTTAATCCTGAAGTTACCTCGCTAAGCTCAAATCCTGCTTCTTAGTACATAGTGTCCCTTGTCTAGGCCACTCCTGTTTTACCCTCACCTGTAAACAAAACCCCAAGACATTTTACTCCATCCCAACCCAAAAAGAGCAATCCACCGCTTTCCAATTGAGAGCCATGGCTTCAGAGTCACTTCGTCCTTACCATCATCCTAGCTGCCCCTCACTTGGCTGCAAAACTTCCAGATGCATGCTGCAGGTGATGGTCTGAGAACTCTGAAGCACCTAAATCACCTGCATCTTGAAATCTTGTCCAAGGTTTTCTACAAGTCCTCATCTTGGGCATAGGTGTTCCCAGCTGAGGACTGTGGTGGTAATAATGATGATGATAATAATAAAAATAACTTTGATTTATAGACTTCAGACTTTCAAAATACCAAAGGACTCTTTACCGCAACAGCACAACAGACACAGACAGCCATATTAGCAGCAAAATCTGCAAGAACAACTCCAAACAATTTCAGCTCACATACCTGTCCACTTATGAGGCTTCCCTTTCGACTTTGTCCCCTCCTTCTCAGAGAGTATGTTGATGGAGCTCAGGATTGCCTTCCATTTGCTGATGACATTCCCAGTTCAGTCAATTTTAGAAGTGAAGCTAGAGAATGTGACATTAAAAGTCTTGACCCACTTCAGGAAGTGTGCATTTGTATTTAAAATAATTATCCTGTAGAAATGACTGACAAATGCTGACATCTAAGCAGACCTGGTGGCCCGTCTGTTCCTCATTGTGCAGTTGTAGATTTTGTTGTTATTCGTTTGTTTTGTTTTGTAATAATTGAAAAACTTTGAAGAATGCAGCAGTGCCCATGTTTGTCTCTCTCTTATGCCTCCAGCTGGCTGACACCTATGGGAATGTATTCGGTGTCCGTTTTGGTAGCAGCAAGATGGTGGTTTTGTGTGGGTATAAGATGGTGAAACAAGCCATAGTGACACAAGCTGAGAATTTTGTGGATCGACCATACAGTCCAGTCGCTGACCGGTTTTACTCAGGAACCACAGGTGTAGAACTCTCTCTCATTCTCTTGTCTCCTTCAGTGCAGAAATAAGTTCCTGTAATTAACCTTCTGTCTTCTGCATGCTTGTGTACAGATGGTCTGTTCATGAGTAATGGTGACATATGGAAGAGACAACGGCGATTTGCCTTGTCTACCTTGCGCAACTTTGGTCTAGGCAAAAGCATAATGGAGCAGAGTATCTGTGAGGAGATCCAGCACCTGCAGGAGGAGATAGTGAATGAAAAAGGTTGTGTTTAATTATTATAAGCTCAAAATCCAACATGAGAAACAACAAAAACTCTTAGAGCTGTCCTAACTCTTCTCCTCCAGGTGAAGCTTTCAGCCCAACAGGCCTGTTCAGCAATGCTGTGTCCAACATCATTTGCCAGCTGGTGATGGGGAAGCGCTTTGACTACAGTGACCACAACTTCCAAACCATACTGAAAAATCTGTCTGAGGTTTTACGGCTGGAAGGATCCCTACTGATTCAAGTCAGTCACTAGTTTCATTTAGTTTAGTCTGACTCATGGTCAAAGTGATGCTACTTACTGTAAAAGTGGAGATACTGTGAGTGAAATTACCATGTACTGTTTTGTTCTGAGTAGCTGTATGAAGTATTCCCTGGAGTGATGAAGCGCTTGCCCGGTCCTCACCATAAAACCTTCATCCTCTTTGACGAAGTTAAAGATTTTATCACTCAGGAGGTGCAGAGGCACAAGAAGGACCTGAACCACAGCAATCCTCGGGACTACATAGACGCTTTCCTCATTGAAATGGAGAATGTATATGAACACACACACACACACACACACACACACACACACCACAGTACAGTTTTGGCCCTCTCTTTCAAACTGATAATCATTCACTGTCTTCTCATCTGCATTTGTGAGTAGCACAAAGAGCCTGACCTGGGCTTCACTGAGACCAACATGGCACTGTGCTCTATGGATCTGTTCCTGGCTGGAACAGAGACAACCTCCACAACTTTACAATGGGCTATGGTTTACCTCATCAAATACCCTGATATCCAGAGTAGGTACCTCCAAACATTACATTAATAATGACAATGCTAGCATTACAGCAATAACAATAGCAATGATAAATATAGTCTGACAAATGTTAGCATTTGCTAATTAGCACCAACACAAAATTGAGGTTCATGAGATAGCCATGCTTTGTGAAGATATTAACCAAAGTGATGGTGAAATGCTTTTTTTTCTCATTATGGTGCTAGATGAAATATTAATGGATCTGCAGCGTGAATATAGTTGATGCTGGTGGGTCCACAATTATATGTACTAAGTTTCATGATAAGTGGTAGACCAAGCAGCTACCACTAAAAAAAGAAATAGAAGAAAAGAAAGTTGTTGTATTGAGTTAATGTGAATGCCAGCGGGAATCTGACCAGACCATACTGTTGCATCATGTTGTTAGATCACAGCTCAGGGTAATAAATGTTGAAAATCTCTCCCTAATTACTGTAAACTAAAACAGCTGATTTCATCAATGTCTAGAAAAAGTCCATGCAGAGATTGATAGAGAGATTGGACAGGACCGCCCACCCAGTATGGCTGACAGACCTAACATGCCTTACACTGATGCTGTCATCCATGAAATCCAGAGGATGGGAAACATCGTCCCACTCAACGGATTCAGAGAGGCAGCCAAGGACACAACACTGGGTGGTTACTTCATCCCCAAGGTGTCTCAAGATCACACTAATCTTACACTCAACAAGATTATTAAAGATGGGGAATGGAAACTGTTGTTTTTGCTGTTCAGCGTGATGTTGACCTGTCAATGATCTTGTTTTTTTTTTGTTGTTGTTGTTCCCTTGTTTAGGGTACAGCAGTACTGCCCTTCCTGACCTCTGTGCTGTTTGACAAGGATGAATGGGAGACTCCAGATACCTTCAACCCCGGGCACTTCCTCGATAGTGAGGGAAAATTTGTGAAGAGAGAAGCCTTCCTGCCTTTCTCTGCAGGTTAACCATATTCACCTCAAGCGTAACCAGACCTGCAACTATGTCATGAGATTATCCTGTGCTCTTAGACCTTATGTGTGCATTTGTGAACTCCTCAGGAAAGCGTGTGTGTCTTGGAGAAGGCCTGGCCAAGATGGAGCTCTTCCTATTTTTGGTTGGTTTACTACAGAAGTTCTCTTTCTCTGTTCCTGATGGAGTCGAGCTGAGTACAGAGGGAGTGACTGGATCAACACGAGTACCACACCCCTTCAAGGTCTACGCCAAGGCTCGCTGAATTATGTAACTCCCTGGACCATTTCGGGTTGACAACAGTGAAGAAGACAAGAGCCAAGAAAAAACACAACATAATGTTGTATGATTACCCAGGACAGGTTCTGATATCATAAAGATGATGTACAATGTGAAAGACATTTACCTTTGCTCTTGTTGTTATTCATGACTTAATACAGTATGTATAAATAGAATTACAAGCAAGCTGAACTGGTTGTTTTTTTAACATTTGTATACATCTCATGTATAAACCATTATTAAATAATAGAATAAAAATTACTTTGTTGATATATATCAGAACTTGGTGTTTGTCAAGTTACTTAAACTGGTAACTCATTTACGAAGCAGTAACTATTATATCATTTGAAAATGAGTGATATGCTTAAATAAATACAAAATTGATTATTTTGTTCATTTTAGGCACTAAAAATACACACACTCCTACATATGCTCTATTAAAGTAGCACAACATGATCAAAATTTTAAGACCAGTTGAAAAATTGCAAGAATTCACATTTTGCACTGTTGTATCTTAACAAGGTTTTAAGTAGTGCTTCAAAATGCAAAAAGAAGAAATGGGAGTGAGACAAAAAAAAATGAGTAAACAATTTATTGCAAACAACCATTAAACTGAAATAGGCTGTTCATCAGCTGATCAAAAGTTTAAGACCACAGCCTTTAAAAGCCCAGAAACACCCTAAAATAGAAAGTTGGGTGTTTCTTGTCTCACTCCCATTTCTTCTTTTTGCATTTTGAAGCACTACTTAGAACCCTCTTAAGATCCAACAGTGCAAAATGTAAATTCTTGCAATTTTTCAACTGGTCTTAAAATTTTGATCAGGAGTGTAGTGTTACTGGGTTGCCAGTCTGGTATCTTTTTGGTGTCCTCTTTATAAATGTCCACCCTGACATTTCTGTGTATGTTTCGGGTCAGTTTTCAGCTTGGAACTTACTTCGTGTTTTTATCTGGTAAATGAAGAGCCGTCCCAGCTCTCTCTCTCACACACACATCATTATACATCTGTGAGTCAGCAGAGAACCAGCCCATCTCTAACTAGGGAGGGATGATAGAGCAAGTGGTCCAAATCAGCCACTTGCTCATCTCTGCTTCACTATGAGACAGCTTCTCTTCCTGTGGCTTGACCTGAGGGGAATCCTGCTCTTTATTTTCACTTTTCTCCTGGTGATGTATGTTCTGAGCAGAAAGAATCCACCTAATTTCCCCCCGGGACCAGTGGCTCTCCCTCTCTTAGGAAACATCTTCAGTATTGAACTAAAACAGCCTCACATTTACCTAACCAAGGTAAGATGACAGCACTGACACATTTCAAACATTTAAAATAAAAGTGTTCCTTGTTTTTTAAATTCTAAAAATCTCACATGATCATGACCACAACAGGACAAATAACAATTCAGACATATATATATATATATATATATATATGTATATCTGCTTCATAGAGTAAGACCCTAAAGTTAAGAAAATGTCTCAGTTTCTTTGTGGCTTTCCTGCAATGTTATAATAATAATAAAGGTATGTTGTGTAAAACATTGTTGAAACCCAGTTGATATTAAGTCATGCTTACCAGAGTCACATGCTCAACAATAGGCTGCTTGTTCTCCTGCATCCACAGCTGGCTGATGTTTATGGGAATGTGTTCTGCATAAGTCTGGGAAGACACAAAACTGTGTTTGTGTCTGGCTGGAAGATGGTGAAGGAAGCCTTAGTGACACAGGCTGACAACTTTGTGGATCGGCCCTACAGCCCAATGGTGGAGAGAATTTATTCGGAGAACTCAGGTCAGTCCCAGGACTGTGGTATATCAGTACTGGAGTGGTCAACCTGGCTGATCAGGCTTTGTTCTCTGTCTCAGCTGGTCTATTTTTCAGTAATGGAAAGGTGTGGAGAAGACAACGACGCTTTGCCATGGTCATGTTACGTACCTTTGCTTTGGCCAAGGGCTCCATGGAGCAGAGCATCTGTGAAGAGAGTCGATATCTGCTGGAGGCGATGGAGAAGGAGAGAGGTTGGCAAAAACCACAGAGAGAAATACTAAACACCAGTGCAGTCAGACTGAGGATATTTGCTCTGTCCAGGTGAACAATTCGACCCTGTGGCCCTCTTAAACAACGCTGTGGCCAACATCATCTGTCAGATACTGTTTGGGAGACGGTTTGACTACAGTGATCACAACTTCCAGAACATGCTGAAGAACCTAACTCAGATTGCTTATTTGGAAGGATCCATATGGGCTCTAGTAAGATACAAGAGCAACACAGACACATGTTTGAGACAGATATGTCACTGCATGGAGTCATCTGAGTTTGTTTTCATTCTAAATTGAACATTTTAATAGCAAAACATATCCCAAGCCAGAGTGAGATCTTTACTTGCCTGTAGATAAAAACAACATTGATGAGTTTTCCCTCTGCAAACAGTTTTATGATGCCTTCCCAGCACTGATGAAACACTTGCCAGGGCCTCACAATGACATCTTCAGCAATTCAAAATCTCTGGAGGCCTCTATCAGGAGAGAGATAGAGAGTCACAAGCTGGATCTGGATCCTAGCAACCCACGAGATTACATCGACACCTTCCTGATAGAAGAGAAAGTATTGTTTTCACATTCTGGGCTCAGTTTGTAGTGTATGTGAACAGAAAGTTAACCCTTTCATGAGCTGACCCCTCTGCTCTGTCTGACAGAATATGGGACAGAGAGAGCAGGGCTTTGAAGACAGAAACCTGGTTCTGTGCTGTCTGGATCTGTTCCTGGCTGGGAGTGAAACCACTTCCAAGACACTGCAGTGGGGCCTCATCTACCTCATCAAGAACCCTCATATCCAAGGTGGGTGCTCAGATGAGACAAACATATCATCTCACAGAGGCTACTTTAATTGATTTAAGTCTTTCATTTCATGTCATAGACAAAGTCCAGGCAGAGATAGACAGAGTGATCGGACAGACACGTCACCCCACCATGGCCGACAGAGCCAACCTGCCTTACTCTGATGCTGTCATCCATGAGATCCAGAGGATGGGAAATGTTGTCCCTCTCAATGGGTTCAGAATGGCTGCCAAAGACACCACACTGGGAGGTTACTTCATACCTAAGGTGCATCAACTTAGAACACACAGAGGAAGTTCTCTGACAGACACTTTACAGAAAATAAGATAAGGGCTAGATGCACACAACACCTTAAATTAAGAAAAAGTTAATGTTTCCTTAAACTATTCATTTAAGACTTTAAGGTTTTCTATCTGTTTTTCTCTTATCCTAAAATTAATGACCAGCCTTTCATCAACATATATGGGAGATGAGACAGCAGTTTCTTTTATGAGGTTTAATGCTCCCCAAAAGGCAAGGCAATTTTATTTATATAGCCCGTTTTTACAAACAGTTTGTTTCAAAGGGCTTTACACAGCATTATGATAACATCCTCTGCCCTTAGACCCTCACATCGACTGAGGAAAAACTCCCAAGAAAACCCTTTAACAGGGAAAAAGAAAATAAGTAATAACAGGTGACCCAAGTCCTAATACCTGTAAATAAATGCTCGTTATGGAAATGAATTGCACCACTGTAAAATCTCTTACTTTCGGGAACTACTTTTTTCCCTCTGGGCCTTTTATGCAATGATGTGCAACACCTTTGACCAACTCCCTCAGCTAAGGAGAAATAAACCTTAAGTGTTACACTGCAGTAGAAAACGTAAAGGGTTTTGTTCCTCTGGCCTCTGCATTTCAATGTCTACTGCAAAGTATTATTCAGCAAATGTATGAAAAGTACTTCAAATGTTCCCAGTGACCAAAATATGCCACCATTGTTGTGCATCAGTGTGTGGATTTTACTGTCTGTTGGAGGTGGAGCCATTAACGGCAACTCTATAAACTATTAGGTAGCTAAGACTAAGAGGTAATAAAAGAAAGCAAACTTATGTACTTATGTACAAATTTTGATTTTTTTTTTATTTCATTTAAATCTACCATGACCTGGCTGAATGAGATCCCACACAGACACACAAACCATTTGTCTTGTCAGTGAAATTGCTAACAATTTACAGACATTTTCAGCCTTACACTGGGTCTATGATGTTGTGACATAAAATACAGTACAACAGTAAGTCAGATGTGAAAAACTGAAGGACCTCATTACTATTGAAACACAGTAACTGAAACACAGTAATGTGGGTTGTTGTTACAATGACTTGTCTAACTGCTGTTTTCACCGTTTGATGTTTTTCCTACAGACAATATGTAGCCTGAAGACCAGTATTCGGTGAATTGACCATTAAAATTCAGCTTACGTGCTGATGAGAGATGTATATGTGTATTATATATATATATATATATATATATGAACCCTCTGACGTCATTTCAGCAGGAGCCCTGCGATTGACTCATCACATGCTTTGCCTTATGTGTCTGCACTTGTGATGTTGAAAAATGTTTCCTATTATACAAGTACATAAAATTAACAGTATGACTTTGTTATACATTTTCTGTATGCTTACACACCTTGTGTGGTAAACATAGGGTGGCAGTGTGACAGTTGATTGTTCCCTCTTGGTTTGTGCAGGGAACTGCTGTGATGCCAAACCTGACTTCTGTGCTGTTTGACAAGACTGAATGGGAGACACCGGACACATTTAACCCAGGACACTTCCTGGATGCTGAAGGAAATTTTGTGAGGAGGGATGCATTCTTACCCTTCTCTGCAGGTAAGCTTACCTTTCAGCTGAAACTTACTACTTCATATCATGTAGTGATGTAGTAGAAAGCAGTGTAACTGTGGATGGTTGGTGAGAGCTGTGCTTGGTTTTTATCCAGGAAGGCGAGCCTGTCTGGGAGAGGGCCTAGCCAGGATGGAGTTGTTCTTGTTTTTCATCAGTTTGTTTCAGAAGTTCCGTTTTTCAACTCTGGATGGAGCTGAGCTGAGGACAGAGGGAATCATCGGAGCCACACGCACACCACACCCCTTCAAGATCTACGCCAAGGCCCGCTGAAGCCCTTCCTCCTGCAGCTACAGCAGATAGACAGTGAAGAGCATGTGCTTGAAATTCTGCTGATAACAGACAGTAAAGTTTCATAAGATGATGAAGATGATATGTCTTGGAGGCAAGTGTAGCATGCTTCTTGTTTTGATGAAATAATGTGGGACAATGTGATGACTTACCCTGAAAATCAACTTATAACCAGCAGCCAAACCCTCCTTCTTCTGTTAATAACAATATCAGCAGTTTTATTTCCCATTTGTCACTATGAGAATGATTTCAGCTCCTCTGCTGCTCAAAATAAATCTCATACAGGTTTCACACAGGTGGTTGTCTTTCTGACAAATTACAAATCAGTGACCAACAAGAGAAGAGCAAAATCTGATAATTATGCCATCTGTCAAATGACCCAAAATTTACACATTTTTGCTTTGGCTTTCAAAGAATGTGTTTCTTTATCTTAGGATACAAACTGAGTTTCTTGCTTCTGAATGGAAGAGAATTTAAGGAAAAAGAATTTATTCATTTGTTGACAAAAAAAAAAAAAAAAATTCAATTTTTAACTCCTTAACTTTATATTGCCTTCCTCACTTTCCACCATTTCCACACAGACATGATACTACAAATGAAGTTTCAGTGCTGTGCTACATTTGATTGTACTTCTTATTTTGACATGAATTACACAGCTTTTAAAATCAGAAAACCTACTAGAAACATTCACTGCAAAAGAAAAGTGCTTTGACACATCTGTGTGTGCCGTCACAAAAGGCAAAACCATGACCACAGAATGCCCCTTTATCGTTATTGCAAACACACAGAATAACAAAACAATCAACAGCCATTTCATGGAGTGAAACTAGTGCAGTTTAGACCCTCCCTAAGATTAGACAGTCAATATTCCATAATAGCCAAGAGGGCAGCTGCTTCTCTACACTCTGAACTTAACACATTTGATCAAGTACAATATCAACTATAGTAATCAAAATTCTCATAGTACAATTTGCAGGTAGTGCACAAATGTGGAAACTGGTCGCAGCATTTGGATCAAAAGCTGGTGTCACAGTATGCTGCCATGTGAGGAAGTTGAGTTTAAATATATAATTCCTGGATTTCTTTTGTGAGATTTGTAGTTGCACCACTTCTGAGGTCAATCCCTTAATATGACTTGTAAGTGTGTGTTTTCACAGCTTTGCCTGATGGGCTCGTTATCATTTCATAAAGAAAAGTTTCAGTGAATGATGGCTGCCAGCAGCAAATATGCTGATCATTTACAGGAGATTTGTCTTCTCAGTCTGCTGCATGAGGACATCTGTACCTCCCTCACTGCATGGAATGATGCTTCATTTGTACATATATCAACAATTATGATGTTACATTTAGTTGGCATTAGTGTTCAGAAGAAATTACATTCATATATTACAGGCCCAATTTCTGAATTGAATCATTAAGTGTATATAGGAAAGCAAAAGCTAAACTGAAAATAACAAGTGTTCAGCTGAGTCTGCAAAGCAACAACAAAGAGATCTATGAAGTGTGCTGTAAGTCTCTGGTACAGACAGTGTGCACTACTGTAGCTTGTGAGGTGAACACAGGTTGTGGGTTAATGCTCTATGCAAGGCAAGCCTGCAGCCAGTGTGCAGTAGGACAGTCAGCTATCGCAGTGTGGGTGACTTACAGGGTGGCATCAGTCCCAATCAACTCATCTATGACCATTCCCCCGAGTGCTGAGAGCAGATGTGTTTAAGGTCACTTGAGTGCTCACTTGTGGGAGGGAGGCTATTCTCCTTTCACTGAATAAAATGTGAGACATTTGGCTCTGAGTCTATTTGGAGCTGGTAGCAGGCACACTGACAGAGAGCGCCCGGCGTGGGGCATTTGAGACTTGCCGCTGCTGGGCCAGGAAGGACTGACCAGGCGACTGCGTGGATGAGGCGCGGCCAACGAGTCGAGACTCAATTGCCAGCTTCTGAAAGTTCAGACTCTGAGGAAGAGGAGACAGCAGGTTGACTTGATGGTCAAGTTTTTGCTCTTCATACAGTAAGGAAGTAAAGAAATCTAGTCTTACCTTGTTATACCACGCCGTGACAATCAGTTTCTCCTCATATTCCCTCAGCCTGGCCTGTTCACACTGGCGCTAAGGTGGCCGACATGAAATGAGTTTGATTTTTAAAACAGTCTTAAAAGCATGTTTATAAAACAAACATGAAACCAGGAGCGAAGAAGTCAAAAAGCAAATTTACCTCAAGGTTGAGGATCTGCTTGTCCCGGTCTGCCAGCTGGTTCCTCAGAGACTGAATCTCAGCAGTGGCTGGATTCAATTTAGGGTCCAGCGCTCGGATTACCTACAAGTAGGACAGGAGATACAGGAGACTGAAACACTGACAGTACTTAAAAGAGATTCAGGGATTGATACAGAAGAGAATACAAGAAGAAAATTAGGAATGATACTCATAACTCACATTGCGAGCTTTCTCCAGGTACATTTTGTACCTCTCTTCCATCGCTCGCATGTCATCATCCTTCTTCTTCAGAGCAGCCATCAGCTCATCCACTTTCAAGGCTTGGGGGCATTGAAGTCTTTAGTTTCACTGAGGTAAATGTCAAACAACTTTTATATTAGCATTCCACAGTAAGACTTACAGGTTTGAGTGTTGTCAGGCTGAAGGTCCTCCAGCAGCTCCTTCTTCTTCATGATTTCGTCCTGAGCCTCATTCAGTTGGACCCTGAGGAAACAAAAGCTGTTTCTTTCCCTCTCTCTACTGGAGAGGATGAAAAAACTTTTTACATGTTTGCTTATATAAGCATTCAGGCCAAGGTTCACACTTACATATGTGCATCAAGTTTCCGCTTCAGGTTTGACTAAAAGAAAATGAAATAAAACAGACTTAAAAGCGTCTACAAATATAACAGTGACATTCAGCCAGATCATTGAACGTAAATAAAATGAGAACGCTGGAACCTGACTTACTGAAGAAAATTGTTTTTCTTCAGTCCATGCCTAAAAGAACTGAAGCTGTCAGAGGAGGCGCAACAAAGTACTGAGTGTGGTTTTTTCGGTTCATAATTCCTTAATTTGTTCCTTATCACTGAGTGATTCCATAAAATGTGCCATTAATAACAATTTAATCAAATTATTATCTGAGGTATGTTTACAAAACCAATATGTTCAGCAATTAAAAATTAGTTCTGTGTTTGAGCAGTGATTCCATATTCTTGCCAGTGATTGGAGTAAATGTTGACACACTCACATCATCAGGTTTGGAGGCCTCACTCTGCAGTGCCTTCTGGAGGTCCTCCACCTGCTGCTGCAGCTCATTGACCTGCTCTCGGCTTAACCTGGAGATTTGTCAGAATGCAAGGAGTGAAGGATGCATTTGAAAATCTAGCAGAGAAATGTCTATCATGTCAATCCATGGTCATCAGACACGGAGGCACAACGTGTTCACCTGTTCTCGGTGTCCAGCTCACTGCGCAGCTTATGTGCTTCCTCCAGCTGAGCCTGCAAAGCTGCAATCTTCTCCTGCTCATATTCTTCCTGTTGCACTCTCAGCATCTTGTTCTCATGCTGCAACCTGATAAACTTTTCCCTAAGCAATCACAAAGAGTCAGTATTCTCTCACGCACGCACGCACGCACGCACGCACGCACGCACGCACGCACGCACGCACGCACGCACGCACGCACACACACACACACACACAGTAGCAGTGGCTCTTACCTGTACTCAGTGGGTATCAATTCAGCTGCCAGGTTATCATGGCTGGGGCTGCTGGAAGACAGCATCCCTACAAGGAAACATGATATGCATTTTTGAATATCAAGTGGGCCATTGTTGTTACATCCAATTATCCAGAGGGATACCTGCTTGGGAAAGCTGGTGATGTTGAGCCTCACTGCATCGCAGCTCCTCATTGATCTCCTTCAGAGAATCTCTTTCGATAATGATTCTCTAGTGGAGAGGAAACAATGCAATTGTTAGTAAAGAGTTTTCCAGAGAGAATTTCCTTCCAGCACACTTCAAAACCTGCCTCACCTCTTTCTCCTTGATGACAGTGTCGTACTTCTCCTCCAGCTTTTTCATCTCAAAGGCGAGGTTGTCTGCTCGTCTCGACTCCTCAGACAACTTCCTGTGTAGCTCCTGGACCTAAAAAAAGAAAAATCACAACACTTGAGGGAAATATATTTTCACTTTGCAAGTGGCATGTAATTATGAAGTGACTTTTATTTGAGAGTAGAGTTTCCCTTTGTGACCATTGCTTGCCTGTCTTTTATAAGTCTCGAGCTGGGCACGAGCAGCATTGGCCTTGCGTAGCTCTTCTTCCAAGCTGACAGTGTTTTGCATGTAGGTCGTGTTATTTTCCTCCAGGAGCTTCATCTGCCTCTTCAGATCGCCCAGATTCTCAAGTTTACGTTTGTATGTTTCCACTGAGGCCTCCAGCACCACCACTCGATCTGAGCAGCTCCTGTATGAATACAGTACAAAGCTCACGAGTTGAGTGCTTTGAGTTCTTCAAACCAACATGCGAGCAGAACAGAGAGAAAAAGAGTGGGCAAAAAAATTACGGAAAATAGACACAGTAAGGACAATTTTAAAGCCACAACAAAGAACTTTTATTTTGTGCCGATGGCTTCGTTTGCTGTAGGGGCTTTAAGGTCACGTACTATATCTGGCAGTTGGTAACAATGCACTGATTCAGAAAGAAACATTTGTTGTCTTTAACCTCTGATCACTGGTTTCCAGTGGCACATATAAAGAATCTTGGCTTTTACCTCCACGAACATTGAACTAAGAAACTTGTTTGGAGACATTTTAATTTATACCATCACCATAAGCTAAGTTTACTGATCAGCTCCTCTTGTCTGGTTGATTGTTGGGTAATAAGTAAAATCACAGTCCAGGTCACTCTTGAATGTGTTTTATCAAAGTATTTTAGCTAGTGTGCTTTTTTATGCCGTTGTCTGCTGGGGATGGGGATTGAAGTCAGAGGACAGACATAGGATCGACAAGTTAATCAAAAAAAAGGGGCAGGATGCAGGATCCATCATTGGTTTGCCTCCTAATTCACAAGAGGCGGTCATGGAGAAGGGAGTAGGAAGGAAACTCAGGAGCATCCTGCAAAATAAGGACCACCCACTGAATGGTGTCTTTAGCAACCTGAAGAGCTCCTTTTAGTGCTGTGCAATATGGACAAAATTTTATATCCCGATATATATATATATATATATATATATATATATATATATACACACACACACACACATATATATATATATATATACATATACATATACATACATACATACATATATATATATGTCATAAACTTCATGGTTGAACATTCCTGTCTGCAGAAGAACCAAGTGGGATGGAGATGTGAGCACCTCCCATTGTTCCTCCCACATTACAAATAGAGGCCCAGTTGAGGCCTTCCCCCTTTTCCTTTGTCTCCAGACTCTGTGTGTGTGTGCTGGTGGTGCTCACCTGAGTTTGCCATGTGTGTTTGAATTCATCTCATTGTAAGTAAATCTAAACTTATTTCAACGCATTAAGGTGTTTAAGTTTCAAGGCTTAATATTTTAACATGCTTAAGTTTAACTAGGATTATTTGGTTTGATGTGTTTATGGATAATGAACTTAGAAGATTGATTGTACCCTAATTTAATGGTATTTAGTTGTATTTATCAGTCATGAATTACTTTGCTCCCTTTCTTTCTTTTCATCCTTTTAGAACCATGGCACTCGGTGACACCACCCCTCAATCTGAATATTAAAACAAATAAACAGACATTAAAGACAAGCAACTTATGTGTCCTGGTGGTTTGTGTGGCTCCAGTCTGAACCTGATTTCAGAACAATATATATATACACATATACATATATACATACATATATATACATATATATATATATTTCTCTTTGTGATCAATAAAGTATTTTCTATTCTATAGGTAATTTTATATCCCGATAACGATATATATCCCAATATAGTATTTCGTATCAAAATTATATATACAGGGTTTTTCCTGCATAGAAAATTTGCTGGCGGACGCTAGCACTGTATTCCTCACCGCCTCCAGCTCACGAATAAGTGTTTTGTTTTGTTTTTTCTCTGGCTTTCTGTGCATTTATTTTGAAAGGACAGCTGGAGAGTGACTTGGAGTGGGGAGAGAGACAGAGAGAGAGGGGGGAACACGCAGCAAAGGGGCCGCCGGGTGGAATCCGAGCCAGGGTTAGAGGGTTATATCCTACGGCAGACATTTTATATCACACTACGATACATATCGTTATGTCGCACATCACTGGCTCCTTTAGTGCCCGATTAGTTACAGGGTGCTCTTCGGAAAGATTTCCAAGGTCCTGTCAGGATGCTTTTCCTTGACTATAGCTCTATATTGGCTATAGCTCAGCCTTCAATACCATCTGGCCAGGCAAGCTGATCGTAATGCTGACTGATTTGGGGATCCTGCCTACCACGTGCAACTGGATTCAGGATTTCCTCATGGACAGAGCGCAGGTGGTGAGGATGGGAGGCAGGGTTTCAGCTGAGCTCACAGTCAGCACAGGGTCTCCACAGGGCTGCTGTCTCAGCCCTAAACTTTTCACCTTGTACACCAGCGACTGCATCTCCACCCAGGACAACACTGTCATCATCAATTACGCAGATGATACAACCATCCTGGATCTGACCAAAGGTGGGGAAGAGTCGGGATAGAGAGGTCTGATCAAGTACATTCTTGTCTATGGTGAGGAGAACGACCTTATCCTCAACGTAGACAAAACTAAAGAACTGATAATGGACTTTAAGAATAAAGCCCCCCCTCTACAGCCCATTAACATCAGCAGGACTGAGGTGGAGAGAGTGGACAGCTACAGGCTCCTTGGCCTTCAGATGTCAGCAAACATAAGATGGTCTGCCAACACCACTGCCACGGTGAAAAAGGCCCAGCAGTGGCTGCACTTAATCAGGCTGCTCAGGAAAGCTGGCCTGAGCCTCCGTCCCCTCACCCAAGCATAATGGTCTGGTGGAGAGCATCCTCACAACCGGCATCACTGTCTGGTGCGGTAATACCACCCAGGCAGAGAGGTAGGCTCTTCAGAGGGTGATAAAGACTGCAGAGAGGATAATCAAAACAAAACTTCCCTCTATGGACACCATCTACACAAATCGCTGCACGAAGAAGGCACACAGCATCATCAGAGACATACATCACCAACCCTCCTTAAGCACAAACATTCTACATACAACCTTAGACACAGAAGAGCAGACAGCATCAGCACACATAAAACATGTTTCTATAACAGTTTCTTCCCTGCTACAGTGAGACTAATGGCGAAAGCAAAATACCCTCAGTCCTCCTGACCTACCTACCTCTGTTCACATACAATAAAAATGGGAAATGTGCATTGTCCTTAGGTGAAGTGTCAAGTATATGTATGATATTTATTTACTTATTTTCCTTTTTACTCTTTACTGTCTACTCTTCTTCTTTACTTTTTACTGCTTACATCTTTTTTATAATTCTGTGCACTTTGAGTGTCCTTTGACCAAGAATTCCTATGTACCATAACAAATGTACAAATGGCAAATAAACTTTATCTGATCTGCTTTTTAAAAAATAAACTTAATTTTTGTCCCTACACACAGACCTCAGAACGTCCAGTTCATCTTTGAGAGCACGAGATTCTTCTGCCAGGCTCGTGAGGTCGTCATTACGGTGCTGAACCTCGATCAGCTGCTTCTCTAACTCCTCACAGTGAATCCGGTAGTCGTCCTTGGCAGCCTCCAGCCTTAAAGATGTAAAAGAGAATCTTTCACAGCCACTCTGAGGTAGTGGTAGTGTCACAGCCCAGCCTCAGTGAGCAAGACAAAGAGGGAGGTCATGCAAGTTTAAAGTAAATTAACCCGGATTTAATAAGATTATAACTATATATATATATATATATATATATATTATATATATATAATACTCAGTGATCAAGTGGTTGAGAGAGTGTGTCCCATGTGGGCAATGACCAATGCAGTGAAGAAAGGGAATCTATAATGGATGCAGTGTGTGTTTATGAGAGGTGTAGTGGAGACAAAACCAAGCGTAACAGACAAACCAAACAGGCAGCAAGAGGTCAGAGAGAGATAGTGTGAGAATGAGGTGTCTGGCATCATACTCAGCAGTTCCGCCCATCTCATCAGCACGGAGCCTGCAAAAAGAAAACCAGTACAGACACACGCACGCACGCACGCACGCACGTATGCACACACGCACACACACCAACGCAGAGTGGAAGGAGTGGTCACATGTCCAACTGAGCAGGAAGAAACAAACCTGAAGTTTTCCTCCTGCAGAGTCTCCAGCTGTTGCTGTAACTGGCTGTGTTTCCTTCCTGAAGGCGTGCTGGGATCATCGAAAGTATCGAGCTGATTGGCCCGGTCAGTCAGGACGTCATTCTCAGCCAATAAGCTATTTCGTTCCTCCTGAAGAACAGCCACCTGTCAACGTACAACAAGGTATCATTCTCACAAGTTACATGAGTTAAAGCTCAGATGAATTAAATATACAAAAAAAAATCACATCAGGTCACGGGTATAATCTATGATGTGGACACTCTCTTCGGTCAGTTATTTCATGCAAAGCAGCAAAGTCACATTAAGCATCACAACACACACTCCTGTCACAGATACCTCTCCTCCTCTCCCAGCTGTTAAAGCAAAGAATTAAGTCAATCCATGCTGGAAGCAGAGCACAGACAATGTGCACTTTAAGCAAACATGTTAATACATTGTTAGTCGATTTCATTTCACACCCATTTACCTCAAATGTCTATTACCACCACACTAGACAGTGGACCATTAGTCATCTCCAAAAAGCACCATATCATCATATCAGAAACTACACATTTAAACAGGGCTTATTGAGACTACATTGAGATCAATAATTAATATGGTTAAAAAACATGATAATAATTTTTTGTTTCATGCCATCTACCATGTTCCACTGCTGTACATTCCCTTAGACAGTTTAAAAAAAAAAAGAGTTGCAACTCGTTTTGTAGTCTAATATTTAGTCAGTTTAATCAGCTTTTACACGACTACATTTTATGAAACCAGTACTGACAGTACCGTTTTGTAACATTAATTATCTAGAGCCATGAAGGAATAAAATGATTTTGCTTTAACCTTAAACTAATTAACATCACAGAGATGCCCCTCTGTAAACTGCTGGAAAAATAAAAGTCAATATCGAAACAGAGACACTGTATGACTTGTCTAGAGCAGGATCCTGACTGAACCGTGTGTTAGCCAAGTTAGAGTTAACAGTTGAGCAGCTGGTTTAGAGGGGTTTAGTTTCATCAGCCACATTGGACTTACCTCGCTGCGGCGAGAGATGAGCAAGACTGGAGACAGAACAAATCAATCTGTCAAGAGTCCAGTTGAACAACTGATCAGAAGATGTTGAATTTAGTCTGCCTGTACAGAACTGAGTGGGGCCCAGCAGTGCTACAGCATGGACTGGGTGACACAGCGATAGCCAGCAGAGTCCAGACTGGAAGCTCACAGTCCTTCTGCCACAGCAGCTCCAGACAATGGACCCAAGCATCACAGCCAATTACACAACTCCTGTTTATACTGTACATTATGGACTGGCATGTGTTGGTGGGTGTAGACATGGACTGCTGAATATGGGCTGTAAATGACGAGCGTATGCAGAGTGTGAGCGTGCACGCGTCCGTGTGTGTGCATAAGTTCTTTTCACCTGTATGTCCAACTCCTGACAGCGTTGGGCTAAGGCGTCCTTCTCGGATAAAAGTTCAGCAAGATCCTCAAGAGATTTCTTTAACTGCACGCATGAAGGAGAAGCTGAAGTCAGTAACACACACGCTAACTCGTACACACACACAGTAGGGGATTTGCTTCAGTGATGATCTGACAGTCGGCCAAACGTTGACGTGATGAGAATTAATACATACATCCATACAAAGAGAACAAAAAGGAATCTCATTTTCTATACAGATGAAATACTCATTTCAGATCCCTATACTGGAAGGGTTCTTGTGTGCTCTTTTCTGTGGTACAATTGTTTCTATTCACAACCAATAAGTTGGTCACTGAGACTGCATCCTCACTTAAGAGAATGTCACAGCAGAAGTGATTAAGAAAGATTTCTCTCGTAATAACACTGACCTGCTGCTCCAAGTCCCCTGACAGCTCTGCTGCAAATGGGGCCATGGTCTCTTTACTCATAAGCTGCAGAGAAACAAAATGTCGCTGGATTTATTACAGAGACTCATTAAAGCCTCTCTTTACACACAGCTCCTGCTGGTGACGACGTCCCTTTGAAACAGAAACTTTATGGGAAAAAGTTACAGCTGTTCAGACAAATCTTTCTGGACATTTTCAAAACCTATAAAACATGAAGGAGAAAGGTGCTGTCATGAGGGACTGACCTCCTGGATGGCTGTCATGACAACATGCTGCACAGACTCCTCCAAAGTCATGATGATCTGAATGTATTCTGTCAAGAGAATGACAAACTCGTCAAACACACTTATTGTATCTGTGTCCTGGCTCCAAATGTTCAAAACCACTGTTGTAACTGATTCCACAGTCAGGCAGTCTGATGAGCTCTGCCTTTGTCAGTGACTTGGCAGGACAATAATTAAACACTGTTTGGTTCTAAACCTAAATCAATCCCCCCCCCATTTGCTCTGTGCGGCAGATTTACGGTACATTGCAGACATATGAGTATCTGTCTGTGTCCATTTTGTGCACACAAGCTGTACACAACAGAGGCAATCACATACCTTGTTTGCGTTCACATCTGACAGCACAACCCAGTACGAGCTGCACCAGCCTCCCCAGCTCCACAGGGTCTGAATTCTCTGCCACCAGTGCCAGATCTGGCAAAGGAAAGTCTGAGATCTCCTGCGCTAAGACCTGATGGGGCATACAGGTATGCAACATTTATAGCAAATCAGACTGCACACATCCAAAATGCTTCATTTGCCAGCTTATGTGGCAGCAGGGTCGGGGGCTGACAGCTAACCTAAATATTTCAATCATGTGCTGATTGGATAAACAGTTTTCCAACTGGAATAAATTGGAAAACAATGCCACCCTTCAACACTCCATTGTATGTGGATGTATTGTCTACTGGGGTTGAGCTGCTTGTTTTGACCTCAGGTGCATTTTCTTTATGGAGGTCACCTAGGGCTTTACACTAAGTAAACAGTTCATACTTCTACTCCCAGAGGTGCATGCATGCACACACATACACAGACACACACACAAGGAGGATGTTTTGTGCATGGCCGCAGCCTACCTCGTTATAATATTCAACCATCATCTGAAGAATCTTCTTTAAGTTGTTCATCTGCATACAAGAGATTGTTAAACATCATGAACTCACACACACATTATAATCATGCAATGACAAAGGTAAGAAGTTTCAAATGTGTGACAAAGTGGCAAAACAACAGACTGAGCAGGCATTTTGACATGTAATAGCTTACTTACTAATGGCATTAACAATTACACTGCCCCAGTATGCCATGACAGTGTGACAGTGAGCCAGCATGCACAAATTAAAGACACCTATCACGACAGATGTTTTGACTCAACAACATACCAGGCTGGGACTGGCTCACTTAAATGGACGAAAGCCACCAATGTGCTTTTCCAGCTTGACAAGTCAATATGTCTGCACTGGAAAGGGTCTATACCAGGACCAGGAAGTGTTTGAGTGTGCTTTTCCTATTGTCACATGTCAAAATGTCTTCTGTGAAAGAGGCCTAATGGGAAAGATAAAGCAGTAGCAGGGAAAAGCAGTCACAGTCAAACAGAGCAAAAGAAGGGAGTTTTGTAATTCACCCAAACATACAGTAACACATTTCACCAGGAGTCAGAACACAGGGTTTGGGGGGGGGGGGGGGGGGCACATGGAGGACCAGGGAGAGGGGACAGTTCTGTACCTTCAGTCTCCAGTTGTCCTCAACATCTGTTTTAATACGACTCAACCATCCATCATTGAACCATGCTGGGTCTCTGCAGCACACACCCACAGCATCAGAGACACAAAGAAAGAACAGTGAGCAACAGCTAATCCACTTTGACTCCTCACAGTAAACCATGCAAGGACAAATCCAACTCTAGGTGAAATGAATGAATCTTTATTTCAGAAGTGAAACTGTTGCAGTTCACTTGTCAGCCTTTTTTATTACAGGCAGTCATTTCCTATTTTTTCCCAGAATTACTTTCAACAATCCCTGAAAAACAGGCCACTTTATTTGAGCTCTCATGAACACTCCTACCTCACCAGACATGCATCACAAGGTGTATTTATGCTTCTCATCTGAAATACCAATTCAATGTGACACAAAGTAATGTACGGAGCAATGAAAGAGCTCAACAGTCTTCCATCAAAATTCACAGTCAACAAGTAAATCTGTGTTGTTGCCTGAGGCTTTTCTGTTGATGAGATTTAAATGGACTTAATGCAGAGTTTAGCCTTTGCTTTATGAGTTCTGAGTTATTTGAACAACTGACTGTGAATAATGCATCAGAAGAGCAGCCAGGTATCATGGACAACAGAGCAGACATGTGTATCCCTGTGCTCATTAGTGTGTGTACTCTCACATCTGATGTAGTGCCTGTGATATTGCCGCCCAGTGGTCAACTCTTCCACAGTTGTGCAGGGTGCAGGAGTGTTAAAGGTCTGCAGCTGGGAGACACAAAACAAATTTGAGCACTTACAAAGACTGAAGGGTTTCTGCAAAGCACTGCAGGGGTTGCTCCAGTCTCAAAATCCACTGAGAAGAAGTCAGAGAGAGGAAAGAACTGGGTCTGGAGCAAACTCACAGATGGACTGATGTGGCAAAGTGGTAAAGACAAAAGGCAAAGTGGCAACTTGGACAAGTGGTAGCAGTGGTGTAGGTGAGCATCCTAAGGTCATCCTACAGCAGCCATGGGGAACCTGTTCCACAGAGTGTGGCCGGTGTGGCAGCAGGTTTTTGTTCCAACCAACCAAGAGCACACAGTTTGGCAGATCACCTGTCTGAGGACTGAGATCAGTTGATTGTATGAGTCCAGTCTGGTGTGCTGCTGCTTGGTTGGAAAGAAAACCTGCAGCCACGCCGGCCCTTTGTGGAATAGGTTCCCATGCCTGTCCTACAGCAACGATACAGTAGCTTGCTACAGTTACAGTATGAAGGCATTTAACAACTGCCGGTGTTAGCTTCTGTTAATGAGTTGCGTAACGTTAACATCAAACAATCTTAAGAGTTACATTCCACAAATATCTTCTGGTTAATTGGATCAGCACCTTAAATCCAGCGAGGATCAACTAAACTGAACGACACTTGAGTCATTCTGGTTGCTCGGTGGTAAGTTTACACTCAAAAGGCTGCGGCGCCGCTCTTCACCCGGTAACGTTTCTGCCCTGCGGACTATACGGTAATAATAAAAAAACGCACATGAAGCTAATGGTTGACACACCGACGTACACCGGTTGGTGTTGGCCGGGCTGGAGACCACCAGCTCTGCTTCATATTTGCCTCGTTTCCTCAGAGTCGATGGACGGTGCTGTCGCTAACTCCCCACCCCCACCACCAACACACAGGTAATGAAATCGCCTCAGCGGTCTCCTTGTCTCAAGTGAGACATTCGGCCCGGCACAGACACTCACCCACACTATGAGGCTCTCGACCAACGCCGCTTTGTTGTCGTCCATTTCATCCGTTAAAGCTGAAATATCTAAATCCACCTGTCAACACAGTTCTTCCGCTCCCTTCCTCTGCATTTGACCTCACCTGCTGCCAAGAGTTAGCTCTCTAACGTCAAATGCGTATAGAGGAGAGTGGCGACGGACGTTATGCCACAAAACAGCGTAAACTGTAGTAGAATGGCGCAGCTTCTCACTCGCTTGATGTTTACGTGTTTGGAGTGAAGAGAACTGCGACCAATCAGCATGTGGATCCTGGATGATTGACGGTTGGTAATTGTAGACTGACTGTAGCCAATCAACGAGCCCACTCAGCAACGGCAGGGGATTATTGAAAGTGCAGGGTACAGTGAAAGAGAGAAAATACAGCGTTGCATAAACTCTATTCATAATGTATGTTCTAGGAAAATCAATGAATAAGTTCGTTACGAATAGATATGGGAGGGTAAAAATGAGGAAAAAAGAAAAGAAAAAGTAGTGGAAACTAGAGATTTATCATCAGCAAATGTTCTTAAAAGTATAAAATGAATAATTGTGGTGCAAACAGTATTCATATTTAATCATTGCACTCAAATTTGATTTTGATTTCAGAACATGCGCTTCAGCTGGGAGCAGCAAAGTCTGGTAGCTCTGAGTTTTCACTCAACCTTTGCTTTATTTTGTTGTGTTTTTGTATGTTTTTGTCGTATTGTGTCAACTACTGATGGACACTTCTGTGGGGAGAGGAGATTCTTCAGGAAAGGAGCTTCTGTCATTGAAATGGAGCAAGTCTGGAGGATGCCACCCTGTTCCAGCTGGATGAGGAGCTGCTTTCATGGTTGCTGTGCTGGTGGTGCAGAGGTTAAAGGCTTGGAAGTGGAGATGTACTGTGAGTCCTTTCTGCCGTCAGTCATCATGCAAAATATCAACTCTCTGCCCAACAAGAGTGATGAGGAGCTGGAGATATAGATGAAGACTCAGGAAGTAGACATTTTTTCAAATCCAAACAATACTTGTGTACATCCCACCAACGGCTACTGCTGAAGTTCCATGTGAAGGTCTCCATGAAGTCGTTGCTAGGATACAGACTAAACATCCTGAGCCACTTGACTTCAGTCATGTCTCCCTGATGGACTCACTGAGGATGTGGTGGAGAGATACATGCTGGTGGAGGCCATTCTGAACAACTCAGATCATCCTCTTCATAACACCTTGATGGACCAAGAGAAGAGCGGTGGTGGACGACTCCTCTCTCTTCACTGCAGGATGGAGAAATATAGAAGATCCTTTGTACCTTCAGCCATCAGGCTTCTTCATTCTTCTGCAAATGGTTGATGAGCTGACAGACACATGAATTTCCCTTTGGGGATTAATAAAGTCATTCATATTTTTATTCTTAAATTTGATGATTATTGAGGCCGCATTATTGTACTTTTGGAGGTGAAACTCATTCTTACTACTTTGTTTGTTTTGATGTTGTTGTTGTTGTTGTTGTTGTTTTTGCACATAAAATACACAACCATTTTCAATACAGTGAGTTGGATAAACATGCAGGTGAGGTCAGAGAGCAATGACTCCACCTTGACTTTGCAGTTTAAAGAAAATCAAATAATTTCACCAAAAGAGAAAGACAGTAATAAATCAGTGAGACTGTTAGATACTTCTAACTGCTGATTTTTTAAAAACGTGTTCATGTTTTAATCTGTGAAAAGTATAAGTAATAATAGAGATCAAATAAATACAATGTAGTAAGTTCATAGAAGTGCAGGGTAAAATGGAAAAGTACATACACTCCCCATTGGCTGCAAGTACTAACAGATTGATAGAATTTGTTTCTTCCTGATGCTAACTGCAAACCTGGGAAAACTACCGCTATCAAATCGAAACAAAAATAAAACAAATTATACGAAAAATTGAAGAAAAAAAATACAAAATAGTTGTACAAGTGTTTTCTCACAGTAGCTCACTTTTGCAGCTGGTTTTATGTTTAACCATGTCAATTATTGTGCAACTTGACCCTACAGCTGAGGGAGAGGTAATCCTGTACAACCAGTTTGCAGGTGGTGCTTTGCTTGGGAATTGAACAGACATCAGAATGGATTACTAATGAATTTAGCCATATTTTAGGCTATAATAACTAAAAACAGTGAGTTCTTCTCTACACAACTCTCCTCCCAGGAAGTCTGTAAAACTCCACAGCATGCTGGCCCTTCCCTCAGGGTAAATCATTTCTCATTAATGCAATAAACCTGCACACATTATCCATTTATATACACAAGTAGTAACTGACATCCAGAGTCTACAGTAGTTCTTAATACTCTGGTCTCTCACGTGTCACCCACTGTCACATCACATCACAATTTGGAAGATTCCAAACAAATCAGACTCAAGTTGAGATCATGCGCATGTGTGGCCTTGTTGAATATTAAATGAAATGGAATTGAAACTGGTTGAATTTTCACATCACCCTGTTGGGAAAAAAGTAAGTGATCACCAAGTGTAGTTCACATGTCAGAAACTCCTAAATTAGGTGTGTGTCTGGCCTGACTGGACTCTACATATGTGGCCTCTGTCCTGTGTTTAACTCTGAGTTGGTGAACACCTCTCCTCACTGACACTCTGTGACCCTGACCCTTGTTGACTGATAGCTGCTATTTTTAGATGACCTGAACTACAATGACTCCCTCCTCTTAACATTTATCTGAGGTGAGGTCTATCTAAATATTTGTCAGGATATTTCTTCAATGGCTTTCTGCATGAGGATTGACACATCTTATACTGTGAGAGAGTTGAGGCTGGGGTAGGCAGGATTTGTTTTAAAACAAAATCTTAGCTTTATTTTTATTTTTATTGTTATTATTATTTTTTTTTTTTTTTTAAAGAAAATGGTGTTTTCCCATTCAGCTATCAGTAAAGAAAGATCTGTGTGTGTTTGCGGCAATCACAGTGTTTCTCTGTGTCTATGTATGCAGCAGCCTAAAAAACCTACAGCTCCCAGTATCTTTGAACAATCAAATCTATTTTGGTCTGGGGGTTCCTGATTGGTTGAAGGGCTGGCCCTACACTGTCGGGAGGCCCTACTCTTTCCTCCTGATTTGTTAGGACAGAGTAGGGCCGGCCCTTCAACCAATCAGGAACCCCCAGACCAAAATAGATTTGACTGGGCCTTACAAAACCTGCATACCCCAGCTTTAAATAACTTAGTATAACATATAGCTTACTGACATAACATAATGACACAATGACATGACATAAGTGACATGTATATTTGCTACAATATAACAGCACTACTCTTCATGTTGAATCATTTGGCACAAGACATGGCTCCCCTTATGTTTTGAAAAGTGGTACAGAAAGAGGATCTTTGCTAAATTGCTGATTACAGGTATCTGTGCTTTCACACTAACACTTAGATCTGTAATAGGCCTCCTCTCTGTCCCTGGATTCTTATCTACAGCTGAGGCACCCTCAACAGTGTTGTTGGCAGAGTAAGCTTTCAGTAAATGATTGACGAAGTCATATCTAACCTACTTGAACACGGGTGTGGGCGGGAACTCTTCTGGCTTTGATCTGGTGGCAAGTCATGTGACCCAAATAGTTTGTCTGTGACCAGGCTGAGGGAGAAACATGCTGCTTTTTAGATGTAACAAACTGAAAACTTTCTGACTACAACACACAGTCTGTTGTGATGCTTGTAAGGTTTGGAGTTGTCCCACTTTGTACAAGCTCTCCACTATTGATCAAACCACATTACTGGTCGTTTCTAAACAGGAAGACCAGCTAATACTGGAGGGTGTAGATGATCATTAACAGGCAGCTACAATTTATTTTGGACAGTGATACCATCTGGCAGCACTTCTCTTGAGTCTCAGGGACAGTGACTACCTGTCAGATCCTGCTTCCAGATCAGCTATGCATCTTAATCACAAGTCTCAGTCCAGGTGAGTCTTTTCTGTTAATCTGGTGGTTTTGAAGTTTTGGGATAACACAAGCAGTGTTGTGTTCTGAAATTGTGCTTACTTCGTCAGCTGAGGTTGAGGAAATTTGAAGTGGTCCCTTGAATGAATGGGTAAAATGAGTATTCTGTGATCATGAACCCAAAGTAGCACAATCTGATCTGTTACTGTGGAGTACCTTATGAAGTTTTATACAGTTTATACCACAACAAATCATAAAACTATGCATGTGATGTGACTATTAATGGCCTGTTTTTGTTTCAGTAGTTGGTTATTGTAAATGTAACATGATGACGCCGTATAAGTGCCGATTGAATGACATAAAAAAAATAATAAAAATTCTTACGTAAATTGTAACGTTCCATGTAGATTGATCTTGCAAGTTGAGCTTTACAATCATTTAGGCAAACAGCAGTCCTGCTGGGTGCTACATGTCAAACAACAGCTAATCTGTCACACTGCTTCCGAGCATCCTTGTGTGTAATCTACCCTCAGAAAACTGCTGAGCATAGTCAACCTTATCCACAAATCATTAGTTCTGTGTCAGTGTCTCCTCACTAGCAGATGTGCAGTAGTATTTAAGGTGTATATCATGTGACGTTGCAGACCAGACCGTCTCCTCTCTGAGGGTCCAGTGGGTCAGCATCACCTCAGATCATCCACATCTTTGGTTAGTGGACCAGAACCATCAGTGTCAACGTGTATGAGCTGTCACAAGGTTAGAGCTACATTTTCTCATGTGAACTCATATTCTTTAGTCCACAGTTGTTGTTATTATAATTATTATTATTGGATGTAAATGGGGTAATATGATTGGTTGTCTTGCTTCCCACATTACAAATTTGTTTGTAAGGATTACATTAAACTTAAAAAAAATCAAAACCCAACTTTTTATGTTGTGGTTAATTGTGGTCAACAAAGAGTGACATGTGGCTTAAGCAGGAAGTAAACAGCAATATTACTGTAAGGAACTCCTTTGTGTTGTGTTTATTAGTGTTGTTAACTGTTAATTGTCTCCCTGGTCACATAGGCCTCAGCCCTAATCAAAAGTCACTGAACATTTATTGTGGATCTGTTGTACTGTGTGTTGTGAGGGATCATCAAGGACTTGTCCTATTTCCTGCTTCCTGCTCTGTAACTCTTGTCTCATCTCTTCAGGAATCTGTAGAGCTGTGTCCATCCACAAGCCATCGAGACTGGCACTGCCCAGTCTGCCTGCAGACATCCAACTTCCCAGTCCAGACCAACTGCGGCCACTTGTTCTGTGGTACAGTATTATACACACACACACACACAAGCACTGGCCTGATTCTGATTATCTGCTTACTTTATCACCGACTGTGTGAGATGGGATTCATCAATATTTCTTCCATCTTACTCACCTGCTGCATCATGTGTTCACGCTTTAGTTCATGCCAGTCACTGGCTGATCAGGTGTAGAATCAGTGTGATTCAGGCCTTGAGGTTTGTTTGTTTAACTTTCAATAGATATTGTTGCCATAGCATTCAATAAAGTGTAACTGGCCAGAATGTGATTCTGACTATGACTGTGGAGTTACACCAGTCCTAAAAGTTTGGTTAACCTTGAACACTTTAGACTCTATAAAGTGTGACTCAGAGGTGCATTTCCTTCAACAAAGGTTCGCACATTTCATACACCAGGCAACAGCTGTAGTATTTATTTGTACTCATATCAAGCACATTCCAACTAATACATTCAGTGGTATATCTCAAAGCTGCTGTGATTGCATTACCAGAAGAAACTGCAAGTCAATTCATGTGCGTGGAAACAAATCAATTGCACTTTGCCTCTGAATTATTAGTTACCAGCTGTTTCTTTAGATCTGTTTCAGAAAAGAAGCCAGGTAGTGTTTCTTGAAATGTGTTTTAGTATGTAACACACTCTGTGTTCACACATTATATAAAACATCAAGGGTCTCATTCATGAAATGTGAGCAGCATGAATTTGTGTGTAAACTGTGCGAAGCGGCAAATTTACGTGGATTTCCGCATTCATCAATCTTTTAGTAGCGCTCATCTTTTCGTAACTACGCACAAATCTTCATCTGCTCCTGACTGCGTGTAGTGCTGGTGTAACTGTAGGAATGCACATAAATAATGCTTGTCACTGTTGGAAATTAGAGTTATAATAATCTGCGTTGCGCTCAGTTATGTTCACGATGAGCCGATGCCTTTTAAACACGTAATTCAAACATGACAAACGATTAGAAATATTTGGAGAAGGACAGGTTTTAGTGATCAGACACGCAGGTGCGCATCAAGGCTCCATCTAATGATGAGAATAACCTGATCAAGGAGATCAACCGAAAAACGTTAATTTCATAAATATGCAGCTGTTATGCGATCCAAGGTGTGTGTTGTTGTTGTCGGATTGGGCTGTGAGAGACAGCTGGTTCATCTGTCAGAGTACAACCTGCCTGTACAGCTTCATGTGCTGATATAGCCACGTTCCTCTGCAGCAGACAGCTGGGGCTGTGAGGAAGAGCCTCCTCCTGTGGCTGTTACTTCTTATGTGTGTTTACGGGTTGTTTCCATGGTTCATGTCGAATTATTTTGGTGCTCCTCCTTAAACTCAATGGTTCCTTAAACCGAGGACACTTGATCTACCTGCCCCAGTCACAGCACAACTCTCTCTCTCCCTCTTTCCTTGTTCGCGTCATGATCGCAGGTGAACAGGATGCACCTGCCTCCTTATACGGTGGCCATGGTCTCCTTACATGGTTATTCATGGGCGGAGATCTGTGCTAGTTGCTGATCAACACCGGGGGCGTGCTGTTAATTTACGATGGGTTGGTCTTCATGATCTTACACACGTGCTTACGACCAAATCTAAGACTCCCGCAGTGTTCATGAATCCAGAGCAGGGTTGAAGTAGCGTCAGTTTTCATGTGCAAATCTACACACAGATTTAGTAACGTTTCATGAATGTGACTCCAGGTCTCCTGGTGTAATGGATATTAATGACAAAAAGGTTCTGTTTTTAATTTTCTTGATAGATTGACTGTAATCAAACAGGTTGCAGAAGTTCTCTCTTTAATTTGATTGCCTTGTTTTGGGGATTTTGCACCTTAACCTTAATCTGTCACAGATTACAAAGCTATTTATACTTCAGCACGCACATTTTCACCTTAACCTTAACATACTGTAGATACTTATCACAGTTACCTGGCCTACTTACCTGTGTCTGACACCAGCCTTTCACAGCTGAGCTGAAATACTGCACCTTCATTGCATCATTTTCATAATAGTGAATATCACAGCAGTTCATTGAAATAATGTAAAAATTTGATGGATATATAAGATACTCATTGTAGTGCAAATTGATAAATGTTGATTTAAAGGTACTGATATATATGTTTGATGCTGCAGCTCCCTGTCTAATCATGTACTGGAGACATGGTTCGTGGCTGGATGCAATCAGCTGCCCTCTCTGTAGACAGAAGGTACAGTAGCTTCTATGCACAATCAGATGATCAGATGGAAATGCGCTCAGTTCAGAATGGGTGTGAACATGGAGTAAACTGCTTGTGTCTCTCCAGGTCAGCATGCTCTGTCATCTATTCAAGGAGAGTCCACAGTCAAAGGAAGTTCTGGGGGAAATCACAGATTACAACAAACGATATTCTGGAGCCCCACGACGGGTCAGTGCTTTATCAGTCCTTCAGACTATTGGCACACACCTCTAAGTGATTCTCTCTCCTCTCCTTCCTGTCTGGTTTTGTTCTATTAAGAGGTGGGACTTTCTTTTACAGCCTTGAATGTGGCACTACATTAGATCATAGAAAGACAAGAATCTCTGCACTGTTTCCTGAGATAGTAGCTTTGGTAACAGGAATACCTCTTATGCAACTTCAAGGATTCATTGTCCTATAAAATGAACACAGTACTGAAATACTTGTTACCAAACTTTGGATTAACATTTTCTCTTGTTTTAAATGCATCTGATTTCCTTCACATCCTGTAAATACATTTAAATTTGGGTGGCACTGAATACTAATTTGAAATAGATGTGGAATAGCTTTTTCCATGCACTTGAAAATTCATTTTAACATATAAATAAATACAGTAAGTTTTAAGAAATGAGTGACCTCCTTCAAACAGCTCAACTGAATATGTGAATGTTAATATCTTGCACCATGTGGCATGTTGACATGTCTCTTCTGCCCACTGACAGGTAACAGACTACGTATGTGACATGCCCCTTTTCCTGCAGCTGCTGGCCCGTGGCCTTGGCACCATGGGAGGGCTGGTGTGGCTGTTTCTCTTCAGAGTGGCCCTGTGCTGCGTGGGGACCGTGGTGTCCATCTCCTCCCCCTGTCTGGACCCAGTCTCCTCATCATCATCGGCAAGTCCCCTGGAAAAAGATCCCTCCTTCTGCAGACTGCTGGGGATCCTAGATGACCTGGTGGTGGTCATCCTACTCCTCATCTGTGTTATTAACATCAACCAGCAAATAGCGCCAGAGGGACGAGGACACCCTGCAGATGCTACAAGCTCACATGGAGTACTGGGATAGACTGTGCTGCGGCATGTCAACATAAATGTGTGACTTGGACTTTTAATAGATTTCTTCCTTCTGGTTGTGGATAGTTAAATTGGTAGACAACATGTTATAGTCCAGATGTTGGTGTCTGAGTCTCTTGAACTGTTTGTGTTTACAGAGTTTATGCACAAGTGATGGGGATGTCTAACATACAGTGCTCTGCAGCTTGGTGGTTCAGCCTCCTCACTTTTTACCCAGTCAATGGGTAAAATGTTCATTGAAATAGCATATTAATTTATATTCTAATAATCCCTATCATCGACCATCCTAACCCCAAAAAACTAACCTGTCAGTTTTACTTCTAATTGGCCAACACTTTGGCCACTTTGACATCTACAGTGGGTACGGAAAGTATTCAGACCCCCTTCAATTTTTCACCATTTGTATGTTGCAGCTTTATGTTAAAATGGGGAAAAAAAAACATTTTTTCCTATATGGCTATATGGCAGGGTGGCCCAACAGAAGCCTCTCCTCCACACATGAAAGGCTGCGTAGAGTTACTCACAGCCTTTAGGTGGTTGTTTGCAGACTCTTTGCAGCCCTTCATGTGTCTAGCACTGAGGAGAGGCTTCATCGAGCTTTCGTTGGGCCACTCTGCCATCTAGCCCAGATTGGTAGAGGGCTGCAGCAATGGTTGACCTTGTGGAACTTTCTCCCATCTCCACACAGGATCTCTGGAGCTCAGCCAGGGTGATCTTTGGGTTCTTGGTTACCTCTCTGACCAAGGCTCTCCACCCCCAACTGTTCATTTTGGCTGGATGGCCAGCTCTAGGAAGAGTTCTGGTTGACCCAAACTTCTCTCATGTGAGAATGATGGAGGCCACTGTGCTCTTAGGAACAATAAGTGCAGCAGATTTTTGCCCAGATCAATTTTTCAATTTTAACATAAAGCTGCAACATAATGAATAGTGAAAAATTGAAGTGGGATTTAATAGTTTCTGTACCACTGTGTGTATAGATTTTATTGTATAAATTTGTTTTTAGCTGCAAAATAAATAATTTATTGTCTTGTATGGCATTTCTTAATCCTGTGACACATCACACATGCCACCTCTTTAGTTTTGTAAAATTTAATCAAATAATTAGTAAATTCTTATTTATTTATTTTATTAATCCTTATTTCTTATTAAGTTTCAGGAGAGCAATAATGTCAGCAGACCTGACTGGTACATTAGTGTGTAGAATGTAGAGCTATTGCCAATAAAAGTACAAGAATTCACAACAGTCTCAAAGATATAAAGTAGACAGCAGGTAGAATGCAAACAGACCGTGGAGCACCATCAGTAAAACAGGTCACTAAAGAACCCAACAGAGACAAAATATTATCACTGTGTGTTGCTGCACCAGACAGCAGCATTTTTGAACATACGGAGCCAGGGTGAAGGTGTCAGAGATGGTCTGAAGTCCCTGGGGGCCCAGGGCCACTGCCAGCCCAGGGTGCAGCGTTCTGGGTGTGGCATCATGGCCAAATGTCTGCCGTCCCTGGAACAGACCCCCGCGATACCCTGTGGGGACCCGTTAGGGTTCAGAGGGTACTCTTCAGTAGGATGACCCTGGTCATCGAGGTAACGCAAGGGGGCCAGCCCACTGGAGATCCGGTCCAGAGCCTCAGAGCTACGGAACTGCACCAGACCTAAGGGAAGGAAAAAGGTAGCTACTGATTAGAGAACACATTGACCTTTGACATGGGAGTCCGCAGATTGTTGTTTTGCAAGGACGGACTCAGCTGGTTACTGACTGTACCTTCTCCATGTGCAACCCAGACTCCCAGAGCTGATCCCTCCATGCCTCTGAGCCAGATGGAAGGTGAGGCACCAATCCCAACATTCACAAACCTCGACTCAAACCTGCCAGACTTGTTATGGCTCAATACCACTTCAGGATCTGGGTCAGGAATAAAGAAGCTCTGTAATTCCATCCTACAGTGTTATTCAACCAGTAATTGTTATCACCATAAACAACATTTTCATTTCCTTTTCTTGCCTTCTCCTCTTACCTGCTCCACTGCTGCCCTCTCCCACCCAGCCGAGCAGGGCAAGTAGCTGGCAGCCATTACACACACCCAGACTCAATGTGTCATCCCGGCTCCGGAAGCGATCAAATTCAGCTTTGGCGTTGGGGTTGTATGTAACGGTAACAGCCCAACCTCTCATGACAAGAGAATGCAGTTACATGACACATTTGTGTATCTCACTGTTGTTTAGAAGTTTGCGTGTGTATTTACCTTTAGCAGATCCCAGGACATCTGCATAGCTGAAACCACCGACAAACACTACTGCTTTGAAACGGTCCAGGGTCAGGGAGCCAGTGCACAGGTCCTGCATGGTGACATCCCACACCTACACACAAGCACAGACAAGGGTCATGTGCATGAGCCATACAGATGAGGTCACGCCTGGAACGGCCAATCAAGGGATTCCCACCTGTTGGGCTGGTGTTCTGACCAGAAACAAAAGAATTCTATTCAACCAATGTAACTTGCTCTATTTCACATTCTACAGCTGTGACACTGCAGTGCAGCTTCAGGATGGAAATTAACCAAATGGATGCTTCCACCTGTGGGAAATGCCCCCTCCAAAACTGCTTAAGAGGTCAGTCCGTACAGCCCAGCAGCAGGGTTACAAGCTGATTTTACGACTTGTTATGTTGACAGTGGCTGGAAGTTGGATGAAGGACAGGATATCAGAGGGCAGAAATATTATCCATTTAGTCCTACATCATAAATCTCATGAGTTCACTCAAATGTCATTTGAAGAAACACTTCACTTCAACTACAAACTCCTAAATGTTTTTGGATTGCAAGAAGCTTCCCAGTCCTCTGCTGGCCACAGACCTGAGCCACAAGGAGGAGGTCTGCTGAGCTACAACTCGAAGATACCAACAAATTTATCCATAAAAAAACATGAAAATGAAAAAGTGAAAAATGGATTCTATCCAAATGTTTCCAAAGCTCATGATGTTAGGATAGATACATCCAACTATTAATCCCCTCAGGGAAATTTAAGTGCTTTTGGCTGAATGTAAATTAAGTAATTAGTCTATTTTACATGAGTTTACATTGCAGATTCAAATGTAAAACAGGTCTGACAGGTATATCAAAATAATATTCATATAGTCTATCTGTATCATATAATATTGATGTGGTCCAATCTGTTTTATTTGAATGGCACATTCCACACACAGAAACTCAATGTGCTGCAAATTCAAATATAAAAAAAACAACATCATTACATATGGTGGACTGTTGGATACAAAAGCAGTGGTGGCACCAGAGAATTATTATTGGGGGGGGGGCTATGGGCTAGTGAATTCTGACACAACAAACACCAACAAATATTTTTACAATAGACATAAGATTTATACTGATCCCATGGCTAATAGGCTACAAAAGTGAAGTGCATGTTACTAAATGTTTATCAGACAACAACACAAGCATATTTAACTCCCTGTATTTAGAATGAACAAATGCCAAACAACAAGCACCAACAATAAAAATCATGGCCACCACAGAGAGCATCTGTGGATTAACACACTAGTGTAACTGTGAACAGAAACAACTGGAGCACAGTGTACAGTTGAATATGGTGATACAAAACCATGTTACAGAATAATCTGTTACAGGCTCCTCACCAACTGTTACCACTGTCTCTCGCTGACTCTATACTCTCTTTTCTCTCTCACTTCTCCACTCCACTCCTCTGCCCTCCTCCTCTCCTTCACTCCACCCTTGTCATCCTTTCTTCTTCTCCTCTCCTTCACTCTCCACTCCTGTCATCCTCTCTCTAAACTTCTCTAAACTCCTCTCCTCTCTCCTTCTCTGATCTCCACGCCACACACACATACACAAGCTAAAATACTACTGATATAAATGACATGACACTTCGGCTGAAAACTAACCCTCTGCGGATACCATAGCCGCTGTAGTCCCCGCTGATGCTGCCCCTGTTAGCTCCTCTACCTTGTCTTCATCCTCTCCTTTATCCTAATTTTCCATGTATCACTCTATCCTCCACGCCAGCGCTGGAAGGTGTCTGTGAATCACCGTCGCTATCGTCCACTCCCACTCATTTTAGGAATAACCTAAATCTGGTCTGGCCCATGGACTATTTTCAGGGGGCTTAAACCCTGCTGGCTCCCCCCTCCCGTCGCCATTGTACAGAAGCAGAACAATATATGTTCTTCCTGTGACACTGTGCCATTTTATCATATGATTCTGTCACAATATATATGCCTACACTGACTGATGCTATGTCATGTATTGGAATAGAAGTTTCTGTTGACACTGTCAGTCACTCAGTAAGTAGTAGTTTTTTTGCCTGAAACTCCCAGGCTGTAAACTGACTCCACTCTGGCCCAGTCTGAGGTTAACACCAGCCAGTTTCTAAAGGAAATGATATATTCTACCTACCTCAAAGCCAGCCATGTACAGAGACACAGACATTTCTCTGTCTCCGTTACTGCCCTCTTCTCTGACCACTGCTACACGAGGCTGCCCTGCAGCTGAAAGACAAAAACTGAGGGATTATCTGATATATCAATTCATTTCATTTTTCATTTATTTATTAGATTAGCTGGAGCCTTGGAAAACTCCACTCATCCTGTTGAGTCTTACCAAGCTTGCTGATATTTGGCATTTCAGTAGGGTCAAAGGTGAGTTTGAAGTAGGGTTGCATCCTCTTAGCCAGCCCCTCCTCTTCCTGTTTAACACAGAGCTCATTGGCCTGAAGTCTCTCCATTTGGAAACTGGTGTCCTCCCACACTGCTCTGAGGTTGGGCAGCAGCTCCTTTATCAGCTCCTGTCCGTCCACACGAACACTGACCTTGACGGTGAGTCATAGAAATGGAAAATAATGATATATAATATAATCACAGATGAAGGTTTCAGATGCGTGTTGAGGTTGATGTCTCACCATAGCCTCTGGTCCGAAGCCCTGGGTTCTGCCTATACTGTGACACTGCACACCTGCTTCGCTGAATCGCTGACTCACTGTGTCTACATCAGACTGTGAAGCTTCCAGGACCAAACCCAACTCCTCGCTGAACAACAGCTCCATGACTGAGCAGACTACAAGGTACCGAAAACACATGCACGTGTTCAATTATGTACGTCATCATGTTCACAGTCTGTTGTAATGTGCAATTTACAGGCCAACACAAATACCGAACCACTCACCTCCGGTTCCTTGTGATGACAATTCAACATCAATTCCACGGTTTCCTGCAAACGCCATCTCCAGCAAGCAGGAGATGAGACCTCCATCACTGATGTCATGTCCAGCACTCAGCAGACCATCTGACAGAGAAAACATATCCTAATGTTTTCTCTTCTTTTTTCTAACATTTCTAACAGTTCACTTAAAACTGAAAATACCTTAACTCATAATCAGACTAAGTTACTTGATAAAAATATAATGGTAAAGGCAGAAAATACCCAGTAAAACCACTAGGTGGCTGTGTCAATGTAGCACAGAGTGTGGCACAATGAATGGCATAGGAATATAAAGCTAAACTTGTTCTCCTTTTCTGTGGCAGGTAGTACTTTTCCTGCAAGTTCCTGCAAGCTGACCGTGTATGAGTGTCTGAGTGGTGTTGAAGCAGGCAGTCAATAGTTCTGGCTGGTCGAGGTCAGGAGAGCAGTCTCCCAGCTGGCTGTAGCACTGAGCCAGGGCAGAGCCTCCGAGCCGGTGACGGCCTGGGCTGAGAGGAAGCCACAGCAACACGCCTGCAGACAGAGGACAAAGGGTCAGAGGCTGTTGTTTAAGATAGAGAAATATGGATTTATATGGATATATGGCAGCCCCATAATGCATTCTTTTCATTGATAATGAGCACCTGGATTTGAGTCTGTGTCTGTCTGTCTGAGTATATCATACCTTTGCCATCAGGATCCTCCAGATCAGGCGTCACAGTGGCTGTGATGTCAGGACAAACGGCATATGCTGAGATAACCAGGGAACCTAAAGCAGAAGCAGGAAGAAATACACGTTTAAATCAAACACTAGGGGTGTCCCCAACTAAGAATTTTCATAGTTGTGTCTGATTTGTCAGATTTTGCTTTAAGTCAACCAATCATCGAATCATGTTGTTTTTTCCCTCACTGACCCATGATCTCATTTGTGTCTTTTTTTTCTGCTGCAGGGAAAAAAAAAGAGCTAAAACACACAAATAAACTGATTTAATTCTTCGGTTGGCATAAGATAACAATAACAGGACATTCTCTCACAATTACAAAGATTTTTAGTGAGCATTATGAGCCAATAGAAATCACCGTAGATGCCACTCCAGTGGTCCTGTAAAACGGCTGGTGCGGCCTGTTTGTTACGTGAATGTGGCTGGCCTGTGTGAACATGACACACCACGCTTCTTTTTCCGGTTAGTTGTCATGGAAACATGACGTACCACATATCTTTTTCCAATCTGCCAGTGGTACGGCGTTTGGACCAAAGTGAAAACAAACGTGTGAATGCAAACCGTTTCTTTCTCATCTGGTGCTCAGCATTGGTCCACAGCTGTGTGTGTGACTACTGATTAAAACACACACGCACATTTTTTTCATTTTTTATCAATAGAAATCAGCTGATGTTTGCATTAAAATAGGCTATATATGATGACCTAGAAAACAAAGACATTCAATGAAAAATCAGATGTTCAGCAGCAATAGGCACCCCATATAGTCAGAGTGGTACAACATTTTTTCCATAAGACACATTTTGCCACAATTCAATTGCGAGACTGGCAGTAGAATCAAAGTCTTCCGAATCGAATAAATGAATTGTTGACTATTCAGTGTCACCCTCTCAAACACACACACAAACAAGCCCACACACAGACAGTGTGAGTACCTGGAGCTTTGACCGTCTCTTTCCCCACTCTAGCAGCCATACTCAGAGAGTCCTTGCCCCCATCGACGGCCACTCCCAGCTGACCCATGACCTCACACATGGCTTTGCAGGCCTCCCACAAACAAGCTCCTTCACCGGGCAGCTTGGCCGCCCACATCCAGTTCCCACTACACTTCACATCCTGGAAAACATGTCCACAAGTCTAATCATTTCAAATCAGTAGATACTACATCAATCTTACTTTATTAACTGGGGAGTGAATTTTATGTTTCCTGTGTCCCCTCTCACCTTCAGTGCTGTGATTCTGGCAAACACCAGATTGGTGAGAGCTTCTCCCACAGCCATTCGAGCCCCAGCTGCAGGAGAGATCAGCCCTTTGATTGGCTGCTCCCCGATGGCCGTTGCTGCTCCTTTCAAGCTAAACGGTGACAGAGCGACAACTGCCACATCAGCCAGCGGGGTGTGAAGAGGGCCAACGCACTGTTGCTGGGCAACCAACCCAGTCACAGACCGGTCCACCTGAGAGAGGGAGAGAGCGAAGACATGAAAAGCCACATGCCACCTGAGGAGACAGGCAGTGTTATGATGCATGTGACACACACCTTGTTGGTCAAGTAGCGTTTGGATGCCACAGCAGGCAAACGTAAAACTCTGTCCAGAGCATCTCTGACTGTCAGCCCAGCAGGAAGAACCAGCTGGTGGTGGATAGGGGTCAGACGCTCCATTTTGAATTCCTTCTGAGGCATCTTTCCTAGAACCCACTCCAGCTGCAGGTCAACAGCACAGCGACCCCCATCTGCCTCACTGCCCTTACCCCCCTCATCATCCACCAGCACAATCTGTGGGAGAAGAGATAGAAACAACAAAATGAGGATACTCCTGATCACACTGAGCAGCTTTTCAGCACAATGGACATGCATCTGTCAATGGCGCCACCAGGGGGGTTAAATTTGCTGGCCACCCCACTCGCCAGTCATGCAATTTGATACGATAGGTGTCAGATATGCTGGGGACGCTGGGGACATGTCCCCACCACTTGATCATGGACGATTTTGTCCCCACTACCAAATAAACTTAACATGAGCCTAATGAAGAAAAAACATTGGTACATGTAAACCTATTATGACCGAATAGGCAGCTGAAACCACCGACAGTGCGCACTGCGCTTAGCTTCCTTTACACAGGAGCCCACTCAACAATGTTATGTAGCCTTGTTTAAAGCAGTTGTTCTCAAACTCTTTCTGTAGTGAGAAAGAGACCAGTGAGGAAAATGGATGCATGATATGAGCATTAGGGTTTGTAAAGCCGGTTCAGGGATCGAGTCACAGCACCATGGACAGCGCTGTTTCTTGTTTTTCTTTCAGCCCAAATTCAATTTTCCCTCCAATGAAGGGAAACGACATGAAGTGAGGAGAGAAAATCCCAATCCAGGACCTTTTCTCTCCCTCTGACCCGGCTGGAACAGAACAGAACCTTCTCGGTACTGGGACCTCCTCATGGACAAATTAATCACTGCCGATGTTTGTATCAAAATAGGCCTGGCTATATTGTTTTACAGAACAATCAATTCTATGTAACAGCAATGAGCACCCCCATAGAGTCAGAATGGTATGATCTTTTTTTTCATAACCAGATTTTGCGATGATCAGACTCCTCCCAACAACTATTCGGGGTCATCTCTAGTAGTGTTAACAAAAGTCAAAACAAAAGTAACATAATTGTACCCAGCACCCCTCAAAACACACTCCATGTGGTTACTGTCCGCAGCACTTTTCAGAATAAACTGATGCCCTTAGAGAGTTTCTGTACTTGCTTCTGTTTGTATCTGCCAGTACCTGCTTTTTCTGTCCTGGCACTGTTTTGATTTACAATGAATGTACACCTTTAAATTAAGCCGTACATTAGTCTTTTTAAGGAAAAGGAGAAATCGCCTATTTTAGAAACAGTGAATCACCTAACACATGTACATAGCCCAATAAAACAGGATTGTTGTGGGACTCAAAATGTTAACTTTACTGTTATTAGTATATGCACATTAGATCACGAGTAACATTAAATGTAACACAAACATAATAAAAGCATATCAGTATGTGTTTCCTTTCTCATAGTTTTCTACTTGCCTATATACTACAGTATATAAACATGATAATAATAATAATAATAACAATAACAATAACATAACAATAATAATAATAATAATAATAATAATAATAATAATAATAATAATAATAGTGCTTGGTGTGCCACCCCAAGATTTTAAGTGGCCCCACCTGGCCACCCCTATGAAAAATTTCTGCAGGTGCCCCTGCCATCTGTCAACTTGATTTGTGTACCTTGCCATCTCCAGTGATGTTTCCCACAAAGTCAACAGGACACTTCTCTCTCTGACACACCCTCTCTAGGAAAGGCCTGTCCGACGGGTGGAGAAGCAGGGCATTGCTCTCCTGATACTCTGCTCCCCACAGCTCCAACACACTTAGAGTGGGGTCTCCTTTCTGCACAGCAGGGGCAGAGGGAAAAGGAAGAAAATAGAGTGGGACACAGAATGTGTGTTTGTGTGTCCTGGTGTTTGTAGCTGTGTTAATTACCTTGAATCTGCTGCAGTAGATCACAGCTCCAGCCGGCTCACTGAGCTCCTTGAGCACATTACCTACAGATGATAAGATGTCTCAATACACAAATTCTTTTCTAACTTCCTTTTAAGCTTACACAAATGCACAAAAAATAACTGCAGCCGTTTCATACCATTTCCTCCTGCCCCCTGATCATGTATACTGCAGACTGGATTCCCATTGCTTCTTTCCAAACATGCCCGGAGAGCACGGTTCATCTTCTGCTCCATCTCAGCATCACCCCTCTGCACTGCACCCAGATCCCTGTCACTGGAGTTATCCCCCTGGACCTACCACAAACACACACATGTTCAAATAGACTGAAACATGTGGTAGACACCAGGTAGAGTCGCTCTGGTAGAGTCACTCTGATTTAATATGGTGCCCCTACTTGCACAGAGGAGGCCGCTCCTCCTCCCACACCTATCCTGTACACCGGCCCTCCAATCTTCACCACTTCCATCCCTGACCAAAGACAGCAAAGGGTGAACTGTGAGTCACTGATCAGTGTGTGTAAATATAGCCTGTGCATTGCTTATACTCAGAGTTCAAACATTACCAGCCTCTGCCTGCTCTTTCTTCACATGTGCATCTTCAATAGAACCCAGACCACCACTGAACATGATTGGCTTAATCCATTCTCTTCGCTCGCCATTAGCCAGCTGCATGCCAAAGGAGCGAGCAAAACCTGGAGGGGGGAATTATAGGAAACGACAGACAATTGATTAGCAGACTGAAAAACTATATTTCAAATTCATCACTGATTGCCACTGTTTTAAATAAGGAGAGAGTAGAAAACCCTGCAAATATGTACCAGTAGTTTTCTCTTTGTTGGTTTGTCCAAAATATCTTCATCCTGTTACCACACTGTGGTCACTTCTGAAAACTAATCTCTGCTAATACCAGATTATCATCTGTTTGGTGCCAGCGCTGATCTGTCACCTGTTCTGATTCATGTTTTCCTACCTGAGAGGACAGGTTCTCCAAACTTGTTGCCATAGTCTGATGCTCCATCACTGGCCTCAATTGCCACCTGCAAAGGAGCAGCGAAGCTGGAGGGATACTCCCATTTCTCCCCTTCGCACTCCCAGGGGAGAACATAACCTGGAGAGGACAGTTTCCATGAAGCACCGAGCAGGTTGGTTTTCTACGTGTAACAAGAGACGTTTCAACAACTATTCCACAGCTCAATTCTCCAACCGTGGCTCCCAGTATGTAATACAACAACAATGTGTGAGATGTTTTTCATAAACGCAGTTTGGAGCAGGAAAAAGCAGACAGCTGATTGTTTGGCTGATACAAAAAAAGTAGAGTATGAGTGGACGGCTTGAACAGCTCAGTCAGAGACAGCACATGAGTAACACAACACATCTTAATAACAGTAACCCCTTATGTCCCTCACCATCTCCTGCTGAAAAGACCACAACAGTGCAGGCAGCTTAGCTGTACAATGCTCCACTTGCACAATATAGGAGGCAGTTTATTTTTGAGTTTGTTTCAGCAGGCAGTGTTAATATCAAGTCCTGAGGTGTTACCCTGAACTTATGGGACAGGATCTGGTGCAGTAAGATGATGTAACCTGACTGTGTGAGTGGTGGAGGGTGAACTGCCATTGGCCACTACCGGCTGATTGACTTCTGCCAATAAG